>CP092864.1:62366866-62379434 GCA_030710605.1 Cordylochernes scorpioides
TACCATTTCCTAATTAGTTTACTTTTCTCATTTAAAAATTCTTAAGATAATTAACAAGTTTGTTTTCCATATTTTAGATGACTTATTTCTAATCAGATCACATTTTTTAGACCGGAGCAAAATTTCAAATTGGATAAAATAGGAGTGAAGGCTACAACAATGGCAAAATTTGTTCTTGCGTCGGTTTTTTAAATAAAATAACTTTCATAATGTATTAAAAATAAATCTACATAGTTGAAGATATTAATTAATTTTATAATGGGGGAATGAAAGATTTTTAAGTTTTCATTCATAGATGACGTGCTCAACAGGTTGATTTTTAATTGATGTTGATTGATTTATCAGTGTTGATTGTGTGTTATAAAGATATCAGAGATGGAAACGTCAAGATATGAACGCGGCTCAATCTGGAAGTAGTTTGTAGCGCTGATCGAATGGCTGGAAAAGGGGGAAAAGATACACTATGTTGATGTTAGTATTGTTGCATATTCACAACACTCTTCATTGCATAGTCTTTCGCTGAATATTGTTCAATTCTCATTTCTAATGAAGATAGTTGTAGTATATGCAAAGAGAGTGAAAGTGTATATAATGTAAATTAAATATTTTTCATAATACATAATCAGTTATTCATCTTTATTACAGTTAATAAATTCAACTATTATTTGTCTTAGACTGATTAAGATAATTCGCTTTAACATATTTCAGTTTTGGAATGTGACGGCAGTGCAAAACCGTTGAGAAATAGGGTTGGGCGAAGTACGATATAGTGATGCGAACCTTCTCTAGTGTACTTATAGGGAGTTCTTCGTGTAAAAATCTCAGAATAAAAACTATTAATTTAACTAATTTACCCAATTTATTCTGACAAGTAACATTCTCAAAACTGACAAAGAGAGAATAATCCTTTGAAAAATATCAAAGTTAAATTTTCATACAGATCCAGGTAGGCCCTTTGTAATAATATTAGAGAGGCTTTCGTTTCTAACTCTTCTTCAACAACACCGTCTAGATTAGATGATGTGGGGTAGAGAAACCAGGACTGAGAACAAGACGAAATACAAGGATGTTGTGGACACCCGATGCCACCTTCTTTCGAATGTTGCCAGATCGAGTTCCCCTGAGCATCAGAGTATGAAAGAATCCACCAGGTACTTAGCCTTAGATGGCCAACTTCCCCACGGTTAATCAATCCACAATACATTAAGGGATGTCTCGGAAGACGCTCTCTCTCTTCTCATGGTCCTAAATATAGTTGTTTCAAATCCTTGTTGGTTTAAACGCGATATGTGGACGCCAGATCTTGTTGGTCTATCGCAAGCTACTGTCGTAAAAATAATGGCTGCGGCCTTCTCCTATATTAAGAGCCATATACCGTATGATATACAAATACATGTAAAACATTAATTAGTAATGAATTAACTCTCTACAAGATTAGTAATTCATTCTCGGGAATTAATTTACTTAACCAAACCAGAAAGGCCCCACCGGCCGTGTAATGAAGCCACCTGTGTAAATATGGAAGCAAGCATCCCGTCAATTAATATTCCCCAATGTAATTTCGCCAACAGTTAAACATCGTGGTCTGAATAAAGAAACAGTCACCGCAGTCCTCCTCCTTTTGTGGAATTGGGTTAGCGGACTTGACTTGCTCTTGTTGCTGCTTTCCTTTGTTTTTCTCTTTTTGCTTATCCTCTCCTTCACCGCGTTGTCATGTCATTTCTATCGCGTTAACTCTCTCCATTGTTGTAATGTTTTCCTCAATAGATTTCCCTCATTACAATCTCTAGAGATATGACGAAAGAATGAAAGTGTGAAATAAAATAGTAATCAAGACGATGTCCATATTATGTGATCGAAAGCATATAGAAAAGTGTTCCTAGAAAAATATTGGTGATTTTTTAAAAATATTAATAATCCACAAAGCGCGATATTAAAGTATTTTCGCCTATTCCAGAGGAAACAAACAAAAAACAAGAAACAAATTAAAACTTAGAATTAAATATTTACAAATTTACATGTATTAATCGACAGAGTTTATAAAATTTATATAGACAAAGTGGCTGATGTAAAAGAGTCAATAACATATATATAAATGACAAATATATCTAAAATCGGTAGCGTTCGCTAATATTCAATTTCTAACAGAGCTAGAGAGGAGACTAATGTTACATAACTCTATTGACCCCGACTATAAATCCGAGTCGCTGGTCCGTGTGAAAGGATATTTCCTGAGTGCGGGGATATCCGGACTCCAGCAAACTAATACACTATCTCATTGCTCAGTGTTAGTTCCCCAGTGCCAATGGAATCTACTCGCTTACTATCTCATACCTCTATATAGGTTAATTTACCCTACAATCAGGGTGTAGGAAACGGATATGTTAATTCTTTTTGTTCATCTCTGTATAGATTTGCTATTTTTTTAAATCTGTGAATAATTCAACAATTCAAAATTGTGATTTCTAAAGCACTATATAGTCTTGAGAGGAAATAAATTTTAGTTTTCTGGTTAGTCTCTCATCTTTGTTGGCTGTAACTTGGGAGAATGCTGGAGACCCGCTCCCTACCTGCTAGAGATGATCCCCTGGTCACCCATCCCTAGGCCCCTCCAACAGTGCTTTGTTTATATTCCGCTTTATGCGTCCATCGGGGCTCAAAAATCATTCTTTCTGGTTAGCAGCCCCGTAAATAAAGATATTTCCATACCTGCTAGAGACAAGGGAAGGTTGTTTATCTTGAAGACTTCCTTACAGATAAAGATAGGTCGGTGTACTCCTGCCCTGACACGAGACGAAGACTTTGGGCATCAAGGCATCTAGATAGAGCCTGGGCGCTGCACCACTGATCGCGACACATTACCTACTGGAGTACAGGATTCATGTATGTACCATTGAGTAGACCATTAATGTTCACCCCTCTATGTACTTACAATAATAGCCTAGTTTTAAACAACAGTCAACCAGTACCTGGGTTCGAATCCTGATTCAAACTTTTATTTTTCTAAAGGAAAACAAATGTAAATGGCACAAGTCTAACTCCATCAGCGAATGCAATTAACAAAACAGAGATCTAGCATCTTATAAGCATAAAGTTCAACTAATTTCTATATGTATATACATATTGCTATTATACACATGTTATTCCAAAAACACTTTGCATGTAAAACTTTAAAATAATAAACTTCAAAAAAAGTTCATAACACTATATATTTTATATCATAAACATTTAGAACTCATAATACTGTCTATTCACGAGAGATAATGCCAGATTTATTTATATGAAATCCAATAAAGGTGAGTAAGCGGGGTTTAGGGAATTTGAATATAAACGACAAAGAGAGAAGAATATTTATATATAAAGAAGAAACAAACAAAACGCCCAGAAGTAATAAATTGAAAGTTTAAGAGAGAAATACTTATTTCTTTTTATAAAGAACTTTTAATCTTGCATCAACTGCTAACTTTACTTTTTAGGAAAATGGGTTCTTTAAATCTATTTCTAAAATACAATAATTCTATCTCTTATTGAGCTATGATTGCATACATATATACATACATATATGTTATATTAAAATATTATTTTATTTAAAATTATATTTCATTGATTCAAATATTCTGTTTAAATCTACCACCAGATGTCGGGACTTCCCTATATAAAACCGATTGTTGTTGTTTCCCGATGGCCGGCTCAAACCTTTTGTACATTATGTAAATAAGTATTAATTTTTTTTTATTCTTACGCCTCAAGTAAGGCATACCTTTCTCAAAATATGTTTTTTATATATTCCTTTAGTTCAATTAAAGATATTTTTGATACCTATTTTTATTTAAAATAAAATGAAGACACCTCTCCCTAAAGGACACTTTAACTCTGCAATTAGGTGTCCTTTATAGGGAGGTTCTACTGTATTTATATCATTCATATTTTGCCACTTTGGAAACTTCCCTCATTGCTTATATCTTACAAATGTTGATTTGCTTTTCAAGAGAACCTTTGCCTGAAACTGAACCTGAAGATGATAGCGATAAAATGTTTTTCAGGCATATAAATAATGAGAAGGACGAATTTATCGAAAATGTTAGAAAGAGCTTTGGGGGAAATGATGGCAATTATTACCACGACTGCAAAACAACATCACCTGCTCATGGATTCCGGGATCAAGCAAATGACCAAAATTTCCTCTACAAGCAATTAATCTCATAACAGCAGAAATTCTTTTTTTTTTTATAAAATATTGAGTAATTTTGGAAGAAGTTATGTAAAATATAAAAAATAAATTATGATTAACTGATTTTGAAAATAAAGTATAGTTTATATACATGTGTATATTCCTTTTTCTACCCAGCGCATGACGCGTAACAGCCGAAGCTATGCTGAAGTTTTCTCTCTTTTTTTTTTAATCCTATTATATACTTCTATTTATTTATTATATATATGAAAAACAAACCTCTTATGCTTAAATCAACTAACAAATACATAAAAAATTAAAATTTACTTAATGGTATTATATATATAGTTATTGAAATATTAAGACTTGAGTCTTGATAAAAAACCATAATTGCATTATAATATTAATAGATATTTAAATCTTAAAATTCGATTTTGTTTTAAAATAAGGTTTTAAATTTCTAATTTGATCCGCTGCTATATTTAATATACAAAAATATTGGTTCTGAATAAAACGAATTTGGATTATATCGATTTTAAGCTTCAAACTTCATTTTTTAAAATATTGATAGACAACTACTAATTCTGTGACCGTTTTCTTAATCTAAAACTAATATAAATTCAAATTTGACCAGAGGCGGATAATGTTTATCTAAAAACGATTTTTTCGAAGTTTATTACATGTTAACTTCCGCACCCCTTTTTAAATATTTATTATTTTATTTATTCCCGGGTAGGTAAGTTTAGGTAATATTAAAGTTTTAAAAATGCAATAAAGAATTATGTGTTTTTTTAACATAGATTAGAGATATAAAACGGTTTGAAACTTTATTGATACAACATGGTTGTCCTGGAGGTATATGGCCCCGGGGCAAGATTTCTTGTGGCGTTCCCTCCATCCATGACTTCTCTATCCTTTACCTCTTATCTTCCAAATTCCATCACTAATATTTCCAATTGTCAACTCAGCATTGAACATAATATTTTAGAAAAGTATTTATTATATTTTATGTACAGATTATTCATTTTTGATACAGTGAAACCTCTTTTTAGCGGACACCTCTTCACAAAGGACAGTTTTCATTTGCAAAATTACCATTTTTACAATTTAACAACTCTCCGGTATGAGGACACCTCTCCCTAAAGGACACTTTGGCTCTGCAATTAGGTGTCCTTTATAGAGAGGTTCTACTGTATTTATATTATTCATATTTTGCCACTCTGGAAACTTCCCTCATTGCTTATCTTATATCTTACGAATGTTGATTTGACTTTCAAGAGAATCTTTGCTTTAAACTGAACTTGAAGATGATAGCGATATAATGTTTTTCAGGCATATAAATAATGAAAAGGACGAATTTATCGAATATGATAGAAAGAGCCTAAGGGGAAATGTGGCAAACGCTTCATCACCCAAAATTTCAAGGAAGAAGGTGTTTTTATTTATGAAAAGAACCCAACCCTAAACGGGAATCCTTGGTTACTTGTTGTACCACAACGAAGAAAAGAGAAAGTTATTAAGGAATACCATGGCCATATGCTCTATGGCCACTTAGGAGTTACAAGAACTATATACCGATTTTAAAAAAAGTATTATTGGCCTTCCATGCTAAAAGATGTCTCGATCTATGTGAAGACAAGTCACCTTTGCCAGAGTCGTAAAGGAACAAACCAACTTCAGGATTTCTTAAGCCTATAACTCCGGCAAATTACCCATTTGAAAGAGTTGGTACAGATTTCGTGGGCCCTCTTCCATCCACTAAAGCTAGGAAAGAATGAATAGCGAGTTTGACAGACTACCATACAAGCTATACAGAGACAAAAGCTATTACAGATGCCACTACAATAGAAGTCGCTAAATTTCTTGTAGAAGTTGTTTTTCTTAGGCACGGAGCCCCTCGTTATCTAATCAGCTATTGGGGTTCACAGTTCGCAAGAAATATCTTGAAGGAAATCATGAGAATTTGCAAAGTAAAGCACTGCTTTACTACCAGCTACCACCCGCAAACGAATGGATTAAAAAACGTTTGAACAAAACACTAATCAACATGTTGAGCATGTATGTAAATATGAACCAGAAAAATTGGGATAAAATACTGCCGTTCATTACCCATGCATACAATTCGACATTGCAAGAAACAACTGGATTCTCGCCATCTTTCCTTCTATATGGTAGAGAGCCTGTGTCTCTCCTAGACAAGATCCATGTCGAAATCGAGACTAACACCGGTGATTACGATGAATATGTGAATGACCTACTGAGGAAAGTTCAGAATTGCAGAGATGTAGACATCCATGTAAATACAACATAGGAGATTTGGTAGCCATTTGGATACCAATAAGGAAAATAGGGAAATGCGAAAAGCTTCTAAGAAGATACTTTGGACCATACATAATATCAGGAAAGCTATTAGAAGTGAGCTATCTTGTAACACCTAAAGATGAACCCTACATAGACCCACACATATCAAGAATGAATCCCTACTTCCAAAGAATTCAAGAAGACCACGAGGACGTGGTGGAGCCTGAAGGAGGGGGTAATGTCACAGAATAAATACTCTGTGGTAGCTTACTCTGCAAAAATCATCATCAATACCGCGTCATTATCCTGAAGCTAAGTCAGCATTCTACTTGTAAATATTTTATAGATATATCTCAGTGGTATTTCTATCTGAAAATTTTGTAAATAATTTTCTTGTTGAAATAAATTATTATAAGACTACCCGCTCTGGTCTTGTTTGCAATACAACAATGTCTACAGTCAAAACAGTCGTACAGAAAGACCTAACAATATATTGGATCAATTAATAATTCTCCTTTCTATGGTAAAATTAAAGGCAGCACTAATAAAAATCAAATTATTGTTTTCACTCAAGTGTACCATATATCTCCTTATGTAAAAAGTTATTATAGTTTGCACAAGTGTTGCCGCTACATACGAAAAACTTGTTTCTTTTCATATATCAAAGGTGCGGGTGAGTGCATTGTATTTTATTGTGGAGAATAAATAAACTTTGCCATTAAAAACTAAATTTTTCTAATTCAGATAATTTATGAAGGGAATAGAAAGAAACTTTCTGGATTAGAGATGAAATTGAGGGTCTAATCCTTTAATATAGGTAAAAATAGGAGAATAAATTTGTTGAAAGATGGATTAGGAAAGAACTTATTGTGAAAAATATTTAATTTTAAAGGGAATTAGCAAAGAATGGGGAGATATGAAAAGGATTATATCAGATTTAAACAGCAGGTGGGTTTAGAGGAGCGTTCTTTGTACAAGACAATTGATAACTAATGCCGCGGAGATGGGACGATTGGGTCTTCCTCGACATTGTCAACACGAGGAGGTATCATTTGTCTGACCAGGAGAGGATGAGAATAGAAATGATGATGGGAAGGTACCCAAGGATCTTCAACATGGCATTAGGAGTAGTGCCATCGTGAATCGGGTTTAATTAATTAATGTTTTAACAATCCCAAGTATACGTGGTGAATGTCATGATAATCGTGATGGGTAGTTAACCATTGCCTTTTACTGTAAGTAAGTACACTACATATTTTTCTACTGATGTAGAAAGCATTTCGACTTATGCCTTTATTAGGTACCAGAGTCCTATTTGATTACTTGCTCATGCTGGTGAAGTTGGACTTTTGTAAGAATCGGGGGCAAATAAATCGTAAAAATGTGCGCATTGTAGGATTCGCTCCCAGGTCGTGGTTATTAAAATTCGACGGTGTACCAATCCTCCACCAACCAAATAATCAATTGCCTCAATTATTCTCCGATTCTCGCACAAGCCCACACCACCAGTAAGTGTATGTATCCAAACAGGGCACCTTGTAAGTTCGGAAAGTAAAATTCTCTTCAATAAATATAAAATAATAAATAAAACGGCTTCGGAGGATGAGTTTCTTGCTTTATTATATATATATTAATTTAATTTTATTATTTTATATTTTATTCTCAAGATTTCGAATTTTGCAAACCCTTCTACAGCAGTATATGATGAGTAAATGCGAACTCTAACTGCTTCTTTATGTGTAGACGATACGTGATGTATTTGGTGTCTAACCGTTGAAAACTCAATTATATCCCGTTTACTTAGGATACTAATCTAAAACACACGAGAACTAAACTTATATAAAAGAAAGGAAGCGCTATAAGTTGTGTCCTCCTATTTATAAACAGCATCAGAGACCTAAGTTGATTTGATGGTAAATCAGGTTCTATTTGAAAACAAGTAGGTGCCAGAAGGAAGAGAAACGAATGTCCGACGGGCAGAGTGAATTACCACCCGAGAATTGGCATCTCTATCCCGCTATATTCCTTTATCTAATAACTAAATTTACATAGATTTGAGAATCAGTAAATATATTTAAATGAAAACGATGTGTATCTTGGGAATCTATACAAATTTAATATTTCAACAGCAGCGAGCTCGCTCTTATCAAGAGAAACGTTTCTAGAGTTTGGAGAGATATTTATTCACAGTATAAGAGCAATATATATATATCGAATTTTTAGATACATGCACATCAAATTAGTTTATGCAATATTTCAAATTGGCATGTAGATGTCCATCACATCATCCTTCAATTGACACTGTACTGATCCCCCTGCCGAACTCCAGGAAAAGTACTGAGTGGAAAAAATAGTACAAAGTTGAAATTGTTCTGGAATCAGGTGGATAAATTAAGAAAAAAACATCTTCTGATCGTCAAACTAAAAGTTTCTGATTGCTTGCGAAATCTGTCCGAAAAAATATACACTATAATCGTTAATTTTTAATAATTCCATAATTGACGAAAAATACTCTTTCTTGATTTTCAAAGAAAAGTTAACCATGTACTCGGGTCGAGGTCCGCATGAAGTCATCATGTGATCTATCCCTTATAAAAGGGCCTCGAGTCCAGTCCTGAGGGGGCAGCATTCAGAGGATAGTCAGCGGAACCCACAGTCCCGACTTCACGCCGGGGAGTCTTCCATCTTCTTCAGAATTTTAGCCAACTTTTCCTCAATCCTTAAACTCACACATGGTCTAAAACAAGCCAACTATCATCAGCTTGTTTGGGAGCTTTCTGTTTCCGACATCCATCGTGTGTCTTGTCTTCTTTAACAAAGGAGGAGCCGCTTGGGCATCGATTTCAAAACCAGTTGGTAGATCCTGATAGGCATTCTAGTTGGAAAGAGTATATTTTCTCATTTTTTAGTGGACTGGTAGGCAGGTTATCCTTTCGGCTGATAGATGTGGTACAACAAGCACTTGCAGTCATGGGGTCGTGGTCAGAGTGGTTTCAGGCGTCAATAGGTAACACAAAAGGACGAGGCAGGTTGGATGTCACCTAGAAGAGAGAGACCAGCGCTGAAGACGTGGACAAGGTCCAAGAGGGTGTGATCTAGATGAGAGGGAGAGATGATCTGTCTTTATTCGGCCGTTTGTCGGTCGGGAGCGGAACTAAAAAAACAAAAACTAACGACTTCTGTAATCGGAGACCCTTGTTCGGTCTCGGGTGTGGCGGACTCTCAATGAAACTTTATTGCTTTGTTTAATATTAAATGATGGCCAAACTGGCGCGTTAAATTGTGTCTACATTTTGGGGCTGTTACACCTTTATAATTATGGTACATATGTGTATATATTGTGAATATTAACATATTCTAGTAATATATGTCAATATTCATTATATTTCCACATATGTACCATAATTATAAAGATGTAACAGCTCCAAAAATTCGCGAAATTATCTCATAACATTTCAATGTTGCCACAAAATGAATATATTTATATTTTATATTTAAAAAATTATTTTATTTAGAATTATATTTCATTGATTCAAATACTCTGTTAAATCGACTGCCAGAAGTCACACTTCCCCTATAAAAACTCGTTGTTGTTGTTTCCCGATGGCTGGCTCAAATCTTTTGTACATTATGTGAATAAGTTTTTTATTTTTTTAATTCTTACGCTTTAAGCCAGGCAGTACTTTTATAAAATTATGTTTTTTATATATTCCATATGCTCAATTAAAGCTATTTCTAATCTTCATTATTTTTATTATTATAGTTTCAAGATTTTAACCACGACTGCATTGACATAGCATAATCCTCAAGATAATCAAAAATCAACAGAAATCTCATTATTTTTATATAATATATATATTAATTTTGTGGCAACATTGAAATGTTATGGGAGTATTTCGCGAATAAGATCTCTAGACAGCTGTGCAAATTTAATGTTCATATATTATTAATAATATAAAGCAAAGAATATACGGCTTACAGAACACTTTATATCTTTATGTTTTAGTGAAATATAAGACAAAATAAATTTTTGTATTCGATTGTTATATAACATAGAAAAATTATAAAAAAATATTTCATTAATTGAAAGTAAGTGAAGAAAGCTTAGCTAGCAGGTCGAGATTTAATTAAGAACGCCGTGGAAAATATTTTCAAAGAACAAGTTTTAATCAAGAAAGCTTCAGTTTTTGCTCGTGATTTAATAAAATGGCAGGTGAGGGGCGAACTCTTGAACTTACGTCTCAGTACACATACCTCTGCACATATCTAAGGGTATACTTATTTATCTATATATATATTTCAATAAATAACAATATGCATATATAATTAAATAGCATATAATACTTTATTAAAAACAAAAATTATGACTTTTTATTTTCGTTTCAGTTTTGTGTATCATTGGGGATTATTGTCTACTACATAATAACACATGCCTGCGAAATTGAAATTTTTAGCAAATTCAAGACAAGTTTTAACTGATTTGTATATTATTTGGTGTGCTGATTTCAAAAATGACCTCAATTTTCACCATCACGTCAGGAATTTACCTAAAATCAATCTATATAAATAAAATATAAATATGGGTCTGTTTGTGTATTGTCTATTCCTTATACACTTCTACAATATGTTGCCAATCTGAATCAAATTGTCACAGGTTATAGAACTGTATATTGAAGAAGCACGCATCATAGTTTCGAGACCATAAAATTCGATTCAAACAATGAAACGGACCGATAAATGTATTTTAACTCAGAAAATGATGAGGATAACACAGTTTTGTTATTTTCATATTCACCCGGGGCATGCATATGGTAATACGTATAGTGAATGGTTAGAAATACAATTTGATTTGTAAAAGAGCTCCTTATTCTACGTATATATTTTCGAGTTGAAATGGATTCGTGAAAAACTTGGGCGTTGCCGGATTACTCGTCTAGTAATGATATAAAACAGCAACAACCACAAAACGTTTACCTTTAAGTACGTACTCTTTTTCCTTTGAAACTCCTTTTTGACACTTTTCCTTTATGTTCAATCTCAGGCCTATCTCGTGTTAACATCCAACAGTAGCTTGTTCTTATTCCATCTTCCTTGATATTTGTGCTCCATATCTTTTATGTCTTGATGAAACCTTTCACTCTGTTCTTCTCTCTCGCTCACTGATCCTATATTTTGGGTAAGAGTCTACATGTGAGTGAAGAATGTGTAGTTTGACACTCATGGAGAAACCAAACGTTTAAACAGTGCAGCATATTCATTATTCTATATACAGTTACGAGTGCCATGCGTTCTTCATCTCTTAATCAGTTTTCATCTCTGTCAACGTTTGCTTTTTTTTTTTTTGGAATGGCGCCCTCCTATTGGTTGGCTACGATCACGCCACCTTTGGACCCCCCCCCCCACTCGCTTTTTCGTTTTTGTAACTATTGTGTTGGAGCGGGTCGCTCCTTAAATAAATGCATATATTAGCTAATAACTAAATGGAATCCTCTCTTTCTTTTTCCCAGTAAGAGACGCCTACGGAAGCCAACAGTACATAGACAGATAAAGCACATAGGCTATAGTTATTAACTAATATATGCATTTATTTAAGGCGCCAATTTATAATTGTAACAAATAGTATTTGAATAAAAACATTCAATCGGGTAAAACACGGGCGTTGCCCGGTTCATTCGGCTAGTGAGTTTATATAAAAGGGCGAACCTGGATCTGTAAAGATTTAAAAAAGCAATATTTTTTCTTTACAGATCCAGGTACGCCCTTTTATATATACTTATTTGATGTATCGCCTTTTGACTCAAAATAATCATTATAGTTTGTTTATGGTCAGAATCCTTGTAATTGCTTACAAAATTTCTGGTAACATCTTTGAAGGTAACCTAACTACGTTGTCCTTTGGTATCTTACTTGTCTCAAATTCATTATCCCTCATAAGCTTGTGGATGATTGGATAAATAAAGATTCCCTCTTTCAACTTGGCTTCGGATAAACATGGAACATTTGCACAGGTATTTAATATTTTAAATTTTGGGTATATATTCCGCGGTAGAATTTTACGATTTCCTACAAATATGGAAATTTGGGATGACCTCGATC
>CP092864.1:62386369-62423127 GCA_030710605.1 Cordylochernes scorpioides
GATCCATTTCCTCCCTGAAAGATTTACATATCAAATATATATATTATAATAATTTTTTTTATCTTTTTACTTCTCTCCCTTCCGATTCTCTCTCAACAGCGCAGAACACTTTGCGATATCAGAAAAAACTTTCAGGAAGGAATTATCTCTAGCGCGCTCTATAAATATTTCCTAAATTATGTATGAAGCAATAAATCCCATTGAGAAACTTTGGAAATTACTTCAGGAGAAGCTTAATACATCCTCGTTTACCAAAGTCACAATATTTAAATGGAACTTATTCTTCTCAATCGCTCAATGGTGGAATAAATTTGACGTTAGGTTAATCTTCCCCGAACGGAATTTACTCATACACTCTTTATGATGAAAAATGTTTATTTCTTTTTCAAAATTAAAGTGCCATTTATGTGCGATTTGATTACAACTTTGACGTCAATACTCACATAGGGGGAGTCATATCTATAATACATTTATTGATGTAAAGGATAGTCGGTGAACACTAACTACTTGTAATATGCGCATATACGACATCTTGGGTAATATTGTAAAAGGTTTTCCGAACTTATTATAAATAATTAACGGTATATTTCTCTTTTTTAAATTTCTAACAAATGCAAACTATTCTTATAAGAATTGATCGAACGAGGCAAAAGACGACTTTGCTCAAGTTCTTGCTTGTTTGTCACAATAAAAAGTAACTTTTTGTTAATTCTTTATTGAAGGTTTATTCATACGTTACGTAAGTGCAAAAGTACGAGATGATTATTTCTTAAAACTATATATTGTCTTTTCAAAGTCTAGAATAAGCGACTATGTGGAGAATGAACATTTATGGCTCATTATCATATACAGTCCAACCAGGAAAACTTCCAAAAGAGAAGTTACTTTTATATATAGTTATACATATTTTTTTTAGAATTTAAATCAAAATATTATAAAATTTACCAGGTAAATATAATCTTTTATTTTAAATTCTATGAAAGAATGTATATATAAATTATATAAAAGGAACTTGTCTTTGGAAGTTTACCTGGTTTAACTGTATATGATAATGAGCCGTAAATGTTCACCCTCCGTTTTTTGAAAGTTTCCAAACAAAATCAGCGACATAAATAAGAAAACGTTTGATTAAATTTGGTTATTTCTTGAAATATATATTTTCGAATTAAGAGAAAAGTAAGAGTTGGTGGACGAGTGGGTAACACCTTCGATTCCCGACAGCCATGAACCGGGATTGAATCCCGCGTTAACATTTTGTTTAATATGTGAATAACCATCACATATTATTCATTGTTGCAAATATCATAAACTAGGTTGCTCTTTTTGAGCGGTACCTAATAAAGTGATTTTGGACAATTATTTATTTCAGGTTCGAGTCAACAAAATATTTCATCTTTAACACACTTGTTTTAACGTGGTCTTACTGGATCATGGGAGGATTGGAATAGAATCATTTGCAGCTTAAAAAAAATCCAATTTTATCGCTTATATTCAGCATCATTCTCAGTAAAACGCAAAACTTCAGCCTGGTTTAGAATATTTTATAAATTCCTAGTACAGTAGACCCAAATAGAAACTGAAGGTTTCAGCCCGGTTGGATATTTTTAATCCTAAAACAATCCCTTGTGTTCAGAATAAAGTTTTATATATATATCTATATTTTAAAGTGAAAAAATAGAATTTTCTGAATATTTACTTAAGATTTATTAGTTCCCAAAGGAATACTGTAAATCATTATGGAATAAAGGTTTAACTTGTAGTCGTGCTCTTCATTTTGACTTGTGATATAAAGTGTTTAAAAATTATATTTTTATTAAATAATGAATATGCAGAATAATAATACTTCACGATGTTTTATTTTAAAATGAATAATAATTTGTATATTTTTGATGACTCTGTGACCTAAAAATATAGAAGTTCTATAGATATACATAGTTAGTTCGTTTTTTTTTTTTTTGCTTATCCCTAGTACACGTGGTACAGGCCATGATAATCATGGTGGGTAGTTAGCGACTGCTTTTACTGTAAGCGCACCACATGTCTACACATGTGAAAAGCAGTTCGACTTTGCACTTACAAATGCCAGAGCCCCGTTTGGTTACTTGCACTCGCTGGTGGGGTTGGACTTTTGCAAGAATCGGGGGCCATCGGAGCATTTTTTTTTTTTTAAACAGAAAAAAGTGTCCAATGCGGGAATCGAACCCGGGTCCTAGTGGTCTAAAACCAAACGGTTTAACCAGCTGGTTGCTAGTAGATGTAAATATTAGCCACCATTTTAATTTATCAGTTTGTGTTTAAACAAAAAATAATTAATTTGATTAAAAAAGGCTAAGGCTATTCCTTCAAAACATCTACCACAAACTTTTGATGCAGAACTTTATTTTCTTTATTGTTCATCAATGATTGTGTTGATGCCTCTCAGGCGGTTCTACCAGATTCGTATCCTCTATCTCTCTCTCTCTGACAGATAATACACTTAGAAATAAATCTCTATGCATTATATTATTACTCTTCTATAGGGGTTAAAATTTCATTTGTCATTTAAATAATTAAATTTGAATATATTTATAATATATGCAAACACACGAATAAATACTTCTGTGAATTTCATTCCCTCTACACACATACACAGTTATTATGAATTGTAAACAGGTTCGCGCACAATATATGTAGGAACTTGAAAGTGGACGTGCAGTTGGGCTAAAATAATCTGGTTGATCCAATCGGAGGATTGCTCTATATTTGGATAGGAGCGTTTTCATAATTCGGCGACAGGAATGGTCGAACATAGCATTAAGAAGACAGCGGTTGACCTATAGAAATGACCGAACCATAGCCGAAAACAGCGTCAAGAAGGCAGCGGACGACCCGAAGAAACGACTGAATGTGAGGACCGAGCAATCGTCTGAGCAGCTCTCACATTCATAATTAACAACGATTCGACAATGTGCATTTGTGACCAAAAGACCGTTAATAGGCGGCTAAGAGAAAGAAAGCCGAGCTCATGAATACCCATGACCTGTGCACACCGACAAGCACGTTTTAAAAGGTACCGGACTCATTTAACCGGGGATTTGACTGATTGAATTGTCTTTAGTGATGAGTCTTGCTTCAAATTTGAGCCTCTGATTGTCACCTTCTATATATATATATACCATTACCTTTGATAGCCGGACCCTGTTGGTTGCCATCTGCGGCAACCTACAGCACAGCGGTCGATTCTATATGCTCAGTTGTGTTATTCTTCATATCACTCATCCTGGGCGTACATTTCAGCAGGACAATGTCCAACCGCATAAGGCATTAGTTTGTACTGCTTGCCTTCGTGCTTGCCCAGCACTACATTGACTAACAAGTTCACCGAATATATCCAAAATTGAGCACGTTTGTCGCTTGATGAGCAGAGCCCTTCATCCATCTTGGAATCTTGCTAATATAAAGCAAAATTGAATATAATTTGGCAATGATATCCCGCCAACTCTATCAATCATTACTAAGCCGAATAACAGCTAGCATGACGGATAGAACTTGGCCAATTTCTTATAAATTAATCCACTATATGTATATTTTTCTCAAAAAATTATATACGATTCCTCTGTTTATGTAAGTCTTTCTTTTTCCTTACAGGTATATCGTATCGGGCGAATTTGTCCCATTCAAATGACTTCTTCTTTGTATACGCCATTCTATTTTATGTATGTGTGTCTTAGAGCATATATATCTCAGAAATGTATTTCCACAAATATGTATATAAATCAAATTCGGAATAATTCAAAATAATAATGTACTCTTGAATATTGATTAGAACGAAATTTATTCAAGTTATTCCCATTTTTTAACATTATCTTTTAATAATTAAAATATCTTTAAAGCTATATATGAAACTACATCTTCAAAATGTTCTGAATAGAAAAATGTCGCTTGTTGAAGCTTCAAATAATTTTTCTTTTTGGTCCTTGAAATATGAGGCGATAGTTAGCCCTTCTCCTTTAAACTTGAAGCCATTTGTATAAATTTTGTGTTTGATAAATCTATATTGTTTTTTAACGCTAATAACGAGACTCTAATATATTTTAGAAAATATTTCATAAGTATACTAATAAATTACCTCAGAAAATGATATATTTGGAATGAATTATTTAGAAAATTTCTTCAAAGGAACAAAATCGTGAGGTGAAGATTTTCTTGTAGAATTTTTTCAGCTGATATTTTAAGCATTTCTACCATTCTACAGGAATAAGAAGGTAAAAGAGGATAAATATCTTATTATACGCTCTTATTCCTTTAGAAGAGCAGAAAAATTATAGAAAGCTCAGCAAAAATATTCCTACACAAGTAAACTATTACTATAAAAATAAGTCTTATAAGGATGCCCGAACTTGCCAAACTGCCCTGTAAACAGAGGGAATAGTCATTTTAGCGATTCGAAATCCACATTGTAGGTAATTAAAGGAAGAGAATTTACAAAGATATTAAAGGAAACTCAATCATTATTCTGGCGGCTCATATAACTTAGAGTAGAGAGGTATAATATACCACAGTCGATCCACCATCTTGGGGATTATAATTGCCGAAGAGCTGACGAAGGAAGCTTCGTCAACGGAGAGAACAGCAACAGTACATGCTCGGGTAAGTTTAAAATCCATACAATAGAATAGTAAGAAACTTCCAACCTTGAGTACTAAATGCAGATAAGGAAATCACAAAAATAAAAATACGACAAAGAACCAAGCATCATAGAAGGATAAAAGTATTAGATCCACAGACGGCACAAAAACTTACAGAGACAACTGACAGCACACAGAACTTAGTACCACTAATTTCTCATATGGGCAACGATAGCAGCATTACAAGAATAAGTTCATATTCTGAACAACACCTCGCCTATCCTTCAACTAATTGACCAAATAGATATGGTCTTCTAGTCCTACACAATGGTCGCACCAAGAGGATAATTAGCCCCTTCTCTTTTAACTTGAAACCATTTGTATAAATGTGTTTGATAAATCTATTGTTTTTACGCTAATAACGACACTCTAATATATTTTAAGAAATATTTCATAAGTATACTAATAAATTATCTCAGAAAATTATATCTTTGGAATTAATTATCTTGAAAATTTTATCTAAAGAAAAAATCGGGAAGCGAGGACAGTTCGAAGTGCACCGTGTCAAGACACCAAGCAAAAAGAAAGCCACCAACTCTGCAACATAGGTGGGAATATCCAGGTAAATAACAACATTTCTACACTGAGATAGTCACAGAAAGAGCAAAACAGCTCAGTGAACGTTCTACTGCATCTGATTAACCAATGTGTGGACCAAACAGCAAGTTTAATATTCATTTTTATCAAATGTAATATTTGCAATAAAATAAATTACCATTATTATTATCAATTGAATAACAGTTTACAAAATCTTTTTGATGGAGAGAATTAATTAAATATTGAATTATACAAAATAAATAGACCCCCCTTATATTTGATGTATAAATATTTCTGAAATATTAAATATTGATAAGTTAATTAACAATTTTGTTTACATAATAAAGAGTAGTTTTTAATCGTTGGAAAGCTATTAAATTCATAAACAGACTTTTGGTTAAGGGATATAAATAGATTTACATTTAATGTAGCTATTTAATTCTCCTTTCTTTTATAAAAATTCAAAACATGTTTCTTTTAAGTAAGGTATACATATACATGTAATTAGTATTAGGTTCGTGTTTACATTGTGTGTTTTTATAATGTTTTTATACCACACTTTGTCAAGTTTATTGAACAACTTTCAAATTTTGAATTTTTAAATTGAAATCTAAATATTTTTATTTTACACACATTTTTGGTATCCATTTAGATCAAACAAAATGTGTTCTAACGAATACCTTTTAATGTACTGTAATGTATGATAATATTGTACTGTAATTTCGGAGTTGTTATGTTTGTTGAATTAATGACAAAGGCCAGTTTAAAGGTTATACTGTGAAGAAGGAAACATAGTTTATTTACTTTTAAAATATACGCGTGGTCTCATGCCACCACTCGAGATAGGCTTACTTCCTCTCTCTACCTCCGCGCATGCGCGGCGGCTACGTCACGTCCGGGCGCGGCGGTACGTCATGTCCGGTGACGTCACGACATCACAGGAGTATAATTATGTGGTGTTTATATTGGGAACTTCATTCAAGAATTAAAATTATTAACGCTATAATAACGATATAACACTCTCTCTTCTCTCTGTTTTTTTTTAATTAAACACGAGTTTCTACTTTATTCCTGGCTATGTTGAGAAAGATATTGTGAGGGCCTGGCCCATTAATGGTGAATCCTTTCAGATACCAGACTTAATCTACCAGACAGCTTTATTATTTTATTAGTATTTTCTGCGTGAATACTCGGTAATTAAAAATTAATTCTTGGTAAATTGATTCAAGGAAAGTAACGATATAGTTAATAGAGGTTAGAGTCTACAAAAATACCTACTTCGAGCATCGAGCTTCAGAAACCAATTCCCACATAATACTTGATTTGAGAAATTCCATCCAGGGAGGAGTTTTTACAAAAATATATATGATTTAATTACTTTGAGCTTTCAGGCCTTGTAACTTTTCTACAGGAGTGAGGTTATATTTAACTTTACTTCTGTAGAAGGGCTCCGAGAGGCCTCAAAGCTCGAGTCAATTAAATTATATATTTTTGCAAGAATCTCTTCTCTGGATGGAAAATTTTCTCACAACTGATATTATACAATGGATTATTATTTATCTTTTCAATTATCAGATAAGCCAGGTACTATCTTAATTAAAAACTTCAACTTTACATTATTGGTCCCTAACTCCTCACCTTCTGGAACAGCTGACTCTCCCTCATGACTAGAACATACTTCTAGACTATCCGGGTAGTTGACGATAGGCATCTCCAGAAGTATTTGAGAGAGAGAGAGAGAGAGAAAAAGAAAAATTTGCGCTAAATATCATAGTTTAATTTGTATACATATGGTCTTGTATTATTTATTTAATGTTCATCTGGCTATTACAATAAATTATAAGACGTCGCAACTCTTTTTATGTGCATTAATTAAAGAATCTTTCTGGCATGCTCTTCTTTAGCTAACTAAAACATAGCTGGCTATATCACTCGTCTGACACTGCATTTTTATTGTTATCCCCTCTTGCAAAAAAGAGGAATTTTCACACACACAATTAATCTTTACTCTTTCACACTAAATGGCTTCTAGGCATCGTTCAGCTGATTCTTTAATAAGACGAGCTTTTGAATAGATGGAAACGTAGCCTAGCAATGTAATACGGTAAGGCGCCTAAATAATTCAATAATGCAGTCATATCACTTTACAAACTATTTCAAGATTAAAGGATATATCCATAAGAGGATGAAATAACGTCCAAGAAGAAACTATTCCACAAGATGAACTGTATCTGCAGGAACTGCCAAACACTATAGAACAGTTAACGGGGCTCTGGCACATTTGTAAGTGCAAACTCGAACTGCTTTTCACGTGTGTAGACATGTGGTGCACTTACAGTAAAAAGCAGTCGCCTACGTCTACCCACCATGTTTATCATGAACTGTACCACGTGTACTAGGGATAAGCTAAAAAAAGGAATATTTCGTCGTAGGTAAGAGACATTTTTTTACTTAAATCGGCTTCCTGGAAGGATAATTTGTGTCAGAATCACCTCTAGAGAGAAAGGTATTTACTTATATAAGTTTTGTGAAAGACCCCCTGCTGACTATATTTCATTATCTTCCTTGCTCTTTCAAAAGGGCGCATTTGGAGTTGTTGACATCAGCACTGAACATATAACAATTCGGGAAAGATCTTTTCACGGATTATTTTGATTCAGATTTATCAACAATAAATCTTAAGTGTTTTATCCGGAAGGGTATTTGAAAACAGTAGAAGAGCATCAAATGTGAGATTTTGTACGCTCCAGGAACCTGAGTTGACTAAATAAATACCTATGGGAATAAAACAACATAGGCAGAGTAATGGTGTGGACAGGAAACTGACTTAATGGGAGCACCGAGCTGATAATGTCTTTGGCTGGGCCGAGATCCTGGAGCATTAGTTATACCGTTGGATGATCTTGTCTTAATGGAGGAAAACATCAGTTCCCAGGGGGTGCCAGGCCGTCGGAATCAAAATAACGCATTCTTTATTTAACACCATTTGTATATAGCCTAACTTTACACATATAAACCCGTTTCATGATTTTCCAGGATGCCTGAATGACCAGTTTTTTGGTCGCTTAGGTACAGCTTGCACCACGCTGACAAGAACCATCAACCCGAAACAAATATATATGGTTAGCTTTTCTTGTTTAATCAAGAATGGGTATTTGGCCGATTCTGGAATGATTAAAAATAATCAACGAATAGTGAATATTTATTCTGATAGATGGCGCAAGCCATCAGTAACTTTAGTTATACGATTAGGAGATGTCTTTTTCTTAATATATCTTCAAGTTTTAAAATCTTATTATGTTTTCATATATATATATACTAGCCGAATGACCCGGGCAACGCCCGGGGTTTACCCGATTAAATGCTTTTATTCAAATACTATTCGTTACAATTATAAATTGGCGCCGTAGATGTCACTCTTATGAAACGTCCCGCCCCAAACCATCGGCCGGGAATCGAACCCGGGGCGCCCGCGTGGCAGGCGAGCATTCTACCACTGAACTAAAAGCAAACGGTGACAGAAGTGTCTCGCGCATTGGCGGCACCAAATGATGGGGGGGGGGGGGGGGGGGGGGGGCAAAGGTGACGTGATCGTAGCCGAACAATAGGAGGGCGCCGGCAAACCGTGACAGAGGCCATGACGCTCGTAACTGTATATAGAATGCAAATAATATATCTATTAAACAAGTCAATAAGTCTCTGGAGATGACTGTGATATTATTGTATATTTGTACTCCTATAGAAGGGCTACGAAAGCTAAAGTTGACAAAAAAAAGAAAAAAATAATATCATCTCCGGAGACGTATTGACTTGTTTAATTTATATTTAGGAGATTTGAATATATGTAAATAATATATCTCATATAATGCATCTTTTTCTTAACGTTAAATGGAACTCCAACGCATGTAGAAGAACCGTGTGGTTTAAAATCTCTCGTTTCATCGATATAATGAAAATAAACATTTCTCTTCCTTCTTCTTAGACTCTTTTAGATAATAAAGTTAACGTCTAAGGATGAGTATCTTTTTAATTGAAGGTTTTCCGAGCTTTCGGGATAAGGCCCTTCTACAGGAAAATTGATACAATAGACTCTTAGACTTTTTGCCATATATTATATGGAGGTTATTAATTAGAATAATCTATTGTCACTCTAATAGAACGTACTTGGAATGTTCATTCGAAATAAAGAGAGAGAGAAATAAGAAGAAAATTTACTGAACGCAGTTTTTCTCTATTGAATTACGACATCATATAGTATTTGTGAAAGAAAGGTCGTTATACTGATTACTAACAGGTAATTTTTTTTTTATTTTCTAAACTTTCGAAATCAATTTCCTTAGTTCTAATCATCAATACCTTTATTTCTCTATATTATTGAAAAGTAAAATATATAAATAATGGAATGTAACGAATAAAAAAGTGATTTACAACTGTATTAATATATATTGCAACTGAATAATTATCATAAAGATAGAGGCTGTCTGGCCGGCATTCAGAATTCTGGAAAATAAAGATACTTCGGCCAGTAAATCTTTTGTATTTGTTTAAATTTATATTTTAATACAACTGTAGTAACTGTAGTTTCTTTCTTTGTTTTGTTCCTTTTTAAGCAATAAAATAAATTGGAATAAGGCGTAATATTCAATTCAATTCAAGCATAAAGAAACATCATTGATTTATTTTAAGAACAAGGGAAAACCATAAGCCTATTCAACTTCACATTTTCATACAGTATTGTCTTGACGTTTCGACAAAAATCTTTTGTCCTCGTCAGGAGCAAACAAAACATTTGGCAAAGAATATATATGAAGAGTTTACTAATATTAGTATTTTTTCTAAATAGCTATTTTATCTCACTTTTTATTCTTTAATCCGAATAAAGTAGAATTATTTTAGATAAAATAAATTGCCATATAATGAGTTTTGTTTTCCCTCATTTTTCTACGCGATAATCTGATTTAGCACAAGTGGGTTTAATTTTATGTAAAATATGGAATGGAAGAGACACACTTGTAATCTAACTTCCCCTCCCATGGGTATCAACACTGAGAGTGCACAGAGCTCTAAGAGACAATAATCTAGCTCTGATCTAATGGAGGAAGAAGATAAATGTGCAGACCACTTCATCACGGGGCTAATAGCCCGGGGCACATTTCTCACATGTGATGACATCGGCGGCTGCCGCTGATTAGAATGGGCGGCAAAAGAACTTATTCCACAACACCGATTCTCTGGCGACCTACATCTCGGCTGGAGATCTTGGAACCGAGGGAAACACTATTTGGTCATTTATGAAACCGATAAATTGTAGAAATAACTATTGAATAAGTTATATGTATCTCGCATTTAAAATAAAATTTGAATAAATAGGAGAGTTGTCGTGCTAGGTGCAATTATCTAGGCTTGCTTGCTAGGCATTTTTAGGTGCAAAAGTCGAACTGCTTTATACTATTTTTTTATTATTATCCCTAGTATACCTGGTATACAAGGTCATGGTAATCATGGCGGGTATAGTCATAAGCGAATATTTTACTGCAAGTACACCGCATATCTATAAATGTAGAAAGGTGGTCGGTGAAGGATGGTCTAAACTGTTGGTTTTCGACCACTACGACCCGGGATCGAATCCCGCATTGGGCACTTTTTCTAATAAAAAAAATGCTCCAATGGCCCCCGATTCTTGCAAAAGTCCAACCCCAACAGCAAGTGTAAGTAACCAAACGTGGCTATGTACATTTGTAAGTGCAAAGTCAAACTGTTTTTTCGCATGTGTAGACATGTGGTGTACTTACAGTGAAAGCAGTCATCACCATGTAACAATTCTACCCACCATGATTAGCATTGCTTGTACCACGTATACTAGGGATACTTTAAAAAATAATAATAATAAATAAATATGACATTTGAAAATTATCCCGCATGTGTTTCTTTTGAACTAAAAATTGAAATTTATTTTTAAGGAGAAATAACGATTATTTCCAACCTTAGGATGAATTATGAAAGGATGAATTGTGAAGAGTAATGATAAACGGAAAAATAAAAGTGTCCAGGGATGGGAATTGTTACGGGATAATTTTCAAATGTCATTTTACAATCATAAGCCACATTATATTGTATTAATAAATAAATATAGAGAGCATTTCGACTTTTGCACCTACAAATGTACACGTTTTATTTTCTGAATTCTCATTAGTGAGGTTATAAGAATCGGGGACCATTTTAGCATTTTTTTTCTTTTATCAGAAAAAAAGTGCCCAATGTAGGATTCGTTCTGGGGGTCTTGGCTGTCGGAAATCGACGGTATATTCCACTTGTCCTTTGACACCCAAGTTCCAGTAGAATCTGGTGGATTCCACGTGGTAGGGTCTCGAACATCGTTACTCAACCTTTTTGGCTCAAAAAACTAATAATTTAGGACAAAAATAATATATTTCGCCAACTGCTTTTGAGACAGAACCTTCGCTAAGTATTAAATAACTATTACTTAAATTAATTCCATTTTAAAATATAAATCCTAAAATTAAGGCATTACATAATATATATATATATTTATTTAATTAAAAAGGCATATATTGGATCAAAATATCATTTATTTCACCAATATTTCAGTTGGCTGAACGCCAACCTTTATCAAGGTATTATAATATATTAATGTGTGTCAACAACAAACTCAGCGCCACGTTATGTGCCAACTGAAATATTGGTAAAATAAATGATATTTTGATCCAATATATGCCTTTTTAATTAAAGATTTATTTATGGATTGCTCTATTTCAATAAATATATATCGTTAACAGTATTATTATTTCTTGAATAACATTTTTAAACGCGGACAGATAAAAAATCTCCGAGGACCGGAGAGAAATTTGCATGAACGGGTCCTGCAATTGATTCACTATTGATTGATATAAAACTTATTGTCTCAAATAGCTAGCCTGAGGTAGCTATCTGCCCAGTGTCCAGTGAGACAGAATAAATAATGTTCCGATAGTCAGAAAATAGATAAATATTTGGAAAACACGTTCTTGATGTTTCCAGTTATTTATTTTAAGGCAATTAGAAGATTTAAGAGATTTCTGCTCTACAGAAGTACTAAACAAATCTCATCTAGGGATCTATATATACAATTTAAAGTCAAAATTAACATTAAGCAAATGGTAAAAATGATATAATTCAAAAAGTACAATAAAGTTGTTATGTACACTTTTGTACTTTAAAGATATTTACAATTAATATA
Source organism: Cordylochernes scorpioides (assembly GCA_030710605.1). Lineage (NCBI taxonomy): Eukaryota > Metazoa > Arthropoda > Arachnida > Pseudoscorpiones > Chernetidae > Cordylochernes > Cordylochernes scorpioides. The sequence goes on from CP092864.1 coordinate 62,398,811, forward strand.
ACAATTGTATAATTACATAGGTGTTAGAGTTAATTTAACAAATCTCTGTAGTTCAATGTGATGTTTAAATATATAGAAAGAACAGTAAATAGCCAGATTTGACTGACAAAATGGGAATGATAACATATTTAAAGGGGGAAGTGCTATTTAATTTTTAACGAGAGTTTTCATAATGACAAGTGAATTAAGTAAACCTCACAAGATTGTAGTATCCTGCCGAGAACTTGATAAAAACGATATGCAAAGTGGGATGTAATTTTTATCGAGGGTTTTCAGAATGACAGGTGAATTAAGTAACCCTCACAAGATGGTAGTATCCTGCCGAGAACTTGATAGAAACGAAAAAAACTTAAACACTTTCCATTCTATATACTCAACCTAGAATTATCCCATAAAATATATTTATCATAAAATTCTGTAATAAGTCAAACTTGGATAATTCGAAGCCAAAAAAAAAATCGAATTATCCAAAAAATCGAATTAAAAACTGTTATGTACTCTTCTAACCTAATATTCAATAAACTTAGGTAGTGTAGTTTCTATTAAAAGAGATCGTATGCTACTGAAAAGTTATATATTTGTATAATATTTTATTATTACAGAATTATCATAAAAACTAAAAACATGAATATCTCACGCTATATATTGATTACATCACACAATAACAACCAAGTCCTTGGTCAAAACCATATAAACATATTATATATTACAAAAACGTTTTGAATAAAAGGCTTAAAAGTCTAAGAGACCAAGCTAAATATTCGATTTGAGACGTTTTAAAATTAAAGACGTTTGTATTATCCAAGTTCTACTAGTCAAATATCTATTTAACTATCTAAAACTCAATTTTTGTTGTTTTGCGATTTTTTAAAAAGTGATTTGACCGGCGGGTCTTGAAAGAGTTGAACAACTAAGCCAATTTCTTAAACTCTAAAACGTAATTGGCGCCAATTTGTTCGGCTGGCGGTTTATCCAGCCAAGCGAAGATAAACTTACAAAAAAAGATAGAACATTTCTTCTGGCGTAAATCAGAGGTAAAAAAAATAACACAAGTTTTAACGGAATTTTTAGGATAGCTTTTTTTTTTTCAAAATAAAATTGGTGTTTTTCAATGCTAAACATAAAACTAATGGTTAATTCATACTTGGATAAATAAATTATTTACTTGTATATAGTGCGTTAATAAATTACACAAATAATGAGAGTAAAGATTTATAACTATTTTTAATATCAAAACTTAAGTTGAATAATTTGAAATCTATTTTGTATATTCTATCTCTTAACTTATAGATATAGATGTAATCGAATAAATATTGTACGTTTTTATATCGATATTTCTTTTGGAATACATCATTACTGAGATGGTAAAAAATTATTATATATGAATGCTTGGCTCATCACTGGTAAACCCTCTCAGAGGTTTAATTAAATTAAAGGGTTAATCATTGATTAGAAAAGCCTATTTTCTATTATCGCAGTAAGGTTTGAAGAATGATTTTTATTATATAAGAATCATTGAGATGCGTATGTTGTTAGCTTTTTTGGATTAATCAAGAAACGGTTTTTGGCCAATTTATGGAATAAATAAAAATCAACGATTAGTTGAAATTTATTCTGATAGATGGCGCAAGCCATCAGCAACTTTCAGTTGTCCGATCAAAAAATGTCTTTTTTCTTAATTTATCCACCTGATCCAAATACAAATTCACTTTTGTACTATTTTTCCTTAGAATCATTATAAAATAGAAAAGTGAAATATTTATTCGATAAATTACAATATAAAATTTTATTTGTAGCTTGTAAAAATCTATTAAAATATTTATAAAACATATATTTGTTATTACTTTTATATAAGATGCAGATATTTTACATTAAAATATTATATACAATAATATTTTATACCGAGCAAACTGCTCACAAATTAAATTCTTTAATGGTACAACTTTCCGCCGGATACGGCCTTCCTCGTTTAATTTTCATTATTTTTGATAACAACACGAAGAATTCAAATTATTCTGAAATGTACATTCCAATGGGCTCTTGATAATTAAGCAATCAGGGGTATAAAATTCTGTGAACGCCAATTCTTTTTTATATAAACGAACACAAAAAATAGCTGAGATGCCATCTTTCCTAGCTTTATTTAAAAATAAACTCCTCAGAGAGAGAGATTGAGATTGAAACTGATTTTTATTACAGAGTCCATATAAGATTATATAAGGTTAAATACAAAATTGAATAAATATGAATAAATATGATTATATAATGATAAATAAAGGAAAAAATCGATATAAATAGATAAAAATAATTGATAAATATACATATTTATAAGAATATATACAAGGTCTTCATTGGTGGAGCCCACCGCGGGAAAGACTCCGCCACCGATGGACTGCGAGAAAGAGAAAAAAGCTCTAATATTATTTGTATTCTTTACTAATAAAAGACTTAGCAATGTTAGAATTTTATGTTCTTAGTTATAACATTAAATGTCATATGAATGTTTTATTATAATTAGTCAAATTAAAGCTGAAAAATTCTTCTTAAACAATTAGATTAATAAATTTATATCAACAAATCGGAACTATCCTTATATAATAAAAACGAGGCTATGATTCAATAGAATGGCCATGGTAAAATAATTATGAAACAAAACAATCAACAAGTCACACAAAGGGTTGAGATAAACATGTATATAGATGTAGTACCCCCATACAGCAGCTATAGAGATTATATACCGATGTTGTTTAGATGGGAAGAAAGGGAATAGATATTTAAGGACGCCGTATTCTCCAATCGATAAAATTGACGAGCACTAATCGAATTTGATAAAACGACATTTTCAAATTAGTTTGCTCGACAGGATGTCGTCACGCTTATCACCAACGTCGTTAAACACCCCGCAACAGTTTGTAATTAGGATTCTCTTCTCTGCACGGAATGGAGGCATAATGAAGTGAGAGTACAACAATGGTGTAAGAAATCACGTATATGGAGTAAGGACATTATTACTACCCGAAAATAGAACAACAATATAAAGTGAGAATACAATAATGGTGTGAGAAAACACAGAGATGCTAGAGAAATGCAGAGAGAAGGAATAAAATAATTAGGAAAGAAGATATAACAATGCGAAGAGATAACACAGCGATCTGGAGTAAATACAACAATGGGAAGGAAAGATGCAACAATGTAAAGATAAAACACAGCGATGTTAAATAAATACAACAATGAGAAGAGAAGATACAACAATGCGAGAGAAAACTCTGCATAATTGAGTGAATACAACAATGAAAAATAAAAGATACAGCAATGTGGAGCGAATACAACAATGAAGAGAGAAGATACAACATTTCGGAGAGAAAGACAACGATGTTAAACGAATACATCAATGAGAATATACAACACAATGCTATAAAAAATCCACTTATTTGGAGCGAATGCAATAATTTGAAGAAAATATACAACAATGTGCGGAGAGAAAACACGGCGATGTGAAAAACAGACACAAAAATCTGGAAGTCTGACACAATCAAGTGGGTATAGCATATAGATACGATATAACAATGAGGGAAGTATGCAACTATGTACACGGCAGCGTATCGAAGTTTAAGGCCAATTTACTTGTCCTAACATTTACGGCGGGCGGCCAGGCTAATGGAGCGTTCATTCAGTACGTGAGGTTGTGTTGTTACTTGACCGATCCTTCAATCGGGGACTTGTATGCTCTGTTGTATGTTCATTCTCACCACGTTACTTGTCTCATGTCGCTTGTACACAGGGATTGCAGGAACACATATTTGTCATCAAGATAATCGAATACACATACTACAAGAGTAAATGTTCTTCTTCAGCGTAGATGCCTATATTCGGTATATATATTTATCGAATCTTTAATTTTTTCCCCCCTTATCATATTGTGGGTCGGTGGAAGGATGGTCTAAACCGTTGGATATCGACCGCTACGACCCGGGTTCGATTCCCGCATTTGGCTTTTTTTTTTCTGATAAAAAAAAATGCTCCAATGGCCCCCGATTCTTGCAAAAGTCCAACCCCACCAGCAAGTGAAAGTAACTAAACGGGGCTCTGTTACATTTGTAAGTGCAAAGTTTAACTGCTTTTCAGATGTGTAGACATGTTGTGCACTTACAGTAAAAGCAGTCGCCTACGTCTACCCACCATGATTATCATGGCCTGTACCATGTTTACTAGGCATAAGCAAAATAAAACTTATCCTATTTCAAGATAATAAAAGATAATATCTGAAGTTCCCAGAAAAAAGTGTCAACAAAAAAGTTGCGGTTTTAAGTGACAATATCTCTTAAACCGCCTTAGAGCAAATAGTGTCAACAATACCACCGTGTGTTACATCACAGATCCCCGGGTTGGAGACTTTCCAAATTTCTTAATTAATTTTCTCTTCATTTTTAATTAACCAACGCGCGCTTTAAGATTCCTCACTTTGTTTTTCTCTCGGTTGAGCGACACCTTGATGTCCATCACATCGACCTAGTCAAATTCCTATCGTAGCAAGAAACAAATGAACGTTTTATCATGTTTAGAGTATACTTTGTTTAAATATTTAAACATCTCTCGTAATTTTTAAATAGGATATAAATATTAACAGAATATTAAGAGAAATAATTTCAAAGTACTTAATACCTATCTGTTTATTTTAGAAAGTCTCTTAAATCAAAATAAAATTAGTATAGACTTCAATTTGTTCTATTCTATATGCTAATTCATATAAAAATCAATTTTTGCATTTATTTACATATAATATTTTATTATTTTTTAATTGAGTAATCCCCATATATTAAATTATTTTAAAATGCTTATTTTGGATCATATATATATGTATATTTATTTTCCAATATTTCGTATGGCAACGCGCCGAATTTCTTCGGAGAACAAGATTGTTTTGAGATGTTCGCATATCAATTCACGAGTATGTACAACTGCATATTGTAGGTTTTAGATATTTTAAATTTCACAGCAGTTGTACATACTCGTGAATTGATACTCGAGCATCTCAAAACAATCTTGTTCCCCGAAGAAGTTTGGCGGGTTGCCATACGAAATATTGGAAAATAAAAATAATATATGATCCAAAATAAGCATTTTAAAATAATAGTATTATATTTATGCATAGAAATATAAACAGTTATATATTTTAAAATTTGAATTGGGTAAATTTGAATTTAAATATTTTTAAAAAATCATATATTTCTGGATAAAAATCCTCACATTATGTATATATTTATAACTCTAGTTCACTACCGATTTATTTACATGGAATGCCAGCCGTTCTTTACGCTAAAAACAGCTGCGCTAATTTTCTCCTTTCTATACATATATATATACACAAATTCTATTCTATAGTTAATTTTAGAAAATCACAGCTAACTAGATGTCTGATATTGTGTACACTTGCATTGTTAGTTTGATTGAGTGAGTGTACGAGATTTAAGACTTGTACATGGTACATATATACATATATTTTAAAAATTAATCATAAATTATTGTAAATAAATATAGAAATTTGTCCATTCCTGACCACCCAGAAATCTTGAATTTTGTAGACTTTCATTGTTATCTGGATTAAGTGAGTGTATAAAATTTCAGACTTCTATGTAGTCTGGAAATGTAGATCCAATATTATCACAAGTATTGAAAGTAAATATAGATATTAGTCTAGTCCCGACCACCCTGACCCCTTTTTAACAGAACTCTAGCTGCTCATTACGTCAACGAAACAGCTGCGTCTATTTTCCACCGTTTTGAATGAATTATACAAATTATCTTTTCTAGTCTATTCCTGACCACCACGGTTTACCAGGAAGTCTGAAATATTGTACACTTGCAATGTTAGTAAGCCTGAACTAATTTCTTAAATACCCAACTTATAGGTGATCAGTAATTATATTAAAAATGATAACAAAATTTAAAAGGAAATATATTCCAAAAAAAGTTCTTTATCTTGTACCTCTCTGTAGTCTGAGATTTTTTACATTTTCAATGTTAATAATATTGAACTAGTTAATGAAATATCAGAATTCTGCGAGAAGTCTGGAAGTATATTAAAATTAATCATAAAAATTAAAAGTAAACATATAGAAATTAAAACTAGTCTATTGAGTTGACTACCCAGAAGTCTGAAATTTTGCCAACTTATAATGTCTTCAGGTTTGAACAGGTGTACTAAATTCCAGAATTCTAGGTGTTATGTAAGTACTATATATAAAAAATACTATTACAAAATTTAAAAAGAAAAATCGAAATTAGCCGATTCTCGAGTAACCCGACTACCCAGAAATCTGAAATTTTGTCAACTTGTATTGTCTTCAGGTTTGAACAAGTGTACTAAATTTCAAGATTTTAGAGAGATGTTTTATAAGTACTGTATATTAAAAATCCGATTACAAAATTTAAAAAGAAAAATCGAAATTAGTCAATTCCCAAGCACACCCGACTACCTAGAAATCTGAAATTTTATCAACTTGTATTGTCTTCAGGTTTGAACAAGTGTACTAAATTTCAAGATTTTAGAGAGATATTTTATAAGTACTGTATATTAAAAATCCGATTACAAAATTTAAAAAGAAAAATCGAAATTAGTCAATTCCCGAGCACACCCGACTAACCAGAAATCTGAAATTTTGTCAACTTATATTGTCTTCAGGTGTGAACACGTGTACTAAATTTCAGGATTTTAGAGAGATATTTTATAAGTACTGTATTTTAAAAATCCGATTACGAAATTTTCGAAAGAAAAAATTGAATTTAGTCAATTTCCGAGCACACACCTGACTACCCAGAAATCTGAAATTTTGTCAACTTGTATTGTCTTCAGGTTTGAACAAGTGTACCAAATTTAAAATATCTAGGAACACACTCTGTAAGTATGCTAACACTCGATTACAAGATGTGTAGACAAACAGACAGACATGGAAGCAAGTTAAATAAAATATTTTTAAAAGCTCTCGCTACTCTTTTAAAAAGCGCAAAACTTTCTACAGTTTTATTTAACTTTCGAAATCTATTTTATCAAAACTTTGATTAATTCTCTATTCAATCTAAATATTTAACTTATTCATTTTATAATTATTAATTGGGTTTTATATAAAAGAGATTCCAAAAGTTATTAAAATTGTGAAACATTGAAGCGCTAATTATACAAGTTTTCGTCTTCATATCCAAATATGTTGTATATATATATATATATATATATATATATATATTGAGTAAAAATATTATCTTTAAAATATATTTCATAGATTAAATTACTCTGTTAAATCGACCATTAGAGGTCGCCGTTTTCACTATATAAACTCATTGTTGTTGTTTCCCGATGACCTGCAAGTGGTTGTTCCAGCCATTGCCTATGCCTCGCGGTAGGGTTTCCTAACCTTTCTCAACGCTCCTTAAATGTTCTACTGAGTGCTCAATGGCCTTTCCTAGTGAGAGCTTGTAAAGCTTTCAGATCAACCAGCAACGCTGCTCTTATCTCCCTCTCTAGAGTTCTTCCGCTCGATCTGGAAATCTCGGCTAAAACTGAGCTATACCTCAAAAAGTATGGATTGGTTGACGCTGAAATTCCACTCGAGCCTCCTCCCTTTCCACATCTTCTCCCTTAACCCCCCTATTACTCCGCTCCCAGTAATATTCCTTCTCTTTTCTTCCACGTGGCATACTATACAGATGGTTCCAAAACCAGAGATGGAGTTGGCGCCGGCGTGTACAGGTTCTCTTGTCTCGATTGTGCACCTGAAATACGTGAATCTCATGTTCTGTCCCCTCATTGTTCTGTCTTGAGGCGGAAGCCCTTGGATTGGTTAAGGCACTTGAAAACGCAACTACTTTACTAAATCATCTAACCTTAGGATTCTTCCTGGACAACCTCTCAGTCGTGAAGTCAGTTCTGAACTCTAAGACTGGTAATTACCTTATCGACAGAGCTCTGCTACTGATTTCGCGATTGAATCGCAATGGGAACAGATGCACTATACAATGGTTCAAGGGCCACAGTGGGTACGTGGGTAATGACATTGCGGACACCCTCGTAAAGCGGGGTGCTGAGTCTGCTGACCCAAGCTGTTACAAACTCGCTCCTTTGTCGTTTGTAAAATCGGCAATCTACGGCCGGGCGCGTGAAGCATGGGAAAGCAGATTCCTCTCTCTAGCTCCTTCTATCCACACCCGATTTGGCCTTACTCCGATGAGTCTTTTAGACAAAAGGTATGCGTACATCATCCCTAGCGAACACATTGTGGTTGGCCTGCTATCGGGACACACGTGGACGGACAGTTTCGCCCACAGGATAGGCGTCATTGACGATCCTTCCTGCCCTTACTGCGACGCTGACAGGGAAGAAACTCTGTCTTACATCGTGCTTGAGTGCAGCAGCCTTGATGCCCTTAGATTCCCCCTTCTTTCCACCTGTGCAGAAGAATTAGGGTACACTCCGCGGGTCACTCAAAGACTTTATTTTCAACAGGAGCACATGGCGAGCCTGCCTGGAGTTTCTAAAGGCCTCTGATAGACTAAAGCCACGCGTCCGCGCGGAGGATTCCGATCACCTGAGTGACTCGGACTCCTCACCTCATGGTTAACACCGGTCATTGGCGGCCGCTCGTAGACGCAACTCTGGCATGTGCCGCTGTTTAAGATCGGTTTCGCGACCTGCCCTACGTATGTGATCGCCCCTGACGCTGTCTCTGTAACCCAAGGACAGAGGGCAAATGGTTTGGCGATTCGACGGCGCGGGCTGCTCGAGAAATCGACTTACGCAGCGACCCATTTGAACGCGCTATGCAATCTATGGTGTACTTTTGTGGTTGGTTTTCTTAGTACCTCACCAGTAATCCTATCTAAAACTTTTTATATATTTATTTTTACAAAAGAAAATTTATCTTTTCCCATCAGTTGCTGAATCATTCCCGCTTTATCTAATATTCTTATTCAAACAACACCTGTCTTTCTTTTATCTTCCCTGGCCTGGGAAATCTAACCTTTTTGAACAAACTTGGTTGCGTGCAGCACCTTGGTACTTTGATATAGTGCATTGCGGCTTGTCTGCTTGCTACATTATTTTGGGCTTAAAAATCATACACTTTTAAGCATTGCGGTATGTCTGCTCTCCACGGTAACCCCTGGGCTTAACACTATTGGACCCGTCTCTGCCTCCCCCTGATCTCTGCGGATCATCACCCTGCCCCCCCTCCCCCGATCCTCCTCTACATCCCGGCTCTCCTGGCCTCACCTGGCGATGATCCCCTGGCCACCCATCCCCAGGCCCCTCCAACTGTGCTTTATTTATATTCCGCTTTATGCGTCCATCGGGGCTCAAAAATCATTCATTTTGGTTAGCAGCCCCGTTAAATAAAGATATTTCCTCCTTCTCCTCCTTTCCCGATGACCGGCTCAAACCTTTTGTACATTATGTAAATAAGTTTTTCATTTTTTGATTCTTACGCCTTAAGCCAGGCATTACTTTTATCGAGTTATGATTTTTTTATGTGTTTTTGGCTCAATTAAAGCTATTTTTGATAAATAATTTTACTAAATTATTGCCACGACTGCCGAACAATAACACATATTCATGGATTCCAAGATCAAGCAAATGCTCAACAATTATCTCTATTCTCAAAATAATCAGCATCAAGTAACAATTCAATATATTTCAAAATATTCCAAAATCAGCAGAAAATCTTTTTATTAATATATATTAATTAATTGTTACCACATAGTGTGTGTAAACTCACAGGTAAATAGGCGCTAACCGAAAAAGAGAAAAAGTTCCTTTGTTTAATATTAGTTTCTCTTTTATATTTTGTTCTCTCTTTTGTAAATCAATAAATATAATTTATATAAAAGGGCGTACACCTGGATCTGTAAAGAAAAAAAAACATTTTTTTCTCAAAAATTTTCAAGACATTGCTCCTTCTTTATCAATGTTTTTTTTATTTTTCCTTACAGATCCAGGTACGCCCTTTTAAATAAACTCAATTGTTGGATCACCTTTTGACTCAAAATGAATATAATGTTTGATTAAAATTCTTGGAATCAGTTTCATTACAAATTCTAAGTAAAGTAAACAAAATATGTTGTGTGTGGAGGCTAAGTTATATGTGTAAGCAATGAGAGAGTTATTCGAGAAACCAAAGAATAGACTCGGCCAGTCATCAGACCGTAATTCCATAGAACATGGAATGCCCTGGGGCAACTTATTAGATCTCGCCACTCTGTGTGGCTGGGATTTGCTCTGATAGGGATTGGATGGCTCCAACACCAGACAAACGGCGCTCTAATCTGTACGCCCAGTACTCAATATATCCCTAGCTTCAATTGTTAAAAAGTTGGATCTAATTGGCATCTTTCAAATTTATACAACAATTATAGTTGTAATGCCTCAGCGCGCCATCTGTTATCAAAATTGGAAACTATTATAGACGCGTATGATTCTTTTTAAAAATAAACAATTTCTACTGTTTATTTTTAAAAAGAATCTAACGCGTTTATAATAGTTTCCAATTATAGTTGTAATACACTCATGGAAAAAAACCTTAAGAAGTTGTACCTTTTACCATGTATATCGGGATTCCGACAATAACTCTGAAAAATATATGATACACAGTGACCTTTATTGAAGACATACGAGATAACCAAGTATGAAAAAAATGCCTCTGTCTCCTTCAAATAATAAAAAAAAAGACGAAGGAGATATCAAAGACTTTCTATTTCCTTATGTTATGTCCATTAGTGTAAATGGATTTTCCATTGATGAATATAAATGTACAGCATTTTCTAAATTAGAACAATTTCTTTTGCTAAATTGAACGCCAACCTTTGTTAAGACATTACATTTTGCATAAACAAACTCAAGACATATATTGGATTTAATAAATATTTTTGACGATATTCTTATTCAATCCAATACACGCCTTTTATTATCTACAATTTACTAGTTAATTAACATTACTGTAAATACACACACATCACACAACTACACATGTAGAAAACAGTATTTAATAATAATGCAGCTATATAGGCATTACAAATATTAATAAATAATTATTTACAATAACTACTTGTAATTAGAGGAAAATAAATGGTGTTTTGGAGCAGTGTGTTTGATGGATTACCTCTCTCAGTGTGTTAATGAGTATCACTATGAGAATTGTGTATAGAGATGGTTGCCCTGTTCCCTATTTACCTCTATTACCTGGAGCTGTGTACTGCCCCTCTTTATATATTCTCTGAATAATTCATATATATTTATTTATTTTTAACCGATTCCTATTTAATAAACTACAAGTCAACCAAATTTCATCATTTTTAAAATAAATTTTGAATTCAGATTCTGACGTTAATTTTGACGGGAGAGGCGACCATTGCTTCCATGGATTAATTTCCTCCCGGCAAATTTTCCATCTATGTTTTGCCAATAGATTTGGCCCAGCCACATTGCCAGCAAAATACCTCTTTGGTAGATTGTGAGGATTCCATTAGATCCCGTGTGGATCTCATGGAATAAAGTCCGCCCTAGACTGACGAGGGCCATTAGCCCGAAACCATGGTCTCTAGGTGGACGCTTATCAGTTTGCCAAAGTTGGTGTTGTGGCTTTGTCACCGACCCTATGCCGCTAGTTGCGGCGACGGTCAATAGATGGCGTCAGATTCTGACGTTAATTTTGACGGGAGAGGCGACCATTGCTTCCATGGATTAATTTCCTCCCGGCAAATTTTCCATCTATATATATATATATATGTGAAAATAAAGCAATCCATAAATAAATATTTAATTAAAAAGGCATATATTGAATCAAAATATCATTTATTTTACCAATATTTCAGTTGGCTGAACGCCAACTTTTATCAAGGTGTTATAACTTATAACACTTTGATAAAGGTTGCCGTTAAGCCAACTGAAATATTGGAAAAATATTTGATATTTTGATCCAATATATGCCTTTTTATATATATAGTAATATATATATATGTATTTTATATAATAAAAATGTATATATTGGATTGAATAAAAGAGTTATTTGCCAATATTTCGGTTGGCTGAACGCCAACCTTTATTAAGGAATTACATTCTTGTATAAACAAACTCAGAGCCGCATTAAGTTATAATATCATAGTTTAAAAAATTTATATATACGACCGGGCGTGACCGGACTATTGTCATAACTATTTTTATCCGTCACCAATTTACAACAGACATCAATGTACTCTCCTTGGTGATCCTTACACAGCTCGTATATAACGGAATAGTGTGGCTGATATAGGGTTTACCACTGATGAGTCACGCCCTCCTAATATATTTTTTCATCGCAGTAAGGATAGTAGAAAAGTGAGTTTTAGGTGTAAAAGAAACATTGATTCTTTAATGCTCACATTTCCTATATATAGATGACGTGTAATTGCCTTATAACCTAACAGGCTTTGTTCTTATTGTTTGCGGAAGAGCATTGCTCGATGCAAATATTGATATGTAATTCTTAAATACATTACGCTTATGACCATAGTTTTCTTGGAAACTATTTATAAGATTCCACCTTTCAGTGTAGCATATATAAACAGGATCGTCCAATACAGTATTAGAGCTCTAAGAAGCGGTCTGGTAGATTAAATTGACGAAACTGCTGGAAAGGTTCACCACTAATGAGCCAAGCCCTCCCAATATATTTTTTCATTGCAGTAAGTACAGTAGAAGTTTGGTTTATGTTTTAAAAAACATTCATGCTTAAATGATTTCATTTTCTCTAGTAGAACTTCTAGATAATTGATTCACACAGTCGTGATATACGCTAAGGTATGTTTGTTTACCTTAGATACTGTAACATTGTCAGTTTTAGTCAAATGTGTCAAGATAGAGAAATTCTATTGTCATCTATCGGTTTATTGGTCGTATCAAACATGTCACTTGTAAATTACTTTCCTTTTTCAAAATATCTAGGAAATATATAGGAAAATTTATGTTAAAAACTGTCTTTGAACTGAGTGTGTAATAAAGAACTTGAATGATCAACACACATGCCTCTCACTTAAGACAAAGTAATTGGATCCCAGGAAAATGTAAATATTGTTAGAAGGATTTCACAGATGGTAAGAGAACAAGTTGAGAACTATCGGATTTACTTCAAGTTGGGTTTAGTCACGTCGGGCCGAAGTTGATCGAACAACTTTCCCCATCTGGGATGTTAGGAGAGAATCTGTTGGAACTTAACAACAAATATATATACTGTACAACTTGACTTGGGACTGCGCAGTTGTATAACACGGAGATTTGGTAATAAGTATAGTTAAACATATTTATGAATAGAACGGATTTTAAGCTAATAGTTCTGAATTTTGAAAGCAAAAGATATAAATAACTAAACAGCTGTTTCAGTTATACTCGTTTGAATGCCTCAATCTACTATAATACAGTCTTAATCGGTTTACACGTATTTGTGTTCAGAGATAGATGTCCAGTTTATTCGCTCACTGACTGGTTCTCAATGATCACGTGACCTCAATCACATAATCAGCGTGCAGTGTTTTTAGCTTAACGGTTGCAAATCGAGCGACAAAATTTGTATTAAATAATAAGATGGTGTATATTCTATTCTTGGAAATTCTATATTCATTTTTGTTTGTAATATTAAAAATAGTTTCCATTTTTTTGTAATTTAAAAATCAAATTTATATCAGAGTTATAATCCTATATTTTGTGTGAAGATCATTCTGAATATCACATATTATTTGGTGGTTGGAAGTTGAGTCCTCCAATTCCCTTGAGGATAGTGACAGCGAGTCATTGAAACTTCGAGAGTTAAATAAATTGTAAAAGGACATTTGAAAATTATCCGCATGTGTTTCTTTTAAGCGAAAAATCGAAATTTATTTTAAGGAGAAATAACGATTATTTCTAACCTTAGGGATGAAGTATGAAAGGATGAATTGTGAAGAGTAATGATAAACGGGAAAAAAAGTGTCCAGGGATGGGAAACGAACCCACAATGTTCCACTTAACGGGCAGATGCCATGTCCACTAGGCTACCCTGGTTGATTGGTTGATGTGACACAATAATGTTATTTTTATAATGATAAATATATTTATTCTTTATATTATATGTCAGGGGTCGGCAAGCGTTTGAGTCGAAAGAGACAAACATTACAAATTTTCAAAGCTTTTAAAGAGCCACAACATTTTTTCTTGCCAACAATAAATAGTACTCATATAAATAATATTTACGTATAGAACTATATAAAGAGCCGCAGCTGGACATCCAAAGAACCGTATGTGGCTCGCGAACCGCAGTTTACCGACACCTGTTATAAGGGGATCTGACAACACACGTTTCATCTCCATATTCTCTAATGGAAAATGTTGGCGAAATGAGAATATTTGTATCAGGGTATATTTTAAAGTTTAATAATTAACCATAGTCTCTCTCAGTACACACACATTCTAACTACCAATATTAGTTAGACCAGTCACGTACAGAATTGATGTACTCTATCCATCTTATATTTATTTGGCCATTCATGTTCTCTTCCCAGAATCTAATTGGATTTCATTACGTTTTTTGAAGATATCTTCCGTTATTTTATATTAAGATGCACTAGCGCGCCATCTGTTATGAAAATTAGAAACTATTTTAGACGCGTAAGATTCTTTTTTAAATTAAACAATTTCTACTGCCCTTACTGCAATGGAAAAATTAAAGGGAGGGCCTGGCTCATCAGTGGTGAACCCTCCCAGCGGTTTCGCCAGTTTAATTAAGAAAGTTTAAAAAGAAATTTACACGTCTAAAATATTTTCTAATTTTCAGTTATTTTCTCCAAGTCTTGGAGAAATTTGAAAAGGAAAACTGATGCTATATCCTCCACGGGAACTAGAATTTTCCCCGAAAATCACTGAGTGCCCTTTGGAAGAGGAAAAGTAATATAACGGCAACAAAACAAACTCGAGAACCAGCTTGTCGTTGAGGTGGTTGGATTGAAGTTAGTGCAACTTCAGCAGTTTTCGGACTTTAACATTGAAGAATGTCACAGTTTAAAATTGATCACACTTTTTCTCAGTAAATGAAATACCTTATTATTTTATATTACACTAGAGCGAAAATATAAAGTGTTACACACAGAAGAATGAAAAAGCAGAATATCATGAAATTTTACATGAATTTACAGTCTATTTTATAGATTAAAAAAATGATTTTATAATGAATAGAATTTGAAATATATATTTACTTAAAAATAAAGAGAGCATCTCCTGACCACAAGCACAAATTCGTGGATGGCTTTTTTTGATTTATCAAGAAATTGGTTTGGCCAAATATCTCGGAGTAAGCTAAATAAACGTTTAGTTTATTTTTACTCCACTAGATGGCGCTCTGCCATCTAAAAAGCACATGTGCTTGTGGTCAGGAGATGCTTTCTTTATTTTTAATATCAACACCTGACCCACTTATCTTTTTTTTTTTTTCTATTGTTTTTTCATATATATACTTGTATAAACTATTTTTCCACGTTTTGGACCAAGTTTTATTCAATCATTACAAGTCACACGAAGACAAATTCAGGTTTATTTTTCAATTCCTTCTGGGGAGTGTAACATCAATTTCCACAATAGTATATCTGTATTTTAAATGTGTTATAATAATATTTCGGGACATTTCCCACTATATATCCATATGATTTGTATGTAGGCCGTTTTATAAATCATTTTTGTTCTTGTAGAGAGAGAAAAGAGAGAGAGAGAGCTTCATTAAAATATTTTAATTAATAAAACCAATAAAGCACACTAGCCAATAAAGCATACAGGGCTGAATTTCTTGTACAATTTAATTCCTATAGATTTCTAGATAACATGCCCCCTTCAACATGAGCAACTAGCAGTTGTTGAAGGGCATGTTAATCCTAAAGCTAGAGAAATAAAATTGTACAAGAAACATATCCATGTATGCTTTATTAAATTATAATTTCAGGTAAGAACGTTTATATCAAAATATTTATTTCCAATTAAAAATCTATGAATAGATGTTATCAATCTTTGATATTATTTTATTACTAGGAGAGCAAATGAAAAACCATACCTAGGCTTATTGTAAATTATTTCTAAGTGAGACAGCTTTATATATTGAAGAGATTAACGTCTTCCGAAATTAGGGCAAGTATATCACACAACACAAAACCTGTTGACTTTGCTTGAATTTTTTAAAGATACTGATTCCAGGAAGATTAATCAAACATTATTGATTTACAAGAGAGAGAACAAAATAAAACTTATAACATAGTAAACATATATAAAGTGGTATTTTTATTGGTAGATTTAGTAGAATTGGTAGAATTTTTATTGGTTAATTTAGTGGTATTATTATTGATTTACAAGAGAGAGAACAAAATAAAACTTATAACATAGTAAACATGTATAAAGTGGTATTTTTATTGGTAGATTTAGTAGAATTGGTAGAGAGAGAGAGAGAGAGAATTTTTATTGGTAAATTTAGTGGTATTATTATTGATTTACGAGAGAGAGAGAACAAAATAAAACTTATAACATAGTAAACATGTATAAAGTAGTAAACATGTATAAAACATAGATAAACTTATCTCCTTACGGTTAACGCCTATATACTTGCGATCTTACATATATACTCTGTGTGGGAGAACAATAAATTAATTAAACTTAAAATGTATACCTTTATTAAGACATAGAATCTAATACATGGATTCACCACGAAGTATTCAAAGAAAAGGAATGGACCGTTTTAAAGCTATTTACATATAATAATAAGAAAGAACATTAAATATTTAGGAAAACCTTATTAAAACAATTAGTCTCATTCGTGGATTTGTGCGATAAGTCCCCAAGGAAAACAAAATATATATTATATATAAAATATAAAATACAAACACGGGATATATACATAGGATACATGCATATATAAACCTTTATAAGTACTTTTCTTCTTATGCAAATATTCCTCAACCAAAGAACGGAGCATATATAATCTCTACTTTATAAAGCCGGAACGGAATTTTTAAATGTTAAAATAAGGGACAAACTGATTCTATTCACCAAGAAATGCCTTAAAAAAGGAACGCACGCAAGATCCCACTGAAACTTTGGGATAATAATAGGCTTAGAGGAAATAACTTTCCACTCTCTTTTTCAGGAGTTTTATTTTCCAATAGTTTTTCTATGTATTGTCAATTATAGCGACATGGGGTATTTCAGGGATGGTTTGTTTGTTAAAAAATTCTCTGAATTTAATTAAATAGTTCAACTTTAGGGACTGCGACTCTAGCGTCTCCGAACCAACTAGATAGGGATCTAGTCGACCAAAATGAAATTGGCTTTCCTTCCTATCAAATTCTACGTGTGGTTGGTGTGTGTGCTGTCTATTTTAGATGAATATTCCACGTTACGATACTTCATTTTTCTCTACTTCAACTTACGAGGTCTCACTCATGTTTCAACTCGAATATTCGAAATATCAAAATTTCTTTATTCAGATTCCAAACTTATCTACATATAGGCAATAAAACCATTTAGAATTTTTTATTTTCGAGTAAAACCAACCTTCTTCTCCTTCATTACTGTTTTGAAATAAATATTAGGGGGAAAAGGCTATGATATCAGTGGGAAACCCATTTCAAGTGGTTCACCATGATGTGCCAAGCTTTTCCCAATATGTTTTCATCATTATGAGGACAGTAGGAAATTGGTTTTATTAGAAAAATGTGTGCTGATGGCTTCATTTCTTATATAAAGATGAGACTCTCTCTAATGGGCCTTGTGATTAAACTCATATATAGGCCTTTAAATATTCCCGTTATGGAAATTTACAGTCCTGTAGCCTACCAGGATAATATTGTTCAACGGTTGCTGAAACTTTTCTTCAATTCCTCTATGACGCCAAAATAACAGTTCTTTAAATTAAATATACTTCGGCCAGTAAATCTTTTTTATTGTCTCGACGTTTCGACAAAAATCTTTTGTCCTCGTCGGGAGCGAACAAAAATTAAAACATTTGGCAAAGCGTTAAAAATTATGTTTTAATTTTTGTTCGCTCCTGACGAGGACAAAATTTTTTGTCGAAACGTCGAGATAATAAAAAAAATCTACTGGCCGTAGTATCTTTAATTTTAAGAACTATGATTGCCGGCCAGGCAGCCTCTATCTTTACGATAATCCAAAATAACCGATCGAAGGTTAACGACGGAAATTCTATCTTCAGTTCACACACATTGGTGGATTTTCTCATTTAGTTTATAATAATTTCTTATTGTTATATTTGATATATATTAGGTATATAATTGTTTTGAATATAAAGAATTTCTTATTTCAAGATTATTTTTGTATGCATAATATCAAATACTCAATGCCCTGTTTTCATGTTAACCTATGGTCACTAGGAAAGATGCTGTCGACATACCGCCAATCCTCTGGCCGTGTGTGCAGATGTCCGAGAAGTGTGCGCTGCAGTACCAGGACCTGCACAACTCAGGTGAGTTGTCGCTGTGTTGGGGTGTCTCTGTGTATTGTGTCTTGGTTTCACCGCACTGTGTCGGATTGTCACTGTGTGGTGTTGTCACTACACTGTGGTTGGGTGTCACTGCACTATGCCGGGGTATCGTTGAACCGTACGGAGCTGTGGTGTCGCGGCCCTGTGTTTGGTGTCACTGCACTGTGTCGTGGTGTAACTGTGTACTGTGTCGAGCTGTCACTGTGTGCTGTGTCGTGGTGTCACTGCACTATGTCTGGGTGTCACTACACTGTTTCGGGTTGTCACTGTGCACTGTGTCGTGGGTGTCACTGCACTGTATCGGGATATCGTTGAACCGTACGGAGCTGTGGTGTCGCGACACTGTGTCTGGGTGTCTACACTGTGTCGTGGTGTCGTTGTACTATGTCGTGGTGTCGCGGCACTGTGTCTTGGTGTCGCTGCAGTGTCAGGCTGTCACTGTGTACCGTATCGTGGTGTCACTGCACTGAATGGTGTCGTGGTGTGACACAGGCGCCGTGGGCTGCAACGCTTCCTGGGATTCCTTCTACTGCTGGCCGTTCACCCCGGCGGGGGAGACGGTGGTGCGGGAGTGTTCCATCATCTTCGCGCCCGAGGGCATCGACCCCGACAACTTCCAGGGTGAGTTTCCACCGTTGTGTTTGTGTCCGCGGTCAGAAATGCAATGAACATTACAAATAAAGCACAATTTTGTTGGTACAAGGCCAACTCTGTATGTTGGACACCATACATGTTATATTCCAGAACTTCTCATTTTGTGCTGAGGGAAAGACAGGAACCTGGAGACTAACCACATAAATAAATACATAGAGATATAAAGATGGACAACACGTGAGGTAAGATAAGTTTCTTTTAATTAAGCGAAATGCAAGCTTTCGGGACGAACGCCCTTCTACAGGCAATTATGAATACGCGCAAAGATACAAATGGTAGGTAGGAGCGAATATTGATATATGCTAGTGTTTAACATATTTACAAGAATTTTTGCTGTAAAATTAGTATAGTAAGCTAAACCAAAGAAATGCAAATATCTAACTATTATTTCAATTATTAACTTAATGACGGGAACTATTGTATATTTAATATTTTATGAAAAACTAAGATGTTACAGATGTTTCAGCCAAGAAAACACCATAGATGTCGGGAATTTCGATCTTTCTATTAATTCTATTGTGTTTGTGTGAGACTATGGATTCCAACACCAATCGTTGGTGTTGGTTGTGGATATGTCTATAGTGGATTACTGGATGGTTAATATCGAATGTGTGTCCTGTAGATGCTATGTGTTGGTGGATGAGGGAATTGGGGTCTTTGTTGGTTATATAACGGGAATGCTCTGTCATTCTGATGGCCACAGTTCTACCTGTCTCACCCACATATGTGGCAGAGCACTGCTCACATGAGACAGAGTAGACTGCTCCTGTACTTTGAAGGGGGCTGGGAGGAGTGTCTGCTTTGGTTATGGGATGTCTGAGGTGTGTGGATATGTTATTGGTGTTGCTGAAAAAGGTCTGGATGCCATGGGTTTTAAGAAGTCTGGATATGTTGACTGTGCAGGGTGAATTACATAGAGATATGTAAATATTTTATAAAGGGATTTTATGTATTAATTGAATTTAGAACAGAATTTTCTATTAGAGACCACATACAATAACAAGAGGATTCTTTGTAAATACTTGAGCGAAATAAATAACGATATTTGAATAAATAAATAGTTTCATGCTTTGGTATCTTAATTTTGAATGTCTTTTTCTTATCTTTGATACATTCTAATTACTTAGAACATTATATTTACTGGAACAAGAGAGCGAACCAGAGCGATGTTAAAACTACTGTATTTATAACAATCGTGCAGATGGATTAGTTTTAAACTCTGTCAATACATCTTCACGTTATCCACATCTTACAATGTAGGTATCTCCGTCATTTCTTTTGCTCCCTGCGGCATTCCCTGTCTACAGGGACATATGCAAATAAGATGAACACACGGCGGTTAATGAATATTTCCTCCGAAGAAATCGCAAATATATCTGATAGCAACATTTAAATATGTTTTTTTTTTTTAAATATAATTTTCAAATGAAAAAGATTATTTCCATATACTTTCTTACTATAATAGGAATAATACACATTGATATATAATAAAATGTATTTTTATACTAACCTACAGTAATATAATAGCAAAAATTTATATTTCGTAGACAATGTTTCTACCATTGTTTATGAGGGACAAAAAATGAGAATTTATAAATAACCTTAAAGCGGATATTACATGCGGCCTGCAATTGTCATCAAATAAGTTCCTAAAAATAGAAGAGGAGTCTCATCTTTCCCGACAAAATAAATACCATATGAAATATGTGCTTCAATCTGATCTATACTAACATATGGATCAAACGAGGCCTTCGAGGTGTACCTTTATAGAAGAGAATATAAAATTCCTTGGACAGATAAGATGACAAACAATCAAGTCCTTGATTGAATGGGAACAGAGCTCCAGCTTGTGATATTCATAAAACAACAAAGGCTGACGTTTGATGGACATGTGATGCGTGAATCAGCGACTGCTGACCGCAAGGTAAGAAAGATCCACGGGCAGAACACGCGCGGATAAAGACGGCGATGGTATATGAACGGGTGAAACAATGAACTTGACGACGCACATAAGAGGAGACGATGGCGGGAGATATGGAGAGACCATGTAGCCCACCCTAAGTAGAAGAATACACTGAGGTATAGAAGGAAATCTAAATTTCAACTTAGTAGATTGTAGTAGTTGGCATGACATCGTTAAATCTGGAACACCTGCCTGGAATCCATAGTATCAGGCCCTATCACAGTTCACCACAGTTTTGTGTTTCACAAAGTCCCACAAAAAAAACACAGGTTTTACAAACACTAGCAGAAGGGTGATCAACACCAGTCAGAGAGGCCAATAAAGCAACTCGTGGAATTGACGACCGAATAAAGTTTTAAATTGATCAGGAAGAAAGTGCGATATATGTTTGAAAAATAAATTACCGCATACAGTTTTTGGAGAGATGTGCACTCCCATCAAAGTGTTTCTCTTTCTCCCTAAAGATTAATAAATACAAAACTATTTTAGAGGCGTAATATTCTTTTTAAATGCTGTCCTAAAAGCTTATGTCCATAGTTCTTCTAAAATACCCATTCCAAGAGTCTTTCAACAGTCAACTATAAAAGGAAGTTCCAAAAATGCAATATAACAGCGGTATGGTAGATTAAACTGGCGAAACCGCTGGGAGGGTTCACCACTGATGAGCCAGGCCCTCCCTTTAATTTTTCCATTGCAGTAAGGACAGTAGAAATTGTTTTATTTTAAAAATAATATTACGCCTCTAAAATAGTTTTGTAATTTGATAACAGATGGCGCGCTAGTGCATCGTAATTAATAAATACTTTATATATAAATAAAAAAATCTCTAGAAAAAATTACAAAGTTCAAAATTCACTAGCAATAAGAATCTTTCGCACGTTTAAACAAAGGACTTTTTGACGGGCCAAACCCAAAATATGAAACACAAATGAATATTTCATATTACATTTCATTAAATATCTACATAAAGATATATAATATTCGGTGTGTATAGTTATCTAGAAGTTATACTACAAGGTGCTCCTGTTGAAGGGAATGTTAACTCGAGAGCTAAGAGAAATAAAATTGCGCAGGAAACTTAGTCCTGGATTATTTTTGATATTATTAAATTATAAGCCAGGGTGTGAACGTTTATTATTGAAAACATATCTGGCTGTGCGCGTCAAGCCAATTTTTTTTCCAAAAAGTAACATCGAAGATTAAACATGTTCACGAAATTAAATTTACCGCTAGCAAATATTGGAGTTTTATATTAGGTGGATTTTTAAGAATGTTATATTTAAATTTTTGAAAATTAGAAACTATTTTAGACGCATAAGATTCTTTTTGAAATTAAACAATATCTACTGCCCTTACTGCAATGGAAAAATTAATGGGAGGGCCTGGTTCATCAGTGGTGAACCCTACCAGCGGTTTCACTAATTTAATCTACCATACCGCTGTTATATTGCATTTTTAGAACTTCCTTTTATAGTGATACTGATGCTAGAGACTCTTGGAATGGGTATTTTAGATGAACTATGGACATAAGCTTTGAGGACAGCAGAATTACATATAATTATAAATATGTTTCCATTGCAGTAAGGGCAGTAGAAATTGTTTAATTTCAAAAAGAATCTTGCGCGTCTAAAATAGTTTCTAATTTTCATAACAGATGGCGCGCTAGTGCATCGCAATGTAAATATTTAAATGTAACTGTTCTTCTATATTACAGAGCGGCACTTATTGTGTTTGGATTAGGATATTGGCCGTTTCACTAGATATTTCTTCAATAAAAGGATTTCAGAAGATGAGAAAGCAATATATTCTCGATCTAATGTTCCGAAGTAGTTCAGCTCTTCAATAAAATTTTATAAAAATTACAAAAATTTTAAATAAAAAAATCAATTTACGGTAAGACGAGACTAACAAAAAATCTCATCTAAATAATCGAGCTTCTTTTTTTGTGGCTTGCGTGAAAATGTAATTAGTGGAATTAAGTTGCCGGGTGAATAATTTATTTACCATCTTTTTATTATGATGAGGAGGAGGAATATCTTATTTAAAAAATATGTTTATATTATAAATTTGGAGGTCGAATTCCACTTCTTCAGGTACTATGAGGAGACCCTATAACTAAACATTGTATGAAAAAATAGTACAAATATGACATTGTACTGGAATAAGGTTCATAAATAAAGAAAAAGGCATCTCCTTATCGTGCAACTGAAAGTTGCTGATGGTTTTCGCCATCTATCGGAATAAATATCAACTATTCATTGATTTTTAATTATTCCAGATTAAGAGCCAAATACCTATTCTTGATTATATATTCTTATCAAGAATGGATTTTTGGCCAATTCTGGAATAATTAAAAATCAACGAGAATAGTTGATATTTATTCCGATAGATGGGGCAAGCCATCAGCAACTTTCAGTTGCACGATAAGGATATGCCTTTTTCTAAACATTATATGTTCGAAGAATATTCATGTAAATATTTTTCCTTCGCTGTATTTGTCTTTGAACACATGTCGAGATCAACATCCTCGGGATTTGGTTATAAATTATAGAAAATATAGTCTTTATCTCCTAAAAGTACCTTTGAAGTGTGTGAATTTGAAAAGATAATGAGAATTGTGTTATGAAAATAATAATATTCAGGAATAAAATTTTGGATTCATAAAATCGGATTTCTGATATAAGGTCCATGGAATAAACTGCCTATCTTCCACCGTTTCTTGTCTAAAGGTTTAGCGCTCAAATATCTTTGTTGCTTTCGATTCCATTGTTACCGAAGATGTTCTTAAGATGCGCAATATAAAAATAATTATTTCTTTATTTTTTCTTTCATAATTTGTAATAGTATTGTGTTATGAAAAATATAATTGTGTGTGTGAAATAGATTGTAGATAAATAAAAAAAAAAACATAAAGAGAAATTAGGGGATACGTAAATGTTTTTGGTGTGTACTAAAACTTTATCGCACTTTGAATTTTATTTTATTTTGCAGAAATATTAATCGATAATCAAAAAGAATAATAGTTGCATCACCTTACCTTGTCAACAGCCCATTCCAAAATATGAAATAATTAATAATTCAAATGGACCTTTCATTAAAGTAAAATTTTCTCTGAAATATGTTTGGAATGTCCAAGCCAGATTTTTTTTATCAACCACAATGTTAGATAGTATATT
>CP092864.1:62423227-62525279 GCA_030710605.1 Cordylochernes scorpioides
AGCACAACGGTCGATTCTATATGCTCAGTTGTGTTATTCTTCATATCACACATCCTGGGCGTACATTTCAGCAGGACAATGTCCAACCGCATAAGGCATTAGTTTGTACTGCTTGTCTTCGTGCTTGCCCAGCACTACATTGACTAACAAGTTCACCGAATATATCCAAAATTGAGCACGTTTGTCGCTTGATGAGCAGAGCCCTTCATCCATCTTGGAATTTTGCTAATATAAAGCAAAATTGAATATAATTTGGCAATGATATCCCGCCAACACTCTATCAATCATTACTAAGCCGAATAACAGCTAGCATGACGGACAGAATTTGGCCAATTTCTTATAAATTAATCCACTATATGCATATATTTTTTCAAAAAAATATATACGATTCCTCTGTTGATGTAAGCCTTTCTTTTTTCTTGCAGGTATATCGTATCGGGCGAATTTGTCTCATTCAAATGACTTCTTCTTTGTATACGCCATTATATTTTATGTGTGTGCGTCTTAGAGTATACCAGACGTATGACCCGGCTTCGCCCGAGAATTCCCCCGATTGCAATTTCCTTCATACTGAAAGTACATCAATAATAAATATTAGAAGTGCCATAGAATAGCAATACAGAAGTAACACATAAACTACAGGAAAAAAGTGTGTGTGATGGCAAAAATTGTATTATATTAGTGTTTAGGTATTTGATTTAATTAATATAGTTGATATTATAATATATATTTATATTATCTATATATATAAAAATGAATGTATGTGTGTCTGTTTGTTTGTTCTTTATGCCTGACCAAACCACTCATTGGAACGCCATGAAACTTTGGGAAGTTATTTAGTATAGTACTGGGAAGGTTTCTAGCAAATAAAATTTTTGAAATAACTTTTCGCCTAGAAATAATCAAGATAAATATTCTAATTTATCTGTTATAATTCAACAATCTGCTCTAAATATTATCATGATGATACGATGATTTTGTAATGTAGAAAATTAGGAAAGACAAAATTCAGGATGACACGGCAATTTATTTGAGACAAGAATAATGATACAATTCAAAGGCAAGATACTATTCCTTTAACTTCCAATTACCGAGGGAACCAATTAATATTGATTTTATTCAACTTATCGAGTATTTTTCAAGGGACCGGGAAAAATTGTTCACTTTATCGAGAGATTCGTTAAACAAACCTTTACTCGGGTAAAACCCGGGCGAAGCCGGGTACATCCATACAAGAATAATTATACAATTCCAAGGCAAGATACTATTCCTTTAACTTCCAATTACCGAGGGAACCAATTAATATTGATTTTATTCAACTTATCGAGTATTTTTCAAGGGACCGGGAAAAAATGTTCACTTTATCGAGAGATTCGTTAAACAAACCTTTACTCGGGTAAAACCCGGGCGAAGCCGGGTACATCCATACAAGAATAATGATACAATTCCAAGGCAAGATACTATTCCTTTAACTTCCAATTACCGAGGGAACCAATTAATATTGATTTTATTCAACTTATCGAGTATTTTCCAAGGGACCGGGAAAAAAATGTTCACTTTATCGAGAGATTCGTTAGACAAACTTTTACTTGGGTAAAACCCGGGCGAAGCCGGGTACGTCCGCTAGTATATAATATAAATGAGTTTTAAAAATTGTAAAAAAAAAATGCATCGGCCGGGAATCGAACCCGGGCCGCCCGCGTGGCAGGCGAGCATTTTACCACTGAACCACCGATTCTTATAAAAAAATGGCCATATTTGGGTATTCATTCCATTCCGGATTACTCCGCGTGAAAAAAAAAGTTTTTCAAATGAAAAAAAGAAATAGTTATCGGGGGAATTCTCGGGCGAAGCCGGGTCATACGTCTAGTATTATATATAATATAAATGAGTTTTAAAAATTGTAAAAAAAAAAAATGCATCGGCCGGGAATCTAACCCGGGCCGCCCGCGTGGCAGGCGAGCATTCTACCACTGAACCACCGATGCTTATAAAAAATGGCCATATTTGGGTATTCATTCCATTCCGGATTTCTCCGCGTAAAAAAAAGTTCTTCAAATGAAAAAAGAAATAGCCAAAAATACTAATCAAAATGTAGCCGAAAATTTTCCTCAGGTTTATAAAAAGCGACATGCAAAATTTGGTACCAATTGGTTCAGTAGTTTTTGAGTTTATCGCGAAACAGACAGACAGACTTTGACTTTTATATATATAGAGATATATCTCAGAAATGTGTTTCCACAAATATATAAATCAAATTCGGAATAATTCAAAATAATAATGTGCTCTTGAATATTGATTAGAACGAAATTATTTGAAGTTATTCCCATTTTTCACGTTATCTTTCAATAATTAAAATATATTTTAAGCTATATATGAAACTACATCCTCGATATGTTTTGAATAGAAAAATGTCGCTTGTTGAAGCTTTAAACAATTTTTCTTTTTGGTCCTTGAAATATGAGGCGATAGTTAGCCCTTCTCCTTTAAACTTGAAGCCATTTGTATAAATTTTGTGTTTGATAAATCTATATTGTTTTTTAACGCTAATAACGAGACTCTAATATATTTTAGATAATATTTCATAAGTATACTAATAAATTACCTCAGAAAATTATATCTTTGAAATGAATTATTTTGAAAATTTCATCAAAGGAACAAAATCGTGAGGTGAAGATTTTCTTGTAGAATTTTTTCAGCTGATTTTTTAAGCATTTCTACCATTCTACAGGAATAAGAAGGTAAAAGAGGATAAATATCTTATTATACGCTCTTATTCCTTTAGAAGAGCAGAAATTATCAAAAGCTCAGCTAAAAAATTCCTACACTATAAAAATAAGTCTTATAAGGATGCCCGAACTTGCCAAACTGCCCTGTAAACAGAGGGAATCCTCATTTTAGCGATTCGAAATCCACATTGTAGGTAATCAAAGGAAGAGAATTTACAAATATATTAAAAGAAACTCAATCATTACTCTGGTGGTTCATATAACTTAGACTAGAGAGGTATATACTAAAATGGATACACCATCTTGGGGATTATAATTGCCGAAGAGCTGACGAAGGAAGCTTCGTCAACGGGAGAGAACAGCAACAGTACATGCTCGAGTAAGTTCAAAACCCATACAATAGAATAGTAAGAAACCTCCAACCTTGAGTATTAAATGCAGATAGGGAAATCACAAAAATAATAATAAGACAAAGAACCAAGCATCATAGAAGGATAAAAGTATTAGGTCCACAGACGGCACAAAAACTTACAGAGACAACTGACAGCACACAGAACTTAGTACCACTTTATTCTTCATATGGGCAACGATAGCAGCATTACTTCTGAACAACACTTCGCCTATCCTTCAACTAATTGACCAAATAGATATGGCCTACTATAGTCCTACACAATGGTCGCACCAAGAGGATAGTTAGCCCCTTCTCTTTTAACTTGAAACCATTTGTATAAATGTATTTGATAAATCTATTGTTTTTACGCTAATAACGACACTCTAATATATTTTAAGAAATATTTCATAACTATACTAATAAATTATCTCAGAAAATGATATCTTTGGAATTAATTATCTTGAAATTTTATCTAAAGAAAAAATCGGGAAGCGAGGACAGTTCGAAGTGTACCGTGGCAAAGCACTAAGCAAACAGAAAGCCACCAACGCTGCAACATAGGTGAGATTACCCAGGTAAAGAACAACACTTCTACACTGAGATAGTCACAGAAAGAGTAAAACAGCTCAGTGAACGTTCTACTGCATCTGATTAACCAATGTGTGGACCAAACAGCAAGTTTAATATTCATTTTTATCAAATGTAATATTTGCAATAAAATAAATTACCATTATTATTATCAATTGTATAAACAGTTTACAAAACCTTTTTTGATGGAGAGAATTAATTAAATATTGAATTATACCAAATAAATAGACCCCCCTCCTTATATTTGATGTATAAATATTTCTGAAATATTAAATATTTTGAAGTTAATTAACAATTTTGTTTACATAATAAAGAGTAGTTTTTAATCGTTGGAAAGCTATTAAATTCATAAACAGACTTTTGGTTAAGGGATATAAATAGATGTTCATTTAATGTAGCTATTTAATTCTCCTTTCTTTTATAAAAATTCAAAACATGTTTCTTTTAAGTAAGGTATACATATACATGTAATTAGCATTAGGTTCGTGTTTACATTGTGTGTTTTTATAACCTTTTTATACCACACTTTGTCAAATTTATTAAACAACTTTTAAATTTGAAATTTTAAATTGAAATCTAAATATTTTTCACACATTTTTGGTATATAATCAGATCAAACAAAATGTGTTCTAACGAATACCTTTTAATGTACTGTAATGTACGATAATATTGTACTGTAATTTCGGAGTATAATTGTGTGATAATAAGAAATAAGAGATTCTTCTCAGCAAGGTAGTTGCTGAGCATGTAGCATGTAGTTCTCCCTATAGTTGCCCGTGTCAGTCATTTACTATATTTCAACGATATTTCCGTTTCCAATTATAAAATCAGCATCTCTTTTTGAAGAATAGATTCTCTATATGCATTATTTCATAATGATGTAAATTTTTTATTTGCAATTCTCTTTACCATAGTTATGTAAATATCATTGATGTATATATTCTTGTCTGCCATGTGTACCATGTTTGTATCGTCGCGTTTGCTTTATACTGCCTGTCGAAGGGTTTTCACCCGAAACCTTGCGTTTATTTGAAATTGCTTAAGAAACTCGTCTTCTTTTATTTTATTGATTATAATATAATTGTGTGGTGTTTATATTGGGAACTTTAATCAAGGATTAAAATTATTAACGCTATAATAATGATATAACACTCTCTCTTCTCTCTATTTTTAATTAAACAAGAGTTTCTACTTTATTCCTGGCTATGTTGAGAAAGGTATTGTGAGGGCCTGGCCCATCAATAGTGAATCCTTTATAATATCAGATTTAATCTACCAGACAGCTTTATTATTTTATTGGTATTTTCTGCGTGAATACTCGGTAATTTAAACTGAATTCTTGGTGAAGTGATTCAAGGAAAGTAACGATATAGTTAATATAGAGGGTAGAGTCTACAAAAATACCTACTTTGAGCATCGAGCTTCAGAAACCAATTCCCACATAATACTTGATTTAAGAAATTCCATCCAGGGAAAGGTTTCGAGCAAAAGAAAAATAATGTAATTGACTATATATAGATTTTTCGGGCCTCTTTGAGCCTCCAATTCCCACATAATACTTGATTTAAGAAATTCCATCCAGGGAAGAGTTTTTACAAAATATATATATGATTTAATTAACTTGAGCTTTCAGGCCTTGTAACCTTTCTACGGGTGTGAGGTGATATTTAACTTTACTTCTGTAGAAGGGCTTCAAGGCCTGAAAGCTCGAGTCAATTAAATTATATCTTTTTGCAAGAATCTCTTCTCTGGATGGAAATTTTTATATCAAGTGATATTATACAAGGGATTATTATTTATATTTTTAATCATCAGATAAGCCAGGTACTATCTTAATTAAAAGCTTCAACTTTACATCATTGGTCCCTAACTCCTCACCTTCTGGAACAGCTGACTCTCCCTCATGACTAGAATATACTTCTATCCTATCCGGGTAGTT
The DNA here is from genome assembly GCA_030710605.1 of Cordylochernes scorpioides. Lineage (NCBI taxonomy): Eukaryota > Metazoa > Arthropoda > Arachnida > Pseudoscorpiones > Chernetidae > Cordylochernes > Cordylochernes scorpioides. The sequence continues at coordinate 62,428,875 of CP092864.1, forward strand.
GGCGATATGCATCTCCAGAAGTTTTTGCAAAAGAAAAATTTGCGCTAAATATCATATTTTCATTTGTATACATATGGTCTTGTGTTATTTATTTAATGTTCAGCTGGCTATTACAATAAATTATAAGACGTCGCAACTCTTTTTATGTGCATTAATTAAAGAATCTTTCTGGCAGGCTATTCTTTAACTAACTAAAACATAGCTGGCTATGCCACTCGTCTGAAACTGCATTTTTATTGTTATCCCCTCTTACAAAAAAGAGGAATTTTCACACACACAATTAATTTTTACTCTTTCACACTAAATGGCTTCTAGGCATCGTTCAGCTGATTCTTTAATATGACGAGCTTTTAAATAGATGGAAACGTAGCCTAGCAATGTAATATGGTAAGGCGCCTAAATAATTCAATAATGCCGTCATATCACTTTACAAACCATTTCAAGATTAAAGGATATATCCATAAGAGGATGAAATAACGTCCAAGAAGAAACGATTCGACAAAATGAACTGTATCTGCAGGAACTGCCAAACACTATAGAACATTTCACGGGGCTCTGTCGCATTTGTAAGTGCAAACTCGAACTGCTTTTCACGTGTGTAGACATGTGGTGCACTTACAGTAAAAAGCAGTTGCCTACTTCTACTCACCATGTTTATCATGAACTGTACCACGTATACTAGGGATAAGCTAAAAAAAAAAGAATATTTCGTCGTAGGTAAGAGACATTTTTTTTACTCAAATCGGCTTCCTGGAAGGATAATTTGTGTCAGAATCATCTCTAGAAAGGTATTTACTTATATAAGTTTTGTGAAAGACCCCCTGCTGACTATATTTCATTATCTTCCTTGCTCTTTCAAAAGGGCGCATTTGGAGTTGTTGACATCAGCACTGAACATATAACAATTCGGGAAAGATCTTTTCACGGATTATTTTGATTCAGATTTATCAACAATAAATCTTAAGTGTTTTATCCGGAAGGGTATATGAAAACAGTAGAAGAGCATCAAATGTGAAATTTTGTACGCTCCAGGAACCTGAGTTGACTAAATAAATACCTATGGGAATAAAACAACATAGGCAGATTAATGGTGTGGACAGGAAACTGACTTAATGGGAGCACCGAGCTGATAATGTCTTTGGCTGGGCCGAGATCCTGGAGTATTAGTTAGTCCATTGGATCATCTTAATGGAGGAAAACATCGGTTCCCAGGGAGTGTCAGGCCGTCGGAAACAAAATAACGCATTCTTTATTTTAGACAATTTGTATATAGCCTAACTTTACACATATAAACGCGTTTCATGATTTTTCAGGATGCCTGAATGACCAATTTTTTGGTCGCTTAATTACAGCTTGCACCACGCTGACAAGAACCATCAGCCCGAAACGCATATATGGTTAGCTTTTCTTGTTTAATAAATAATGGGTATTTGGACAATTCTGAAATGATTAGAAAAATCAACGAATAGTTGATATTTATTCTGATAGATGGCGCAGGCCATTAGAAACTTTTAGTTATACGATTAGGAGATGTCTTTTTCTTAATATATCTTCAAGTTTTAAAATCTTATTATGTTTTCATATATATATATGTAGTATATTTTGAGTTAAATTGTTCACAACCTTCTTCTGATAATTATTATATAACCCCATATCTATATATAAAAATATGTATCGAACAATGGTAGTGACAAATAAAACAAAGAAGAAGAGGTAAACCAGACGACAAAGGCCAGACGAAAAACAACCCGGCGCCATAAAGTAACGTGATTACAGTAGCCAATCAGGAATCGCCACATATGCGGGCGTCCAGAGTTATATAAAGAGCCCAGAGATGGGACAAAGGCAGTTATTCAGTTAGTTGTTTTCAGAGCGACGCCGTCATACGGTCGGATTTCTCACCCCTATCCGCGATGTAGGCGTCCGCGACACCCGTGGTTCGACTTACCTTCGTCCGTGGTCTACCTCTACCTTCTTGGAGTTACCATCTAGACCTGCCTCTGTCTCTTGCTGTCCCGGTGCGGGAATCCCATCACGCACCCACTACCACGACTGCCCAGTACATTCCACATCGGGATTACTACAGAACCCGTTAAAGTCGACAGGATTACTGAGGACAGCAGCATGCAGAGGATGACGGAGGTCAGATTCGACTACTTCGCGGATGCCCTCACCAACATGCAGCCCCACTACGAAGACCTAGTAAGCCGCCTAACAGACGCCATTCGGGGACTAGCCGTACCTCGTGCGGAGGAAGCCCTCATCTCCTTTTTCGATGGATCCCACGCAACAAGCAGCCTTCTTCCATACAGCCATCTCCAGAGATCAACTCCAGCCAGCATCAGCCATTTCAAGGTACTTTATACTTTGTTTCTGCCATTTTCCCCATAAATTTTATTCTTATATTTTCACCTTAAGCATTTTAAAATCAATTATAGCCTTTTTTATAGCATTTTTATTCAATTTTTAAAACTTTCACACTCTCATTTATTCTTTTTACTTTATTTTAATCAAATTATAAACTTTAATTCATCATTTTCAATTCTATTTTAAAAAATATTCAATCACGCATTTTTTCCAATTTACTAATCTTACATGCCTTTCTTAAATTCACCTAAAATGGCATTATCCCAATATGCAACTTTCAATTTTACATAAAAAATCATATTATATTTTAATTACTCGAATCATATTTTCTAAACTCATTTGTGTTATTTTTTTTAATACCTTATTTGCGGTCATAGTATTAATAATTAAATTTATTACACTCTTTATTTTAATTGACCTATTACTATTTCAATTGATATTTCTCAATATTTAAATTTTTTTAAAAACTAGTCCTAGATTTGTATTTTTATAAGTATCAATTTTAAATTATCTCATCTCATAATGTGCCTCCCATTTTTCCCACAATTACAAATACAACTATAAATGTAATATGCGAAAACTTAATATCATACCATAAAATTTACATACCTCATTACATTTCATTCCTGCCTGTGTTAAATTGTTAATTACGAATCTCTATCGAATGTTGTACCCACGCCATAACCGTTTCTCTTAGAAAAATTTCGTAAATTCATTATTTTATAATCCTAATCACCGCTAATAATCTCCAATCTAACAATTTGTCTGAACATCTTAACGCAAAACTTACGGAGAAACTAAGGTTATTTCACCTAGAGAATCCCAGAAGCTCGAGACGAGAGTAAAGAAAAACAATTTAGCACAGCGATTGTCATCTCCTGTTTGTTTTTATTACCGGCGCGCGGTGCGTCATCCATAGCCCCCACAATGGCGGCCATATTGACATCTCTAGTTTCAATACACACGTGCTCCAACTCGCAGGACAAAGAGATTACATAAGATAGTGGCACACCGGTATTCTAGACTTCGTGTCCACCAAACAACCTGCCAGATTAAAATGGATAGGAAAATTATATAAAACCCCTTTTATAGCAAATCTTATTTTTATAATGTTATAGGATAGTTTATCGTTTTGTCAACCCGTTTGAAAATTCCCCCTATCAATACTAGAAAAAAACATCTTCGCCAATGCCATCCATCAAGCTATCACCTTTTTTATATTTGTATGCTATATGTCTTTATTTTATTTTTCTATACCTCGACCACTCAGCCATTAGAAACAATCCAAGCCAACATTATTATATAGTTATTATTATCATTGGTCATTATATCTTAGAATATTCGACCATCAGCAATCATTTGGAATACTACTATTCGACTATTTTTTCATCTGTCAGCATATATAGATTCTAAAACGTTACAAATTCACGCTTTTTAAACATCATTTGAGTTTTTTATATAACATTTATATATTTTTAAAAATACCTTAAGATCGTCTTATTTCTGATATCATTGTTTTTTATTAGATTATTATTATTTTCTCATATTGACGCCTCTCTCTCTCGATCCTATCTTCCCATCCTATACCACTTATTCACACCTCCTTAACCCACCTCCTCTCAACCTCATAGTCTCCCATAGGGTTCCTGTTGCCACCCATTTTATTTTTTATTTTTTATTAATTCATCTATTGGACCATCCTTCCTCGGTATACAATTCCCGATAACGAGATCAGGAAATCCAAAGATTATTTCTTTTTTTTTATATCCATCACCGACGACATCATTCATTACATTCAACTATGTCGGGTTGTTCAATCATCATTGGCAACAGTACCCTTTACCTTCCTTACCTTCCATATTTCCCGCAGTCAAGAGTCTCCTGATCGCCAAACAAACTTTTATTTTTTTTATTTTGATTCAACCAGCTGGCTCTACCTTCCTCACTGTACATTTCCCAACAATGAGTTCAGGCGACCAGTTCGAGTTTTTTTTTTGTCTTTTTTTCTCAACGCTCGGATCATCATCACAACCATCATTTTACCATTTTATTACTTTTTTTTTTCAAACTTTTAATCCGAGCTCAATCATCATTGGCAACAGACAACTCTTGACTCCACCTTTCCCATTTCTACTCTTTCAACTTACCTACCTTCCCCATCTGATCTAATGCTACTTACTGAACATCTTGAGATTGCTGAACCCTGAAAACAATACTTCGCTTCTAAGTTCGTATTGCAGGGCAGGACTCCTGAGATGTCCTTTGCAGAAACCAATTCAGACCTTCTTCCTTTATTCCTCACTGCGTCACTACCTATCGTAAACCTTTTGCTTAAGTCAATTTTCTTTTATATTTTATTTTACTTTTATTATCTCTACTTCTCCTCCTTCCTGTATTACATCCCTGAAAATATGTTGTAAATACTTAAGGCACCTTAAGTAACAAAAAAACTGTAACTAGTATACCAACTTTCCCAAATATTTATTTTCGCTATTGTGTGTGTTTACTTTAAATTTATCCTTCCTATGTACTCCTCTTATATATTTTTTGTAGTTTTATAATATTATATCAGTGAGTCACCACTTCCCCTTTATCTTTATTTTTATTCTAGTAACTAATTTGTGCCCCAAGTTATTTCCCATTTAATAGGTTTACTAGCTTTTCTCTCATTAATTTGTAAATAGACTTACAGTTTTACTAGTTTTGTGGAGTTGGACTTTGTTTTTTAACTTACAGATGTAGATAAAGCATTTCAATATTAATCGATAATATCATTTTGTTTATTAACCGTCAACCATAATGCCATCAATTACCAATCAACCTTTATATATTATTACCTTTAATATTTTTATTTTCTTTTTTCATCATGTTTAGACCTAGCATTTTACAACTTCAACTATTTTAGGCACCATTTTAAAAAACCTACACCTAACAATATTTATAATATTTCTTAAACAGATAAAACATTTATCATTTTATTTTTCTTAATAGATTTTCAAAATGTTATTTTTGACGCTTCCCTTACAACCTCTTAACTCTATCCCATGAACCTTTCCTGCCAACTTTTTACATCCATCAAGAGATTATTGTTCGTCAGCCATTTTCTTTTTTTTTTTTTTTATTGATTAAACTAACTAGAAGACCCTTCCTCGCTGTACATTTCCCCACAGTGAGCTCAGGAGACCCTGTTAGATTTTTATTTTTTTTCCTCTCATCGTCCGGCTCATCATTTTTTCATTTTTCAACTTTTTCTTTTCACCACACAAGCCGGACACAATCAAAATTGACAGCAATGAATCTCTTACACCCACCTCTCCTTTTCCACATCCTTCAAACCTCCAACTACCTTCCAAGGGATTCCAGTTCGCCGAACATTTTTGTTTTTTTTCATTGATTAATCCGACTGGAGCAATCCTTCCTCGTTATACCATTCCCAATAATGAGTTCAGGATATCCAGCGCGATCTTTTTATTTTTTTTTCTCATCGCCCGACTCATCATATCAATTCACCATTTTTTCAACTTTTCACTTTTTTCTCATAATTCAACCGGGCACAATCATTATGGCCAACAGGGATCCCTCTTACCCCTCTTACCTCTACCTCTCCCTTTTACATCCATCAATCTTCCCATCTCTTCTCACTGTCTGAGCTAATGATGCAGACGGAATATCTTGGGCCTTCTGTTAATGAAAACAATGCCTCACTTAAACAAGTTCGCATTGCATTGCAGAATGCTTGGGATACTACTTTGCAGAAACATACTCAGATACCCCCTTTCCCCTTTTCAACCTTAGCGTCACATTATACATTCAGTCAATAAACTATTTTTTTTCCGCTCATCTTTTATGCAATAAGATATTATTTTCCTTGTACGATTCATTTACCATATTTACCATTTTGTATTATATACTTTCTCTTAATCTTGTATCATTAATTTTGTGCCTTTTTATTTTTATAACCTTAAATTTTATTTCATTGATACACCACCATTACAACATCTTTCTCTTTTTAACTTGTAGTTTAATAATAATTTTAACTAATTTGTATACAAATTATTTCTTTTTTTTATAATAGGTTTGTTAGGTTATCATTCATTACATGTCATTCCCCCAACCAAACCTTCATCACCGGGGGCACATTCTGTAGTATATTTTGAGTTAAATTGTTCACAACCTTCTTCTGATAATGATTATATAACCCCATATCTATATATAAAAATATGTATCGAACAATGGTAGTGACAAATAAAACAAAGAAGAAGAGGTAAACCAGACGACAAAGGCCAGACGAAAAACAACCCGGCGCCATAAAGTAACGTGATTACAGTAGCCAATCAGGAATCGCCACATATGCGGGCGTCCAGAGTTATATAAAGAGCCCAGAGATGGGACAAAGGCAGTTATTCAGTTAGTTGTTTTCAGAGCGACGCCGTCATACGGTCGGATTTCTCACCCCTATCCGCGATGTAGGCGTCCGCGACACCCGTGGTTCGACTTACCTTCGTCCGTGGTCTACCTCTACCTTCTTGGAGTTACCATCTAGACCTGCCTCTGTCTCTTGCTGTCCCAGTGCGGGAATCCCATCACGCACCCACTACCACGACTGCCCAGTACATTCCACATCGGGATTACTACATATATATGCAAATAATATATCTATTAAACAAGTCAATAAGTCTCTGGAGATGACTGTGATATTATTGTATTTTTGTATTACTGTAGAAGGGCTACGATGCCCTTGAGTTGACAATAAAAAGAAAAAATAAACTCATCTCCGGAGACTTATTGACTTGTTTGATTTATATTTAGGAGATTTGAATATATGTAAATAATATATCTCATATAATTCGTCTTTTTCTTAACGTTAAATGGAACTCCAACACCTGGAAAAGAACCGTGTGGTGTGTAAAATCTCTTGTTTTATCGATATAATAAAAATACACATTTCTCTTCCTTGTTCTTAGACTCTTTTTGATAATAAAATAAACGTCTAAGGATGAGTATCTTTTTAATTGAACTTTTTCCGAGCTTTCGGGATAACGCCCTTCTACAGTAAAATTGGTAGAAAAAATAGACTCTTAGACTATTTGCCATATATCTTTTGTGGTTATTAATTAAAATAATCGATTATTTCTCTAATAGAACATTCTTGGAATGTTCATTCGAAAGAGAGAGAGAGAGAGAAAGATGGTCAGAAACCTTTGTGAACACAGTTTTTTCTATTGAATTCAGACACCATATAGTCTTTGTAAAAGAATGGTAGCTACACTGATTACTAACATGTAAAGTTTTTATTTTCTAAACTTTCGAAATCAATTTCCTTTGTCCTAATAATCAATAACTTCATTTCGCTATATTATTGAAACGTAAAAAATATAAATAATGAAATGTAACGAATAAAAAAGTGTTTTACAATTGTATTAATTTATATTGTAACTGAGTATTTATCGTAAAGATAGAGGCTGTCTAACCGGCATTCAGAATTCCTGAAAATGAAGATACTTCGGCCAGTAAATCTTTTTTATTGTCTTGACGTTTCGACAAAAATCTTTTGTCCTCGTCAGGAGCAAACAAAACATTTGGCAAAGAATATATATGAAGAGTTTACTAATATTAATATTTTTTTCTAAAAAAGCTATTTTTTATCTCACTTTCTATTCTTTAATCCGAATAAAGTAGAAATATTTTAGATCAAATAAATTACCATATAATGAGTTTTGTTTTCCCTCATTTTTCTACGCGATAATCTGATTTAGCACAAGTGGGTTTAATTTGATGTAAAATATGGAATGGAAGAGACACACTTGTAATCTAACTTCCCCTCCCATGGGTATCAACACTGAGAGTGCACAGAGCTCTAAGAGACAATAATCTAGCTCTGATCTAATGGAGGAAGAAGATAAATGTACAGACCACTTCATCACGGGGCTAATAGCCCGGGGCACATTTCTCACATGTGATGACATCGGCGGCTGCCGCTGATTAGAATGGGCGGCAAAAGAACTTATTCCACAACACCGATTCTCTGGCGACCTACAGCTCGGCTGGGGATCTTGGAACAGAGGGAAACACTATTTTGTCATTTCTGAAGCCGATAAATTGTAGAAATAACTATTGAATAAGTTATATGTATTAATACAAAGCACAAACGCGCCATCTATACATATAAAATAAAAGGATTTAAAAGCGCGAATGTTTCTTTTATAATAATACAAACTTCTACTGTCCTTACTGCGATGAAAAAATATATTGGGAGGGCTTGGCTCATCAGTGGTGAACCCTCCCAGCGGTTTCGCCAATTTAATCCACCAGACCGCTTCTCAGAGCTCTAATACTGTATTGGATCATTCTGCTTTTATATGCTACACTGAAGGATGGAATCTTAGAAATGGTTTTCAAGTAAAATATGGACATAAGCTTATAGGACAGTAGAAGTTTGTATTATAATAAAAGAAACATTCGCGCTTTTAAATCCTTTTATTTTATATGTATAGATGGCGCGTTATTGCTTTGTATTAATTTATGCCTAACTGGCCTTGTCTTTATAGTTTGCGGAAGAGCATTGCTCGATGCAAAAATTTAAATGTAATTCTACTGTCCTATAAGCTTATGTCCATAGTTTACTTGAAAACCATTTCTAAGATTCCATCCTTCAGTGTAGCATATAAAAGCAGAATGATCCAATACAGTATTAGAGCTCTGAGAAGCGGTCTGGTGGATTAAATTGGCGAAACCGCTGGGAGGGTTCACCACTGATGAGCCAAGCCCTCCCAATATATTTTTTCATCGCAGTAAGGACAGTAGAAGTTTGTATTATTATAAAAGAAACATTCGCGCTTTTAAATCCTTTTATTTTATAAGTTATATGTATCTCGTATTTAAAATAGAATTTGAATATATAGGATAAGATGGCTTGCTAGGTGCAATTGTCTAGACTTGCTTGCTAGGCATTTGTAGGTGCAAAAGTCGAACAGCTTTCTACTATTTTTAAAAAAATTATTATCCCTAGTACACCTGGTATACAAGGTCATGATAATAATGGCGGGTATAGTCATTAGCGAATATTTTACTGCAAGTACACCGCATATCTATAAATGTAGAAAGGTGGTCGGTGGAAGGATGGTCTAAACTGTTGGTTTTCGACCGCTACGACCCGGGATCGAATCCCGCATTGGGCACTTTTTCTGATTTAAAAAAATGCTCCAATGGCTCCCGATTCTTGCAAAAGTCCAACCCTACTAGCGAGTGCAAGTAACCAAACGGGGTTCTGGCACATTTGTAAGTGCAAAGTCGAACTGCTTTTCACATGTGTAGACATGTGGTGTACTTACAGTAAAAGCATTCACCACCATGTCACAATTCTACACATATGATTTTCATTGCCTGTACCGCGTATATAGAATGCAGTTCGACGTTTGCATCTACAAATGTCCCATAGCCACGTTTTATTTTTGAACTCTCATTAGTGAGGTTATAAGAATCGAGGACCATTTTAGCAATTTTTTTTTCAGAAAAAAAGTGCCCAATGGGGGAATCGTTCCCGGATCGTGGCTGTTTAAAATCGATGGTATATTCCACTTGTCCACTGACACCCAAGTTCCAGTTGGAATCTGGTGGATTCCACGTGGTAGGGTCTCGAACATCGTTACTCAACCTTTTTGGCTCAAAGAATGGTTAATTTATGACAAAAATATCTCTCGCCAAATGTTTAAAAAAAAACTTTTACTAAGTATTAAAGAACTATTACTTAAATTAATTCCATTTTTTGAAGTATAAATCTTAAAATTAAAACCTTAACATGAAATACACACATGATTAACATTATTATTATTTCTTGAATAACACTTTTAACGCGGAAAGATAAAAATCTCCGAGGACCGGAGAGAAATTTGCATGAACGGGTCCTGAAATTGATTCACTATTGATTTGGTATAAAACTTATTGTCTCAAGTAGCTAGCCTGAGGTAGCTATCTGCCCCTGACTGTGTCCAGTGAGACAGAACAAATAATGTTCCGATAGTCAGAAAAAAGATAAATAATTGGAAAACACGTTCCTGTGATATTTCCATTTATTTATTTTAAGGCAATTAAAATATTTAAGAGATTTCTGCTCTACAGAAGTCATACACAAATCTCTCATCTAGAGATGTATATATACAATTTAAAGTCAATAGTTAGCATTAAGCAAATAATAATAAAAAACAATGGTTGCCTGTAAAGTCGGTTTTACGGGCGAAGATTTTACGTGACAACGGTAGAATATTTATTGATATGAATATAATTAAATTGCACAATAGGAACAAGGAATTGAATGAAAATAAGAATTGCACAAATTTTAACTATAGAAATATATTTTGTTTACTAAAACATTGTACATGTAAACTTAAACTTAACTAATTCCTATTTGAGTGATTTGGTTGAGGATAGGACGATGATAGGAGAAATATGAAATGAAAGGAAGTGTTTCTGCTGTAATGTGTCTTGCGAAAGTCAAGTCGATAGTTGTTCCTTTTAACGTAGTTGACTTAGAAACGTTTGATACGCAATCAAGATTATACATATTTTTCATGAATTTAAGAAACGAGTTGTCAGGCTTTACGTTTTTGTTAAAATCACCACACAGAAGAATCGGTATACTAGAATCAACTTGCACGAACGGTGGCACGTACTGGCTGTTGTGAATGTACGGACCGAGTCCTTGCCATAGTAACATTCCAATATCCTGCATACTAGCTCCTGGATGAATATATACAGCACCGAGTATAAACTTGAAGCTAGTATTAGCGGCGAAGCAAGTAACTTCAGTCATGCACATGTCACCCTTGGTTTTAATGACACGAGTTACGTCTGTAATCGCAACTTGGAACACTTCCGCAGTAGATGTCGATGATAATTTACGATAGATCGCCACTCCACCAGCCGCGTTGGTATTTGAAAATCAAAACACTTATTCAGATCGAAGGTTCAAATTTTTGCTAAATAAATTTGAAATTAAATAAAATTTGTAATTGTAAATGATGAAGTTGAAAATTAAAACATTTACTTAAATTAGATGTTAAAATTCTTGCTCAACACAGTTTAAATAAAGTTTTCTTATATCTGCCACTTTTTCTTAATATTTGTAATTTTAAAGAATCAATTCGAAAATCAAAACATTTATTCAGATCGAAGGTTCAAATTTTTGCTAATTAAATTTGAAACTATTTAAAATTTGTAAAATAATAATTAATTAATTAATTAATTTTAAACTAATAATTTACTTAACACTATCAACATTTATCAATAGTATGACATAACCTATAAACTCAGTTTCTCAACTTTTGTGTCAATCTAACAATTAATCAATCAATCATAGTTTACGATAATGAAATATCAGTGTACAATTATTTACCTTTATTGTTGTAGTTGTTGTAAATGACGAATCTAAGCACTCCACATTTTCACTACAGACACAGCTGACGATACTTTAACCACACGTGTGAACTTGTATTATGACGCTTTCTTGTTTTTCCAACGCCAAGAACGTTCGAGAAAGACAAAGACAGAGACAAGCATGCGCCGATTCAATGCGCCTAATTCTCTAGCGCTGCGCGCGCAGCACTCTCGTTCGATGACTCATCGTAACGTTACCGGGCGTTACACTTTTTCATAAGTGACTCCCAGCCGCAACCTAATTTAAGACGTTGTCACGTCAAAATAATATAATTTAAAAAATCACAATAAAGTTGTTATGTACACTATGTACACACACACACACACTTTAAAGAAATATACAATTAATATAACAATTGTATCATTACATAGGTGTTAGAGTTAATATAACATATCTCTGTAGTTCAATGTGATGTTTCAATATATAGAAAAGACAGTGAATAGCCAGATTTGACTGACAAAATGGGAATGATAACATATTAAAAGTGGGAAGTGTTATTTAATTTTTAACGAGAGTTTTCATAATGACAAGTGAATTAAGTAAACTTCACAAGATGGTAGTATCCTGCCGAGAACTTGATAAAAACGATATGCAAAGTGGGATGTAATTTTTATCGAGAGTTTTCAGAATGATAGATGAATTAAGTAAACCTCACAAGATGGTAGTATCCTGCCGAACATTGATAGAAACGAAAAAAACTTAAACACTTTCCATTCTATATACTCAACCTAGAATGAGCCCATAAAATATATTTATCATAATATTCTGTAATACAGTCAAACTTGGATAATTCGAAGCCAAAAAAAAAAAAATCGAATTATCCAAAAATTCGAATTAAAAACTGTTATGTACTCTTCTCTAACCTAATATTCAATAATCTTAGGTAGTGTAGTTTCTATTAAAAGAGATTGTATGTTACTGAAAGTTATATATTTGCATAATATTGTATTATTACACAGAATTATCATAAGAACTAAAAACATGAATATCTCACGCTATATATTGATTACATCACACAACAACAACCAAACCTTGGTCAAACCCATATATACATATTATATATTACAAAAACGTTTTGAATAAAAGGCTTAAAAGTCTAAGAGACCAAGCGAAATATTCGATTTGGCGTTTTAAAATTAAAGACGTTTGTATTATCCAAGTTCTACTAGTCAAATATCTATTTAACCATCTAAAACTCAATTTTTGTTGTTTTGCGATTTTTTAAAAAGTGATTTGACCGGCGGGTCTTGAAAGAGTTGAACAACTAAGCCAATTTCTTAAACTCTAAAACGTAATTGGCGCCAATTTGTTCGGCTGGCGGTTTATCCAGCCAAGCGAAGATAAACTTACAGAAAAAGATAGAACATTTCTTCTGGCGTAAATCAGAGGTAAAAAAATAACACAAGCTTTAACGGAATTTTTAGGATAGCGTTTTCTTTTTTTCAAAATAAAATTGGTGTTTACCATTTCTTAACACAAAAACTAATGGTTGAATTATACTTGGATAAATTATTTACCTGTATATAGTACGTGAATAAACTTTACAAATAATGAATGATTTATAAACATTTTAATATCAACTCAAGTTGAATATTTTGAAATCTCTTTTGTGTTCTCAACTTATAAACATAGAAATCAGCGAATAAATATTGCCCTTTTTTATATGTATTTCTTTTGGAATACATCATTACTGAGATGGTAAAAAATTATTATATATGAATGCTTGGCTCATCACTGGTGAACCCTCTTAGTGGTTTAATTAAATTAAAGGGTTAATCATTGATTAGAAAAGCTAATTTTCTATTATCGCAGTAAGGTTTGAAGAATGATTTTTATTATATAAGAATCATTGAGATGCGTATGTGGTTAGCTTTTTTTGATTAATCAAGAAACGGTTTTTGGCCAATTTCTGGAATAAATAAAAATCAACGATTAGTTGAAATTTATTCCGATAGATGGCGCAAACCATCAGCAACTTTCAGTTGCACGATAAGGAGATGCATTTTTTCTTAATTTAACCACCTGATCCAAGTACAAATTCACTTTTATACTATTTTTCCTTAGAATCATTATAAAATGCTAAAAATGAAGAGAAAAAGTTTTCTTTATTAAAATATATATATTTTAATAAAGAAAACTTTTTCTCTTCATTTTTAGCATTTTATAAACCATTAAAGAGAAATTTCGTGATTTTCGTTTTAGAATCATTATAATATAAAAAAGTGAAAAAATGTATTCGATAAATGACAATTTAAGATTTCGTTTGTAGCTTGTAAAAATATTAATAAAAACATATATTTGTTATTACTATTATATAAGAGGCAGATATTACATTAAAATATTATATACAATGATATTTTATACCGAGAAAACTGCTCACAAATTAAATTCTTTAATGGTACAACTTTCCGTCGGATACGGCCTTCCTCGTTTAATTTTCATTATTTTTGATAACAACACGAAGAATTCAAATTATTCTTAAATGTACATTCCAATGGGCTCTTGATAATTAAGCAATCAGGGGTATAAAATTCTGTGAACGCCAATTCTTTTTTTTTATAAACGAACACAAAAAAATAGCTGCCATGCCATCTTTCCTAGCTTTATTTAAAAATAAACTCCTCAGAGAGAGAGAGATTGAGATTGAAACTGATTTATTTAAGTGTCCAAATAAGATTATATATGGTTAAATACAAAATAAACATAAATATGAATAAATATGATTATATAATGATAAATACAAGAAAAAAGATATAAATAGATAAAAATAATTGATAAATAAACATTTATAAAAATATATACAAGGTCTTTATTGGTGGGGCCCACCGCGCGAAAGACTCCGCCACCGATAGACTGCGAGAGAGAGAGAAAAAAAAGCTCTAATATTATTTATATTCTTTACTAATAAAAGACTTAGCGATGTTAGAATTTTATGTTCTTAATTATAACATTAAGTATCATATAAATGTTTTGTTATAATTAGTCAAATTTAAACTGAAAATAAATCACTTATAAAAAACAATTAGATGAATAAATTTATATCGAACAAATCGGAACTACCTTTATATAATAAAAACGAGGCTTTGATTCAATAGAATAGCCATGATAAAAATAATTATGGAACAAAACAATCAACAAGCCACACAAAGGGTTGAGATAAACTTGTATATAGATGTAGTACCCCCATACAGCAGCTATACACCGATGTTGTTTAGATAGGGAAGAAAGAGAATAGATATTTAAGGACGCCGTATTCTCCAATCGATAAAATTGACGAGCACTAATCGAATTTGATAAAACGACATTTTCAAATTAGTTTGCTCGACAGGATGTCGTCACGCTTATCACCAACGTCGTTAAACACCCCGCAACAGTTTGTAATTAGGATTCTCTGGCTTCTGCACGGAGGCATAATAAAGTGAGAAATG
Organism: Cordylochernes scorpioides; assembly: GCA_030710605.1. Classification (NCBI taxonomy): domain Eukaryota; kingdom Metazoa; phylum Arthropoda; class Arachnida; order Pseudoscorpiones; family Chernetidae; genus Cordylochernes; species Cordylochernes scorpioides. The sequence goes on from CP092864.1 coordinate 62,444,103, forward strand.
TTGTAAGAAAACACACGTATATGGAGTAAGGACATTACTATGCGGAGATAGAACAACAATATGAAGTGAGAATACAACAATGGTGTGAGAAAACACAGAAAGGCGGTGAAAAGATATAGCAATGCGAAGAGAAAACACAGCGATGTGGAGTAAATACAACAATGGGAAGGTAAGATGCAACAATGTGTAGATAAAACACAGCTATGATAAGTAAATACAACAATGAGAAGAGAAGATACAACAATGCGGAAAGTTTGCGATATGGAGTAAATACAACAATGGAAAAAAACACAAAAATGGCAGGAGAAAACACAGCGATCTGGAGTGGATACAACAATGAAAAGAAAAGATACAACAATGAGGAGAGAAGACACAACATTTCGGAGAGAAAAACAACGATGTTAAACGAATATAACAATGATAAGATACAACACATTGCTATAGAAAATCCACTTATTTGGAGCTAATACAACAATTAGAAGAAAAGATACAACAATGTGCGGAGAGAAAACAAGGCGATGTGAAAAAAAAAACTCAGAAATGGGGAAGTCAGACACAATCAAGTGGGTATAATATGTAGATACAATATAACAATGAGGTAATTATGCAACTATTTACTTGTCCTAACATTTATAGCGGGCGGCCAGTCTAATAGGACGATACCTCAGTACGTGAGGTTACTTGACCGATCCTTCAATTGTATGCTCTGTTGTATGTTCATTCTCACCACGTAACTTGTCTCATGTCGTTTGTACACAGGGATAAGCAGGAACACATATTTGTCATCAGGATGATCGAATACACATACTATTACATGAGTATACATGAATATAGGCTCTTCTTCAGCGAATATGCCTGTGTCCTATGGCTTGAATGTGTATTCCAATAATACCCATAAGAAACATCATCACTTTAAATAAAGTCGCAAAAGTTCAAATATTCGCAACACTTTGAATCGCGATTCAGAACCTTGATTTCTTATAAAATCTATTATCCCCGACTTGTGTTTCTTCTTCTAATCTTCTAATTAGTTGTACCACAACCTGTGTGTCTCTGGTTCGACTGTGTATTAAGACCAGTTACAAAGAGAGAACAATTTTCATCTTGTATTGAATCGGTGTTGCATATCGAACCTATACATATACACAAAATGGTTCAAATCACTTTTTAAATTCGGTATATAATTATAAAATCTTGATTTTTTTTCACTTATCATATTGTGGGTCGGTGGAAGGATGGTCTAAACCATTGGTTTTCGACCGCTACAACCCGGATTTGATTCCCGCATTGGGCACCTTTTTTCTGATAAAAAAAAAATGCTCCAATGGCCCCCGATTCTTGCAAAAGTCCAACCCCACCAGCGAGTGCAAGTAACCTAACGGAGTTCTGTCACATTTGCAAGTGCGAAGTCAAACTGCTTTTAAGATGTGTAGACATCTAGTGCACTTACAGTAAAAGCAGTCGCCTACTTCTACCCACCATGATTATCATAGCCTGTACCACGTGTTTTAGGGATACGCAAAAAAAAAAAAAACATATCCTAATTCAAGATGATAAAAGATGATATCAGAAGTTCCCAGAAAAAAGTATCATCAAAAAACGTTGAGGTTTTAAGTGTCAATATCTCTTAAACCGCCTTAGAGCAAATAGTGTCAACAATACCACCGTGTTACATCACAGATCCCCGGGTTGGAGACTTTCCAAATTTCTTAATTAATTTTCTCTTCATTTTTAATTAACCAACGCGCGCTTTAAGATTCCTCACTTTGTTTTTCTCTCGGTTGAGCGACACCTTGATGTCCATCACATCGACCTAGTCAAATTCCTATAGTAGCAGGGAACAAATGAACGTTTTACCATGTTTAGAGTATACTTTGTTTGAATATTTAAACATCTCTCGTAATTTTTAAATAGGATATAAATTTTAACAGAACATTAAGAGAAATAATTTCAAAGTACTTAATACCTATCTGTTTATTTTAGAAAGTCTCTTAAATCAAAATAAAATTAGTATAGACTTCAATTTGTTCTATTCTATATGCTAATTCATATAAAAATCGATTTTTGCATTTATTTACATATAATATTTTATGTTTTTGAAAATTGAGTAATCCCCATATATTAAATTATTTTAAAATGCTTATTTTGGATCATATATATATATTATTTTCCAATATTTTGTATGGAAACTCGCCAAACTTCTTCGGAGAACAAGATTGTTTTGAGATGTTCGTGTATCAATTCACGAGTATGTACAACTGCATATTGTAGGTTTTAGATATTTTAAACTTTATAGCAGTTGTACATACTCGTGAATTGATACGCGAGCATCTCAAAACAATTTTGTTCCCCGAAGAAGTTTGGCGAGTTGCCATACGAAATATTAGAAAGTAAAAAATATATGATCTAAAATAAGCCTTTTAAAATAATAGTATTATATTTGTGCATAGAAATATAAATTCAGTTAAATATTTTTAAAATTCAATTTGGGTAAAAAATTGTATTTTAAATATTTTTAAAAATATATTTCTGGGAAATTCCTTACAATTATATATTTATAACTAAAGTTAATACATCACCGATTTATTTTCATGGAATTCCAGCCGTTCTTTACGCTAAAAACAGCTGCGCTAATTTTCTCCTTTCTATACATACACAAATTTTATGTTCTATAGTCTATTCCAGAACATCACGGCTAACTAGAAGTCTGATATCTTGTACATTTGCATTGTGGGTTTGATTGAGTGGGTGTACAGAATTTAGGACCTGTACGTGGTTTGGAAGTATATTTAAAAAATTGATCCTAAAATTCGTAAATAAATATAGAAATTTGTCCATTCCCAACCACTCAGATATCTTGAATTTTATAGACTTTCATTGTTATCTGGATTAAGCGAATGTATAAAATTTCATACCTCTATGTAGTCTGGAAAAGTATATTAAAGATTATAACAAGTCTCTATTCATGATAAAATTGTGAAAAAAGTTTTAAAATTATAACAAGTATTGAGAGGAAATATAGAAATTAATCCTGTCCTGACCACTCCAACCCCTTTTTAATAGAACTCTAGCTGCTCATTACAACAACGAAACGGCTGCTCCTATTTTCCTTCGTTTTAAAGGAATTATACAAATTCTCTTCTCTGGTCTATTCCCAACTACCACGGCCACCTATTAAAGTCTGAAATTTTTACACTTGCGTTGTTAGTAAGCATGAACTAGTCTCTCAAATATTCAACTTCAACGTGATCTCAGGAATTATATTAAAAATGGTAACAAAATTTAAAAGGAAATATATTCCAAAAATAGTTCTTTATCTTGTACCTCTCTGTAGTCTGAAATATTTTGCATTTTCAATGTTAGTAAGATTCAACTAGTTAATAAAATATCAGAATCTGCGAGAGGTCTGGATGTATATTAAAAGTAATTATATAAATTGAAGGTTAATATATAGAAATTAAAACTAGTCTATTGAGTTGACTACCCAGGGTGTTATGTAAGTACTATATATAAAAAAATACTATTACAAAATTTAAAAAGAAAAATCGAAATTAGCCGATTCTCGAGCAACCCGACTACCCAGAAATCTGAAATTTTGTCAACTTGTATTGTCTTCAGGTTTGAACAAGTGTACTAAATTTCAAGATTTTAGAGAGATGTTTTATAAGTACTGTATATTAAAAATCCGATTGCGAAATTTTCGAAAGAAAAAAATGAATTTAGTCAATTCCCGAGCACACACCTGACTACCCAGAAATCTGAAATTTTGTCAACTTGAATTGTCTTCAGGTTTGAACAAGTGTACTAAATTTCAAGATTTTAGAGAGATGTTTTATAAGTACTGTATATTAAAAATCCGATTACAAAATTCAAAAAGAAAAATCGAAATTAGTCAATTCCCGAGCACACCCGACTACCCAGAAATCTGAAATTTTGTTAACTTGTATTGTCTTCAGGTTTGAACAAGTGTGCCAAATTTAAAATTTCTAGGAACACACTCTGTAAGTATGCTAACACTTGATTACAAGATGTGTAGACAAACAGACAGACATGGAAGCTAGTTAAATAAAATATTTTTAAAAGCTCTCGCTACTCTTTTAAAAAGCGCAAAACTTTCTACAGTTTTATTTAACTTTCGAAATCTATTTTATCAAAACTTTGATTAATTCTCTATTCAATCTAAATATTTAACTTATTCAGTTTATAATTATTAATTGGGTTTTATATAAAAGAGATTCCAAAAGTTAATTAAAATTGTGAAACATTGAAGCGCTAATTATACAAGTTTTCGTCTTTATATCTAAATATGTTGTATATATATGTTATGTAAAAATATTATCTTTCAAATATATTTCATAGATTAAATTACGCTCTTAAATCGACCATTAGAGGTCGCCGTTTTCACTATATAACTTATTGTTGTTGTTTCCCGATGTTTTGTTAGCAGCCCCGTAAAATAAAGATATTTTCTCTTTCCCGATGGCCTGCCGCGTTTGACCGCAGCCGCTAATCTCAACTTTGGTTTTGGTTACCGCGCCTTGAGAACTCTGTATCTGCAAGTGGTTGTTCCAGCCATTGCCTATGCCTCGGCGGTATGGTTTCCTAATCTTTCTCAACGCTCCTTAAATGTTCTACTGAGTGCTCAAAGGCCTTTCCTGGTGAGAGCTTGTAGAGCTTTCAGATCAACCAGCAACGCTGCTCTTATGGTTCCAAAACCAGAGATGGAGTTGGCGACGGCGTTTACAGGTTCTCTTGTCTCGATTGTGCACCTGAAATACGTGAATCTCATGTGCTGTCCCCTCATTGTTCTGTCTTTCAGGCGGAAGCCCTTGGATTGGTTAAGGCACTTGAAAACGCAACCACTTTACCAAATCATCCAACCTTAGGATTCTTCCTGGACAACCTCTCAGTCGTGAAGTCAGGTCTGAACTCTAAGACTGGTAATTACCTTATCGACAGAGCTCTGCTACTGATTTCGCGATTGAATCGCAATGGGAACAGATGCATCATACAATGGATCAAGGGCCACAGTGGGAACGTGGGTAATGACATTGCGGACACACTCGCAAAGCGGGGTGCTGAGTCTGCTAACCCAAGCTGTTACAAACTCGCTCCCTTGTCGTTTGTAAAATCGGCAATCTACGGCCGGGCGCGTGAAGCATGGGAAAGCAGATTCCTCTCTCTAGCTCCTTCTATCCACACCCGCTTTGGCCTTACTCCAATGAGTCTTTTAGACAAAAGGTATGCGTACATCGTCCCTAGCGAGCACATTGTGGTTGGCCTGCTATCGGGACACACGTGGACGGACAGTTTCGCCCACAGGATAGGCGTCATTGACGATCCTTCCTGCCCTTACTGCGACGCTAACAAGGAAGAAACTCTGTCACACATCGTGCTTGAGTGCAGCAGCCTTGATGCCCTTAGATTCCCCCTTCTTTCCACCTGTGCAGAAGAATTGGGGTACACTCCGCGGGTCACTCAAAGACTTTATTTTCAACAGGAGCACTTGGCGAGCCTGCCTGGAGTTCCTAAAGGCCTCTGATAGACTTAAGCCACGCGTCCGCGCGGAGGATTCCGATCACCTGAGTGACTCGGACTCCTCACCTCATGGTTAACACCGGTCATTGGCGGCCGCTCGTAGACGTAACTCTGGCATGTGCCGCTGTTTAAGATCGGTTTCGCGACCTGCCCTGCGTATGTGATCACCCCTGACGCTGTATCTGTAACCCAAGGACAGAGGGCAAATGGTTTGGCGATTCGACGGCGCGGGCTGCTCGAGAAATCGACTTACGCAGCGACCCATTTGAACGTGCTATGCAATCTATGGTGTACTTTTCTGGTCGGTTGTCTTAGTACTTGTACCCTCACCAGTAATCTTATCTAAAATTTATATATTCATTTATACAAAAAGAAAATCTATCTTTTCCCATCAGTTGCTGAATCATTCCCGCTTTATCTAATACTAGCCGAGTGACCCGGGCAACGCCCCGGGTTTACCCGAAGGACCCGCAGGTGAGAAACTATAGAAGAAAAATTTTAACAAATCAGAAAATGAAATTGCAAACAACAGAACTACACTACTTTAAGGACATGAGAGCACATGCACTGTATCACCATACGTGTACCATTTTCAAAGACCCTGCTTAGGATTAAAACTTCTCAGAAGCATAACAATAGTACCAACCTAGAGGTTAACTGGTGTGGATGCATTCCTCTGGGAGTGAGACTATTGAGTATTTCAGTAGGGAGTTATTTTGCTTCTCCGCATTCTAACACTCCAACTGTTAACACTGTGGAAACACTGACTCATGTTTGGTAAACAATTTCAGGGAAGAAACTATAGACATTGGATTAAATAAATTATTAATTAAATTGCATTAAATAAAAATTATTAGATTTAAATAAATATTATTAGAGTGAAAAAAAAAGAAATAAATTAACAAATTAGAAAATAAAATTTCGAAAAATACAACTATATTGCAGATAAGATAAGAGGACCTTATTAAAAAATACATAAACAAACTGTAATTCGACACTCGATAATTCGACACTTTCGATAATTCGACCATTTTAAAAATCAAATTTACAAGGTTGATTGTTGTTTAAATACAACTTTGCTTTTGCATGCATAAACACAGTCTCTTGTAGCAAGAACCCAAATATTATTTATAGTCATAGCAAAAGCCAACTTTAGTGAAAACTGATGCCTCTTCAGAATGAATGGAAGACTGAAATCTGAAGGAGCAGAAGATATGGGTCATCTTTACATGTATGCAATCCAATGTTCGCACACTTGAAAAAGCCACATATAAAGTTGTCCGTGCGTAAACACAGGCTCTTGTAGCCAAGGTTTGGCCTTGAGCCTTATTTATAGTCATAGCAAAAGCCAACCTTAGTGAAAACTAACGCCTCTCTAGAATGAAGCGAAGGTTGGTATCCGAAGGGGCCAAAGATATTTCAGACACTATACAGTGTGTTCAACTTTGGGCGCTGTCAGTATATGTGCTTCAAGGACATAAGAGCACATGCGCTGAAACACCATACGTGTTCCATCGAAAAGATCCTAAAGGCATTGGTGAAAGTATAAATAAATATTTTGGAAATGAAAAAAAAATACATATATATATAAGAAAATAAATTGGAATAAAAATTTACAAACTATATTTCAGAGTGGATACATATTTGAAAGGAAAAAAAAAGAAAATTGCAAACAACAAAACTATATTACAAATATGACATGAAAACTAACGCCTCTCTAGAATGAAGCGAAGGTTGGTATCCGAAGGGGCCAAAGATATTTCAGACACTATACAGTGTGTTCAACTTTGGGCACTGTCAGTATATGTGCTTCAAGGACATGAGAGCACATGCGCTGAAACACCATACGCGTTCCATCGCAAAGATCCTAAAGGCATTGGTGAGAGTATAAATGACCCATATCTTCTGCTCCTTCAGATTTCAGTCTTCCATTCATTCTGAAGAGGCATCAGTTTTCACTAAAGTTGGTTTTTGCTATGACTATAAATAATATTTGGGTTCTTGCTACAAGAGCCTGTGTTTATGCATGCAAAAGCAAAGTTGTATTTAAACAACAATCAACCTTGTAAATTTGATTTTTAAAATGGTCGAATTATCGAAAGTGTCGAATTATCGAAAGTGTCGAATTATCGAAAGTGACGAATTATCGAGTGTCGAATTACAGTTTGTTTATGTATTTTTAATAAGGTCCTCTTATCTTATCTGCAATATAGTTGTATTTTTCGAAATTTTATTTTCTAATTTGTTAATTTCTTTTTTTTTCACTCTAATAATATTTATTTAAATCTAATAATTTTTATTTAATGCAATTTAATTAATAATTTATTTAATCCAATGTCTATAGTTTCTTCCCTGAAATTGCTTACCAAACATGAGTCAGTGTTTCCACAGTGTTAACAGTTAGAGTGTTAGAATGCGGAGAAGCAAAATAACTCCCTACTGAATTTCTCAATAGTCTCACTCCCAGAGGAATGCATCCACACCAGTTAACCTCTAGGTTGGTACTATTGTTATGCTTCTGAGAAGTTTTAATCATAAGCAGGGTCTTTGAAAATGGTACACGTATGGTGATACAGTGCATGTGCTCTCATGTCCTTAAAGTAGTGTAGTTCTGTTGTTTGCAATTTCATTTTCTGATTTGTTAAAATTTTTCTTCTATAGTTTCTCACCTGCGGGTCCTTCGGGTAAACCCGGGGCGTTGCCCGGGTCACTCGGCTAGTATGTATATAAAAAAGCAAAGCCCAATTCTAAACCCAAATATTTTTTTTATGAGAAGAACATCAACATATTGCATGATTACGGCAGTCCATAGCTTCCTTGACAAAAATTCACCAAAAAAGTTAAATATTCCAAAAATATTTCTGTGTATATATTGCTAAATGTGTAAATAACATGTATATAAAAAAGCAAAGCTTAATTTTAAATTTCATTATCCTTTTCACAGGAAAAGCATCAAAATACTGCATAAGTACGGCACTTTTGCAGCCGCATGATTACGGCAGTCCATAGCTTCCCTGACAAAAATTCACCAAGAAAGTTAAATATTCCAAAATTTTTCTGTGTGTAAATTGCTAAATATGTAAAAAACATGTATACAAAAAAGCAAAGCCCAATTCCAAACCCAAATATTTTTTTTATGAGAAGAACATCAACATAATGCATGATTACGGCAGTCCATAGCTTCCCTGACAAAAATTCACCAAAAAAGTTAAATATTCCAAAAATATTTCTGTGTATATATTGCTAAATGTGTAAATAACATGTATATAAAAAAGCAAAGCTTAATTTTAAATTTCATTATCCTTTTCACAGGAAAAGCATCAAAATACTGCATAAGTACGGCACTTTTGCAGCCGCATGATTACGGCAGTCCATAGCTTCCCTGACAAAAATTCACCAAGAAAGTTAAATATTCCAAAATTTTTTCTGTGTGTAAATTGCTAAATATGTAAAAAACATATATACAAAAAAGCAAAGCCCAATTCCAAACCCAAATATTTTTTTTATGAGAAGAACATCAACATAATGCATGATTACGGCAGTCCATAGCTTCCCTGACAAAAATTCACCAAAAAAGTTAAATATTCCAAAAATATTTCTGTGTATATATTGCTAAATGTGTAAATAACATGTATATAAAAAAGCAAAGCTTAATTTTAAATTTCATTATCCTTTTCACAGGAAAAGCATCAAAATACTGCATAAGTACGGCACTTTTGCAGCCGCATGATTACGGCAGTCCATAGCTTCCCTGACAAAAATTCACCAAGAAAGTTAAATATTCCAAAATTTTTCTGTGTGTAAATTGCTAAATATGTAAAAAACATGTATACAAAAAAGCAAAGCCCAATTCCAAACCCAAATATTTTTTTTATGAGAAGAACATCAACATAATGCATGATTACGGCAGTCCATAGCTTCCCTGACAAAAATTCACCAAAAAAGTTAAATATTCCAAAAATATTTCTGTGTATATATTGCTAAATGTGTAAATAACATGTATATAAAAAAGCAAAGCTTAATTTTAAATTTCATTATCCTTTTCACAGGAAAAGCATCAAAATACTGCATAAGTACGGCACTTTTGCAGCCGCATGATTACGGCAGTCCATAGCTTCCCTGACAAAAATTCACCAAGAAAGTTGAATATTCCAAAATTTTTCTGTGTGTAAATTGCTAAATATATAAAAAACATGTATACAAAAAAGCAAAGCCCAATTCCAAACCCAAATATTTTTTTTTATGAGAAGAACATCAACATAATGCATGATTACGGCAGTCCATAGCTTCCCTGACAAAAATTCACCAAAAAAGTTAAATATTCCAAAAATATTTCTGTGTATATATTGCTAAATGTGTAAATAACATGTATTTAAAAAAGCAAAGCTTAATTTTAAATTTCATTATCCTTTCCACAGGAAAAGCATCAAAATACTGCATAAGTACGGCACTTTTGCAGCCGCATGATTACGGCAGTCCATAGCTTCCCTGACAAAAATTCACCAAGAAAGTTAAATATTCCAAAATTTTTCTGTGTGTAAATTGCTAAAAATGTAAAAAACATGTATACAAAAAAGCAAAGCCCAATTCCAAACCCAAATATTTTTTTTATGAGAAGAACATCAACATAATGCATGATTACGGCAGCCCATAGCTTCCCTGACAAAAATTCACCAAAAAAGTTAAATATTCCAAAAATATTTCTGTGTATATATTGCTAAATGTGGAAATAACATGTATATAAAAAAGCAAAGCTAAATTCAAATTTCATTATCCTTTTCACAGGAAAAGCATCAAAATACTGCATAAGTACGGCACTTTTGCAGCCCCCCTGACAAAAATTCACTAAAAGAGGTAAGTATTCAAAAAAATATTTTGGTATATATATTGCTAAATGTGTAACAAACATGTATATAAAAAAGCAAAGCTTAATTCTAAGTTCTAATATTTTTTTTATAAGAAAAGCTACAAAAGCAAATAGGGAGAAGTGAAGCCATTTAGCCATTTTCAAAATCTGATTGTGAAAGAGTAAAAAAATGAGTAAATAAGAGCAAATATAAAGAAAAAGTATTGCTAAATGTGTAATAAACATGTATATAAAAAAGCAAAGCTTAATTCTAAGTTTTAATATAAAGAAGAAATAAGACACAAAAATGGAGCTAAATTCAAATGAAAAACTATAACAAATTAATAAAAAAAAATAAGACCTAATCCAAATGCCACCATCATCAGACAAAAGAAAAAATGAGATTTTATTCTTTAGTTCATTTATTCTTCTGTCTGATGCTGTTGCTGAAACGTCACACACTATTAAATTATTTGGATTAGGTCTTATTAATGAGAAAAAAAAGATGCCACAGAGAGATGAAAAGATGCCAAAAAAGATAACCAGATACAAAAATTGTGCTAAATACAAATGAAAAACTAAAACAAACACTTATAAAAGATAATTATTATAGAATAAAAGTAATAATTCAATCTACAATTCGAAAAATTTATATATTTAAATGAAAAACTATAACAAAGTACTTACATAATCAAATGAATCAGAAATATATATTATTTCAAAACACACATTTTTACGCATTTCAAAACAAATGAATTGATGATGATAAATGCAAAAAATCTACGATTGTAAAATAGATTAAATTAAAAAATAAAAATAACTGTTAACATTAGGAAAATAAAAACAGGCCTATCATACGAAGAAAAAAATAACGAAAATTTTGGTATATAGATTGTTATGTGTAGTTCAGAATCTTCGGAGGAGATAGCTCAGGACTTTACAATGGAAAACTCTGTTACGGTATTATCTATATAGATTCTTATTTAAACAACAGCTGTCTTTCTTTTATTTTCCATGGCCTTGGGAATCTAACCTTTTTGAACAGCCTTGGTTGCGTGCAGCACCTTGGTACTTTGATATAGTGCATTGCGGCTTGTCTGCCTGCTACACCTTTTGAGCTTAAAAATCATACGTTTTAATCATTGCGGTATGTCTGATCTCCACGGTCACCCCTGGGCTCAACACCATTGAACCCGTCTCTGCCACCCCCTGAACTCCGCGGATCACCACCTTGTTCCCCCACCCCTAATCCTCCTCTACATCCTGGTTCTCCTGGCCTGACCACCCATCCCCAGGCCCCTCCTACTGTGCTTTATCTATATTCCGCTTTATGCGGCCATCGGGGCTCAAAAATCATTCATTTTGGTTAGCAGCCCCGTAAATAAAGATATTTTCTCTCTTTCCCGATGGCCGGCTCAAACCTTTTGTACATTATGTAAATAAGTTTTTCATTTTTTTATTCTTACGCCTTAAGCCAGGCATTACTTTTATCGAGTTATGTTTTTTTAATGTGTTTTTTCTGGCTCAATTAAAGCTATTTTTGATAACTAATTATATTTAATTATTGCCACGGCGGCCGAACAATATCACATACACATGGATTCCAAGATCAAACAAATGCTCAACAATATTCTCTATTCTCAAAATAATCAGCATCAAGTAATAATTCAATATATTTCAAAATATTCCAAAATCAGCAGAAAATCTTTTTATTAATATAACATATATATTAATTAATTGTTACCAGATAGTGTGTGTAAGCTCACAGGTAAATAGGCGCTAACCGAAAAAAAAAAAAGAAAAAATTTCCTTTGTTTAATATTAGTTTCTCTTTTATATTTTGTTCTCTCTCTTGTAAATCAATAAATATAATTTATATGAAAGGGCGTACCTGGATCTGTAAAGGAAAAAAAAACATTTTTTTCTCAAAAATATTTCGAGAGATTGCTCCCTCTTTATCAATGTTTGTTTTTTATTTTTTTCTTTATAGATCCAGGTACGCCCTTTTAAATAAACCTAATTGTTGGATCGCCTTTTGACTCAAAATAAATATAATGTTTGATTAATATTCTTGGAATCAGTTTCATTACAAATTCTCAGCAAAGTAAACAAAATATGTTGTGTATGGGGGCTAGGTTATATGTGTAAGCAATGAGAGAGTTATTCGAGAAACCAAAGAATAGACTCGGCCAGTCATCAGACCGTAATTCCATAGAACATGGAATGCCCTGGGGCAACTTATTAGATCTCGCCACTCTGTGGCTGGGATTTGCTCTGATAGGGATTGGATGGCTCCAACACCAGACAAACAGCGCTCTAAGCTGTACACCCAGTACTCAATATATCCCTAGCTTTCATTGTTTAAAAAGTTGAATCTAATTGGCATCTTTCAAATTTATACAACAACTAGCGGATGTACCCGGCTTTGCCCGGGTTTTACCCGAGTAAAGGTTTGTCTAACGAACATTTGTTAAAACATTTCTCTATAAACTTATAAAAAAAAATAATAGATATATTTTTTTGATAATTTGAAACTCGTAAATATGAATCTCTCGATAAAGTGATCATTTTTTCCCGGTCCCTGTGTGCTGTGTCATCCTGGATTTTGTCTTTCCTAATTTTCTACATTACAAAATCATCGTTTTATCTAGTGAACATTTTTTCCGGTCCCTTGAAAAATACTCGATAAGTTGAATAAAAGCATGGTCGTTTATGGAAGATGGACGAAGTTCCCGGAAGTCATCTTGGGCAAGCCCCCGCGAGGCTTTTTTCTTGTCTACTTGGCACAACTGTGTCCCCAACTCTGCCCCCGCGCGCCAGGACCTCTTGAGCCCTCTGATTGGTCGGTGGGTACTTGGACTGTCCATCCGGCCGGCGGCCGGACGATTACATTCTCTCGACAGGGGGTGGGGCAGACCTAAGCCTATTTCTGTCGCAAGGTGGCGCTGCTTGCGAGTTAAAGCTACAAATCTGCAAATAACTCTAAGGATATTCAAGATATTCAAGAAATTATTTTTCGAAAACCTTTCCGGGGATATACCTAATAATATCCCAAAATTTCACGGCGATTGGATGTATGGTTTTTGAATCTATAGAGTACACACACACACAGACAGACATTCATTTATATATATACTAGACGCCGACCCGGGCTTCGCCCCGGGATTGACCCGTGTGCATATCTACCCGAGTGATATATATTTAGATAAGATTTTTTTTTAAATAATTGTTTTTACTCGAGGGAATGTTTGTAGTCTAGTACGTTGATATAATCAATCTATCTGAATATTAGGAAAGGTCAGGTAATTTTTGTGTAGGGTGATGCTCTGAAAAAGAACGCTATACCACTTTATAACTAAACAAATTGTCGAGTCAAAAATAAGCAACCTAAACAATCCATTAGCTTTGCAAGATAAGAACAGAAATAGAGAAATGCATGCAAAATTTTCAACACAAATCAAAATCTTTAATCCTCATTATTTTTTTATTTTTTTGCTTATCCCTAGTACACGTGGTACAGGCCATGATAAGCATGGTGGGTAGTTAGCGACTGCTTTTTACTGTAAGCGCACCACATGTCTACACATGTGAAAGCAGTTCGACTTTGCACTTACAAATGTGCCAGAGCCCCGTTTGGTTACTTGCACTCGCTGGTGGGGTTGGACTTTTGCAAGAATCGGGGGGCCATTGGAGCATTTTTTTTTTAAACAGAAAAAAGTGTCCAATGCGGGGATCGAACCCGGGTCGTAGTGATCGTAAACCAAACGGTTTAACCAGCCTTCCACCGACCCCTCTTCCTCATCAGTAATGTATATTAGGTAGGATGAGGTGTATTTTGTTTCTATTACATTACATGGAATAGTTTTTTTTTTTCTAATAAAATTTACTGACCTCTTTGTTCACTGAAACCTAAACAATGAGTATGTTAGACCACTCTTTGTTCAACCTTACACATTGTTTAGGTCTCTTATTAGGTGCAAGATGTATACTTATGCTAAAATGGTAATTTGGGTAAACATAGGTAAATTCATGTTGGGCCAGTATTGTTCAGCAAGCCAACACAGATATAACATTACGGTATGAAGCAAGTTGTGCTAAAACTAATATTTCCAATCAAATTATAAAAAAATAACATATACTATGTAATATAAACACATGTATGTAAAATAAACACAATAATAACCAATAATGAAAAACCATAAATTTTTCTAACACAGTATACTTCTTAAGTAAGAATACCTTACCATGAAGGTTTAAAACCCTACACATTGAAACATGTGAAAAATGTAGCATGTGTGTATGATGGGCTTGAAGAGAAAATATTTAAAAAATATATTTATTGAAACTTTTGTAATACCACACAAAATATGCATATTTACAGTTACAACAGTTGCAGATCTTATTAGCGCTTTAAAAGGGACAATCATATATGAGCAAAGCATCCATGTACATTAGAGGACATTAGAAACATAGTGAAAAAAATATAAAAGGTAATGAATAAATTTTTTGCTAAATGAGGAAAGAAATAGCTCCACAACTTGTCTAGCACCAAAAGATGTCATTTGGAATATAGTTATATCTAATGAAATGCAGCAAGAAGGACTTCGATAGAGGATGTAGGCCAGAGAGCAAAGAGAAAATAGGTTCTGGAGGGAACTCAATAGCAGGTAGAGAAACTCTACCTTGTTTACAACAGAGGCTAAAGGGTTCATCTCTAAATCTCAAAGCAGAGCAAAACTGGCATACCCGAGACATTTGGCCTATATCGACAGATGAATCAGCTTTATAATCAATATGGGCATTATACTCCAAACCTGAAAAGGGCTTATGAGTCCAAAGCTGAATACGCTGAACAGGAACTTGCATAGTTTGTGTAGCTGCGACGCGGGCTTCAGAATACCTAAGACGGAGAAGCGCACGACGCGTCTCACTTTGAAGTGGTGTCTCAATAGCTCTAGCATTCCTATATCTCCTGGAAGCAGCCGTATTCCTACCAATTAAAGGTCGGCTGCGGCGAGGCTAATTCTGAAAAAAAAAAGATTGAGATTAATAACAAAAGCTTAAAAACCAGCAATTTATAAACAAAGCATAAAAATTACCTGTCTTTTTGAGGTAAAAATCAAAATTCTTAAATTTGTTCTTCAAAATAACCTTCCAGATATGTTAAAAAGATTATAAAAAACTAAAAGCATAATATTAAAACTAAAAAATTAATGTACAAAACCAGTTATCATTAAAAAGCCTCAAAAATAGACCAACCGCAGGACACAGCAATGAAAAAGCATGTTTTTTGAGGAAAAAATAGAAATAATTTTCTAAAATACAAAATACAACCCCTATATGTTAAAAAAAAACTATAAATAATCTAAATATAAAATACTTAATCAAATAAATTAAAATATCTTAAATAAAATTTTGAAAAAGGACCTCAAAAAGACAAATAAATGAATCCGTTAAAGAAATCCCTCGCTTATTTAAAAATATAAATAACCTATTTTTTAGATACAACCCATATATGTAGAAAATATAATAAATAAACTGTATTTAAAAGATAAAAGCAATAATTAAAAAACTCCATAAGAAAATTTAAAAAAGGACTTCAAAATGACCCATAAGAACAGAAATAGAGAAATGCATGCAAAATTTTCAACACAAATCAAAATCTTTAATCCTCATTATTTTTTTTTGCTTGTCCCTAGTACACGTGGTACAGGCCATGATAAGCATGGTGGGTAGTTAGCGACTGCTTTTTACTGTAAGCGCACCACATGTCTACACATGTGAAAGCAGTTCGACTTTGCACTTACAAATGTGCCAGAGCCCCGTTTGGTTACTTGCACTCGCTGGTGGGGTTGGACTTCCTCATCAGTAATGTATATTAGGTAGGATGAGGTTTATTTTGTTTCTATTACATTACATGGAATAGTTTTTTTTTTCCTAATAAAATTTACCGACCTCTTTGTTCACCGAAACCTAAACAATGAGTATGTTAGACCACTCTTTGTTCAACCTTACACATTGTTTAGGTCTCTTATTAGGTGCAAGATGTAGACTTATGCTAAAATGGTAATTTGGGTAAACATAGGTAAATTCATGTTGGGCCAGTATTGTTCAGCAAGCCAACACAGATATAACATTACAGTATGAAGCAAGTTGTGCTAAAACTAATATTTCCAATCAAATTATCAAAAAAAATAACATATACTATGTTATATAAACACATGTATGTAAAATAAACACAATAATAACCAATAATTAAAAACCATAAATTTTTCTAACACAGTATACTTCTTAAGTAAGAATACCTTACCATGAAGGTTTAAAACCCTACACATTGAAACATGTGAAAAATGTAGCATGTGTGTATGATGGGCTTGAAGAGAAAATATTTAAAAAATATATTTATTGAAACTTTTGTAATACCACACAAAATATGCATATTTACAGTTACAACAGTTGCAGATCTTATTAGCGCTTTAAAAGGGACAATCATATATGAGCAAAGCATCCATGTACATTAGAGGACATTAGAAACATAGTGAAAAAAATATAAAAGGTAATGAATAAATTTTTTCGCTAAATGAGGAAAGAAATAGCTCCACAACTTGTTTAGCACCAAAAGATGTCATTTGGAATATAGAGTTATATCTACTGATATGCAGCAAGAAGGACTTCGAAGAACCACGTAATAAAATAAAAAAGAAACTTGATCTCATCAAGTAACCACGTAATAAAATAAAAAATAAACTTGATCTCATCAAGTAAGGCTTCAACTTTTTTCGGTATAAAATATGAAAACTATAAAATAAAAGTATCTTACCATGTATAATTTTATAATTATTTATATAATATATTTATAATTTTATATATAAAAAAGATAGAACAATTTAGCAAGAAGCGGAAAGTAAACACTTTTGAAAGTATAAATACTTTTACTCTGTTGAATTTTTTTTGTATTTTATCGATAACAGCAAAGTTATGTATTTTAAAGTTAGGGAAAAATATTTTGATGTTAAGCAAAACCTGCTCCATCTCGTTTTACATAAATGTTGAAAATTTGGTCGAAATTGATGCATTGTAACGAAAGTTTATAGTGATGTACTCTTATGAAATTTGCATTTTATTAATATAGATATATAGATTATAGTTTTGATGCATTAGCGCGCCATCTGTTATCAAAATTGGAAACTATTATAGACGCGTATGATTCTTTTTAAAAATAAACAATTTCTACTGCCCTTAATGCAATTTTTCCATTGCAGTAAGGGCAGTAGAAATTGTTTATTTTTAAAAAGAATCATACGCGTCTATAATAGTTTCCAATTATAGTTGTAATACACTCATGGAAAAAAAACCTTAAGAAGTTGTACCTTTTAACATATATATCGGGATTCCGACAATAACTCTGAAAAATATATGATACACAGTGACCTTTATTGAAGACATACGAGATAAGCAAGTGTGAACAAATAAAAAATGCCTCTGTCTCCTTCAAATAATAAAAAAAAAAAAAGACGAAGGCGATATCAAAGACTTTCTATTTCCTTATGTTATGTCCATTAGTGTAAATAGATTTTCCATTGATGAGAATATAAATGTACAGTATTTTGTAAATTATAACAATTCTTTTGGCTAAATTGAACGCCAACCTTTGTTAAGACATTACATTTTACATAAACAAATTCAATACATATATTGGATTGAATAAAAATATTTTTGCCAATATTCTTATTCTATCCAATACACTCCTTTTATTATCTGTAATTTACTAGTTAATTAACATAACTGTAAATACACCCACATCACACATCTACACATGTAGAAAGTAGTGTTAAATAATAATGCAGCTATATAGGCATTACAAATATTAATTAATAAATATTTACCATAACTACTTGTAATTAGAGGAAAATAAATGGTCTTTTGGAGGAGTGTGTTTGATGGATTACCTCTCTCAGTGTGTTAATGAGTATAACTATGAGAATTGTGTATAGAGGTGATGATGACCCTGCTCCTAATTTACCTCTATTACCTGGAGCTATGTACTGCTCCTCTTTATATATTCTCTGAATAATTCATATATATTTATTTATTTTTAACCTATTCCTATTGAATAAACTACACACACAATCAACCATATTTCATAATTTTTAAAATAAATTTTGTAGTATACAAGGTTGAAAAATTGGCCATTATAAAGTATTGATTCATTTTATTTTAATGTATATATAGTAATAACGTCAGGTTTTGACGGTAGAGGTGCCCTATGCTTCTATGGATAAATTTCCTCCCGGCAAATGTTTCAAACATATATATATATATATATATATATATATATATATATATATATATATATATATATATATATATATATATATGAAAAAGCAATAGAAAAAATAAAGAATAAAAGGTCAGGTGTTGATATTAAAAATAAAAAAGGCATACCCTGACCAGGAACACATGTGCTTTTTAGATGACAGAGCGCCATCTAGTGGAACAGAAATCAACTAAACATTGATTTAGCCTGTTTCTTGATATTTGCCCAACCCAATTTCTTGACAAATCAAGAAAAGCCATCCACGAACGCGTTTCGCGCTGTTGGCGCTCGTCAGCGTGTAGTAGGCTGTACCACTATATATATATATATGTTGTAAATATGTATATTTAACCATACCTATCTTTTAAAAATCACGAATATAGAATTCATTTTCTAAATTTTATATTACTGTGATATAAATAATTTATGTATATTTTTACTTCAAGAGATTCAAAATAAAAATCTGCTTGAAAGGTAAATAATTATTTTTATTTTTCCACGACTGCACCTCTTTTCAACAATCAAACACAAAAAATTCTAAAATATAACATATATATATAATAGTAATTGTTTTTATATTTGGAAAATAGAGGAAAAGTAATCTATTAAGAACAACAGATTTTGAATTAATTTTGAGTCAGAACAGCAAGCTAATTCTGTATCAAATAGTATAGTTATGAAAGATTTTAAGATTAATAATTTTTTTTTTAATTTGAATGTGTGAGGTTTGTTTTTTAATTTTTTGTAATAAATAATTAGATTATATTTTTAACAAAGAGAAAAAAAAGTAACACCAGCAAAGCATCGGCAGTTACGCGTCATAGGCTGGGTGAAAAAAGGAATAAGCGAAGAGAAAGTTTTAAAGAGAAGAGCAAAGACAGATATATATATATATATACGAGATTTGGCTATTAAATAACCGGACTCATGTCATAACTATCCTCGCCAATTACAACAGACTTCAATGTACTCTCCTTGGTGATCCCTACACCGCTCGTATGTAACGAAATAGTGTGGCTGATATAGGGTTTACCACTGATGAGCCACGCCCTCCCAATATATTTTTTCATCGCAGTAAGGATAGTAGAAAAGTGAGTTTTAGGTGAAAAAGAAACATTGATGCTTTAATGATTTCATTTCCTATATATTGATGACGTGTAATTGCCTTATAATTAATTGATGCCTAACTAGTCTTGTACTTATTGTTTGCGGAAGAGCATTGCTTGAATCAAATATTGATATGTAATTCTACTGTCCTAAAAGCTTATGTCCATAGTTTGCTTGAAAACAATTTCTAAGATTCTACCTTTCAGTTTAGCATATATAAACAGAATCGTCCAATACAGTATTAGAGCTCTAAGAAGCGGTCTGGTAGATTAAATTGGAGAAACCCCTGGGAGGGTTCACCATTGATTAGCCAAGCCCTTCCAATATATTTATTCGTTTTTATTTAACAGAATCAACAAGAAATCTAGGACCAGGTTTCTTATTTTTTATTCCTCTAGTTTTCTGGCCAACATGCCCTTCAACTGGAAACTAGAAGTATGACTCCCAGCCAAATATACAGTGCGTAATACGCAGTAAGGACAGTAGAAGTTTGTTTTACGTGTAAAAGAAACATTCATGCTTATATGATTTCATTTTCTCTAGTAGAACTTCTAGACCAAGCATGTCAAACTCAAATCCTAACACGGGCCAAATAAAAAAGTAATAAGATTATGTGGGCCGCAAAAAAAGAAAACAAGTAATTAAATTTTTATAGTAACATTTATGTAGGTTTATTTAAAAAATACTAATAAGAAAAAAGAAAGTAAAGTTAATATTTTCTCCCTGATATTTGGCATCTCTTTTCTGCTACCATCTTTCCTACTTTTTTTTAATTTATAAAAAAAAAAATATTAAAATATATTATCTGGTGGGCCGCAAATTTATTCGTTGTGGGCCGCATGAGGCCCGCGGGCCGCGAGTTTGACATGCTTGATCTAGATAATTGATTCACACAGTCATGATATACGCTAAGGTATGTTTGTTTACCTTAGATACTGTAACATTGTCAGTGTTAGTCAAATGTGTCAAGATAGAGAAATTCTATTTTCATCTATCGATTTATTGGTCGTATCAAATATGTCACTTGTAAATTACTTTCCTTTTTCAAAATATCTAGCAAATATATAAGAAAATTTATGTTAAAAACTGTGTCTTTAAACTGAGTGTGTAATAAAGAACTTGAATGATGAACACACATGCCTCTCACTTAAGACAAAGTAATTGAATCCCAGGAAAATGTAAATATTGTTAGGAAGGATTTCACAGATGGTTAGAGAACAATTTGGGAACTATCGGATTTACTTCAAGTTGGGTTTAGTCACGTCGGGCCGAAGTTGATCGAACAACTTTCCCCATCATGGGATGTTAGGGGAGAATCTCTTGGAACTTAACAACAAATATATATACTGTACAACTTGGCTTAGGACTGCGCAGTTGTATAACACGGAAATTTGGTAATAAGTATAGTTAAACATATTTATGAATAGAACGGATTTTAAGCTAATAGTTCTGAATTTTGAAAGCAAAAGATATAAATAACTAAACAGCTGTTTCAGTTATACTCGTTTGAATGCCTCAATCTACTATAATACAGTCTTATTCGGCTTACACGTATTTGTGTTCAGAAGTAGATGTCCAGTTTATTTGCTCACTGATTGGTTCTCAATGACCACGTGACCTCAATCACTCAATCAGCGTGCAGTGTTTTTAGCTCAACGGTTTCAAAATTTGTATTAAATAATAAGATGGTGTATATTCTATTCTTGGAAATTCTATATTCATTTTTGTTTGTAATATTAAAAATAGTTTCCATTTTTTTGTAATTTAAAAATCAAATTTATATCAGAGTTATAATCCTATATTTTGTGTGAAGATCATTCTGAACATCACATATTTGGTGGTTGGAAGTTGAGTCCTCCAATTCCCTTGAGGAAAGTTACAGCGAGTCATTGAAACGTTGAGAGTTAAATAAATTATTAATTGATGTGAAATATGTGATTTTTATAATGATAAATATTTATTCATTATATTATAGGTCAGGGGTTGACAAACTTTTGAGTCGAAAGAGTCAAAAATTACAATTTACAAATTGCCAAACTTTTTAAAGATCGACAACATTTTTTCTTGCCAACAATAAATAATTAAATAAACGGTAAAAAAATAATAATAAAGTGATTATGATGCATCAGTACGCCATCTGTTATGAATGTTCGAAACTATTATAGACGCGTATGATTCTTTTGAAAATTAAACAATTTCTACTGCAATGAAAAAATTAAATGGACGGCCTGGCTCATCAGTGGCGAACCCTCCCAGCGGTTTCGCCAGTTTAATCTACCATACCGCTGTTATATTGCATTTTTGGAACTTATTTTTATAGTGATACTGATGCTGGACTCTTGGAATGGGTATTTTAGATGAACTATGGACATAAAATGTTCTATTGCAGTAAGGACAGTAGAAATTGTTTAATTTTCAAAAGAATCATACGCGTCTATAATTGTTTCGAATATTCATAATAATTAGAGTACTCCCATAAATGATATTTACGTATGGAACTATATAAAGAGCCGCAGCTTCACATTCAAAGAGCCGCATGTGGCTCGCGGGTTTACCGACACCTGTTATAGGGGGATCTGTCAACACACGTTTCATCTCTATATTCTCTAATGGAAAATGTTGGAGAAATGAGGATATTTGTATCTTATCATGTCGGGGTATATTTTAAAGTTTAATAATTAACCATAGTCTCTCTCAGTCCACACACACATTCTAACTACCAATATTGGTTATACCAGTCACGTACAGAATTGATGTACTCTATCCATCTTATATTTATTTGGCCATCCATGTTCTTCCCAGAATATAATTGGATTTCATTACGTTCATTGAAGATATCTTCCGTTATTTTATATTACGATGCACTAACGCGCCTTCTGTTATGAAAATTGGAAACTATTCTAGACGCGTGAGATTCTTTTTAAATTAAACAATTTCTACTGCCCTTACTGCAATGGAAAAATTAAAGGGAGAGCCTGGCTCATCAATGGTGAACCCTCCCAGCGGTTTGGCCAGTTTAATTAAGAAAGTTAAAAAAAGAATCTTACACGTCTAAAATAGTTTCTAATTTTCAGTTATTTCAATAAGTCTTGGAGAAATTTAAAGGAAAACTGATGTTATTTACTCCAAGGAAACTATAGGTTTCCCCGAAAATAACTGATTACCCTTTGGAAGAGGAAAAGTAATATAACGGCAACAAAACAAACTCGAGAACCAGCTTGTCGTTGTGGCGGTTGGATTGAAGTTAGTGCAACTTCAGCAGTTTTCGGACTTTAACATTGAAGAATGTCACAGTTTATAATTGATCACACTTTTTCTCAGTAAATAAAATACCTTATTATTTTATATTACACTAGAGCGAAAATATAAAGTGTTACACACAGAAGAATGAAAAGGCAGAATATCATGAAATTTGACATGAATTTACAGTCTATTTTATAGATTAAAAAAATGATTTTATAATGAATAGAATTTGAAATATACGAGGGTTGTCCGTTAAATAAGTTCCACGGGGCACCACTGTCATTGAGGATCGCTTTTAGGCTCGAGCCGACTGCACGGGCTCGTAGCTTGTTCTCCCCACTCCAATTTCCCACCAAGGACACGTCGCTGGTAAGCTTAGTTTTGGCTGAGCAGCCGTTAGTGATGAAGCTTCCCCCTTGTGTCTCCCGCCAGCTATGAATAACGGTCAGTAATTCGCTTTTGGCCGCAAATAAGAATTCGGCGAAGGACATTCATACTGAACTCTGTCAAGTGTATGGAGAAGGGCGTATGAGTTCCGGGACGGTGCGCAGATGGGTCAGAGAATTTAAAAACGGTCGAACAGACGTCCACGATGAACCGCGTGCTGGACGGCCATCGATTTCGGACGAAACCTTTGCCAAAGTCGAAGCGGCAATGCTTGAAGATCGACGGGTTACTGCGTGAAAACTCTGCGATTTGGTTCCTGATGTCAGTAAAACCACCATCGACAATATTTTGCGTGAAAATTTAGGATATTCAAAGGTCTACGCAATATGGGTTCCGAAAATGCTGACTGAAGACCATAAACGGCAGTGGGTTGATGCGGCCCAGAAATTTCTCGATTGCCACAAAACTGACGGAGAGAAATTTTTGGATTCGATCGTTACTGGTGATGTAACCTGGGTACACTACACCACACCGGAGACAAAGGAGCAATCCTAGCAGTGGAAGCACACTTCTTCGCCGAAACCTCTAATGTTTAAACAAACACTTTCTGCCGGGAAACTTATCACTACCGTCTTTTGGGACCGAAAGGGTCTATTGTTGTTCGACTTTATACGTCGGGGTACAACAATCAATTCCGACCGGTACTGTGAGACCTTGAAACAACTTCGACGCGCGATTCAGAACAAGAGGAGAGGGATGTTAACCAAAGGGGTGCGTTTTCGCCACGACAACGCTCGGCCGCACACCGCCCATCAAACCACTGCCCTCATCGAAGAATTTGGATGGGAATTGGTGTGACACGCACCCTACAGCCCGGACGTAGCTCCTAGTGACTTTCATTTCTTCCCCAAGTTGAAGAAAACCCTGGGTGGAACTCAATTCCAGGACGATGACGAGTTGGAAGAAGCGGTTTTAGGCCTTCTACGCGGCCAGGCGGCAGAGTTCTTTGACTCTGGGTTCCATAAGTGGGTGTCCCGAATGCAAAAATGCATCGAACGAAACGGGGAATATGTAGAAAAAAGAAAAAAGTCTGATATTTTCGAAAATGTATAGTTCAGGGCAAATAAACCTGTTTTTCTGTATGGAAAACCGCTGTGGAACTTATTTAACGGACAACCCTCGTATATATACTTGTATAAACTATTTTTCCACGTTTTGGACCAAGTTTTATTCAATCATTACAAGTCACACGAAGACAAATTCAGGTTTATTTTTCAATTCCTTCTGGGGAGTGTGACATCAATTTCCACAATAGTATATCTGTATTTTAAATGTGTTATAATAATATCTGGGACATTTCCCACTATATATCCATATGCTTTGTATGTAGGCCGTTTTATAAATCATTTTTGATCTTATAGAGAGAGAAAAGAGAGAGAGAGAGCTTCATTAAAATATTTTATTTAATAAAACCAATAAAGCACACTAGCCAATAAAGCATACAGGGCTGAATTTCTTGTACAATTTTATTCCTATAGATTTCTAGATAACATGCCCCCTTCAACATGAGCAACTAGCAGTTGTTGAAGGGCATGTTAATTCAAAAGCTAGAGAAATAAAATTGTACAAGAAACATATCCATGTATGCTTTATTAAATTATAATTTCAGGTAAAAACGTTTATATCAAAATATTTATTTCCAATTAAAATTCTATGTATAGATGTTATCAATCGTTGGTATTATTTTATTGCTAGGAGAGCAAATGAAAAATCATACCTAGGCTTATTGTAAATTATTTCTAAGTGAGACAGCTTTATATATAGAACACACTAACGTCTTCCTGAATTAGGGCAAGTATATCACAAAACACAAAACCTGCTGACTTTTCTTGAATTTTTTAAAGATACTGATTCCAAGAAAATTAATCAAACATTATTGATTTACAAGAACGAGAACAGAATATAACTTATAACATAGTAAACAAAGATAAACTTATCTTCTTACGATTAGCGCCTATATACTTGTGATCTTACACATATACTCTTTGGGAACAATAAATTAATTAAGCTTAAAATATATACCTTTATTAAGACATAGAATCTAATACATGGATTCACCACAATGGACCGTTTTAAAACTATTTACATATAATAATAAGAAAGAATATTAAATATTTAGGAAAACCTTATTAAGACAATTAGTCTCATTCGTGAATTTGTATGAAAAGTCCCCAAGGAAAACTAACTATATATTATATATAAAATATGAAATACAAACACGGGATATATACATATGATACATACATATATAAACCTTTATAAGTACTTTTCGTCTTATGCAAATATTCCTCAACCAAAGAACGGAGCGTATATAATCTCTACTTTATAAAGCCGGAACAGAATTTTTAAATGTTAAAATAAGGGACAAACTGATTCTATTCACCAAGAAATGCCTTAAAAAAGGAACGCACGCAAGATCCGACTGAAACTTTGGGATAATAATAGGCTTAGAGGAAATAACTTTCCACTCTCTTTTTCAGGAGTTTTATTTTCCAATAGTTTTTCTATGTATTGTCAATTATAGCGACATGGAAGTATTTCAGGGATGGTTTGTTTATTTAAAAAATCTCTGAATTTAATTAAATAGTTCGACTTTAGGGACTGCGACTCTAGCGTCTCCGAACCAACTAGATAGGGATCTAGTCGACCAAAATGAAACTGGCTTTCCTTCCTATCAAATTCTACGTGTGGGTGGTGTGTTAGATGAATTTTCCACGTTACGATTCTTCATTTTTCTCTACTTCAACTTACGAGGTCTCACTAATGTTTCAACTCGAGTATTCAAAATATCAAAATTTCTTTATTCAGATTCCAGACTTATCTACATATAGGCAATAAAACCATTTCGAATTTTTTATTTTCGAGTAAAACCAACCTTCTTCTCCTTCCCTTCTGTTATGAAATCAATATTGGGAAAAAAGGCTATGATATCAGTGGGAAACCCTTTTCATGTGGTTCACTATGATGTGTAAAGCTTTTCCCAATATGTTTTCATCATTATAAGGACACTAGAAAATTGGTTTTATTTGGAAAAGAAAAATGTGTGCGGATGGCTTCATTTCTTATACACGTATTTCTTGCATGTAGATGAAATTCTCTATGATGGGCCTTGTGCTTAAACTTATAGAAGTCATTAAATATATTTCTCCCCGTGATGTAAACTTTAGAGCCCTGTATTGTTGCTGAACTATGCCGACTATTCTGACTTCAAAATAACCTGACAGATCGAAAGATCACGAGAGAAATTCCATCTTCAGTCCACAAACATTGATGAATTATCTCATTTAGTTGATAATAATTCCTAAACGTTATATTTCAGTTCTGCTTAATATTAAATTGTTTGTTAAAAATATAAAGTTAAGTGCCAGGAGAAAATGTTTTTTATTCTATATTTGAATAAAAAACATTTTCTCCTGGCACTTAACTTTATATTTTTAATATCCCAAGGAGAAAGTTTCTACGATTAAATAAAAAATTAAATTGTTTGTATATGTAGAAATTCCTATTTCAAGATTATTTCAGTAGTAACTTTATTTTTGTACGCATAATATTAAATACTCAATGCCCTGTTTTCATTTTTAATCTATGATGGATCATGTTGACGTACCGCCAATCCTTTGGCCGTGTGTGCAGATGTCCGAGAAGTGTGCGCTGCAGTACCAGGACCTGCATAACTCAGGTCAGTTGTCGCTGTGTCGGGGTGTCACTGTGTACTGTGTCTTGGTGTCACTGCACTGTGTCGGACTGTCACTGTGCGGTGATGTCACTGCATTGTGTCTGGGTGTCGCTAAATTGTCGTAGTGCCCCGGTGCACTGTGTGGTGGTGTCACTACACTGTGTCGGGCTGTCACTGTGTACTGTGTTCTGGTGTCACTGCACTGTGTCTGGGTGTCACTGCACTGTGTGGTAGTGTCACTACACTGTTTCGGGGTGTCACTGTGCACTGTGTCGTGGTGTCACCGCACTGTGTCGGGCTGTCACTGTGTACTGT
This sequence comes from Cordylochernes scorpioides, assembly GCA_030710605.1. Taxonomy (NCBI): domain Eukaryota; kingdom Metazoa; phylum Arthropoda; class Arachnida; order Pseudoscorpiones; family Chernetidae; genus Cordylochernes; species Cordylochernes scorpioides. The sequence continues at coordinate 62,471,592 of CP092864.1, forward strand.
GTTCTGGTGTCACTGCACTGTGTCTGGGTGTCACTGCACTGTGTGGTGGTGTCACTACACTGTGTGGTGGTGTCACTGTGCACTGTGTCGTGGTGAAACTACACTGTGTGGTGGTGTCACTACACTGTGTGGTGGTGTCACTACACTGTGTGGTGGTGTCACTACACTGTGTGGTGGTGTCCCTGTGTACTGTGTTCTGGTGTCACCGCACTGTGTCGGGCTGTCACTGTGTACTGTGTGGTGGTGTCACTGCACTGTGTCTGGGTGTCACTGCACTGTGTGGTGGTGTCACTGCACTGTGTGGTGGTGTCACTACACTGTGTGGTGGTGTCACTGTGCACTGTGTCGTGGTGAAACTACACTGTGTGGTGGTGTCACTACACTGTGTGGTGGTGTCACTACACTGTGTGGTGGTGTCACTACACTGTGTGGTGGTGTCACTGTGTACTGCGTTCTGGTGTCACTGCACTGTGTCGGGCTGTCACTGTGTACTGTGTTCTGGTGTCACTGCACTGTGTGGTGGTGAAACTACACTGTGTTCTGGTGTCACTGTGTACTGTGTTCTGGTGTCACTGTGTTCTGGTGTCACTGTGTACTGTGTTCTGGTGTCACTGCACTGTGTGGTGGTGAAACTACACTGTGTTCTGGTGTCACTGCACTGTGTGGTGGTGAAACTACACTGTGTTCTGGTGTCACTGCACTGTGTGGTGGTGAAACTACACTGTGTCGTGGTGTCACTGTGCACTGTGTCGTGGTATCACCGCACTGTGTCGGGCTGTCACTGTGTACTGTGTTCTGGTGTCACTACACTGTGTCGGACTGTCACTGTGTACTGTGTTCTGGTGTCACTGCACTGTGTGGTGGTGAAACTACACTGTGTTCTGGTGTCACTGTGTACTGTGTTCTGGTGTCACTGTATTCTGGTGTCACTGTGTACTGTGTTCTGGTGTCACTGCACTGTGTGGTGGTGAAACTACACTGTGTTCTGGTGTCACTGCACTGTGTGGTGGTGAAACTACACTGTGTTCTGGTGTCACTGCACTGTGTGGTGGTGAAACTACACTGTGTCGTGGTGTCACTGTGCACTGTGTCGTGGTATCACCGCACTGTGTCGGGCTGTCACTGTGTACTGTGTTCTGGTGTCACTACACTGTGTCGGACTGTCACTGTGTACTGTGTTCTGGTGTCACTGCACTGTGTGGTGGTGAAACTACACTGTGTTCTGGTGTCACTGTGTACTGTGTTCTGGTGTCACTGTGTTCTGGTGTCACTGTGTACTGTGTTCTGGTGTCACTGCACTGTGTGGTGGTGAAACTACACTGTGTTCTGGTGTCACTGCACTGTGTGGTGGTGAAACTACACTGTGTCGTGGTGTCACTGTGCACTGTGTCGTGGTATCACCGCACTGTCTCGGGCTGTCACTGTGTACTGTGTTCTGGTGTCACTGCACTGTGTCTGGGTGTCACTGCACTGTGTGGTGGTGTCACGACACTGTGTCGTGGTGTCACTGTGCACTGTGTCGTGGTGAAACTACACTGTGTGGTGGTGTCACTACACTGTGTCGGGCTGTCACTGTGTACTGTGTTCTGGTGTCACTGTGTACTGTGTTCTGGTGTCACTGCACTGTGTTCTGGTGTCACTGCACTGTGTGGTGGTGTCACTACACTGTGTAGTGGTGTCACTGTGCACTGTGTCGTGGTGTCACTGCATTGTGTTGTGGTGTCACTGTGTATGTGTTCTGGTGTCACTGCACTGTGTTCTGGTGTCACTGCACTGTGTGGTGGTGTCACTGTGCACTGTGTTGTGGTGTCACAGTACGTAGCTGTGGTGTCGCTACACTTGTCGGAGTGTCACTGTACTGTACGGAGATTTGATGTGACACAGGCGCCGTGGGCTGCAACGCTTCCTGGGACTCCTTCTACTGCTGGCCGTTCACCCCGGCGGGAGAGACGGTGGTGCGGGAGTGTTCCGTCATCTTCGCCCCCGAGGGCATCGACCCCGACAACTTCCAGGGTGAGTTTCCACCGTTATGTTTGTGTCCGCAGTCAGAAATGCAATGAACATTATAAATAAAGCACAATTTTGTTGGTAGAAGGCCAACTCTGTATGTTGGACACCATACATGTGCTATATGCCAGAGCTTCTCATTTCGTGCTGAGGGAAAGACAGGAACCTGGAGGCAAACCACATAAATAAATACATAGAGAGGTGTAAATATTGTATAGAGGGATTCTATGTATTAATAGAATTCAGAACAGAATTTTATTATTAGAGACCACATACAATAACAAGAGGATTCTTTGTAAATACTTGAGCGAAATAAATAACGATATTTAAATAAATAATTAGTTGCATGCTTTGGTATCTGAATTTTGAATGTCTTTTTCTTATCTTTAATACATTCTAATTACCTAGAGCATTATATTTACTGGAACAAGAGAGCGAACCAGAGAGCGATGTTAAAACTACTGTATTTATAACACCCGTGCAGATGGATTAGTTTTAAACTCTGTCAATACATCTTCACGTTATCCACATCTTACAATGTAGGTATCTCCGTCATTTCTTTTGCTCCCTGCGGCATTCCCTGTCTACAGGGACATATGCAAATAAGATGAACACACGGCGGTTAATGAATATTTCCTCCGAAGAAATCGCAAAGATATCTGTAGCAATATTTGAATATGTTTTTTTAATGTTCAAAAATCACACACATTTTTCATTGTAATAAATAGATTTTTAATATAATTTTCAAATGAAAAAGATAATTTCCATATACTTTCTTATTATAATAAGAATAATACACACATTGATATATGATAAAATGCATTATTATACTAACCTCAGTAATATAATAGCAAAAATTGTTATATTTTGTAGACAATGTTTCTAGCATTGTTTATGAGGGACAAAGAATGCGAATTTATAAATAACCTTAAAGCAGATATTATATATGGTCTGCAGTTGTCATCAAATAAGTTCCTATAAAAATAGAAGAGCCTCATCTTTCCCGACAAAATAAATACCATATAAAATATGAACTCCACTCTAACCTTTACAAACATATGGATCAAACGAGTAGAGGTCTTCGAGATGTACGTTTATAGAAGAGAATATAAAATTCCATGGACAGATAAGATGACAAACAATCAGGTCCTTGATCGAATGAGAACAGAGCGCCAGCTTGTGATATTCATAAAACAACAAAGGCTGACGTATGATGAACATGTGATGCGTGGATCAGCGACTGCTGACCGCTCGGCAGGGAAAGATCCACGGGCTGAACACGCGCGGATAAAGACGGCGATGGTATATAGACGGAGTGAACCAATGAACTGGAAGACGCACATAAGAGGAGACGATGGTGGGAGATATGGAGAGACCATGTGGCCCACCCTCAGTAGAAGAATACACTGAGGTATAGGAGGAAATCTAAATTGCAACTTAGCAGATTGTATAAGTTAGCATGACATCGGTAAATCTGGAACACATGCCTGCAATCCATAGTATCAGGCCCTATCACAGTTCACCACAGCCTTGTGTTTCACAAAGTCCCACAAGAAAACACAAGCTTTACAAACACTAGCAGAGAGGTGATCAACACCAGTCAGAGAGGCCATTAAAGTAACTCGTGGAATTAAAGACCGAATAAAGTTTTCAATTTATCAGGAAGAAAGTGCGATATATTTTTTAAACAAAATTACCGCATAGTTTAACTCATATATTTGGAGAGATGTGCACTCCCATCACAGTGTTTCTCTTTCTCCTCAAAGATTAATAAATACTTCAAATAAAAAATTCGCTAGAAAAAATTACAAAGTTCAATATTCACTTGACAAAAGTTAATACTTTTGCGGGTTAACACACAAAAATGGAATAAGCTAGGGCCTAAATTAAATGTACCTTAATACACAAAAAAGCGTACACTCAAGAGTACAACACCAACAACAAAAAGGAAATAAATAAGAACTAGCGATTTGTAAAATAAAATAAAAAATACTTAGCTTTATTGTAGCGTTGGTAGGGATCGGACTCGGGTGACACAGGGATGCCAAGAGAACGGCCAGAAAGGGAAAACTTCGCAGAAAAACACTTAAAGTGTCTCCACACCAATTCTCCACGCTCTGGGCCCCCTTCGCATTGACTTGACTTGGGTTCCGGCTAATTGTCCAAATGGGATGGACTTTTAGCCCTTCTCGACTCATCATGGCTGCAGACGCGATGTCAGGTGGCAAGGGATCCTTGGATCTGGCGGCAGGAGGTGTCTCGCAGGGATGGTGGAATCGTGGGAAGCAGAGGAGCAGCGCCAGGGAGCAGTGAGACAGGAGTCTTGCGTAGGCCAGAATACTGTAGAAGATGGCAGGTGGAGTTGGGGCAGAAGGTTCTTGAAGTCTAAAACGTGAGGGCCTTAGACTTCAGGATGGGGCAGTTTGAGGCTCTCGCCTCGTGCTTGGCTGGGAGGCCCTTTAAGCAGCAGTTGGCACATTTGAGGGTGCGCTGGTCAGCAATGGTTGGGCAGGCGCGGCCTTCGTGGTCGTCTTCACCGCAGTGGAAACACTTTGGAGCTCTGGTGCATTGGGCAGAGTTGTGGCCGAAGCCACAACAGCGGAAGCAGACGCGGGCGCGGATGGACTCCTCGAAGTTAAGGATAACACCATCAACCACGATTCTTCCGCGAACGCCCAGGGCTTCAAAGGTCTTGAGGTCCACCTCGATGAAGGCGGTGCAGGTCCCGTTTTTTGGCGCAGAACGATGCGCCACGCGCACCACTTTTTCTCCAGGGAGTTTGCTGACAGCAGCGGTTTCCAGGAAGGTCTCCTCGATTGTGGAATTGGAGGTCTCCTCATCCACTCTGAAGAGGCAGATTCTTGGCAGGATCTTCTTCTGCTGGCGGACCTTCATTCCCGTTAACTTGCTGGCCAGGGAGGTTGTCACCTCAGGGATGATGTCGGGATTGCTGGAGTGGAGGACCAGCTTTCCCTTGGTACGCAGAGAGGCCCAAACGCCTTGGGGTAGAGTGTGGGCAGCGCGGACAGCCTTGTAGATCTCCCTTGGGTCGGCCTGTGGGTCATCAGAGACGACCACTGTGTGGGCCGCCGATTTTTCACCATGAAGGACCACTTGGGCGGCCGCAGGCTTGGAGACGCTGGAAGGCGCAGGTTTTGTTGGACCTTTTAAGTTGGATCTTTTGGCAGGGGGGTTGGGAGCCTCAGGTTGCTTCCTCTTGGTTGGAGCAGGAGTGGCAGGCTTGGTGGAGTCAGTCTGGGAACTGGTTTCCTTGCAGGAAGGAGCAGGGCTGGTTTGGGTGCTGTTGGAGGCAGTCTGGGGTTTGTTGGTCACCACATCTTCATCCAGTTCCTTAAAAGATGCGAGGATGCCAGAGAGGTTCTCTACCTCAGCAAGGAGGGCCTTGATCTGATCAGATCGCATCTTGACGAAATTAAGCGAGCTCTGGTACAGAGCCGTCAGGGTTCCAGGGACAGGGGATGCCACGGCATTACTGTAGTATTGCCTCGCATCATCGTCCTCCTTTTGCAGTTGAGCGAGGGTCACGAGGGGTACAGGGGGCTTCTGGGCGTTCTTCTTCTTCTTCCTAGCTGGAGTCATGGCAGGAGCAAGAGAGCAGAGATGTGCACAGGTAGAGAGCTAGCTAGCAAGATCAGGATTCGCATTCCCTTAGAACCCTCTTATATACAGACATGGCCACATTCGTCCAATGAGAAGGCGTGAGAGATTGGTTCACTAACAAACGAAGACAACATTCTTCCCTCTAAAACCTGATCAGAAAAAAACTGAAAATGTTTGTCAATATAATTTGACACACTAGCAATAAGGATCTTTCGCACTTTTAAAATAAAAGGCTTTTTGACGGGCTTATCACCAAATATGAAACACAAATGATTATTTCATATTCCATTTTATCAAATATCTACATAAATATATTTAATATTCGGTGTGAATAGTTAGCTAGAAGTTATACTCCTAGTTGTTCCTGTTGAAGGGAATGTTAACTCGTAAGCTAAGAGAAATAAAATTGTGCACGAAACTTTTTGATATTATTAAATTATAATTCAAGGTATGAACGTTTATTAATGAAAACATATCTGGCTGTGCGCGTCAAGCCAAATTTTTTTCCAAAAAGTAACATCAAAGATTTAACATGTTCTCGAAATTAAATTTACCGCTAGCAAATATTGGAGTTTTATATTGGGTGGATTTTTAAGAATGTTATATTTAAATGTGAAAATTAGAAACTATTTTAGACGCGTAAGATTCTTTTTGAAATTAAACAATTTCTACTGCCCTTACTGCAATGGAAAAATTAATGGGAGGGCCTGGCTCATCAGTGGTGAACCATACCAGCGGTTTCACTAATTTAATCTACCATACCGCTGTTATATTGCATTTTTGGAACTTCTTTTTATAGTGATACTGATGCTAGACTCTTGGAATGGGTGTTTTAGATTAACTATGGACATAAGCTTTGAGGACAGCAGAATTACATATAATTATAAATATTTTTCCATTGCAGTAAGGGCAGTAGAAATTTTTTAATTTCAAAAAGAATCTTACGCGTCTAAAATAGTTTCGTATTTTCATAACAGATGGCGCGCTAGTGCATCGTAATGTAAATATTTAAATGTTCTTCTATATTACAGAGAGGCACTTATTGTGTTTGGATTAGGATATTGGGCGTTTCACTAGAGATATTTCTTCAATAAAAGGATTTCAGAAGATGAGAAGGCAATATATTCTCGATCTAATGTTCCGAAGAAGTTCAGCCCTTCAATAAAATTTTATAAAAATTACAAAATTTTTAAATAAAAAAATCAATTTACGGTAAGACGAGACTAACAAAAAATCTCATCTAAATAATCGAGCTTCTTTTTTGTGGCTTGCGTGAAAATGTAATTAGTGGAATTAAGTTGCCGGGTGAATAATTTATTTACAATCTTTTTATTAAGATGAGGAGGAGGAATAACTTATTAAAAACTGTTTTCGTATTATAAATTTTGGAGGTCGAATTCCAACTCTTCAGGTACTATGAAGAGACCCTATAACTAAACATTATATGAAAAAATAGTACAAATGTGATATTGTACTGGAATAAGGTTCATAAATAAAGAAAAAGGCAACTCCTTATCGTGCAACTGAAAGTTGCTGATGGTTTGCGCCATCTTCTATCGGGATAAATATCAACTATTCATTGATTTTTAATTATTCCAGATTTAACCAAATACCCATTCTTGATTATATATTCTTATTAAGAATGGTTTTTTTGGCCAATTCTGAAATAATTTAAAAATCAATGAATGGTTGATATTTATTCCGATAGATGGCTCAAGCCATCAGCAACTTTCAGTTGCACGATAAGGATATGCCTTTTTCTAAACATTATATGTTCGAAGAATATTCATTTAAATATTTTCCCTTCACTGTATTTGTCTTTGAACACATGTCGAGATCAACATCCTCTGGTTTGGTTATAAATTATATATAAAACTAGCCGAATGACCCGGGGAACGCCCCCGTGTTTTACCCGATTGAATGTTTTGATTCAAATACTATTTGTTACAATTATAAATTGGCGCCTTAAATAAATGCATATTTTAGTTAATAACTATAGCCTATGTGCTTTATCTGTCTATGTACTGTTGGCTTCCGTAGGCGTCTCTTACAGGGAAAAAGAAAGAGAGGATTCCATTTGGTTATTAACTAATATATGTATTTATTTAAGGAGTGACCCGCTCCAACACAATAGTTACAAAGACGAAATAGCGAGTGGGGGGGGGCAAAGGTGGCGTGACCGTAGCCAACCAATAGGAGGGCGCCATTCCAAAAAAAAAAAAAGCAAACGGTGACAGAGATGAAAACTGATGACTGATTGATTAGGAGATGAGGAATGACGCTCGTAACTGTATATATTATATACTTATATACATGTATAGTATAGGCATTTGTTAAAAACATAAGATGCCTTGATTCAAATAATGTTGTCTATACATTTTATGTATGTATATGTGTGTGCATTTATATATGTCATAAAAAAAACGTATAGATACGCTACCTTCGTGGATAAAAAAAATAAATACAGTCGAACTTGGATAATTCGAACCCCAAGGGACCATAAAAAAATTCGAATTATCCAAAAATTCGAATTAAAGATGTTAAATTATTTATATAGGAAATTCTAGGGACCAAGATAAATATTCGAATTAAAGAGGTTTTCGAATTAAAGAAGTTCGAATTATCCAAGTTCTACTGTATAACCTTTTATGTTTTCCTTAAATTATATTTATTTTTATTATTTCTCAAAGCAAATAATTTTACATACAAAGACAACTAACAATGTTTTTAAATAATAGCAAATTAGGTTATATTCTTTTTGTTTGGCATTCCTTTACATTTTAAAAATTAACTCTGTGTTTAGTTCTTATTTTTAATTTGATTATTTAAATTATAATTTCAGTTATATTAGGAAAACAATTTTAATAAATATTATGTAATTATTTTGTTCTAGAATTTTAATTATATTATGAATAATAAAAATTATATTTTTATTATGTCATATATATATATGTAGTAACTATATGTCAATATACACTAGATATTCATATGTATCACATAATTATAAATAGTATAACAACCCCAACATGTAGATACAATTCAACACGTCAGCTTCAATCAATTCTGTCACCGTTTGCTTTTGTGAATGGAATAAATACCCAAATATGGCCATTTCTCATAACCATCGGTGGTTCAGTGGTAGAATGCTCGCCTGCCACGCGGGCGGCCCGGGTTCGATTCCCGGCCGATGAATTTTTTTTTTTTCACAATTTTTAAAACTCATTTATATATTATACAATAATGACATCCACGGCGCCAATTTATAATTGTAACGAATAATATTTGAATAAAAACATTTAATCGGGTGAAACCTGGGCGTTGCCCGGGTCATTCAGCTAGTTCTTAATAAAAGCCGGCAAATACGAAGTTCTGATAAAACAGTTATTAATGGTGTTCAGAGATAGTCCATTCTACACATGTAGAGGAATCATTGGTACAGTTGTTGTCCTGTCTGTTACAACCATCTTTCAGATCCTCCAATCCTCTCTCTGTTGTTACAACATCTTGAGACCCATACTCGAGTGGATCGATGAGGATTCTATCATTAATTCGGTCCTGTGCTACGAGGACGCTTGGAATTATTTTCACAACACACCGCGAGACCAAAGGAATATTCTTGCGGGCTTCTTAGACACCGTCATCGGGCGCGCCCGGGGCGCTGACCAGACTACTCTCAACGGATTGTTCAAATTCAGGGCAGCTCTGTAGCTACCGACTGAGACCAAAACGTCCCCTCGGAGAGGGCTCCGCCTGATGTGAATTCCCACTTCCAACCAGAAAACTCTAAATATTTCTTAACTCTTGATGGAGTGTAAATATTGACTAGAATGTCAATAAAGTCTGTTTTAATTGTCAAATTGTCTCTCTCTCTCTGTTGTTACTCTAGGTCGACCTGAGCCAGGCTTTCTTAAACTTTTCCTCTGATCACTGACACCAAATCCTTATAAACCTGACTTTGATTTAAGCCTACTGTAGCGGCTCCCAAATATTAACTTTTCATATTTTTATTATAAGTTTTAATTTGTTTAATAACTATTTAATTCAAATATTAAATTATCTTATAAATATATAATGCTCTCTCATAAAATATACTTTATTAAAAATTATATGAATTAACATTAATATCATATTAATTGTTGTCATATCAATATAATAAAACTAGCCGAGTGACCCGGGCAACGCCCAGGGTTTACCCAAAGGGCCTGCAGAGACTTTAAAAGTATAGATGGTGGCTTAAAAATCGCAATGGGTATATTCAGATTTCCTAGAAGCAGCATTTCAAGTAAGGATAAGTAAAAATACTTTCTAAGTATAAATTCGTTAATTCGACCATGTTTTGATTTCCAGAACCTATGAAATTACAAACAGTAATTCGACAATACCGATAATTCGACCCCTTGCGATAATTCGACCTTGATTTGATTTCCCAATCTCTGGCCTATCAAATAACAAACGGTAATTCGACAATATTAATTATTCACCACTTCTGATAATTCAACCATTTTAAAATGCAAATTTCGACGATTGATGTTTACTTACAACTTTACTAAAAAAAAGGTATTATAGATGCGAGCAACGAAACATTTTGAACCCATATAATGCAAATTCATATCCTCACTTATAGGGTGTCAAGCCTAAAGGATGCGAATTCATGTCCCTGATTTCTAAAAATTAACATAAAATTGTAGGCTACCAACGCGAATTCGCGTCTACTGGGATCTTTTCCCATACCTTCTTGCCTATTTATCAGTGGGTTGGGTTGGGGGGGAATGTCAGCTGTCCCAATGTACCTGTAAAATGTCACATGCGACCGAGTTCAAGCAGCCATTATTTTTATTTATTTCAAGCTATATAGATTACATTAAAAGAAAATATCATTTTTTAAACATGTTAATATATGAACAACTCGATTTTCATACGGCCCACTGGACCATGTAACTCTGGAATCATAAGTGCAAAAACAGACATCCCTAAAGGACTCCTTTAAAATATCTTTATGATTCTTTTTTAATAATATTCTTAAACATTTTTAATTTTTTTTTCATATTTATTAACTTTTCAATATAGAAAATAAGATAACATAAAAGGGATAAATTCATTTAATGGACCTCACTAAAAACTGCATTTCTAGCCGAGTGACCTGGGCAAAGCCCCAGGTTTACCCTAAAGGCCTGTGAATGGGCAGGATAACCATATGTGTGCCATTGCAAAGATCCTAAATCAATGTATAGAGCACTGGGGAAAATAGGTTTTTTTTTTTTGCTTATCCCTAGTACACGTGGTACAGGCCATGATAATCATGGTGGGTAGTTAGCGACTGCTTTTACTGTAAGCGCACCACATGTCTACACATGTGAAAAGCAGTTTGACTTTGCACTTACAAATGCCAGAGCCCCGTTCGGTTACTTGCACTCGCTGGTGGGGTTGGACTTTTGCAAGAATCGGGGGCCATTGGAGCATTTTTTTTTTTTAAACAGAAAAAAGTGCCCAATGCGGGAATCGAACCCGGGTCCTAATGGTCGAAAACCAAACGGTTTACCCAGCCTTCCACCGACCAAAAGTCAAAATAATAATAAATATTTTATGAATGAACAAATAATACAAAAAATTGCTTTCAGGTGAGAAACTATAGGCATTGGTGAAAACTTTAAAAAATTATATTGAAAAAAAAAAAGAAAACAAATATTAAAAGAAAATTCAATACAACACAACTATATAGCAAATACAGCCATTATTTCTAGCCGAGTGACCCGGCAACGCCCCGGGTTTAGCCTAAAAACATGTGAAGCGCTAGATAACCATATGTGAGACATTGCATAGATCCTGAATCAATGTATAGAGCACTGGGGAAAATAGGTAAATAAAGACCAAAAATCAAAATACTTAATTATAAATATTTTATTAGTGAACAACTAATACAAAAAAATCCTTTCAGGTGAGAAACTATGTTGTTGATGTTTCTTATCCCCTTGTGTAAAGATTACACGAATTCCATGATCTCATGGAATGGGGTATAGGGGTGCAGCTTTCGTTGATCATGGCACCATGATCCAGGCACACTTTGGTGAAAGTCTGACTTTGCCTGTGATTTGAGGCCATTCCAAATATGGAAGCCTTTGTTTCTGACTCTAACATGAGCACAGACGCAGCTCCTCCGTATCCCTGGAGTGGAACCATTGCTGAGGTCCATCAACTGGGTCAGTTGAACTCAGGATTTTTAAAGAGGGAGTGTCCCTCCTGGTTACAGCATCAAGTCTACCAGAACAAGACTTGATACAATCGTGTAGAGAGTTTACTGTACCTCCCAACAATGTCCACTGCACCACAGGCCAGTTACAGAGGGGTAAGCATGGGAGGTGTGAGAAACTATAGGCATTGGTTGATGAGGCACAATTTGGATTGTAGATTATAAACAAAAGGTAATAAGACCAAATCCAAATATATAAATAGTGTGTGACGTTTCGGTAACAGCGTTGTTACCATCTTCAGACAAAAGTACTGAATGGAAAAAAGGAGCCTACAGCACCCGGTGTTCCCAGGTGGTCACCCTCCCAAGTACTGACCGAGCCCGACGTTGCTTAACTTCGGTGATCGGACGAGAACCGGTGTTTTCAACGTGGTATGGCCGTAGGCCATAGTACTTTTGTCTGAAGATGGTAACAACGCTGTTACCGAAACGTCACACACTATTTATTTATTTGGATTTGGTCTTATTACCTTTTGTTTATAGGCATTGGTGAAACTTTAAACAATTTTTTTGGAAATGAAACAAAAAGTAAAAGAAAACAAATCTTAAAAGAAAATTAAATACAACACAACAATATACCAAATTAGACAACATAAAAGGCATACATTCATTTATTTGAAATAAATATCCAAATAAATAAATAGTGTGTGACGTTTCGGTAACAGCGTTGTTACCATCTTCAGACAAAAGTACTGAATGGAAAAAAGGAGCCTACAGCACCCGGTGTTCCCAGGTGGTCACCCTCCCAAGTACTGACCGAGCCCGACGTTGCTTAACTTCGGTGATCGGACGAGAACCGGTGTTTTCAACGTGGTATGGCCGTAGGCCATAGTACTTTTGTCTGAAGATGGTAACAACGCTGTTACCGAAACGTCACACACTATTTATTTATTTGGATTTGGTCTTAGTACCTTTTGTTTATAGGCATTGGTGAAACTTTAAACAAATTTTTTGGAAATGAAACAAAAAGTAAAAGAAAACAAATCTTAAAAGAAAATTAAATACAACACAACAATAAACCAAATTAGACAACATAAAAGGCATAGATTCATTTATTTGAAATGAAAAAAAAATTAAAAGAAAACAAATCTGAAAATAAAATTGAATACAACACAACTATATAGCAGATAAGACAACATAAAAAGGAAAAATTCATTTAAAGGACCTCATTAAAAACTATATTTCTAGTTTTATAAATACGTGGGTTCAACTTTACCCGTATGCTATTCAAAGTTCGCACACGTGAAAAAGCCACATAGAGCTGTCCATGAGTAAACACGGGCTCATGTAGCAAGAGACCCACTCTAGCAAAGGTTTGGCCTTGAGCCTTATTAATAGTCATGGCAAAAGCCAACCTTAGTGGAAACTGACGCCTCTTCAGAATGAAGGGAAGGTTGGTATCTGAAGGAGCCAAAGATATTTTTGGCACCAATACAGTTTGTCCAACTTTGGTCCCTGTCAGTATTTGTGCTTCTAGGACATGAGAGCGCATGCGCTGGATAACCATACGTGTGCCATTGCAGAGACCCTGCTTAGGATTCAAATTTCTAAGGAGCATAACAATAGCACCAATCTTAAGGTTTAACCGGTGTGGAGGCATTCCTGTGGGAGTAAGGCTATTAAGGAATTCAGTAGGGTAGTTATTTTGTTCCTCCACATTCTCACACTCGACACTGTCAACACTGAGAAAACACTGACTCCTGTTTGGTAAGCGATCCAAAACTTTTTCATTAATCTCTAATGAATCTGTGTTTTTTGGCGTTAAAATCACAGACTGGCTAAGGGCGGTAATATCACCATAGGAAGAACCAAATATTTCCTGCACCAGGTCAACCCCATGAAAGATACAGCTTTCTGGAAGAGAAATGAGGCCCTGTTGGTCTGTAGGTAGATCACCATCACCAACTTTAAGTAACCATTGAGAGAAGCTCTGTGCATCAATACCTGCTCGCATATTCTGAGTAAGGCGCAAGATCACAAACAATGGCCATAGCTTGCTTTGCTTAATGCAAGCAGCAACAATTTCAGCTCTTGAAGCTCGAGGTACCACAGGTAGCACTTGGCGAAAGTCACCTCCAAGAACAACAACCTTTCCGCCAAAAGCAAGGTCACAATGCATAATGTCCTTTAGGAGACGATCCACAATTTCAAGTGCTCTGTAGTGGGCCATAGGAGCCTCATCCCAAATAATTAAGGATGATCTACGAATAAGCTCAGCCTCAGAACTATTGGCCGAGATCGCAGCTACAGAATTCTCAAGCAAGGGAATCGGCAGCTTAAACCTGGAATGGACAGTCTGGCCACCTGACAAAAGGGTAGCCGCTATTCCAGTGGAGGCCAGCGGAATGACAATTTTTCCAACGGCTCTAACACAATGAATTAGGGTGTTATAAACATAAGTCTTGCCCGTACCACCAGGCCCATCAATAAAAAAGCAACGTGGATTTACATTGAGGGAATCAACAATTGTGTCAACAATTGACTTTTGATCTGGTGTAAGGGACCTATACATTTCTGTCCCAATTTGCAGCTCTGCATTAACATCAAGGTGATCCTCTCCTGAATCAAGAAGTGGGGTTAGGGGTGCAGGAAGTCCATAATGGTGGCAACTGAGGCGATTTTCTCTCAGCTGGAATTCAAGCTCTCTGAGAGTCATCTGTTCAGCAGCTGCGTCAGATGTTGCACGAGAAAAGTCCTCACTAAGATACCCCTTGTATTTGGTCCACAGTGATACAGGGTCGGTAGGATTATTGTAGATGAGAATTGTCGCAAAGAGCTGCCGCAGTTGACAAGGCATTTGGAACAAAGCCGCCTCAGCTAAGCATGCATCCCATTCAGAATCATCAGCCAATAATCCACGGCGCTGGGCAGCCTCTTTAAAAGTGGAGCAAACAATATCATCCACAGTTCGCAAATCTTCAAAACTCTGAGCACCTGCAACATGTAATAGTAGAAGCCGGAGGTGGTAACGCTCAGAATCTTTAGGATTCACTGAACACATACGTCCAATGCACAAAGCCCCACCCCGAACTCTAGCACTCCATTGATTCTGCCTGAAAACATAAGCGGAAGGTATGTCTCCATATAAAAGTGATCTTGCGGATACATTAACACAATTGAGCTGAAACCAGGCAGTCAGAGTTGTGCGTCTGCGTGAGGCATTTTCAAGAGCCTGTTCTTCACTACCTTCAACAAAATAGACAGATTGAAAATTAGGTAGATGAACAGCTAAGCGACATATGGTATGCGAATGAGCATGCAAGCGATATTCAAACATTCGCCACATTGCCTCAGGAGCACTTACATACCGAGCGTCAAGAAAGTTTTTGATTTCATCATGTGCCCTGCTTTCCATATCTAATTCTCCAACAGACACTTCCACCTCAGCCCTGTCGTGTCCCTTATATACATACTTGAAAAGATATTTGACACTTTTCACAGAGGCACAGACCTCCACATTAATGTGAGCATTGAACCTAACCAGCAGATAGGGGTTATAGGGAACAACCCAGCGGTTATCCACCTCGTGAGTGCCCACAACTAATGTCTGGCCGTCATCTCGACGTCTGTAGCGAGGATAGCCATTATTGTTAGCCTCAGTCAGCTGCAGGAATGATTTAGGGAAGTCTTTAGTACACTTGCCATCAGACATGCATGGTGAGTGAAGATTGAAGTTTCCACAAGGACCATGGATCATATGTTTACGAACCATGTCATACAGCTGAACCTGCATAGTAGGGCTAGGAATTTCTGCACAAACCAATCTGTCAATGGCATCCCTGTCTCTAGGCTTGTCTTCTTCTCTAAGCTTAAACAGCATGTGGGCATGCGGTAAACCGCGTTTTTGGAACTCAACAACATGCACCCGAGCAATGACCACTCCCAATACATGCTGACTAACAATCTCGTGCAGTAATTGTTGTAACTTGAGATTGAAAACTCTAGCCACCAGATCCGGTCTATCAGAAGGATTCTGGTTAGGAAGAAGATTTTCAACAATGTCAGTCCAACGTGGGTTACAGGTAAATGTCACGAATAGGTCAGGTCTTCCAAACTTTCTAACAATGGCCATAGCATCCTGATAGTTTTGTTGCATGGCCCGGGAACTCCCAGGAAAGGAAGATGGAAGAATAAAAATACGGCCTATTCGCACACCCCGAGAATGTTCCTGCTCATGGATATAATCCATCAGACCTTGATATAACTCCACCCTAAGCAGGGACTGATTTTGGCGAATATAGTTCAGGCGATTGCCCTCTGTTTTAACATAGGCATCAACAACATATTGCTGAAATAGTCTCCTGCCATAGTGAATGGGCGAAAAGCCAGGTCTGATGGCCAACCTATAACTATAGAACTGAAGCATGGTAACATGGTTTCTAGTGCTTGTGCGCATGTTTTCTTCATGTAAGATTCCTATCGCCCAACCAGGATCACCGGCAGGAAATAAAAGAGGGTATGTCATTGGGTCACAGTTAGGATTAAGTGGAGAAATACGCGCTAAACCACAATCATGCGGAAAAACAGCAATATCTCTGTTAGAAGGTACATGGCCATCTTGATCAACAAAAATGGCCGCAACTTCACTTACACTTGGGGCATTATATCGGCGAAGATCTCTACAATGATTTTGCCGGATGAGCATCTGAACCTGACACATTTGCCGGTTCTCAATGCGAGCCCGGTGTTCCTCAGCTAGTTCCACCTGGTGCATCTGCCTATAAGCAGAAGTATACGGATTACACGCCTAAGCACAGAATCCAAAAGAGTCAATATACCAGGATGGCATTCCAAAGGCCTAGATGCTGCAATGCGTGTATTATTCGCAGCCTCAGAATCCAAAATATAAAGTTGGGCATAAGACGGGGCTCTGTTTCCATGAGGATGAAGGGGCCCAGTCAAATGATAGATCTGTCCATGGATTCTATAACAAAAAGGCCCCTGTCCAGAAAAGACATCAACCTGCGCACCCATGGAGGCAAATGCCAAAGAGCTGTTGTAGCTCCGAATGTTGGTCTGGAAGTACATAGCCTCCACACTGTTTGAAGTCATCAATTCCATCATTTCATATGGAAAGGAGGACAAAGTAGGAAGAATAACTTTCCCTTTGTGGCAGCAGGAGCTACCAACAGTTTCGCCAGGGAAATGAAGGGCTGAGCAGTAAGGGCAGACTATATCGAGGCCCCCAATAATATATTCAGTGGGAACAGGAGAAATAGGATTAGGGGTGTTGTTCCCGCGGCGAGTCCTATAAGCGAGTCTTCCACGGCCTCTGCGAGGCATGATACAGAAGCCGCTGAAAAAAAAAAAGCTAAACTAAAAACCAAGTTGAGCAAATACATGTCAAAATAAATTTAATGTAAAAGATCTCAATATAAACAACATATTAAATTGCACAGTGCAAAAATGTAGAAAATTGTATGTATCATATAACATTTTATCATATAACAAATTAAGTAATCAACAATTGAGTATACAAATAAATAATTAGCCTCTTATTGAGAAAAATAAAGATGCCAAAGACATTATGAAAGATACTGCAAAAAAGAATTATGAAAGATACGGCAAAAAAGAAAACCAGACACAAAAAATTGAGCAAAATGTAAAATTAAAAACTATAACAAAGAACCCACAAATTAATTTAATCAGAAATACAAAAAAGACGCTGAAAAAAAAAGGTAAAATAAGAACCAAGCAGAGGAAAACTATAAAACTGAAAGCCAGGACAGGCATAAAAAGAAAATTCCAAGCATGTGAGGAAACAATTGATGAAAAAAAAAAAAGTGCAAATAATATGTATATAAAAAAGCAAAGCCCAATTCTAAACCCAAATATTTTTTTTATGAGAAGAACATCAACATATTATATTTCAACATATTAATATCAACATATTATACATAGCTTCCCTGACAAAAATTCACCAAAAAATTTAAATATTCCAAAATAAGTAAGGCACTTTTGCAGCCCCCCTGACAAAAATTCACTAAAAGAGTTAAGTATCCAAAAAAATATTTTGGTATATATATTGCTAAATGTGTAACAAACATGTATATGAAAAAGCAAAGCTTAATTCTAAGTTTTAATATTTTTTGCAATATACAGAAGAAATAAGACACAAAAATGGAGCTAAATTCAAATGAAAAACTATAACAAACAGTTATAAAAGATAATTATTATAGAATAAAGTAATAATTCAATCTACAAATTGAAAAATGTATATATTTAAATGAAAAACTAAGTTTCAATATTTTTTTTAATATACAGAAGAAATAAGACACAAAAATGGAGCTAAATTCAAATGAAAAACTATAACAAACAGTTATAAAAGATAATTATTATAGAATAAAGTAATAATTCAATCTACAAATCGAAAAATGTATATATTTAAATGAAAAACTATAACAAAGTACTTACATAATCAAATTAATCAGATATATATATTATTTCAAAACACATTTCTACGGAATTTCAAAACAAATGATTGATGATGATAAATGCAAAAAATCTACGATTGTAAAATAGATTAAATTAAAAAATAAAAATAACTGTTAACATTAGGAAAATAAAAACAGGCCTATGACACGAAGAAAAAAATAACGAAAATTTTGGTATATAGATTGTTATGTGTAGTTCAGAATCTTCGGAGGAGATAGCTCAGGACTTTACAATGGAAAACTCTGTTACGGTATTATCTATATAGATATAGTATCTTTCTCCTAAAAGTACCTTTGAAGTGTGTGAATTTGAAAAGATAATGAGAATTGTGTTATGAAAATAATAATATTCAGGAATAAAATTTTGGATTCATAAAATCGGATTTCTGATATAAGGTCCATGGAATAAACTGCCTATCTTCCACCGTTTCTTGTCTAAAGGTTTAGCGCTCAAATATCTTTGTTGGCTTCGATTCCATTGTTACAGAAGATGTTCTTAAGATTCGCAATATAAAAATAATTATTTCATTTTTTTTTCCTAATTTGTAATAGTATTGTGTTATGAAAAGTATCTTTGTGTGTTAGTGTGTTAAATAGATTGGAGATAAAAAATAAAATAAAAAACAGAAAGAGAAATAAGGGAAGGCGTAAATGTTGTTGGTGTGTACTAAAACTTTATCACACTTTGAATTTTATTTTAATTTGCTGAAATATATATATCTATAATCAAAAAGAATAATAGTTGCATCACCTTACCTTGTCAACAGCATATTCCAAAATACGAAATATTTAAGAATTCAAATTAACCTTTCATTTATGTAAAATTTCTCTGGAAATGTTTAGAAAGTCCAAGCCAGATTTTGTATCAACCACAAGGTTAGATAGTATATTCAGCACACTAAATCACAGCCAACCTACAGTATTCCAACCTACTGCCACGGTGTCGTACCTCAATCGTTTAAGAACATATTCTCCGAGTTCAATCCGCCGTTGTTAAAAACTTGGCATTGTTAGCGCGAGGTTGTTGAGCCAAGTGATTATTGTTAGCTGCTGCTTCTAATCCGGTTATTTTTTACTGATGGGCGATTGAAGCTGTTTTCTTTCGCTAACTTGTCGGTTGGTTGATTCTCGTGTAGCGTGTTTCTCTGTATTTTATTTGGTTTGGTGACAGGATGTTGTGTCCAATGACACGACAAGTGATTATTGTTAGCTGCAACTGCTAATCCGGTTATTTTTTACTGATGGGCGATTGAAACTGTTTTCTTTCGCCAACTTGTCGGTTGGTTGATTCTCGTGTAGCGTGTTTCTCTGTATTTTATTTGGTTTGGCGACAGGATGTTGTGTCCAATGACACGACAAGTGATCGTTGTTAGCTGCAACTGCTAATCCGGTTATTTTTTACTGATGGGCGATTGAAGCTGTTTTCTTTCGCTAACTTGTCGGTTAGTTGATTCTCGTGTAGCGTGAAGAGTTCTTATCTGTATTTAATTTCGTTTAACGACAGGATATGTGTAAACCTTACAGCAATAGTTTATTCGCGTTTAACAATTTAAACTT
Source organism: Cordylochernes scorpioides (assembly GCA_030710605.1). Lineage (NCBI taxonomy): Eukaryota > Metazoa > Arthropoda > Arachnida > Pseudoscorpiones > Chernetidae > Cordylochernes > Cordylochernes scorpioides. The sequence continues at coordinate 62,491,458 of CP092864.1, forward strand.
AGTAGTCAACGTTTTATGGAATATTTAATATTTATTTCGTAACACACAGAACCCGAATTTTAAAATTATGTGTGATTAAAATGTATATATATATCAATTTAAACTTTGAAAAAAGATTAAAATCAAATCATTGTGGCATCAATATGCTTCCGTTTAAGATTTTTAAAAATGCCTTAAAGGACAAACAAAAATTTCCCAGCGTTGTACTAGCCTATGTTATACTGAGAGAGCTTTACTGTAATATAGAATATCCATATAGAGAGAAATATAATTTATAGAAATATAGATACATATATTTATATAATGAAATAAGAAATAGAATATCAATATAGTTTTTAAAAGAATTTAGAGGCTGCCTAGCCTACGTAATCATAATTTTTGAAGAACTCTTCTCTTTTTGTTAGAATAAAATATTTGATCTCGAAATGTCAATTAAGTAAAAAAAAACTTCTGTGGAAGAAATGTTCTTTCAAAATTCTTAGCGGAGAAATTAATTATCTCTAGAAAACCTAGTTATAAAATAAGGTAAAATATGAAAGAAGTTATCATGCCATATTTATTCTAACATGTACAAGATTTTAGGTGAAAAATGGCCATAACATACTAATACATCAATCGCTTATCAAGAATGATTGAAAATTGCATATTTCCGAGTTCAATAAATTAAATTATTATAATAAGTGAATTTATCTTTAAAAAAATCATATGTTTGCCAATATTGTTCATTCTATTTTCAATATTTATAAAAGAAACGTGAACTTACCTAATTTTGGAAACCAGTGTACAAAAATGACACAGAATTAATTAATGAAATAATCAGTACAATAATAACTATAAAAACCAGAGTAGTTAAGTTACCTTGGAGCTACTTTAGAGAAAATGAAAAAGTCAGATATATAGGGGAAGTGATAGATGGGGACCATTCTACGTGTTAAATTATGTACACGGAGGAAATGTAGAGTAGTAATCTACACGGGAATGGCCGTCTTCTTTTATTATTATTGCTATGTAAAGTAAATTTGGTATAAGCCATGATAACCCTGTTTGGTAGCGGCTTACTTTTACTTATCCTGATAATACAGGACATGTCTGTCTACACTATAAGCCGTTAAACATTCTTACACTTATCAGAGTCGAGCACTTCGTTACTTACTTGTAGAATTGGGCTTGATTTGTGATCCCATTTCATTAAATTGGGTTAGAGAGCTGCAAGAATAGAGTAAATTGCAGAGATTTATTATTCAAGAACGGCTTGATAGCATTTGTTTCAAATTCAGTCCACCTTTCTCTCTTCAATGGTCCTTTCTTTCGTCAACAAGTCACTCGATAAAATGTTTAAGAATAAAATTGAATATCGTCAATGTGTTATATTATTCGAAAGTACGATGTTTATATTTTCACGTAGAAAATTAGGAAAGACAAACTTCAGGATGACACGGCAATTTTTAAGGAAAGACAAAAATCAACATTTATAATATACAATGTGTGATCAATAATTTCCAGGAATGAGACTGGAAAACGTAAAATATTCAAAGTAATGAAATATTTTAATAAGGACCTTATAGATAAAACATTTACAACACGTAGAAAAATAATTGATCACACAGACGCACGCGCTCACGTTTTTTTTTTTCGGATTTATAAGCTCGAGTATATCAGAACATTTTCTAACTTCAGTTTGAATTGAAGATGGTTAATAGACACCTCACATCGCACATGCGGGGAGGAACACAACAATTAGGATGTTACAACAATGGCTGCTGGATGGAAGAAAATCAACAATAGAGTTTTCTTCCAAGTCACCTCTCTACCACATAGTCTATCTTCCTTTATTTTGATGGAGATATATACAGCAATAACAAAAATATTTATTAAAACCTCTTGGTCTTATACAGATTATCCGAGTAGGAATATAGGGTAAATGTAGAATCAACAGTAATAGTACCAGTAATCAGCAATGTTATTTACAGTATATCAAATAAAGGGGGAAAGAAAGAAAGGGCTTAGCGTAAACCTATATACAAGCAGTGTACAAGCAAGCACAAGCAAGCTTGTACTGCTTGTACAAGCAGTCGAAAATAAGCAGTTCTTTTTCTTTAATTTTTCTTAAATAATTATCAGGTATCTTTATATTTGTATACATGGATCAAGGGTAGATAGATGAATAAAGTTGGAATATAAAGTCTTAGGGGTTAATTAATTTGTGTATTCACCCAGTTGTTCAGTATAATGGATGTAAATATATGCATATCATGTAATAGCCCCATATAAACACATTTTATTCCTTATATTATAACAAAACAAAGGGGAATCTGTATTCTTCCACTCTGATTGGTGCGGAGTTTCCTAAAACATCACTATAGATTTGAAGCAAATTATATTCTATAGTTCCCACAATATTCTAATTATTTTCTAAAATATCTATCCAATTAAAATCCTCCAATTATTTTAATCTTTTATACCGTGCGCACATTAAATGTTTTAAATTGAAACAGTCAAATCGAATTGTTAAATGAATGTTGAAGTACAAGGCCTGACTTTTCAAAATACTTATTGTGCGAATTTTCTTTCAATCAGAAAGTTTTAATTAATTGCATTCTTGTTTGGAAGACGAGTTAATGAGGTGGAAAGATTCAGAATTTCTTTGAATTTTTAGTCTGTGATTAACTTCAGCGCTCCTCGTTAGGCGTCGCCACTTTTGTCTACTTGTTATTGCTTTATGTCTTAATATTTATTTCCCATTCATTCACATCCCTGCTTGTTTAAATCATTGATTCTGTGAACAAGTATTCTATTGTGTTTAGATAAATCACGCGTTCGAATTTAATTAACACAGATTCATCTGAATAGTTAGTGATTCTACTTCCTCGTTTGGTCACTTACACAAATGTCTGTTTCCAGGTACTGTGAGACGTCACGTGTTTAATATTGCGTAGCTAAAACTCTCAGCATTGGGAGTCAGGGTCGAGGACAATATTAGACAGACTTTGTAAATTTCTTGTTTTGATTTATATTAATCTTTTAAAAACTTTAATTTTCTTATTTGAGTTTAACTTAAAACACATTATATGTGTTAAGTTTCTCTCGCGTGTAAATTTATTTTATCGCCAACACCTGTTTTTCAAATTATTTCTACAAAGCCGATTAGAGTTACGTTAAACCATATGAATTCATTAAGTGTCGAATAAATATCTATAAAATTGTTAAGAAATACATTAGTACAGCGATCAATACATAACACTTCATGAGGTAGTAATTATTATTTATGCTTCTCTTTTTAATCCTTTCTCGATAACTATTCTTCAATGCTGTGGCCTCCTGACACCGTGATTCCTCTGGTGTCTGGCAAGCGTTTAGTGGCTTCTAGAGATTGCCACGTATGGTACTTGCACTATATATTTGTGTACAATCATTAGTTTTTACATAATATAAATGTGGATTACGAGATGGCCATATTCAACAAATCTAAGACCATATGGTATAGGGATCGAAGGGCCAAATTTGCACACACACACAACTTTGGTTTTAAGAAAATCTAAGCATATATGAAATCCAATTTTCTGCATATAAAAACAATATTAGAAATGTGGGTTCAACATGCTTGTCCTCATCACGCCTAGAAATTTGTCAAAACTTGGCAAAATCTAAACTAGAATGTGGGGGAAACTAATATACTACAAAACCAGATGGAAACCAATTAAATAATGATAAGATTAATATATCGGATATATATCGGGTCTTTTTCACCTATTTTGATTTGATCACTCTTTATTTTCCTATTATCTATCTGAATTAGGGGCCATTTAATGAAGTACAAGAAGGTCTTTAATTCTAAGCAGGTTGTAAGTTAAGTATCTCCAATTAAGGAAGCAATTCGAACATTAGGTTGAGCAATCGATAATTTAAATGACAACAGTTTTTTGGCTCGATCCATTATGGAGATACGTCTCATTTGAATCGTAATCTAGACAAATGACGGCAATATTGATATATTTCAGATTTATAAATAGTTTTGTAAACTCGAAATATCAAAATTATAAATAATTATCTTCTATAACTTCTGAGATTTTAAGAGCCCGTAATGTTAGCTTTTGATTCATGACCTTTCTCAACCTAGTCTTACAATAAAAATTTGGATTATTTATTCACATTAAGAAAGTACAAGACTTGGAATATTTTAACACGAAAAGTGTTTTAAAAGCTTTGCAGAAATGTATCCAAATATTTCCTTAAACGTATAGGATTCCAATCTCCAAACTATAAACGTTTTATCCGTATTTTTACCTTCACTAGCGGTTTATTATTTAAAGTAATTAAATGGTTTCGAGAATCACAACAGAGAAATGAAAGACCCACTTCTAAGTAAACGAGATGAGTTCTGAATATGTAAAGCGCTCTTCTCCCATAGCGCGCATTTCTCTCGCTCTTTTTTTAGAATTTAAAATAACCAATAGACATCAGAATTAGTAGGCTTGGGAAACATTTTTATATACTCTGTAATTTATTTAACAATGCCAGTTATTTTATAATAGAATATAGAAAAAATTCAAGTATAGAATCGGCAATAATTTAATAGTAACAGATCCAAGTATTTTTATTTCCAGTAAAGAAATGTATATTAAATTCAATACCTTTTGTAGATATATTTTAAATTATATAGCAACAAATATCTTTTAAGAAACTGATCATTTATATTATGTTGATTGTCCATATTGCCAGACATTTCTTTCTTTTTTACACAGTTCTTTTCTCTCGTTTTTTCTCTCTCTCTCTCTTTCTCATTGTTAATATCATATGACTATTCTATTCACGGCCTAAAAATTATCGTATATAATATATAGACAAATGTAAAGGCATACATGTATGACAGCGCAAGTGTCCCTAGGGGGACATAGCGCTTTAAATTGAAATAAAAATTTAAAAATAGATTGAATAAACTCATCCCTAAATGGTTTAATTTTAATTATCATGTAACAAAAGTAGCACCTTTTGTTTTAAAAATGCATTAAAACAATGTGTGCTGTGTGCATTTGGTTCATTACTTTAGTGCAAAGAGTATATATGTGTCGTATTATATTTCTTGTGCATATCCAATGTTATAAACATAGGAATGTTGTAAATAGAAACACCAACCTGATGTAACTTCAAAATGGCGTTCAATAAAATCTACCGCCAGAAAAGAAGGGCGCGGCACCCAGTAAGATCGAATGACAAATCATTGGCAGTGTCCAGGAAGCTAAGAGAACATAAATATCTATCAGGCCAGTCCTTGATTGGACACGGACACCCAAACAGGTCCGCCCTCTCTGACGTCATCATCTCTGAGCCCACAGGGAGAGGGTATAGCGAGGATCACACTAAAGACAGTGCAGTTAGGTCGTCATGCTGACATATTAACCAGAGCAATTCCAGGACTCTCATAGTCCACCTCACCTTCCTGGGTGCTGCCCCCCCCCCCCCCCCTAAACCAAGGTAACCATGTTCCTATGCGTGTGGTGTTCATTTATATTCAGGTTAGTGCGCTCCCTCTCTGTCCTTTAACTGCATGTTGGATGGGGAGCCTGCTGCGACGTGTTGACGGCTCCACACATTACAACATATATATATAATTTTAAAAATAGGCATATTCTGACATGATCACATGAGCTTTTATTTTCTTAAATGTTTTTTTTTTTCACATGTTCAGCTTTATAACGCAAGTTTGGCCTTAAATACCTATTTCTTGATTTCTCAGGAAGCCTCTAGGACCAAATATTTGGTCGTAGAATTACAACCATCACCACGCCGACGAGGGCCAACAGCCCGAAAGGAGTTCGTGGTTGGTTTTTCTTGATTTATCAATAAAATGGGTTGACCATATATCATGGAACAGGTCGAATCAATGTTTAGTTGATTTTTGTTCCACTAGATGGCTCTCTGCCATCTAGAAATGCTCATGTAAACGCGTTCAGGATATGCCTATTATATATATTAATATATATCGTAAATGTCCCACACACAGGAATACAGAAAGAGAGGTAACTGTACGATATATTCGCGGTTAAGGTCTAGGATTCACATTTATTTTCAATAGAAGGGTTAGCTGAATTCTCAACAACAAAGTCAGTGGTGTCGGAAGTTCTGCCACGTGAATGAAAACCATATTTATGTCTTTTCTTTGTACAATTTGTTTCGGTGTCTACCTATGTACGGCTGTATTAGTCACCTCTCCCGTTAAAATAGACGCCATCTATTGACCATCGGGACAAACTAGCGGCCTCGGGTCGGTGACATAGCCACAATGTTGACAAACTGAGAAGCGTCCATCTGGAGACCATTGTTTCAGGCTAAGAAGGATTATTGTTTAATTCACATTAACTCTGTTACTCAGCTCTTACCTCTCTTTTATGTCATGTAAATGCAATTTAATTAATACATGGCAATAACGCGCCATCTATATAATACAAATGAAAACACCAAAACGTGAATGTTTCTTTTCACAAATAATTCGAACTTCTACTGTCCTTACTGCGATGAAAAATATATATTGGGAGGGCTTGGCTCATCAGTGGTCAACCCTCTCAGCGGTTTCGCCAATTTTTAATCTACCAGACCGCTTCTTTAGAGCTCCAATACTGTATTGGGTCATTCTGATTTTATATGCTACACTGAAGGGTGGAATCTCAGAAATGATATTTAAACAAACTATGGACATAAATACCATTTCTAAGATTCCATCCTTCAGTGTTGTATATAAAAGCAGAATGGTCCAATACAGTATTAGAACTATAAAGAAGCGGTCTGGTGGATTAAATTGGCGAAACCGCTGAGAGGGTTGACCACTGATAAGCCAAGTCCTCCCAATATATTTTTTCATCTCAGTAAGAACAGTAGAAGTGAAAGAGATTCGTAAAAAAGAGCATTCGCGTTTATAGTTGAATTGATCAAAATGACTTTTCATTCTCACCTTTGTCTTTCCTAATTTTACTAGGTGTAACAATATAAGTTCCAGTAAGTTGAACTAGAACAATATAAACTTCCAGTCTCGTTTAAATATTGGATTTTGAATAAACAAGCAGCATATATATATATATATATATATCAAAATAAACTAATTCATTTTAATTGAAATAACAATAATTAAACATGTTTCAAGTCTAAAACAACCCTATTTATATTATTAAAATATTATTTTTATTAAATAAAACTTTATTTTAAAAAAGGTTTCATAGAAATATTAGTTATTTATACCCACACTTGCTACAAAATGGCTACAGATAACCCAGAGAATGACAAGGTAAAAAGGGAAAGGTTGATTAAGTGGATGGAATCTCCAATAATATTTATTCCCAGAGAAATGCATTCCTTATTTCACCAGCTATTCATAGTTTTTTCCAACACACCTACGTATAAAAACTCTAAATTTGTCTCAGATGTGTGAAATTGATAACGCAGTTTAGGGAATGATTGAGGCAATATTGAATTTTGAGTTTTATTTTGATTTGAGAAATCAAATTTCTTATCTACAATGGTAGCCGTTCGACATAGCTGAGGAGCTCCCGAGAAAACGGATTCAGTCTTCGCTAAAATAAGTTTGATGTTTATTCCTAGTAACCTATTTTACACTTCATGGAACTATCCCGAGATATTTATTTTTATAACAAAAGAAGAATTCATACAAAGAGTAAACTGGATATGAAAAAGAATGGTGGAAGACTTGGTTCCGCTGATGAACTTTGCAATGATTCAATCCATCGGATAGATACAGCTAGTGTTTTATTATTATTATTATATATTTATTTAATAATCAACCAGGCGCGGTATTGAAATATTTGAGCCTATTACAGAGGAAAAAAAAATAAAAATTGTTATTAAATGTTTACAAATTTACATGTACTTCGTATTAATCGACAGAGTTCATAAAATTTAAATAAACAAAGTGGTTGATGTAAGAGAGATAAATCATTTAGATCAGAGAGCAGTCGATGTCTCACTTCTACAAAGTTCGTACAGTCGTAGATAGGGTGAAGAGGAAGGTGAAGGTGAAGAGCATTGCAGCCAGTGTTTGTTTCATTCGGCTTATATAGTCTGAACTTGTAGGTTTATTCTTAGTAATGGTGTTTAACGAAACTATGAAAAAAATACTTCTATAATTGTAGAAATTCCATAAATATCTTCGATTACAGTTATTCTGTTTAAAGGAAACGACAACAAAAACCTGTTAAGGGGACCATAGGTGAACAATACACACACACAAAGCCTTTATTAGGACATTAGTCTTATACAGATTCTCCGTACAAGGTGCAATATCAGGAAAAGAGCAGCACAGGAAAACAGTAGTTCCGCAACTATATACAATTACTAGCGGATGTACCCGGCTTCGCCCGTGTTTTACCCGAGTAAAGGTTTGTCTAACGAATCTCTCGATAAAGTGAACATTTTTTCCCGGTCCCTTGAAAAATACTCGATAAGTTGAATAAAATCAATATTAATCGGTACCCGAGTAAAGGTCTGTCTAACGAACATTTGTTAAAACAATTCTCTATAAACTTATAAAAAGAAATAGATATATTTTGATAATTTGAAACTGATAAAATGATCATTTTTTCCCGGTCCCTGTGTGCCGTGTCATTCTGAATTTTGTCTTTCCTAATTTTCTACATTACAAAATCATCGTTTTATCTAGTGAACATTTTTTCCCGGTCCCTTGAAAAATACTCGATAAGGTTGAATAAATTCATGGTCGTTTATGGAAGATGGACGAAGTTCCCGGAGGTCATCTTGGCAAGCTCCCGCGAGGCTTTTTTTCTTGTCTACTTGGCATAGCTGTGTCACCAACTCTGCCCTGATTGGTCGGTGGGCGGCCGGCGGTCGGGCGAATCCATTCTCTCACGGGGTGGGGCAGACCCAAGGTCATCAGGAGCAGCAAACCTAAGCCTATCTCTGTCTCAATGGCGGCGCTGCTTGCGAGTTAAAGCTACAAATCTGCAAATAACTCTAAGGATATTGAAGATATTCAAGATATTATTTTTCGTAAACCTTTCCGGGGATACACCTAATAATATCCCAAAATTTCACGGCGATTGGATGTATGGTTTTTGAATCCATAGAGGACACACACACAGACACACACACAGACATTCAATTTTATATATATAGATTAGTAACTAGCGGACGTACCCGCTTCGCCCGAGGTTTTACCCGAGTAAAGGTTTGTCTAACGAACATTTGTTAAAACAATTCTCTATTTATTTTATTTGACATATCGGGACGCGATATCCCAGCTCGGGATACTTGCGCCTAAATACATTTTAGTAGATTATATACAATTCATTTTATACAATTTAATAACCGGACTAAAAACATAATTAAAACTTAAACGATGGCACTCTAAAACAGAAGAGAAAATCCAAAATGGATTATTTTATCAACCTATATACAACTCAATAACCGACTAAAAACACAATTAAAACTGAAACGATGGTTTTCTTAAACAGAAGAGAAAATCCAAAATAAATTATTTTAGCAACCTATATACAATTCAGTATATACAACACAATAACCGGTTAAAAACACAATTAAAACTGAAACTATGGTTTTCTTAAACAGAAGAGAAAATCCAAAATGAACTTACAAAAATTATTGAATTTTACATAAGTGTCTTTGTTATATACAAATTCGCAAACCTCTTCGATGGGATAAAAATGATTACTTCTGTAGCTGTGGAATATCGGACATTCCATCAATAAATGCATTGAGTCTTGGTTTTCTTTCCGCAGAAACAGCTAGGATCATCCGTTGCCCCGATTTTCGACAGAAATTCTCCAAAATTACCATGACCCGTGACGAACTGTGAGTTATAAAAATTCGGACGAAAATAAAAAGGAATTCCAAATGGGAAAAATTTTCTGAATGTTTCATTAGTATTAGCTATTGTTTCAGCCATTCTTGATTCTATGTAGTTATGAATTATAGTCGGGCATGCGGTCTGAATACATTAATTTCTTCTTTTGATAAATTGGCCAAATCGTATTTTATTATCAACGATTCTATTTGATCTGTGAGAATAGGTATTTTTGCCAAACTATGAATACAATTTGATGAGGTCGTTTTATAGGCTCTCACTACCCAAAGAAGAATCTGATATTGCTGAGAGTTTAATCTTTGCTTACTTCTTTTATTAATAAATTTATACCATATTTCAGATCCATAGGTTAGTATTGGCCTGAAAAGAGTTTTATATAAAATTAATCTTTTTTTAGCATCCAATCCCCACATCTTCCCACAGAGTGAAAATAAAAGATTTTTCATACGGTTGATTTTACAAAGAATATCATTAATGTGGGGTGTGAAGTTAATTTTTGACTTAATTCTGTGATTAGAAAATTTTATACCTAAAATTTTTACCTCTTCCACTGGTTTTATTATGAAATTTGGAGTTCCCATTGGAATATTTTGTTTGCCGTGCATACGTATTAAGCCGGTTTTCTCTCCGGGCTTAGCTTTAGCTTATTTCTTGTACACCATTGTATTACATAATTTAAAGTTCTTTCTGTTTCATTTTTTAACCCTTCTATGGTCTTGTGCCAGCAAACAATCGAAACATCATCCGCATAACAGATAATTTCAGAATTTGGGGATGCGAAGTTGATCAACAAATCATTCAGGACTATATTCCACAATAAAGGTGATAATGGTCCGCCTTGAGGACATCCCTTTGATAAATATTTCGAAATTGTTGTATTCGAGAAGGTGAGACTTGTTTTTCTTCTCCGATTTAAAAATGATTGGATAATTTTTATAAGAACTGCTGGGACGTGGTCTTCGTCCATTCTTTTTATTAAGGCAGGCCACCACGCATTATCAAATGCACCACTTATATCAATGGCGATCAATGCAACCAATTCGTTTTGTTTGGTTTCAGTATGGTCTCGGTTATTTTGTCCAATGCCGTTATTGTAGATTTTCTTTTCGTAAATCCATGTTGTCTATGGCTCAGTAAGTTATTATGATTATAATAATTGAGTATTTTATTTTTAATGATCGTTTCAAATATTTTGAGAAATTTGATGTTAGTGAAATTGGGCGATAGCTATTAATTGCTTCGTAGTCAGCTTTTTGCGGTTTCGTAATAATTTTTAATACCGAATGTTTCCAGCTTTCAGGATATAACCCAGCACCAGACACTCATTAAAGAGTTTTACTAAACTGGGTAGGATTGATAATAATGAGTGCTTAATCATATAATTACTCACGTTATCTGGACCAGGAGCCTTTCTGATATTAAGATTCGAGCACAAATCCATTATTTCCTTTTCAGTAATAAAAATGATTTCCCTGTTGGTAAAACTTGGGATGTGATTTCTAATTAAAGTGTGTTCTTCATTGTCCAACCGCACATCATCATCAGGAAAAAATGCTGTTAGCATTTCCTTCATCTTTTGCTCTCTCATGCATTCTGCAGTTTTATTCAGTAATGGTATGCCCACTTGAATATCGGCCGATCTTAATCGTTTAAAAATCCTGTATGCATTCCCGAAAGCATTCGTAGACTCATTTTCTTCAATAAATATTTTCCACGACGTCTTTTTTGCTCTATTGATGGCTCTTAAGTATTTATTTCTTGCCGCTCTGTAAATACTCGGATTCAGGTTACCCCCTCTATAATACAAATTCCTGAGATAATGTAAATGTTCTTTTAATTGTTGAAGCTCTTTATTCCACCAATTTTTGGAAGTAGTCGTGTTTATAGAGGTGTGATGCTTGACGTCGAGAGAAGAGTATGCAGCTTCAATTACTAAATTTGTCAATTTGTTTACCACATTATCAATATCTTCACAATTGACAATGTGCTTAGAAGCTGAATTTAAATCCAGTAAATCCGAAGGCGAAATACTCTCAGCAAATTTGGTCCAATTCGCCGATTTTTCTCTGAATTTCCATGTCGATGTCTGTCTATTATTGTTTGCCAAGTTTATCATATTGAAGATATCAAAAAGTAATGCCAAATGGTCTGAGGTAACAGAAAGTGCTGAGGTTTCTCCAGTTATGTATAAGACCAATGGAATGTTTATTAGAAATTGTCAAGTCGATTATGCTAGCATTTCTGCAAGTTGGGATTTTAAGATTATGAACAAATAGATTCTGCTCCTCGATAATAGACTTTAGAATGTATCCGTTTTTATTTGTCGTTGAATCGAACCAGAGTGGATGTCTTGAATTGAAATCTCCACAAAGGATAATTGGGAGTTGACCAAAGGCCTCAAGTATTTCTGAGATGAATTGGATATGAAATGCAGCCATTGAGTTTGGGTGTATATAGATATTGGCAATAACTATTCTTTTCCCGTTGAAATAGAGAGAGATCGCTGTACAGAAGGAATTTGTAAACCTGTTAATTTTCTCATATATTATGTTGCGGTTCAAAATAATAGTAGCAGTATAAATTTGCCTATCTGTGCTAGAATATACTATTCGTGAATTCTTGCCAAATTTCACTGTATCATTGCACATGTATGGTTCTTGTAGAAATATGATGTCAGGAAGATCGTCTGCGATTGTCACACCTAACTCACTAGTTGCCATCATACTTTTCCTTGCATTAAATTGTATACATCTGATATTGTTATCATTCATCTGAATGGTATTGAGTTCTTTGTATTACTATTTCCATCTGGGTTTTGTACAGGGGACATTCGCTGGAGTTCGCCTTGTGATCAAGAGACCTTCCATTCTTGTACCTCGGGTGTTTAGCGCAGTTGAAACATTTTTGTTTACGCGAACACTCATGATTTCCCGCCGCGCCGCATATTAGGCAAATCTTTTCATGGGAGCATTCGCTGATTTTATGTCTTGGATTAAACTCAAAACATTTCTGGCACTGCCTAACTAATACTTTGTCGTGTATATGGCATCTCTCACAGTCGGTATAGATAAAATTACCCTTCTTCCTTAAGGTTTGATACACTCGTGGAGAAACTCGCAGCACTACATTGTGAGAGATTGGATTGGGGAACAGCACTCGGATTTCATTCTCTAGTCCACTCAACTCAGGATTCATGGTACATATGATTGGTATTAAATTATTAACTTCCGTTAATTTACTGACATTTTTTATAATAATTGTTGGGTCTCTAGGTTGCGGGTAAAAATTTTACTATTTGCTTTCAATTCCGCCGCCATGCTCAGTTCCTTTAACAAGTGTTTAGCCTCTTCGTCGCTAGGAGTTTTTATTACTACTGCATTTTTGGTGTTAATAATTTTATTAATTCGTATCCCACTACCGTTTTCTCGTAACTTTTTTATATTAGTTGAAATTGCCTGAGCTATGTTGTTAATAGGCTCATTATTTAGAGGAACTGCGAGCAGTGTAGCTTCAGTGTTTAAGGTCCGTTGTCTTTCCTCAATAAATTTCTGTGTATGATCTCTCTGTGTAACTTGGGCATAAGATAATCCTTTCGAGGAGATCACGCTTTGAATATCACCGAGCTTCTCTTCCACTATGTTGCCGACGGTTTCCTTCATCTGTGCCAAAAGATTCTCGTTATCCGATTCAACCATAGAAGAAATTCCATCTTTCGTTTGTTTTAACATAGTCGAAAGATATGATAAATCATTTTTAGTCAAATTTTTTTGATTTTGTTGAAATTTATTCTCAAAGTATGCAAAAATTTCATCCAGTTTCAAATTTAGTAACCTAACCATAGAATTCATATTTAATCAAAAGAGAAACAATTCGAACTATATAAAAAAAAGCAAGGTAAAATTAAATAGCAAAACAATAAACCGATTTAAAACATTTCAACATAAGCATTTAGAAAATAAATTAAGAAATTTAGGCAGTGTTTACCGAAACTTGCGGAGCGAGATGACGCACGTCCAGCCAGATCGGCCACCTAGCGGCTAAAAATTCTCTATAAACCTATAAGAAAAAAGATATATTTTGATAATTTGAAACTCGTATATTTGAATCTCTCGATAAAGTGAACATTTTTTCCCGGTCCCTGTGTGCCGTGTCATCCTGAATTTTGTCGTTCATTATTTTCAACATTACAAAATCATCGTTTTATCTAGTGAACATTTTTTCCCGGTCCCTTGAAAAATACTCGATAAGGTTGAATAAATTCATGGTCGTTTATGGAAGATGAACGAAGTTCCCGGAGGTCATCTTGGGCAAGCTCCCGCGAGGTTTTCCCGCACAGCAAATAATAATAATCTGCAAATAACTCTAAGGATATTAAAGATATTCAAGAAATTATTTTTCGTAAACCTTTCCGGAGATACACCTAATAATATCCCAAAATTTCACGGCGATTGGAGGTATGGTTTTTGAATCCTGAATTTTGTCTTTCATAATTTTCTACATTACAAAATCATCGTTTTATCTAGTGAACATTTTTTCCCGATCCCTTGAAAAATACTCGATAAGGTTGAATAAATTCATGGTCGTTTATGGAAGATGGACGAAGTTCCCGGAGGTCATCTTGGGCAAGCTCCCGCGAGGCTTTCCCGCACAGCAAATAATAATAATCTGCAAATAACTCTAAGGATATTAAAGATATTCAAGAAATTATTTTTCGTAAACCTTTCCGGAGATACACCTAATAATATCCCAAAATTTCACGGCGATTGGATGTATGGTTTTTGAATCCATAGAGGACACACAGATACACACACACCAGACACACACACACAGACATTCAATTTATATATATAGATAAGGAAAAGTAAGATTTAATATGAAAGGTCGACGCCATCTCCCCAAGTCTTCAATTCCATAAGCGCGGAGCAGAAATAGGGACTAAGTTGTTTAGTTCGCCATAAATATAGCATCCAGTAGGTGAACAATACACAATCTGAATGTGTGTAGAGAATGGAAATATTCAATTCTTATTTTTTTATATATAAAAGACGAATTTCACATTTCACCATTGCTTTAATTGTTTACCGAATACAGCAATATTGATACAAATAGGAATCAAATCCATCATAAAAATTCATTTTGTGTGTGAGGCGATAAAATAATTAAAAAGAGTTCGTATAAATAGCTAAGAAGAAATAAGGTCAGATGGGAAATGTTGTCTGTGAGGGTAGTCATCCCAATACGAGAGTAAATATATTAAATATAGGAAGGAGAGAGAATTTTAATACGGAGAAAAGACTTCGCTTTAATTATATTTCTCTTCAACCCACATAGGTTGATGGACAGTTATTCTTGTCGTCTCAGAGCTCCATTTCTTGATAATATTTTGATGGAATCATTTGTCTCTGAATCTCCATCCTTCTCTTCTTGGTCCTCTTTCCAGCAATACTCTTATCCACTCCGAGTGCCGGACAAGATGTTCAAACATGCTCCTCCTCTGAATGGACTCCAATATCTCTCTCCTATATATTTACATGTATTTAATTTTGAATTAAAAAAATTTACTTACCACTATATACAGTAGAACTTCCCACGAGGGATCCATTTGATAGGCAACTATCTTTTAAAAGATCATAAAGACTTGACCTGACATAACACACAGTATTCAAACCACAGATACATATTTGTTGTATAATTATTTTTGATACAATTGAAAACATATTCGAAAAGACACCTAGAGGCTTCACAGAGTAGTGATGTAAATATATAATCTAGACTCTTAATTTGAGATATTCTTTTATAATATATTGTCATCGCAATCGGATCCTATCGAGTCTTGTTCAGGCCTTGTTGTGAAGATTCCTTTTCGAGATCTTGTCTACAAGATCGCGGCTGCAAAACTTTATGTTCAAAGTTTCAATCAATATTTTGAAAACAGAAAGATTTTTTGTTAACTATGTGGCGTGCCGTTTAGCGTACAGCGGACTGAATCCACGCGAGTTGTCATTTTTGACAAGTGAGACATGTTTTAAAGTTGTCTCACTCTGAAAAGTCACTAAAGCCAAAATTCGCTCCCGAGAACATCTCCCCAGCTGCTTGCTACATGGCTTAGTGTGTGTGGACTCGACAAATTCAAACAACAATTTTTAATAAACGACCAGGCAGCCAATTACTGGCCTGAAAGATATTCATATCAGCGGCTTTACGAAATGTTGACATATCAATATTTAACGGTTGTTTTTGTGGCACACCGTTCAAAAAACACTTATCTCTACTACATAGTAAACTAATGAGTATAGATTAGGGTAAAATTTAAACCCACAAACAGAAATAATTCAGCAGTTATCCCACGGCAGTAAATGCCAAAGAAGAGTGTGTAGTACAATAGTTAATCACCTAGTATTAATTGCCGTAATCAGCGCCCCCTTTATCTTCCTGCCATTAAGTGCTGAGAGCAATTTCCTCTTTCCAAATTGCGCGACAAAATCTGTTGTTTTTTACGGCTTTTTTCCCCCAGTTGTGTCAGTCTATTCTCGGACCTATCTGGAAAGATTTAATGAAACCATAAAATGGCCAATAGATATCCCCTGGGTAAACTGAGGTTTAAACTGTGGGGAGGTGAACCTCTAGATTGACAGCTCTAGTCACCCGGATCAATATTTTCCTATGTACCTCTCATTCCTTTTTTTTCCGTGGAGCGGAAGAGAACAATCGGGAGAACCAGCCAGACGCAACTCAAATGGAAATGTAATATTTGATATAGCAGAACGCATAAGAGCGAAAGAGAAAAGTTTTTTCGAATTTCGATAATGTTTTAACGATAATGAAATCTTCAGAATTTTCCAAAGAGATGTTCATCTAGAAAGGTGGTAAGTTTCTTGGCTTTGTCACCGACCTGAGTTTGCTAGTTTGACGGAGACGACCTCTAGATAGATTCTAGAGTATATTTTGACAGGAGGAGTGTCCTTTATTTTATAGATGAAATCCCTATATATATATACCAATATAAGGCACAAGCTCTCAAACCTCTCGGCTCAGGTGTAATTCTAATGAACATTACAAGAAAAACAATTTAATATATGAGATATATTATTTGAATATATATTTAAACGAAATAAGACAAGAATATTTTAAAACATAAGAATAAACAAGTATATTCAAGTATACTTGTATGTACCAAAAGAGGCACCTCTCCCCCTTAATTGTACATCAGAACGATGGCATTGTGCATCATCTTTGTAAAGAACTTTACTAGTGGCGATAAAGAATGAGCCAGTTTTAGCTAATTTAGACAAAAAGCCAACCTGTATACCACGGTGTCAGTTTATGACTCTCATCAGTACAGAGACGGCTTTGATTTCATAACATCCTACAAGATAGGTTATGGAATCGGTCCAATTTACCACAAACAGGTGTTTAAGCTGGTTAATTTATAAAGATGTAATGTTGCACCGCGTCCTGGAGTCTTGTCTTCATGTCAATATTCGATGGTTCCATATCAAGGTTATAAGTGAGATCAGAACGAGTAATCATAAAAAAAATATCCCTATATATAGTCACGACCGTCTTTCCTCATCGGCCTCTGTCACGGATGCGCGCGCACAGGGAGGTCACGTGCTCGCAGGCTCCCTCGAGCCGGATTTGAACCAGCGACCTAAGGATCACCGTTGTAACATCTACAGTCGGTTAAAACACGGGCGTTGCCCGGGTCATTCGGCTAGTTTTATATAACAAGGATAGTATTTACAAAATTTGCCAGAACAAAACCAACTAAGACAAAAACTATTTTAAAATAAGATGGTGACGTGGCATCATGTGATTGGTGATGATGTCACCGAGTAGGCTACCACAGATTATTCAGTGACAATATGTAAAATAGACATTTTTACAAATGAGTTAAAACTAAAAATGCAGCGATGTAGAAAAATTAAAAATTAATTATGCGCAAACGGAGTACAATTGTAGTTTAATTCAGATGTTTTTGTACTAGTTTCCAAGATTTATTTTCTGTTTTTTTAAGAAGATTATTAATTAATTACATCACTGTATATGTTAATATGCAAATACGTTTGTTAGATGATTATACCTGGACAGATTTTATTGTTCTGTATGTAAATTCTTTCTTTGCGCTTTCTCTGTGTGGCAGATGTTTCTGTCATTTTATTAAACGAGTCAAAAATAAAATCTAAGATTTTCAAAGAAACTTTATAAACATCTGTTTAAAGGTCTTCTGTTATGGTAATCGAGGTTACTGACATCCACAGCTTATTGAGATGTATTTCTTATTTATTAAAAAGTTGTCCCAAAAGAGTTCGTAAACATTTACAAAAAATGGAAATACCAATGTTATCTGCCATAATATTGTGGCGAAGAAATAATTAATCATTTAATTTAATATTATTCAATGAAAATATTCAACAGATTATAAGAAAAGAAAAGAAACTCATGCGGGATAATTTTTAAATGTCGTTTTACAATCACAAGCCGCATTATATTATATTGTATTATAAATTACTTTATGTATTATTTACGAACGGAAAAATATGTCCATGGTAGCCTAGTATACATGGCATCTGCCCGGTAAGCGGAACACTGTGGGTTCGATTCCCATCCCTGGACACTTTTATTTTTCCGTTTATCATTACTCTTCAAAATTCATCCTTTCATACCTCATCCTTAAGGTTAGAAATAATCGTTATTTCTCCTTTAAATAAATTTTGATTTTTCATTGAAAAGAAACTCATTGGGATAATTTTTAAATATCGTTTTACTCTACGTTTGTTAAATCATCATTTAGTTACCTCGCTTGCTTGTTCAATATTCTCTAGCTGTAGATAGTTTGGTTGATTTGTTAATATTTGTCGACTAGTCGTACTGACGTCATCAATAAATACTTTCACATCTTCAGATATACAAAGACTTAATTTCAACGCTACAATATAATTTGACATTATGTATAATGTCTTTATATTATGTATAAAGTAATTGTATTATGAATTATATATTATATGTATTCGCCCTAATAATATTATTCGCCAAGTAATAAGAAAAAACGAACTTTTGGGATACACTTAATATATAAGCTAAACTTCCTAACACGCTTGGGAATAAATTCTGATATCACGATATCTTTATGAATATAACAAAGTGATGTGTAATTTACTTATGTCAAGATCCATTTCCAAAAAAATGGAAGTAACAAATAAAATATAAACTTAATCAATTCTCCAGGTTGTCTGCGCTCTCGGTAAAACAAAAAAAAAATCAATCCTTAATGGAATTTTAAACGTTCGTCTTTTTTGGCATCAGCAGAAATCCCGTAGTCGTCTGCGATTTATTTTCCCCATTCATTGTTGTTGGTCGCCCCATAACACCGGTGGGAACATCTGTTTTGACACCTTTTTGTAAGTGGATGGAAGATATCAGCTAAATCTATATTGCATCTCACTTTTAACGTTCTGTTGGAGATGTGTAGAAATTGTTAATACGTGAATCTATTATTTTTATTAAAATTTTTATCACGAGAGAGAGAGAGAGAGAGAGATATTTTTTTCTTTGGTTTATATAGAATCTCAAAATAAATAATTTTTAGCGCATAAATATTTTGGAATACCTTATTTTAAACTTTTATGAATTTGCTCTGTATTGAAATTAATTCGAGTTCTGTAATGACTAAAAATTCATTTTTTAAAACATAAAGAGATCCATTTTAAAAATTTTGATAACAATTAATTTGAAAAATAGTACAAATGTGATATTATACTGGGATAAGGTTCATAAATTAAGAAAAGAAAAAAGGCATCTCCTTATGCAACTGAATTTATTCCGATAGATTGCGCAAGACATCAGAAACTTTCAGTTGCACAATAAAGAGATTGCCTTTTTTCACATATGATCAAATGAAATCTTCAGAATTTTCCAAAGAGATGTTCATCTAGTAAAGTGGTAAGTTTATGGCTTTGGTCACCGACCTGAGTCTACTAGTTTTGACGGAGACAGCCTCTAGATAGATTCTAGAGTACATTTTGACAGGAGGAATGTCCTTTATTTCATAGATAAAAACCTCTAAATATATATACCAATATTCATATCATCCATAGAATCACGCACTATATTATATATTTATACATTCTTGACACTTTTATTTGTATATTCTCTTCGGTTTAGATTCTCTGTATTGTTTATTGGTGTAATTTTATTCCGGGTATAGTGACAATGACGTGGAAGTGACATCTCTCTTAACCTTTTGCATAGATTTGTGTTGCAAGTGAGTTGATAGCGGCGTTTCTACTCGACGTTATATTATCCTCACATGTGTCTACGCAAGTATGGGTCTAACTTTATCACTATTGACATTAAATCTACACGTCTCTTGTATCTTCTTCCTTAGATTTCCTCAGTTTCTTTTCTCGATAGATTAGAATCTTCTGGGGCGGTAAGGGTGTTCTTTAACTATGTATTCTCAGGCATCGCCGAACAATACCAAATAAACTATAGACTGTCATCTCCACCGTACACTCCGAGTACAGAATTACCCCACGGTCGTTCCTTGATACATTAACTCATCATCGCATCCAGAAGAAATATCCCAAGATAGAATATTTAGGCTGAATGACTTCCCTTTACCGACCTAAATATTTTCTCATTTTCAGGATGGAAAAAGTCGAAAATATTTTTCATATTCACCGCACATTATTTCAGTGCCCCCACAGATTCACGTGATTTCTGAACGTCTTAGATAGTTTAAACAACACCACCTCCTATCCTCCAACCTTTAAACACCATAACATAGACAAAGGTTATCTATGGTGTTCATGAAAGACATGCAGTTTCTTTAATAACAGAGATTGCGCAGTATTAAATTATATTTCAGATTCAAAATAGAACGCAATACAAATGTATTAAAACATATTTCAAAACAACCAGGTGCGATGGTACTAGTTGCTCATCCATTATGTACAAATAATTTTCCTCTTCTCATTGATTACCTACGACAACTTCTTGGTTAGCGGACTCCGAGAACTATTATAAAATTGTATTTTTTAAATGTTGGAATAAAGTTCCAATTTAAAATTATACATATGTATATTCCGATTTTGATCCACACACACAACTATTCTCTACATAATTCCATTCACCTGGTGAGTGAGGTTTACTTGCGGCATATCCCCATCCATAACTTCGCCTGCTGTCGTAGCCCCTTCAGTATAACCCATAACTGTTGGTAAATTTATCTATTCCTGTGGATGAGTTTTATCTAACAATCTCCAAACTATTAAACATGTCTATTTGAATTTGAAAGAGTATTTGTAACTTAACTTCATTCGATAACAACTATATTTTATAATACAATATAACGCGGCTGATGATTGTAAAACGAAAATTGCAATTATACCGCGAATGTTTCTTTTAAACAAAAATCGAAATTTATTTTAAAGAGAAATAACGACTATTTCTAACTTTAAGGATGAAGTATGAAAGGGTGAAAATATGAAGAGTAATGGCGAACGGAAAAATAAAAGTGTCCAGGGGCGAGAAATAAAGTAATTAAAGTTAGAAAGTTGTTATTTCTCTTTAAAAAATAAATTTCGATTTTTGTTTAAAAGAAACATTCGCGGTATAATTGCAATTTTCGTTTTACAACTATATTTTATATTTATAATAATAATAATTTCCATTTACGCGCACACAAAATACCAAGGTCACAAGAAATCAGTATTAAAGAGAGAGAGAGAGTCTTCGAACACAGCGACTAGCTTTATAATTTTTTTCCCAAACATCACACTTGCCCCGTTATAGTTCAAAAATGGGTTTACTTCATAATCTGATTAGTAAAGTCGTTTTGGAAATTTTGCACAAAAAGTTTTCATATATATTTTGATCATTAAAAAAATACTTTTATATCAATATATTGTTACACTTAAAAATAGAAATGAAAATTAAGGAGAAAAGATTTTTATTCAGATAAACGTATGACAAGCTTTCGGGCAGTCACGCCCTTCAACAGGTAGCAAACTAAGGTAACCAAAGACTTTATAGGAATCTACTAGAGGTATATTTGCATATGTGATGTATATAGTACGGCGAAAATACAATTCAGGTTAAAATTTTGCATATCTAAATTATTGATATATAACAACTACGTAAGCATGCTAATCGTGAAATGTTAAAAAATTAAAAAACTTAAAAAACGATACAAATTGCAGAACGGCTATGGTAAAACATGAATCCGGGAAGTAACCTGAATCGGCGCTAAAAGACTATCAACTGTTCAACCCGCCATCAGCGACCACACCACCAATAGACGGGGGGGTTTATCCGTTTTTAAATTACTACATATATCATGGTATTGGGCAGGTAAATCAATATGACGGTTAATACTGTTTTTGGAAATGGATAAAATGGCTTCTATGATTAATCTTTGGTGTTTACTGGGAATGTTGGTGTATAGGGTGGTGGGAGAAGCTAAATTGAAAGAATGGCCAGTATTAAGTGTGTTCGTATATGAGGGATCTGCTATCTTTATTGTTGATACATCTACCATGTTCGATCATCCTGACGGCCACGGACCTACCGGTCTCACCCACGTAGGTTGCACTACAATCGCTGCATGAGACCGAGTAGACCGAGCCACCGGACGATCGAACACTGGTAGGTCTCTGTATGCGGGTAATGGGGTGTCTAAGAATGGTGGCCAGGCTTTTATTATTTTTAAAATAGGTATTGATGCCATGGGATTTAAGCATGCGGGCTATGGTAGTGGATTGTGGTGAATAGGGCAAAATGCAGGTATTTCTATGAGGTAAGGGGTTTCAAAACCCTGCTATTTTGAAACCCCTTACACCTCATAGAAATACCTGCATTTTGCCCTATTCACCACAATTCACTACCATAGCCCGCATGCTTAAATCCCATGGCCTCAATACCTATTTTAAAAATAATAAAAGCCTGGCCACCATTCTTAGACACCCCATTACCCGCATACAGAGACCTACCAGTGTTCGATCGTCCGGTGGCTCGGTCTACTCGGTCTCATGCAGCGATTGTAGTGCAACCTACGTGGGTGAGACCGGTAGGTCCGTGGCCGTCAGGATGATCGAACATGGTAGATGTATCAACAATAAAGATAGCAGATCCCTCATATACGAACACACACTTAATACTGGCCATTCTTTCAATTTAGCTTCTCCCACCACCCTATACACCAACATTCCCAGTAAACACCAAAGATTAATCATAGAAGCCATTTTATCCATTTCCAAAAACAGTATTAACCGTCATATTGATTTACCTGCCCAATACCATGATATATGTAGTAATTTAAAAACGGATAAACCTCCCCCCCGTCTATTGGTGGTGTGGTCGCTGATGGCGGGTTGAACAGTTGATAGTCTTTTAGCGCCGATTCAGGTTACTTCCCGGATTCATGTTTTACCATAGCCGTTCTGCAATTTGTATCGTTTTTTAATTTTTTAACATTTTTCACGATTATCATACTTACGTAGTTGTTATATATCAATAATTTAGATATGCAAAATTTTAACCTGAATTGTATTTTCGCCGTACTATATACATCACATATGCAAATATACCTCTAGTAGATTCCTATATAAAGTCTTTGGTTACCTTAGTTTGCTACCTGTTGAAGGGCGTGACTGCCCGAAAGCTTGTCATACGTTTATCTGAATAAAAATCTTTTCTCCTTAATTTTCATTTCTATTTTTAAATATTCAATGGAGAAGGTTTTCACGTAGTTCTGATATTGTTACACTATCCTGGCTTTTCAATCTTAAAAAAAAACTGAGAGATATCTCAACAAAATATTTACAAATAAAATGCTGACGTCACGTGACAATAAATAAGAAAATTTTCGCATATTATTTAATATCATTAAAATAAACTTTTGATCTTTTTTTTAAAAGTATCCTAAAAAAACATTTACGCTTAGGTAATTTTATACATAGAATTAATTTAATGAGAGTTTAGATTTATGTGCATAATAAGGCTCGTGCAATGTTTAGAGGCAGTTGCACATGGGTGTATTTAGGAATAGGTTTACATAGACTTGTATGACCCTAAAGAGGACGTCCAATATACATTCCTATAATTGATATTTTAAACGTATTACCCCTCGATGCTTTATTTCACTACAGAGATGCTCTGCTCCCCAATGAAGATCAACCTACAACGGCACCAATGGTGGAGCGGGACAGGAAATTCCTAGCTCAATGGATTAAGTAAGTTTCCCGTCCCATAAAGTGGCGTTGATTAAACTACAGGTAATGCAGCCAGGTTTACCTTCAACGGCGGACACTTGGCCTGAAGCTTCACATCCGTCTGTGTATTGGATTCCAAGATTTTTTCTCATTATAAACAAACAATAATTTAATAAAATAATTCCTTGTATCAATATTAAAGTGAAAACATCATCTTCCAGGGATAGGTTTCTATTTAAAATGTTAACTCAAATCTAAAGCTTTCGATGAAAGCCCTTCACTGGAGAAAACACGGTACAAAATATCGCCAATAGAACTCAAGTTACTCAGATACTACCCTCATAAAATACTTAAGTAATTTGTACCTTGATGGAGACCTTGTAAAAACATGAAGACCATAGCCAGTAAGATAAGCGTGAACTCTATGGCAATTATCAGAACTGTCCGTGAGATCCTTGGTCATAAGTTCTATTCCCTTCGGAAAAGTTAGTATGCTGACTGAGACTAAGAATGAAAACAGAAATGTAAAGACCACTTCCCTCATCAACAACCTGAAACAAGGATACTATGGGATACTGAGGTTCTTCTCTGAAGTAAAGATCTTTGGCCAGGACCAAATGGGGAATCCCAGGATATGTAAAGACCCTTCAGAGCTACTCTACTTTCGTAGTGGTACTTGTCGTCATCGGTAGCTTTCTTTGAGCAGGGTTTAATGTTAATTGTCCTTAAAGCCTTAGATGGACATGATGGAGGCCAGAGGAAGAAATTGTGCCCCCCCAACATGAGTCAGATTTATCCCACGAGCCAAAAAAAACACAGTCATGGCTGACAACGTCCAGCCACTGGAATCCTGATATTTATCCCCCTAACACTCCAGACTGCAACCCCTTCGGCCACTATGTATGAGGAATTGTTGAGAGAGATGTCAACAAAGCTCCACACAACACCGCTCAGTCTGTAAAGGTTGTGATTCCCACGGTGATGACCCAAATGGAAGCGCATAACTCCGGTAAGGCCTGTGCTTTTCCCCCGAACTCTCTTTGAGTCTATCGTTGCTAATAATGGAGAGCCTACGCTGAATAAACCAAAACTTTGTCATTTTAACTACTACTATGTCAGTCTTCAAATATATCACAATAGTAACTTTAAATAAATTATTTTCAATTTCATTGACCTTTTTCATAATTCCCCTGCTTTAGTCCTTTATATAAGCAATACTGGGCCATATCTATCCTATTTGACATTATTCACGCATCCATTGTCGGGCCATATCTATCCTATTTACATATATACACATCGAGTTTTGAGCCACATCTATCCTATTTACATATATAGGCACATCCATTGTTGAGCCACATCTATCCTATTTACATATATAGGCACATCCATTGTTGGGTCACATCTATCCTATTTACATATATAGGCACATCCATTGTTGGGTCACATCTATCATAGTCACATATATAAACGCTCAATGTTGGGTCACACGTTTTGAAAGTCTTTAGAAAAATAAAAAAAGCTGAAAAAAAGTTAAATATAATGTCACAGAAGAATCTGTGGTGACCTCCTCGGTGAATCATCATCAGTTACATGACGATTAGTCACAATTTTATTTGTAAATTGTTTATTTGTATATATATATATATTGTATATTAGTTGTATATTGATTCTGGCGAAATGTGTACATATTTTTTGTTGAATAAAATTGTTTTATGATTACTCGCTTTGGTGTCACTTATAGCCTTGATATGGACCCATCGAATATTGACATGAAGCCAACCCCCCAGGACGGTGAAACAATTCAGATCAATTAAAGTACACGTACTTTCATCAACTAAACAGCTTCAAAACAAATGAATCAGAACGTTCGAAAGATAAATGATGTGTTTACCTCATAGAATGAGTTAATAAAGAGGTGTCGAAGTGTACAGAAAGTGTCTCTCTCCCTTCTCGCCACATTGACTATTCAAGGTCGTGGAAACACACAGAAGTGAGCCCTTTGTTTCAAAACGGAATAAATTCAAAAACTCAGATTTCTGGAGACAAAATATCAGCCTAAATAAACATTGAGAGTCGAAATCTTTAAAATATTTATTCCCGATAAAGCCGGCTAAACCCCAGCCTAGCGGCCTAAAGCTTCCACCCGCCCTAATCCCTATTTACCCGGACTTCGAGAAAAATATCCCTTTTCTCTTTATAGATTTCATTTTTTGAGTCCTGGATTTTATTTTGTTTCGATGAAAGTGATATCTTTGATTACACTAGTTCTTACTTGAAGTTAGAAAGTTTCTTTAGATTGTTTTATTGGAACGTCGATACGGTATTATTTTCAATCACACACACAAAAATTGTTTAGGTTCCTATTCTAAATTTGTACGTATTTTAATGTCACAAATCATTTGTTCAGAAAGCTATTGTGCTGAAACCTGCCGCTTTCAAGGGATAAAGAATAAAAATAAAAGTTTGAGACATGGTCGAAACCCTATAGAGTATATACAGCTATCCCATTCACTGATGTATCCATTATACACAAACTGTCGCCACAATATCGTCATTTGTCACTGAGGACCCCGCAATACATCCAACCGTGCCGCAGACATCGCAATGCTACTCTTTGCTGAATAAACTACTTAGTGCGGTTACCACATATTACAATACCTCCGCTTGGTGTGTTTCACATACCACAACACCACTTAGTACTGCAGACATAATAAACCACCTAGTGCTGCTTCAGACACCACAATACCTTCCTGTTGGTGTTTTACATACTGAAATATCACTTAGTGGCTGCTTCAGACACACAATACCTCCGCTTGGTATTTCACATACCACAATACCATTTGTGCTGCTTCAGACACCACAATACCTCCGCTTGGTGTTTCACATACCACAATACCACTTAGTGCTGCTTCAGACACCACAATACCTCCGCTTGGTATTTTAACATTGCCACAATGACCACTTATTCTGCTTCAGACAACCACAATACCTGCGCTTGGTGTTTCACATACTGAAAATACCACTTAGTGCTGCTTCAGACACCACAATACCTCCGCTTGGTGTTTCACATACTGAAATACCACTTAGTGTTACATACACCACAATACCTCCGCTCGTGTTTAACATGCCACAATACCACTTAGTGCAGCTTCAGATACCACAATACCTCCGCTTGGTATTTCAAATACTGAAATACCACTTAGTGCTGCTTCAGACACCACAATACCTCCGCTTGGTGTTTCACATACTGAAATACCACTTAGTGCTGCTTCAGACACCACAATACCTCCGCTTGGTGTTTAACATGCCAACAATACCACTTAGTGTTACATACACCACAATACCTCCGCTCGTGTTTCATAACCACAATTGGCACACGGTACTTCAGAGACCACAATACCTGCCGCTTGGTGTTTCACATACCACAATACCACACAGGGTACTTCAGACAACACAACACCACATGGAGCTGCAGACAACATAATACACTCACCTACTGAAAACACCACAATAAGACACAGTACTACACAGAAGGCAACACAATACTACATGGTACTGAAGATAATCGCAATTCAACTTAGTTTTTGTAGACACTTCAATACCACATGTTACTACAGATACCTCAATTCATATAGTATAGCAGACACCTCAATACCACTTACCTACTTAAAACACTACAATACCACACAAAGTACTGGAGACCTTCACAATTACACGTGATGATACAGACACCACATCATACTCTTTTTTCCACAAACGGTGGTGTACAGCGTAGTTTACATGTTTGTAACAGCTCTAACTGCGGTGGGGAAGAACATTAGTTTTTACCTCCGACTGCAAACAAAAAAGAATTTTAATTAAATGTTTCGCGACATTCTAAATTAAAACCTTGTGTCTCATGTGACAACATTTTATATTCTTTGCTGCTCTCTAATAGTCCCAACTGGACGGGTCTCCGTCGCTAACTCCACATATCTACTGGTACCAGTGAATTACACAGAACTCCTGGCGGACATGTCATCGTGTCGGTCTCAACTACCTTCTCTAAATTTCCTTGCTGAATAAAAAATATCGATATACTATATCGTCTAATATTAAAATGTTTTTTCATCGAAGTAAGGACAGTATTTGATATATTTGTGAAAGAAAACAATCGCGTGTTTTTATTTTCATTTGTTTATATATATTGCGCGTTATTGTTTGGAATTAATTTATGCGTAACTGGCCTTGTCCTTATTGTTTGCGGAAGAGCCTTGCTCTATTCAAACATTTAAATGAAATTCTACTGTCCTAAAAGCATATGTCCATAGTTTGCTTAAATGTCATTTCTAAGATTCTACTTTTCAGTTTAGCATATATAAGCAGAATGATCCAATACAGCATTAGAGTTCTAAGAAGTAGTCTGGTAGATTAAATTGGCGAAATCACTGGGAGGGTTCACCACTGATAAGCTAAGCCCTCCCAATATTTTTTCATTGCAGTAAGGACTGTAGAAGTTTGATTTATTTGTGAAAAGAAACATTCAGCGCCTTGATATTTTCATTTGTTACTATATATTCTGTTTATAGTTACAATCTGTATATATATTCATATTATAAGAAATTTGATCTATTTTCAAACGCGTGTATGATTCTTTTTTTATTAAAACAATTTTCTAATGCCCTTACTGAAATGATAAAATAAAAGGGAGGGCCTAGCTCATCATTATTTTCATCTTTGCAGTAAGAACAGGCCCTCCAATTATTTTATCAAAGCAGTAAGGGCAGTAGTTTTAATTACGATGAGTCAGGGCCATTAATTTATCATTACAATAAGGACGTTAAGAAATTGTTTTAATTCACAAAGAAACAAAGCGCGTCAAAAATATTTTGAATTTCTTATAACAGATGACGCACTAATGAATCATATTAATATGTAATAATATATTTTGAAGGTATTGGTATTTATATTGAAAGAGGAAGATATATAATATACAGAACGCTCTCTATCTCCTTTAAAAATTCATCAAAACATTGTATTTAAATAGGAATCCAAACTTCTAACAGATAATAAAGGAGATTTGCTTCTTTATTGTAAGCTGGAAATCTTTAATCAAGAAACCATCGGCGAGAACCTAAAACAGAATGGTAGGTTTATCCTAAGTCGGATCATATTCAGACTGATTCCTATTTAGAGAAAGAAGTGAGCGGATACTTATGTTTGCCACGTGTCTGTCAGTCATCTCTGTGCAGCAGACAGAGTTTCAGGTGAGAGAATATACGGCACAACAACCAGCTTCAGCAAATTCAGACAAATTCTAATCTGTTTAATCGTCATACTATGCCTTCAGGTGATACATGGGCTGCTTCAATTTCGTAACATCCTATGAGAGGAATTATGGAATCGTTGAACAAAAATGAGATGTCAAACCTGCAATAAAAGTAGTCATAAAATTTCCAACTATGGGCTGGTACTACAAGTATAGATATATATGATGTCATACACAGTAAAATAGCTACATATCTACTCACCATCATAGCCTGGTAATATATGTGTAGACATGTTGTGTCACACTTACAGTAACTGCAGTAACAATCACTACCCTTCACCAAGGCCACGTTAACTTGAAAAAGAAACAACAAAATATATCCAGGAAAGATTTTTTAAATGACATTTCGTCCTGCTAAACATTGAAGCATTAAATTTCAGTGGCAGAAGATATAACTTAAACGTTTACTACTGTTTGTAAGGTTCAGGTACTAACAGTATGTAAGGAGGGGGTCGGTTGAAGGATGGTCTAAACCATTGGTTTTTCGACCGCTACGACCCGGGATAGATCTCAGCATTTGGCACTTTTTTATATTTGAAAAAAAAAATGCTTCCATGGCCCCCGATTTTGCAAAATCCCAACCCCACCAGCGAATGAGAGTAACCAAACGGAAGATCTGGCACATTTGTAAGTGCAAAGTCGAACTGCTTTTTCACATGTGTAGACATGTGGTGCACTAACAGTAAAAGCAGTGGTCAACTTCTATCCCACCATGATTATCATGGTCTGTATCACGTGTACTAGGGCATAATAATTAAAAAAACAGTATGTAGGAAGGCATGAGGCCCTTGATGGTTATTTGATAATAACCTTTAATGATCTATTTAAAACGGGAAAGTTAAAACGAATAACATTCAGAGAGTAAACATAGGCGAGAAAGGTAAACAGGTGTATTGATGATAGTTCAGGGTAGTGCTAGTAGAGGTCGTAGCATTCAGTTCCCAACAACAACTTTTTGTAAAACGACATTTGAAAATTATCCCGCATGTGTTTATTTTAAAAGAAAAATCTAAATTTATTTTAAAGGAGAAATAACGATTATTTCTAACCTTAGAATGAAGTATGAAAGGGTGAATTGTGAAGAGTAATGATAAACGGAAAAATAAAAGTGTCCAGGGATGGGAATCGAACCCACATGTTCCGCTTACCGGGCAGATGGCATGTCCACTAGGCTACCCTGGACCTATTTTTCCGTTCGTAAATATCGTATTAATCGAAATGTATAAAAGCAAAATGATTCAATACAGTATTAGAGCTCTAAAGAAGCGGTATGGTAGATTAAAAAAAAAAAATTGGCGAAACCGCTGGGAGGGTTCACCATCGATGAGCCAAGCCTTGCCAATATTATTTTCATCGCAGTAAGGACAGTAGAAGTTTGATTTGTTTGCGAAAGAAACATTCTCGTCTTAATGTCTTCATTCGTTATATATAAGTTGGCGCGTTATTGCTTTGTATTAATTTATGTATATTATTTGTATTTATTTGTATTATTTTATATTTTGTTCACCAACAGGATTTTCAACCACTTAGATCGGGCAAAAGTTAAACCGATTATTGCCTGAATAAACAAGTACCCTCGCCCGCTTTGTTTACGTAAAGAAAAAACTTTAAAAACAAATCACTTTCAATTAAACCTTAAATAATTACTCACAGCCTTTTTATAAGGCAATACAAAGTATAAATAAACTGCTAAATGCATTTTTTAAAATAACCATTATCTTCTTTGTTTGTTTTCAATTTTTTCTAGTAATTAGAGTTTTAGATATATTTTATCCTACAGAAATACGAGATTAATCTTTTAGTGAAATATTATAGTTTTCTCTCAGAGCGAGTTTTTCATTATTTGTAAATTAATTCCAAAATCGATCGACAGGTGGCAGGCTAAGTAAACGTAACTTGAGTCGGCTGCTGGCCAATAGTTTTTATGGAAGATTAATAACTACATTTTACCAATTTCTTCTACAGACTTCGTAGCTATTCCTTTATTGGCAAATTCCGTTAATTTGGGGATTTATTTTAATAATTCGATATTTAAGCAGCTTTTTTGTATCTCCTGTGTAAAAAAATCATTTTGGATCGTTATAATTGCCTACATTAACAGGCATTTTATTTTATATTATTACAGAAGCACGAATCTATATGAGACTATTGTGCTATATTAGAATTAATTTACATATATATTTAATTCATTTACACGATGAATTAGTAGTGATTTATAAATCTGTGTACAAATAGCTCTAAACTTGCCAAAGTTTCATAAGATTGAGTATATACAGAAAGATGATTTGGCATTATGTCAAAGTGCGCAAGTACAATGGTTAGTCAGAGGGCAAGCCAACAAAAGATGCTCTGGTGTTTCAACAAATTCAATAAATTAAAGCCAAAATGGTTTTAAAACTTGTATAGTAGCGGATACTGCACAGAATATTCTGCGATGGCTCCGACGAAGTGAAATTTCACCATACACGTGACTCCAGCGCCTTATATTGTATATATAACCTTTATTTATATCTCTCTCTCCCAAGAACTCTCGCAGTCCACCGGTGGCGGAGTCTTTCCTGCGGTGGGCACTACCAATGACGACATTGGATATATTTTATATATATGTATGTTTAAAATAAGGCTTATTTTGGATTTAAAAAGTTTTTATTTCCAATATTTCGATGGACCAATCGTTCATTTTTTACGAGGTTTTTTGTTATGAAGCACACAGCAGGTCGCGTGCTTCAGGTTAGCACGGACGTCTTACAAGCTTATTGGGCGATAAACCATCTAATATATACATTCTAAATAAAATTAAATATAAACAAAGAAAACCAATGTGTGATGTTCCTCTCTCTCTCTCTCTCTCTCTCTTCTATTAAATAAATAAATATGCTTTATTAAATTAATAAACAAATTTTAATTATATATCTTTCTAATGTCAAACATACATTTTTTTAATAGATTCATAACAACAACAATAATTACAGTGCTGCCAAATCCAAAGAATCAAAAATAAATTAATTAAACAGAGTAGATTATAATATTATTATAAGGTATATTACACAATGTAATATATAAAGCAATTTAATTAATTAAAGAAATAACTAACAAATAAATATGAAATCCATCAACAATTACATATACAAATACATAATTTAAAAAAAAGGCATCTCCTTTTCGAGCAACTGAAAGTTGCTAATGGTTTACACCACCTGTCGAAATAAATATCAACCATTCGTTAATTTTTAATTATTCCCGAAATTGGCCTAATACCCATTCTTGATTAATCAAGAAAAGCTAACCAGTGGACATTTATTCCGATAGATGGCGCAAGCCATCAGCAACTTTTAGTTGCACGATAAGGATATGCCTTTTTTCATATCTATCCACCTTATCCCAGTACAATTTCACATTTGTACTATTTTTTCACACTTATAAAATTGTTAAATATATATATATATATGTCGTAAAGATAGAGGCTGCCTGGCCGGCATTCATAGTTCTTCAAATTAAAGGAACTTCGTCCAGTAAATCTTTTTTATTGTCTCGACGTTTCGACAAAATCTTTTGTACTCGTCAGGAGCGAACAAAATGTAAACATTTGGTAAAGCGTTAAAAATTATTCTCTTTTTAATTTATCTTTCATTTTTAACGCTTTGCCAAACGAGGTCAAAAGATTTTTGTCGAAACGTCGAGACAATAAAAAAGATTTACTGGCCGAAGTATCTTTAAGTTGAAGAAATATATATATAATATATATAATTGTTTTATTTTTTCTCTAATTAAAAGCGCTGTTGGTGTATACTATAGAACTATATTAGAAGAGAACACAGATCTATTAGTGTGTGTCTGAACCTAGCTGCAATTCGAAAAGGGTTGAATGTACTGATATTTTCCCAAGTCTCATACAATCCTTTACTTCTTTGTAATGTGTATGATGTTTTGTATTACATAGAAATACACACGTCTTCCCCAAGGTTACATAGAACTGCTCTAAACACAAGGTAATCCAAATCCAAATAAACAAATAGTGTGTGACGTTTCGGTAACAACGCTGTTACTATCTTCAGACAAAAGTACTGAAAGATGGTAACAACGCTGTTATCGAAACGTCACACACTATTTGTTTATTTGGATTTGGTCTTATTACCTTGTGTTTATAATCTATAATCAAAATTGTCCTTATCATAGAATTGCTCTGTTCATAGAAACACTACCCAAGCAGAACACCACTGGAAGAAATTCGAAGAAAGAAACAAAACAACTGAATAAAAAAACCTCCTTGAAAAGCACTTCAAAAACAAACAGACTAATTAAAGACCTCGAAAGATAATAGAAGATTGTTAAGGCCAATAATTAAAAAATCTATTACAAGTAATTAAACAAATAATTAAGCGGTGGTTTTAGGCTTTGACATAAAAATAAAGAGAGAAAATTAAGATTAATTTAACTTGCAGGCTCAGGTTCTTTTG
>CP092864.1:62525379-62619636 GCA_030710605.1 Cordylochernes scorpioides
AGGCGCCAACAGTACAGAGACAAGGAACGTTGACAAAACCAGTTGTCCAGATGAGAAAAATGTCTCGACGACCCTCAGGTAAATACCCGATACTTTACATCTCCAGGATTCATTCAGAAGATGCCCTCAGCAGCAAAATGCCAAAAGATCATCGGCACGTGAGAACCGAGATCAATGCTCGGCACGTGACCGGAAACGACGCCATCTTGACCTAGTTGGCCCTCTGACGTCAGCTTTGACGTCATTCATTCAGGGTGATGGCACTTGCTAAAAATAGATTCCCCGCCATTTTCTGGGAGGAAGAGGTCATGACCCCGAGCCTAAATGTCGGCTATTCTAGATGATATTTGTCTTAAATTCGTGCTTCATAAATATGAGATTTATTTCTCTTCATCTTCATATATGATTTCTTCCGTGTCAGATAATATATAAAGAATACCTCACTTATCCAGACCAGAATCATAGCAATGTGTTTCTGAGGACAAGAGAGCTACATTGTAATGTGGAGGTCGTTTCACTACAATTGTACTTAAACGTTATAAAGACCACTAGCCGTTTTATAAGTTAATTTTAACGTAGGTATTAATAGATGCTAAAATTCTGTCTTTATGTTAGACTTCTAGATTTAAGGCAGGCAATTGAGAGATGGGTACTGCTCACGCTAGAAAAACCTCGGGAATACACATAACCAAGAAGGGCTAAATCACTCCTATGGTCAAGAGCCACCAAGAACTGCCGAAACAATGTAAGAAGTGTCATCCCCTGTGCCAGGGAAACAAGGACCATGAAGCACTAAGTTTTCCCCGAGTCAAGAGGCACCAGCAGGGATGATCTAACCCTATACACACCAAGTGTCTCAGTTGTTTGGCTTGTACAGAGTGGGAAGGACACTCGATTCAGCAACAGTAAGCACATTTATAAATTCAATGGCCATCTATCGATAAAATTTATAACAATTAAATTTAATAGCAATGTGATTCTTTTTGAATAATTTCATCAAATATTATCTCTACAGACCTTACTATGATACACTAGCGCGCCATCTGTTATGAAAATCCGAAATGAATCTCACGCGTCTAAAATAGTTTCGGATTTTCAGACCTTACTATAATGAAAAAGGTTATTGAATGAGAGGGCTTGGCTCATCAGTGATGCTCAAATTTGGTGAAACCGCTGAGAGGGTTCACTACTGATGAACCAAGCCCTCTCATTCAATAACTTTTTTCATTGTAGTAAGGTCTGTAGAGAGATAATATTTTATGATATTATTCAAAATGGAACATATTGCCGGTAAATTTAATTGTTACAGAAATGAAAGTAATAAACTACAAGTGGCCATCTATCAAAATACACGTTGGTGATTGAATTAAACGCTATTTAACTTTTCCTTTAAATCTTTTTTTTTTTTTAAGGTGTGGCGAGGTGGCTTTCTGCGGTTTGACGAGAGGGTTTACATCAGTATGGTCAGTCGACCATTTAGCTGTTCATCAAACAGAATGATTTAGAGATCGGGATTGACCAGGCTCGTGGATGCAGAAATCGAGGCATTTATCGGAGGGCAGATATTTCCAAAGGAATATGTAAGCGACCTACCAAAGATGACCAATGATGCACCGATCCTACAGGGTGCCTACTGGAGCGAACATCCAGGTCAGCTTGGCAAAAGTTGACAGAGGAGAGGAATGCCGTTCTTCTGCCCACATTGAGTCGTGACGAACTTAAAGCAAAATTAAAGATAACATATGTATTTTGAGACTATTCGCAAATTTTTATTTAATAAATAAATAAATAAATAAGAAGGTGTTGGGGGAAGTATCATTTAAATGTTTCTTTTCGCGTAAGTGCCACCTGTCACCGAAACATGTCCTACGATTAAGTAAGTAACGCAGAATTCTAACTCCCAGAACAAGACAAGACGATGGAAAGTTTCTGGAGCGGCGCGCTTGCTCTGTGACCTTTACATCGATGTGCGTCGGGGCACCGCGTGTCTCAAATGGTCGCTTCAAGTGACATTGTACGGTCACCTACCTAGGGACACCTATCATCCCAGGATTGTATGACACCCGTACAAGAGACATCACACCGAGGACATTGTTCCTTTCACTGATTTCTCAAGAAGCCACCTTAGAGGTTCGTTGAGGTTACGCCACGCCGACGAAGGCCAATAGCATGAACTAGATTGTTTTTTGCTGATTTATAAAAAAGATATATTAAAAATATAATTTTTAATTTAATATATATTTAAGTATATATTATAGATTTTATATATTTTGTATTAATCCTAGATATTTTACTTTTAATAAATAATTATATATATGTGGCTTTCTCTCGCGCTCTCCTTTATGTGAAATTAATATTTTTAAAAAATGGAGAGAGAGATAGCTCTCTATTGTAAAATATATTTATTTCATAAAACGTAGAGCACAAAAGCCACATTGGAATATTTTGAAGGAGCGATATCCACATATCCAGAAATACCCAACCAATTTTTACCAAAATAGGAAGCGTTGGTAGTTGAGTGGTACGTCCAAGTGGTGTCATAATATGATATTTCCCGAGACAATACACCGTCCGTGGTTCTTATCTCTGTCAGCGACTTATCCTCGGTAAACAGGAGATAATGGCCTCTAGCTCCACGTTGTCTCGCTATGTTCTTCATCTATACTGTATATGTACTTCAATACTGTACAGTGATTGTTCCGTCAAACTACTGAGACATCACCAGCTTATGGTAGGGTGAATTATCAGACTATCTTGTGGGAACAACAACAGCACAATACTCCTTAACATAAAGAAAACTATATATATATATTTTCACATCATCACCATCGAAGATCAATTTCCAGCTAGCGCTCGCCCTAAAAACATCTCTTCCTTCCTGCTCTCCCGTCATGGATCCCTCCAGGAAAAAGAAGAAGAAGGCCTCCAAAGTTTCCAGCCCTCTGTGGACATTGAGCAGCGGACAGAGCTGATCAAGTGCCTGCTTGGAGATGTGAAGAACCTCGCGGACACCCTCAATGACTTCATGGAGCTAGATGAAGTCATGGAGGCCAACAAGCCCAATACCACCTGTCGAACCACCCAAATCGGCCCTGTTCCTTCCTGCAAGAATTCCAGTGCCCAAACCGAGCCAATCAAGCCTGCCACCCCAGCTCCAGTTGCTGTCCCTGTGGCAGCACCTGCTCCCAAGATGCCAGCTCCTGCTCCAACCAAAAGAAAGCAGCCTGAAGCACCAAACCCGCCCGCAAAGAGGACCAACACCCAGGGTCCACCTAGCCAGCACCTTCCCGCGCCTCCAAGCCTGACGCGCCTAAAGTTAAACTCCAAGGAGAGAAGTCTGCAGCCCATACAGTGGTTATCTCTGATAACCCACAGGCTGACCCACGGGACTTGCTCAAAGCTGTCCGTGCCGCCCACACTCTCCCCCAAGGCGTCTGGGCATCTCTACGCACCAGGGGAAAACTGGTCCTCCCCTCAAGCAACCCAGAAACCATCCCTGCAGTCACATCCTCCATGGCCAACAAGCTGGATGGCATGAAGGTCCGTCAGCAGAAGGAGATCCTTCCGCGCATCTGCCTCTTCAAAGTGGATCAAGAGACTTCCAACTCCACCATTGAAGAGACCTTCCTGGCAACCCCTGCTGTCTGCCAACTCCCTGGTGACAAGGTGGTGCGCGTGGCGCACCGTTCTGCGGTCAAGAATGGGACCTGCACCGCCTTCATCGAGGTGGACCTGAAGACCTTCAGAGCCCTGGGCGTGCGCGGGAGGATCGTGGTGGATGGAGTCATCCTCAACTTCGAGGAGTCCATCCGCGTCTGCTTCCGCTGCTGTGGCTTTGGCCACAACTCTGCACAGTGCTCCAGGGCTTCCAAGTGCTTCCACTGCGGCGAAGAAGGTCATGAGGGCCGTGCCTGTTCCTCTCTAGCCAACCAGCGCACCCCCAAATGCACCAACTGCTGCGCTAAGGGCCTTCCTGATAAACATGAGGCGAAAGCCTCAAGCTGCCCTATCCTGAAGTCTAGAGTCTCAAGTTCTAGGCCTCATGGACCTTCTGCCTCCACCTTCCCAGCCCTCGTCTACTGGGTTTCCTTCCCTGCCAAGACTCCTGCCTCTCCCTGTTCCCAGGCACTGTTCCCCTGCCACCTCTACGTTTCCTCCACCCCTGCGATACAGTTTTGCTGCCAGATTCTCGGGTCACTTGCCATTGGAAGTTGCGTCCGGCCAAAGATTAGAAGACCATGTCATATTGGCCAATTAACCTCAACGAAAAGCAAGCTTTTTTGAACAAAGAGTTTCTTTATTTTGAGGTGTTGAAACTTTCGAGAAAATTTATATTACAGTTAAATATCAGATTTAGCTGTAATATAGTCTTTATGATCCACGCCCAATAACATCTCTCTTCATTTGTTTTTGGATTTACCTGTTGAAGAGCAAAATTTGCTCGAGAGCTTCCAACCCCTCAAAATAAATAAACTCTTTGCCCCAAAAAAGCTAGTTTTCCTTATTCTAATATTTCTCGGTAACTATCACACAATACTCCTTTATGGAAAAAATAGTACAAATGTGAAAATGTACCGGGATCAGGTTAATACAT
Organism: Cordylochernes scorpioides; assembly: GCA_030710605.1. NCBI lineage: Eukaryota > Metazoa > Arthropoda > Arachnida > Pseudoscorpiones > Chernetidae > Cordylochernes > Cordylochernes scorpioides. The sequence goes on from CP092864.1 coordinate 62,529,974, forward strand.
TATAAGGGAAGTCACATCTCTCTCTTTTTGCCTTTCTCTCAATACAAATTCATTATAAAAACCATAATAAATACACAATAAATACTACAATAAACCACACCAATATATAATAGTAACAAGTATCGAATCAGCTATATATAATCTGCCTCAAACCCAACAAATAGAAATCAGGACCAAACCATCTCTCCATAAGAATAAACTCATTAATTATCTTTGAATTTGAGATTTAAAAATATTTTATTGACCTCATACACAAGTCAATGGTAGTAGTATATAATAATCATAAAAAGAGGGATAAAATAAAAGAGTAAAATATATAGAGTTATGTACAGTCCAGGAGATTCCCCCAACGACAAAGAGTCCACCTCCAGACAGTAAGTCACGTTCTCCCCTCATCTCAAGGCTCAGAAAGAACCTGTGAATTGATGACTTGGCAGACGCGAGGATGGCGTCGTCATCCAGCCCTTGACCGAAGAGCCATTAGCCCTGCAGGTCGGGTGGTTGCTGTATGATGTTGAAGGCCTCCCGTATGAGGGGCCTGATGGAGCTGCAGGACCAGTAGCAGTGAGCCAACGTCAGGTCACTAGAACCACAGGCGATGCAGGTCTCTCGAGCAGAGGCCGGATGTGCAGGATGGGGAAGAGCGTGCAGGGCCAGCTGTACTGCAATGTCGGCATTGTGACCTGAAAAGGCGCAACGTCGAAGCGATGGCCATCCGACGGTGAGAGGAATGTTGACAAAGTCTTGCCAACGGTACAGAAGCTGGGCGATGGGCAGGGTTGCCAGGCGTGGTCGCTCAAGTGTACGGCGGATGGTGCGGGTAGTTAGGCGCATGAGCGGAGTCACCGTCCCGCGCAGCACCACAGCTTCCCCTAGGTTGTCCGCCCGGTGGGACCCTAGGAGGTTTTCTTCAATCAGCCTATTGCAGAAGTTGGCCTCATAAGAGCGCATCGGGTCGGACGAGTGAGCGGTGACACAGGACCATCGAAGTCCCCGATACGTGCTCCCATCCAACGTGCAGCGGCTAGGAGGTCAGGTGGCCGGAGGAACCTGCATCCTCCGATTATGGCGAGGTCCCTCAGCTGTTGTGTTGGAACTATCCGGTGGTCCAGTGCTAGGAAGTCCGAAACTGCTTCCCATATCTTCATGAGTCTACGACGTCGAGGTGGAAGCCATGTCCCGGATGGAAGGAAAGTTAACCAGGCCCCACAATCAGTGAGCCAAGAGTAGGCGTTGAGACTTCCACGAAGCGAAGTTTGGACACCTTTCATACACGCCAATCTCAGCTGTGTGCCGACGTCGAGGAGGCCGAAGCCACCCATGGAGACAGGACGTGCTAGAACACCACCGGTGTGTTGTTCTTTGAGGCTGCGGCGATCTCGTCAGACACGCGAGCTATATTCCAAGAGGAGGACTGTCCCGAAACAGCGTAGGTCTGGTACTTCGGCACTAGGCGAGGAAGATGAGGTTGAAGTCGCCTGAGGAGAACGCTGCTGAGGACCCGATAGTCTGTCGTTGGAATGGAGATGGGTCTGTAGCCGTTGAAGCCCGGACCACCGTGCGACTTGGGTATGAGACATATGGAGTTCCGTCGTGATGAAGAAGGTAATTCCCCACAAATCCGCGACGCCTCGAAGAGACGCTGGAGAGCACCAACGAAGAACTCATCGAAGGCCATCATCAGTACGCAGGGTATTTCATCCCATCCAGGTGCTCTTTCGAGCGGTAGGCGGCGGATGGCTGCGGTAATCTCCTCCGAAGAAATCTCGTGCCTGTGTAGGGGATCACTGTTTTCTAGGATGATGGGGGTCGTTACCTCACACAGGAAATCTGCGGCAATGTAAGGGTCGCAGGACGGGTGAGAGAAACGTCCCCGGAAGGTTGTGAAGATCTTGCGACGCGCCGCTTGACCTTCCATGGGACGCCCAATCTCGTCGTAGATGTTGTTCAGTCCTGAGCGATGCACACGGAGCGCCCTGCTAAGGTCAGGTAGTGATGGATAGTCTGCGTCCATTGACGCGGCTTCGAGCCTGGCTTGGAGGAACCGGCTGGCACGGATTATGTAGCATCTTCAGCCACGCAGGGGACATCAAGGCACTTAATCTGTGAGACTATATTTGCCTTGATGGAATTCCAATTTCTCCATAGTTCTCTGTTGGACAGGTCGGTGATAGTCCTAGATGCCTCGTCGAAGAGCGTCGCCACTCTGGCAACAACGATCCTTGAGCGAAGCATGGCAGCGATGCATGTCGGGCGTGGAGGGGGTGGTTGGCTCAACTGAAGAATCACAGCACGGTGGTCCGACAGTCTGTAGTTAGTTGTCCAGTAATGGGTGACGTGGTCAGAGAGCCTAGATGGTAGAAGGATTCGATCAAGACGACTTGTGTCGATCCGGCTTCCGAATGTGGCGACCCTAGTTGGTAGGTGCGTGGCCTCGAAGATGTACGCAATATCTTTAGAGAAATCCAAGTAATGAAAAACCTCAAAGAAAATCCATCAACAGTCATCACACGCTCGGATAAAGGAAATCAGATAGTAAAGCTAAACAAAACCGATTACATCAACAAAATGCAAAATGTACTGAAAAATAGTGAAAATATATTCAAAGCTATAACTCATGCAGAATATATGATGAGGAAAATGCAGAAATAAAAAAAAAGAAACCTAGTACAAATAAAAAATATAATAATTAACAAAGAAGTCGCAAAGAAATACCCAAGGTATCTACTGAGACTTCCAAAAACTCACAAACCAGATATTCCTTTTTGACCAATCATCACTTATAACAATTCGCTAGCCTACCCAATATCAATATATCTATCTTACGATCTCAAACCTTTCCTGACGAACAATCAATACAGTGCAAAAAAAAAAAAAAACTTCTATAGAAGACATACAAAACTAAAAGACACAGGAATCGATTCTTATAGCAGATTGGCGCGCTAATGTATCATATTATAATTTTTCTAATAAAAGACTCAATTTGATGTTTGCGGAAGAGCGATTGCTCGAAGCATATTATATATTTATAACTAACTTATAATTTAGATACAGTTTAAAATGTTATAACACCTTGATAAAGGTTGGCGTTCAGCCAACTGAAATATTGGTAAAATAAATGATATTTTAATCCAATATATGCCTTTTTAATTAAAGATTTATTTATGGATTGCTCTATTTTAAAAAATATTTATAACTGTATGTATTTCTATATACTGTCCTCAAAGCTTATGTCCACATTTCATTCAAAATACCATCTCCAAGAGGTCAGCGTCAGTATCGGTACAAAAGGAAAACTGAAAAATGCAATATTACAGCGATATGGTAGAATAAACTGGCGAAACCGCTGGGAGGGTTCACCACTGATGAGCCAGGCCCACCCATTAATTTTTTTCATTGCAGTAAGGGCAGTATAAAATAGTTTAATTTTAAAAATATAGTTTCGAATTTACATATAGATTTACCAGAGCAATACTAGAGCCCCTTCTTCCTTAGAAATAAATCCCATAAAACTTTTATCCCAATAATTAAGCATATATTTTAAACCTATATATAATATGTTTATATAAAAAGGGCGTACACCTCTCTCTCTCTCTCTGAATCTGTGAAGAAAAAAAAAAGTTTTTTTCCTTCACAGATCCAGCAGGTACGCCCCTTTTTATATAAACATATTCAATGGATCGTCTTTTGACTCAAACTTCATATAATATATAGTACATTGACTTTGTATAATAATAATAATTTACTTTATTTTCAAAAAGGTTACAAGTTTTTCTCTAAAAAGTGTAGCGAATGGTCAGTCTATTTACATATTTTTATTTACAACTTCAATAAATGACAACAGTAAAAGTAAACAAAGATATTTACATTTGCTATCTTGACTCCTGGTCAGTGCTGTGGCCCTTGCCGTTATGGTCCCCTGATGTCCTGCAGCTCTCCAGCAGTCTTTCTATGGCCTCTCCTAGTGGCTTCTCGATAAGATGGTCCCCTGTCCTTGATCCATTCTTGTCTGTCAGGTCTCCTGTCATCTGCTCTAGGTCGTTCTCCTGGATCTCTTCTATGGTCGTCGTATCCCTGTGCTCCATGTCCGGTGTTCCACCTTCTTCGTCATCACATGTCAGCTCCCTACATCGTTCCAACAATCTATCCATGGCTTCCATTTCTTTATTTCTCTGTAACTTATCGTAAGGTTCATTCTTCTTTTCTGTTAAGATAATTTCCATCATCTTTTTTAGCACCAGGGATTGAATATATGCAAAGTCCATTTTTCTTATGTTTATTTCCTTCCTGTATTGTTTGTTATATTTGGTTACTATTCCATCCCATGTTAAGACTATCGGCACTACTTTTACGGGCATTTTTTTCAGTTTGGGACATTTTCCTCGCCAGTAGCTGGTATTTTCTTTTCTTTGTCAGCTCCGTAGTTTGGATATTGTCTTGCAAGGTAACGCCTATCTCTATGATTGTTATGTATTTTTTTATTTTGTCATATACTATTATATCAGGTTTGTTAGCTCTGATATTGATATCGCTTATCATTGGCAGGTCCGTTATTATCTTGGCGTATGAATTTTCAATCTTAGTCGTTATTTTGTGGAGCTTTATCTTCTTGTTCTCTGTGAAATTATATTTTCTAGCCAAGTTGAAGTGGACGCATCTCACCACTTCATTATGCCTCTCAGTGTAGTCGTAAGGAAGCAATCTTCCACAGTTTGTAGCAAGGTGGTCCCCCGTCCTCTGTACCTTTTCACAGTGGGGACATTTCAGGTTTTTATCCTTCGGGAACACGTTTCTATCTTGTATGAACATGTAGAACCCTTCATTTTGTGGTGTGTTGTTTCCCGTTTTGAGCCACTGTGAGGATTCTATCATGTCCAATAGCGGTTGGTCTTCATTTTTAAAGAATGTTCTGTGGATTATTTTCTGGCCAATAATTCCTCTTAGATTTTCAATCTGTTTTTCTTTCAGAGTTTTCATTGTGATGTTTTGGGCTTCTATTTTGTACTTGTTTTCTATAATTAGTTGGATGTGTGTGAGCATTGCGTTTTCGCCCTGTTCACACGCTTTAATGGCTTCCTTTCTTTTTGTTGTCTCCCCTCCAAATATATACATGTAGAGGCTTAGCAGAATTCTTTCGTTTTTTTGGACCAAGTTCCCCAATCCTCTTCCCATTTCTTCGCGTTGAAGATATAATCTTTCTTTATTTGCTGGCTTAAGATGGATTTTGAATTTGCTCAGCGTTGTTCTCACCTTTCTCGCTCACTAAACTCCACGATTCCAACGTAGCAGTTTATGAGCGAGAGCGAAAATTCGTTGAAAGCAGCGAAGAGGTTTTTAGCGTTCAGCTTGGTTTCCGCTAAAGATTCCATTCTGGATACTATTTATCTTTTTATTCTCTCTTTATTTTCTGGGACGACTGCGCTGGTGTTATCCTCTAGAACACCTAAATATTTATATGTTTCTTTTTCTGTTAGTGTCCCAAATTCCTGAATTTCTGTGGAGTTTGTCGCTGTTTTTGTCGGGTTGATTTTGAAGCCTATATTATTTAATAGCTGAGTTGTCTTGTTCGCTAAGAGCTCAAGATCCTTGTCGCTATAGGAAAATATTTTTATGTCGTCTATAAACAATAGGTGATTTATTTTAATTTTTTCCTCTCCTACTCTCATCTCCACTTGGGGACTGTCTTCTTTGTTGAGCTCCCTTGTTATCGGCTCGAGGCATATGACAAAGAATAGAGGTGATAGCCCATCTCCCTGCAATATTCCTCTTTCTATTTTCACTGTTTTGAGGCACTGCTTGCCATAGTACAACTGTGCTTGCCATTTGTCTAGGGCAATTTTTGCGAATTGTTGAATTTCTTTTGGAACTCTTGATGTTTCCAATATCTTAAGCAAGTATTTGTGTGTGGTCGATGCTGTCAAAAGCTTTCGCTATGTCGATCCACATGGTTTTCAGTTTATTTGCGTGTTCTTTGCATATAGCTTTGTTTAATAAAACCTGTTCCTTGGCGCCTTGAGTTCGCTGCGTCGTTCCTATCTGATTGATAGACAGATATCGTTCCTTATCTATGTATTTGTTCAGCTTTCTAGATAATATCCGCGTGATTAATTTGTACAGGTTGCTCATGCAACTTATGGGGCGGTAGTTGCTGGGGGTGTTCTCTCCTCCTTTAGGAAACAAGAAGGTTTTTGCAGTAAACATCCAATCTGGAATTGTTTCTGGATTCCTTAAGCTTGAACAACGGCTTTATATAGATCTTCGTGTAGCGGGGTCAATTTTTTTAATGAAGAAATTATAAATTTTATCTATACCACCTGCTTTCCAATTTGGCAAATTTTTCGATGTTTCCTCGATTTCTTCTTTTGTTATTTCTATTTGCTCGATAGGTTTGTTTGTTCTCTCAATATTCTGGATGAGGTATTCCGGAATATCGAGGTCTTGATTCTTCGTCCAAGTTTTGGACCAGAAATTTGTTAAATCTTCTTCATTAATGGGGCCTTCATTTGCTTTTTGTGGCTTTAATTTTCTGTAAAATGCTCCCCTATTCAGTTCAAACATATAATTTGTCTTATTGAATTCACTTCTTTTTTCTGATACCTCTATTCTTTTCTGTATTACTTTTATTTCTTGAATTATTTTTAAATCTGATATTTTCCTGGGGTCGCTTCTATATTTCTTGGCTACTTGTTTTACCATGTGGTTTTCTTTGCTGTTCATTTTTCCAGATTCTATTCGTTTTTCAATTATTTTCATCATATTTTTTTTCTCTTGGATTGATTTGTTCAATGGATATTTCCAGTCCCCCACTCTTTGCGGCTTTTTGGTTAACTGTTCATATGCCATTTGCGCTGCATAAATAATTTTGCTGATTTTTTCCAAGTTCAGATTCCCCATTAGGTTTTCCTCAATATAATTGTTAATTTCCTCTAGAATATGCTTTTTATATTTTACGTATGGGATTTTGAACATCGATGTCCACTCATCAACTGGTTTGTTCGAGCACTCTTCTGTCGCTTTCTCCATTGCCCTTGTTACTCTCAGCCGCAATTCTATGTTTACTGGGATAAGAAAGAATTGGATAAAAAAGATATTCTCACTTCTCGCTATATCTTCATCTGACTGGCTGGAGTGACCATTCTGCCTCCAAGTTAATGTAGGATTCAAGTTGATATTTTCTTGAAGGTTGTTTTCAGCCATTCACAATCTGATAAAGAAGAAAAATATAATAATGATAATAATATATATATAGTATAGTTATGAAAATTTTAAGATTAATAAATTTTTTTATTTAATTTAAATGTGTGAGGTTTGTTTGTTTTTTTTTTAAGTTTTTTTGTAATAAATAATTAGTTAGATTATTGTTATACGGGGTGGCCTGAAAGGAAAGTTGATGATAAATTTAAAGATTTTGTCTCCAAATCTAATGAAATATCAGTTCATAAGGACTGTTTATTGTGGGGGAGCAGGGTGATTATACCTGAAAGATTAAGAAAAGATATTTTAAATATTTTACATGATACTCATATTGGCATAGTGGGAACAAAAGCGCTAGCTCGAGGATTGTGCTGGTTGCCCAAGATGGATGGAGATATTGAACGGATGATATCCAGTTGTGCGGTTTGTTTGTCGTGTAGTCACGATCCGCCAAAAACTGACGTATATCCTTGGATTTGGCCATCAAGACCTTGGTCGAGACTACATATTGATCATGCGGGTCCCTTTCAAGGAAAACTTTTTCTGGTTGTAATAGATGCCTATTCTAAGTGGATTGAGGCTAAAATCGTGTCTACAACATCTACTGAAACTACCATCAATAGTCTAAGGGAAATATTCGCGACTCACGGGTTGCCGGATGTGATAGTTTCAGATAATGGTACATCCTTCACATCGGAACTTTTCAAGACTTTCTTAAAAAGAAATGGCGTAAGGCACATCTTGTGTGCGCCTTATCATGCAGCGTCAAATGGGCAGGTGGAGAGAGCTATTCAGACGCTTAAAAATCTGCTAAGAAAGAACAGCTCGGGAAATTGGACGACTAGATTATCTAGATCTTTGTTATCGATGAGAATGGCTATAAACAGCACGACGCAAAAATCCCCGGCTCAGTTGTTGATGAACAGAAACCTGAAGAGTCTCCTAAATAAATTTCATCCTGAAAGTGTGTCGGAGGGAAGGATGCGACAGGAAGACAGGTTTATAAGAAATTGGAAACCCCATAGAGTAGTAAATGAAGGACAGGCAGTTATAGCACGAGGGTACCATGGCCCCAGATGGCTACCAGGTGTAGTGCAAGAAAAAACTGGTCCTGTTTCTATCAAGGTAGAGACAGATGACGGAGAGATTTTAAACCGGCATTTAGATCAGGTCAGAGGTTGTGAAGAAAGTGAATCAACTCCGTCTACATCGTCAACTCCACAAGAGTCAACTAATATTGAAGACCCCCAAGCTGGTCAGGAAATAGATCCTACTGGTGAAGCATCGAGTCCTATTTTGAGAAGGTCCTCAAGATTACGAAGGCCTTTGAGGTTTTTTGAGATGTAAATTTTTGTTGTGGGGAGAAGTTGTTATATATTCATAGAGATTATTTATCATCATCATTTGCTTGTATAAATACTTTGTTTTTAATTAAAATGTAGTATGCAAAATGACTAGCGTTGCGTCATAAATCTTTTAAAGTAGATACATAATAATTATATTAAAAAAAAAGAAAAAAAAAAGTAACACCAGCAAAGCATCGGCAGTTACGCGTCAAACTCAAAATTAATTCAAAATCTGTAGTTCTTAATATTTTACTATTCCTCTATATATATTTTCCAAATATAAAAAAAATACTATTAATATATATATATAAAGAGACAAAGGTCGCCTCTCCCGTCAAAATAGACGTCAAAACTAGACGCCATCTATTGACCGTCACCGCAAGCTAGCGGTTTCGGGTCGGTGATAAAGCCACAACACCAGCTTTGGCAAAGTGAAGAGCGTCCACTTAGAGACCATGGTTTCGGGCTAATGGCCCTCTTCAGTCTAGGGCGGACTTTATTCCATGAGATTCACACGGGATCTAATGGGATCTTGACAATCTGCCAAAGAGTATGGAATCTACTTATCGAAAACTATAACAAGGTGTTCAATACAAATTATTGTTTCGAGACTGTTTATAAACATTCCTGAATAAATATTTGTATATACATGTGATTCTGATCATCTCAATATATCCGAAGTTTTCTTTAAATATCGCAGTAGTTTAGGACACGTCAGAGATACAGCCATAATGAGATCTGGCCACAGGAGGTGGAGCGGACCATCTTCTCTACAAATGTCAAACATTCCAAATCCAACTGACGGGGGAACTTGAAATTTATTTGCTCCAGAGAGAGAGAGAGAGAGAGAAAATAAAGGCTTCCTGAAAAAAAAAAAAAATCTACAGACCTAATAGAAAAAATCTTCTTCTTCTTTCTTATCTCCACTCAATCATATTAGGGTATCAAGTTGTGACTCTTTATGGTGTCTGTTTGACAACCATTATGACTGGGTGAAGTAGAATGAGTCCAGGTTTTTTAGCGAGCTTGTTACTGCTCCCCCTCCTTCTTTTTCATCCCGGCTTGGGACCGGCAAAGGCGGAGTTATATAGAAAAAAATGAAAATTAAAAATATATAAAATATGTGATATAAAGTATAAAAAAATTCACAAAATATATCTATGATCTATAATATAAAAGAATATATTTTATACTTTCCCTATATAATGTTTGTAATTAAAAAAAATCTAATTTTTAGAATATGACGCGACGCGGTAGGACACCTTACTCCATCTATCGGGAAGATTTGATACTAATTTTGATAGCGTTTCCTTTTGAACATTAATTATAAATTGAGAAAAAGGGAAGTACATAATTTCACTTTTATATTATTTTTTCACATAAATATAAAATTTAATAATTTTTAAAATAAGTGACAGCAATTTTTAAAAATAAAAATATTTATCAAATTTTAGCAATTACATTTTTAAAGCTAACGAAAGATTTTCTATCATTTTATCATTGCAATAAGGAAGGTGGGAAATTGCTTATTTTCAAAAAGAAAAATAATTAATTTAGAATTTTGAATACAGATGGCGTGCATATCTCATGTAATTGAAAGAGTTTTGTTTTTAAATGGAAATTCAGGCGCCACATTTGGAAATAAAAGGTGATGATGTCGAATCAAATGTATAAAAATGTAAAATTGCCAGAGCTAATTATTTTTTTTGCACTCCCATTAAAGACAATTTTCTACAACTACTAAACGAAAATTGATATCTATTAGGACAATTGACAATTAAAACATATTTATTGTCATCTCAACAATTTTACAAATTCAGAGAGATTTCTATTAGGAGGATATGGCTGATCAATGGTGAACCTCCAAGCTGTGTCGGCAGTTTAAGCTATCATACCGACATTACTATTGTTCGTTATAGTGTTTTTTTTTTTGCTTATTCCTAGTACACGTGGTATAGGCCATTGTTATCATGGTGGGTAGAAGTAGGCGACTGCTTTTACTGTGAGTGCACCACATGTCAACACATGTGAAAAGCAGTTCGACTTTGCACTTACAAATGTGCCAGAGCCCCGTTTGGTTACTTGCATTCGCTGGTGGGGTTGGACTTTTGCAAGAATTGGGAACCATTGGAGCATTAAAAAAAAAATTGTTATCAGAAAAAAAAGTGTCCAATACGGGATTCGATCCCGGGTCGTAGCGGTAGAAAACCAACGGTTTAGACCATCCTTCCACCGACCCCCGTCCGTTATGGTGTTTTCAATCAGCTATGGAATCAGGAAAATAGCTCTGTCAACTATGGAGTATGTAAGAAGGAAGTCTCCATTCCCGTCAAAAGAGACACTATGTGCCATCTACTAACATCAACTACAATAACTACAACAACGATAAAAAGCTTTATTAAGACCTGTTTCGTTTTATTCTAACATAGGTGGCAGAAGGCAGCGCGCAGCGGTGTAAGTACGGAGAGCTACGTCATCGCTGACCAATGGGAGGCCAGCTGGCGGACCGCCAGAGGGAGCTCGCCACCTTCTCGAACATTCTTCGCACGGTCGCCACTAAAGAACAATGCCTTTCAGAGCTGCGGCTTTAATTCTTTTGTAAATTCTTTTAATATTCATTGTAAAGAGAGTTAAAATAAATTCATTTGTAAAGCTTGGGATGATTGCCTGACCAAAGATAAGTACATTTGTTTCTTTAAGCTATTATAAAACATTATATTCAATTAAGCCTAACGAGAACAAATTGTTTTGTAAACAATCATTCTGCTTTTCCTCCTTGCATATTTGCCAAGTGGGAAACAAAACAAGACCTTTTAGTCTTATAGATATTCTCCGAGTAGAAATGCAGGGTACATGCAGGAATAACAGTAATAGTGCTAGCAATAAGCATTGTTATTATTATAATTTTTAAAGCCGATCACATTTAATAGAAATATGGAATTAACAGTTTCTATCAGAACAGTAACAACACCAACTTCGGTAAATTCTTCCCCCTGAGGACCATGGTTCCGGACTACGGTCCTCGTCAGTCCAGAGCGGACTTTGATTCCATGTGATCCACACATATAGCTCCAGTATCTTCGACCAAAGTTTAGCTAACATGGGTTATAAATCTCTCTAGTCAGGAAGCTCCAAGTCAGCCCTTTACAAACGGCTCTCTGACATCAGAGCAAAGACTAGGAGCGGGCAAGAGCTTCAGCCTTGCTTGCCTTAATGTGTGCGGCATCGCCGCTCGACACAGGAGCATCGAATTGTGCTGTTTACTGGTGGCGGAGTCTTTCCCGCGGTGGACCCCACCACTGAAGACTGTATATATTATACATATGTATATATATTTATCTATTTTATATATTTTACAAATATATTTATTCTTATGTGAGCAATAGTTACCCAGAAATTATTTGAAAAAGTAAAAATCAATATCAGGTAAAACGTTTCTTTTAATTTAAATTTGAAAGCTTTTAATTTAATTATATATAACCTTACTAGACGGGTGACCCGGCATATCTACCCGAGTGATATATATTTAGATAAGATTTTTTAAAATAATTGTTTGTTATTAGCATTATCTATTTGTTTGCATCAGCATAATTTAATCTAATCTTTGATAGAGGGCGCTGTTCGTGAGCTAAGTAGAATAATTTGAATATATAGTTTTAATATTTGATTTATATATTTTTTAAAATAGCCTATCGTCTTTCCCGTATTTTTTTTTAACTATGTATGGAAATTTGGTTTGAATTAGTGAACTATTGCGAATTTGTATACCGGACATACAAACAAACATACAAACATTCATTTTTATATATATAGATATTGTTGCACCAGGCTGCGGTTTGGCAGATCCTTCAGTCTTGATTCTCTCCTCAGACGCATCTTGAATTTTTCCAGAACGTGTCTCAACCATTCTACACAAGGTTACACCAGTCAATAATAAGACAACTATATTTTTAGGTAGCACCTAGAATCTCTCTTTATTTATCACATTAAAGTTTAAAGCAGGTGGTGTATTCAGTGTATCAAAATACAAATGTTTTATAGTACATAATATTTTATAGTAATAATATGTTTTATAAAAATAAATAAATATATAATTTAAATTTTAAATATATTAAAAATAATATTATAAATAATTTAAAAATACGCGCATTAATCATGATGCAACAATATGAACATTGAAATAAATCAGTTTCAATTCTCTCTAGTTTAGCTGACAGAGCGACTGGACCGATTCTGTGCTTGAAATCTAGAAGGAAATTTTGCTGAGTGGAATTTTATACAAAATAAATCCGCTGGATTTTTTTGTAGATCATTTGTTGGTTGGAAGTTTGTTTGGAAATATATATGTCCTAATATATGCTCTTCCAGGAATAATAAAGTTAACCTACAGTCAACGAGAGAGAGACGTCGATAGAAGGCAACTAAGTTACGGCCATTTTGAACCACTGGCCACATTCCGGAGGGGGCTTTTCTTGGAACCCTGATAACTATTTTTGGACAGTCGGGGGGTGGTGGCGACACAAACGGTCGTTCAGCGGTGGCATCCCCTCGCGCTCCTCTCTCTCGCTGGTTGCCTGGGTTATTCCTCTACCAACTCGTCGTGTGATTATTTCTCTTTCCTCCCCACATTATTATCATATTGCCACACAGAAAGTCGACAGGATCATATCACAGAAGAGTCGACAGGATCATATCACATATATATATATAGCTACATCAACCAATTTTTATTTAAATCCCCTGAGGAGAGTGGCAGCGAGTCACTGAAACATCGGGAACTGAATAAAAATTAGTTGATGTAGACATATCTTCTCCTTCCAATGTCCCCCGATTCTTGCAAAAGTCCAACCCCATCAGCGAGTGCAAGTAACTAAACAGGGCTCTGGCACATTTGTAAGTGCAAAGTCGAACTGCTTTTCACATGTGTAGACATGTGGTGCACTTAGAGTAAAAGCAGTCGTCTACTTCTACCCAACATGACTATCATGGCCTGTACCACGTGTACTAGGGATAAGCAAAAAAAAACTTCTCCAAATCTTCTAGAGAATAGACACGGTCAATAGATAGCATTTTATATCAATATTGACGGGAAAAGTTTTCTTCTTTTCTTCAATTTCCTACCGGCAAAATTTATTTATATAGATATATGCATATTATATAATCTAAAATACAAATATTTTATTTTTTTTAAACATATATTTTATTTCCATTCATCCAGCGGCCCCCTGACCTGCAGAGCTGGATCTTCGGGCTGACCTGGAGGATGACACCTTGGTCATCATGGCATCTGCCAAGACCCGCATCTACACGCACTTCCTGGGCCTGGAGATTCGAGGAGTCCAAGAAGACCCCCTCCTCGTCTGGAGGGGGATCTTATCAAGGTGGTGGAGCCTCCCTCACTCATAGTTTATTGTAAATATTCCCATTATTCTTCATTTATTTTGTAAAACCTAATTGACAAGATGTCAATAAAAGTGTTTAAATGTCTATTTCCATGCATTGACTGTCCTACATTTTTTTACCATAGTTTTAAAATATACCACTTTGAATATATATATTGTTGTAAATATGTATAGTTAACTTACCTATTTTTTTAATTCACTAATATAGGATTCATTTTATAAATTCTATATATTTGTGATAAATATTTAATGTATAATTTGCTTCAAGTAATTGAAAATAAAAACTACGTGATAAGTAAATAATTATCTTTCCTATTTTCACGACTACACCTTCAATTTTCTATCTTTTCAGCAAAACATTATATTCATAATATGCAAATGGAACGCTTCACGATTTTGCGTGTCATCCTTGCGCAGGGGCAATGCTAATCTTTTAAAATACAATATAACGCGGCTGATGATTGTAAAACGAAAATTGCAATTATACCGCGAATGTTTCTTTTAAACAAAAATCGAAATTTATTTTAAAGAGAAATAACGACTATTTCTAACTTTAAGGATGAAGTATGAAAGGGTGAAAATATGAAGAGTAATGGCGAACGGAAAAATAAAAGTGTCCAGGGGCGGGAATCGAACCCACGACCTTCCGCTTACCGGGCAGATGCCATGTCCACTAGGCTACCCTGGACATATTTTTCCGTTCGTAAATATTATATAAAGTAATTTAAAATACAATATAACGCGGCTGATGATTGTAAAACGAAAATTGCAATTATATCGCGAATGTTTCTTTTAAACAAAAATCGAAATTTATTTTAAAGAGAAATAACGACTATTTCTAACTTTAAGGATGAAGTATGAAAGGGTGAAAATATGAAGAGTAATGGCGAACGGAAAAATAAAAGTGTCCAGGGGCGGGAATCGAACCCACGACCTTCCGCTTACCGGGCAGATGCCATGTCCACTAGGCTACCCTGGACATATTTTTCCGTTCGTAAATATTATATAAAGTAATTTAAAATACAATATAACGCGGCTGATGATTGTAAAACGAAAATTGCAATTATACCGCGAATGTTTCTTTTAAACAAAACATGCATATGTGTGGAAACAAATTTCAATAATTTAGATATACCCCATATCTTAATTACAAAATCAAGGGTTTTTTAATGACCAATATTGTATATCCCAATATCTGGATGGGAGAAACAGAAGAGAGTTATGATGATTTAGGGTACGACTCACTTGTCTAGCTATCCTCTTGGTTTACGGACCAGGTGGACTTCAGTAGCAACGTTGTGTGGAACCCATACACCCAACATGCTCGACCTTTCAACTCCCACCCCCGAACAATAGCAGCAATGACAGCAATGATATTTCTTGGCTATCTAGAGAGATATATTAAGTGAAAATTTTTTTAACAAAACACGCGAGAATCAACGGCAAGAATAAATCTTCCAGGAAGAAAATCAATCAAGCAATATCAAAACCATTTATAATTTCACATTAATGAGGAGATTAACGTGACCAAAGAAGTGAGAATTTGAGACTATCCGGGATCCTTTGAGAAAACAAAAGTAAGATTTGATAACACAACAATGGGTATAGAGTCTCTATAGTTGAGAAAAAAATCAAATGGCAAAAAGATATTTCTTAGAGATTTATATTTGAATATTATATTTAAAAAAACTAAGTAAATTTTACTTTAGCATATATTTATATTATACTAATGTTAGAGAAATTTTCACGCGAAGATAACAAGCCGAAACATCAACGAAAGAATAGTTTTGAAAGTGGGAAAGAACAAGCTGAAAGAAGATTTTTTCATGATTTACAAACCCCTCTCATTGAGTTGAAAAAAGGGGAAATATTAAAATTGATTCTAAAAATATCTGTAATATATATATATGGATTTATTTAGAAATTTTTACTCTGTGAAAAGAAAATTATATAATAACTAATTACAAAGAAATATTTCAAAATATGCTCATACAATAAGTAGGAGGAAAGGTTCAAGAAATTTCTTCAAGCTCACTATTTGAAGATATCCACAAGACGTTGTTGGAGAATTATGATGAAAAGAAACAAATTGTAACGAACAAATATCTGACCTTAACGAAGATATGTAAATCTATAAAATTGAAGGATTTAAAAGCACGAATGTTTCTTTTAGACATAATAGAAACTTCTTCTGTCCTTACTGCGATGAAAAAGTTTGTATTATGTAAAAAAGAAACATTCGTGCTTTTAAATCCATTCATTTTATATGTATAGATGGCGCGTTATTGCTTTGTGAAGATATGCAAATATTGTGAAGATGACAGGTAAGAATGGCTTTCATCATTCGACATGTTCTTGCACACCATTTCAACTAAACTAGAGATTGATCTTGGAATAAGAGAAACTTCGGCCAGAAGAGCTTTTATCTTGTCGACGTTTCGGAAAAATAAGCTTTAAAAATATTTTAACGCCTTCCCATAAAGTGTATTTTCAATTTTCTTGGTGAGGAGACAAAGGATCTACTGACTGAAGTGTTTCTTATTTCAAGAAAAATCAATGTCACAACCAGTCAAACCTCTATCTTCAAGATAAACCAGAAATGTCCAAGTCTTGTAACAATCTCAGATATTTCCGATATCCTCTCTTTCTTAAACCTTCCTAATGATGAGAGACATAGTTCTAATGTTTTAAATCTAATATCCAAGTATACCAACCTGAATTTGACTTTTATTCTACACTAAGATTTGTTGCAGATCAGCTAACCAAAAATTGGACGTAAGCACTTAATGTGAACTGACTCAATGGATTGATACATTTGACTGCATCGACATGTGTCAGAGAGAATTTTCTCCTTTAAATATTTCTGAACAATTTATAATACGTATTCCACATATTCCTGTCTCAAATTAATTTAACTCTGAATCTATCATTGTATATATATGTATATATTGTATATAACATATAAATATATATATGTGGTGAGGCCCTGTAGCCTCTTGTAGAGTCTTGTCGACTAAATCTGTGGTAAGATATTCAGTCGGCTTAATATAGTGTGAGTCCCTGTAACTCTCGCTATACTGTATTGACCGAGAGGAACAGTCAGGATAAGGAGTTTTCCAGTACCTCTCTGCACCTTGGAAGACCTTTTGCAGTTCTCACAAAGTACAGGCAGTCTTGGTCGAGGCAGAGTGGAAAGCTTGGGGATGTTCACACAAAAAAAACGAAGACACAGTTGCACTAAGAAAGTTCCGTGAACAGATAAAAGTTGAGCTAGGATCGAAAGATGGAGATAGAAGAGTTCTTACTGACTACATGGTGGATGAGGTGCACCTGGGGTACAACCGACGAGGGCTTACGCATATGGTGAAGTGACTGTCAAGTGACTGTAAAGTGACTGTATTTATAGGTTAAGACGGCGGCCTTATGCGACAGGGGCGTGGATCGTCTGGTGAAACTGTACACTGGCGCCGTCCTGACAGTGTTTCCAATCTATCTTTAGATGTTGTTGTGGGAATTCTAAATCTATCTCGATTTGAGACGCTTTTGACCTTTTGCTTTAGCTCAACTCTTAATCTATTATAGAGTTTTATATATTTATCCTCAGTTTGTACAAGGTACAATGCATATGATGATGTAATGACACATGTCAATCATGCGTATAATCATTTACAGATATGTTTCTATTATACAACATGAAAATATTGTTATAAGTTATATACAATATGGGGTTGTTGGTTTAAATTACCATATATATAAAGAGAAATGGCATACAACAAAGTATACATTTTAAGATGTGGTCTATCATAAGGGATATTCATAGGACATTTTCATCAACAGATTTTCTTGAGGGTTCTTGTGGACAGTTAGCATCTTGGATTATTTAGGTTATAGCCGTTACTTTTGGTTGTTGGTTACTTCGGAATTTGGGCTTAACACTCCTTTCGTAGATAGTTTTAACATGAACGATTGATAACTCAGTTTATGGTAGAAATCAGCACGAATGAAACTGAAGGGGATAATAAAAATTAATTAGACGCAGAAATAAAAACGGCCTCGGTGACAATGAATTCTAGGTTGCTGTGTATACAAGATGTTCCAAATGTAAAACCTCACGTTGCTAACGGCGTGGTTTCAGGATTTAGCTTGTAACTGGACAGTACTGGGATATTGACAGCGGGTCGGGGTCAGTGAGTGCACCTCTGAGATGAGCACAACGTCAGATGTTTCAGGATACCTCTCTCGCTCCAAATCCAAATATCTATTCCTTAAACTGAGGTCGGTTTGACGATGTGACTATCGGCCATTCTAGGTTGGACAGGAGGTAGCCCTCTACTGTGTGAAGACCTAACGTGGACGGGCACTCAACTCCCTGCTTCTATAGCTTGCTTACCCTTAAAGACCTAGACTTAAGTACTGATCACGGAACTGCTGCTTCTGGCGCAAAACTTCGATGGAAGGACTCGCGTTTGACGTAGCTCCAGGAACATTGTTATCATTAATCAGTAGTTCTGTTTTCAGCCTCTAGTTGGCTCCATACCACTTTGTTATCAATAGTGAACTCTACAGTGAGCTATCGGAATGAGAATTTGAGGTTACAAGGGTCTAGCATACAAGACAGTGTGAGAAAATACAGCCATCCTCTAAGCCACTCTGTGTTATGTATCAGGATATCGTATGGAGCCTTTATTGTGTCTATTTAACATTTAAGTGAATGTCGTTTTCTTTTAAGGTCTCACCTTAGGACACCGAGTCCCTTCTTTATAACTTGACCTTCATGTGGTAATACCTCTCTCTCTCTTTGAGTCAAATAAATGAATAATCTTCTCTATAAATATGTAGGAATATCTCTTTTCAATCCCGTAAAGAACTTTGAAGTTCGCAAGTGAGAAGTTAGAAAACCAAACTTGTAATACTGGTATTAATTAC
The DNA here is from genome assembly GCA_030710605.1 of Cordylochernes scorpioides. Lineage (NCBI taxonomy): Eukaryota > Metazoa > Arthropoda > Arachnida > Pseudoscorpiones > Chernetidae > Cordylochernes > Cordylochernes scorpioides. The sequence continues at coordinate 62,548,842 of CP092864.1, forward strand.
TTTAAAATGTTTTGTTTCTTGCCAAATTTTCTGTGATGTTCAAACTGAAGGTTTGGATGCCAGGAAGGTATCGCCAGCAATAACTATTCATTGTTAGATGTGAACTTTAGGCGAAGTTACGCCGTGTGGACTTTTCACAAGCTGATGAAAGAACAGGTATCACATGAACCAGGCGAGGAAGAGCTGCTTCTAAATATCCTTTTCAGATTCAAATAATGACGAATCAAAAATAATTATAGGACGACTTGTCATCGAGGATGACTATGCATTATCCCCTATGTCGAGCAAAATGATATCTGTTTTTCCACATCGGAAATCGCAGGTATTAAAAGCTTTATAGCCAAGGGCTCAAAAAATTGTTCCAGGAGAAAGAATATTAATCCAGTTTTTCCCTTATTACGGTATTATATGAAAAGGCGGATCTTAGGGTCATAAATTGCAGCACGCAGACCAATTTAATTCCCTCCGGAATGTTTTAATGTTTAATTTTCCTACATTTCCGCGCTACAAGCTGCTTCCTAGTTTAAATATAATCTTTTTTCATAAGTATTGTTTTAAATAGTGTTTTTGTGTTGAGTGAAAATATCGAAAAGTTAGCTTTTTGATTTATATATTTCTCCATCGCATTTGTGACGAGCTAATTAATGTTTTATTTAATACTAGCGGATGTGTACCCGGCTTCGCCCGGGTTTTATCCGAGTGAAAGTTTGCCTAACGAATATTATATATTATGAAGTATAATAAACAATGTTAAATATTAGTTTTAATTATTAATCAAGATTGTGTGTGAATATGTGAGAAAGATGTAATATCGTTGTTGTTTTCTTGGCCGACTGTTTTACATATGGTGTTATCTTAAAATTGCTTGTTTTGAATATTTTTTTAGATTGAGTTGAATGAATTGCTGAATTTTTTTTTTGTATTTATATATAAATAAAATTAACTCTGTTGATTTTTTTTTGTATTTATTCGATAACAGCGAAGTTACGCATGTTAAAGTTAGGAAAAATATTTTGATGTTAAGCAAAACCTGCTCCATCTCGTTTTACATAAATGTTAAAAATTTGGTCGAAATTGATGCATTGTAACGAAAGTTTTTAGTGAACAACACTTATGAAATTAGCATTTTATTAATATAGATAAAATCATTCAAAATTGAATGTATTTGTTGGTTTTCAATGGTAATATTAATTATTATTTACCTGAATATCGACGCACTCGAGGGAAGTATTAACTTACGTGATGTTTACTTTGAACCAATAAAGACCTATTTAAAAATACAGTTATGAAAATATGGCTAATGGTTAAGCTGGTAGGCATATTGAGTGGGAATATAGAGAAATTTTAACTCCCTATCAAACAGTGATTAACTGATGAGCCAGAGGCCCTCCCTTTAATTTTTCCATTGCAGTAAGGACAGTAGAAATTGTTTTATTTTAAAAAGCATCATACGCGTCTAAAATAGTTTCGTATTAAATTTATTCGAGAAACTCTCAAATGCCTTATTTATAAATCCTGATTAAAAAGGATTTAAAAATTGATAAAATATTTTGAAAAATCGAAAATACCGTTTAAAAATTAAAATAATAATTATAAAATTATTATATAAATGCAAGATGTTGTTATCTCTAAATGAAAAAGTTATTATTAAAGCGCAAAATGTTATATAAATGTAAAAGTTGTTATTAAAGTTTAAAATGTTGTTATTAAAGTATAAGATGTTGTCACTAAAGTGTAAAATGTCTTTAAATTGCAAAACACACACACACACACACACATATTAAAATTTTTTTAAAATATATTAATTTCAATTAAAATAAAAGTATTTTTCGATAAAACAAAAAATATCTATAGTAAAATTATTAAAATATTTTTAAAAATCAAAAATTTTGTTAAAATTTTAAAATGTTGTTATTAAAGTGTAAAAAAAATGTCAATAAAGTGTAAAATGTTGTCTTAAAATTGCAAAACCTATATATGAGCATTTAAGAAATTGGAAACCTTTTCAAATATAAATTTCAAAATTGACTTATTGTGAAAATTTAAAAGCCTAAATTAAATATTAAAAGTTTTAAGAGATAAAATCGTGAAAGTTACTTATGAATAAATTTGAATTCATATCTGTGAATTTATATTTTAAAACTTTGGACAACCAAAATACTTTATTTATATTTATACATTGTCCTATTTTATAGGCCTTTCTTGTTAGGTGTGGCGAGTATATCGGGGCGGTATTTCCTCACCAATAACTAGGAAATTTGCCCAAATACTGCATTTTATATTTAGTTTTATATACTATACATATATAAAGTATATTTATATATAAAAATTCCCCCATGGAAAAATCTGTATACAGTACATATATGCTTCAAAAAACTAGAAATAAATCATAAGGTATGTTCATTTTATTTTAGCCAATGATCTTAATTTTTTATCATAAAATATTAGACCTTATATATCCTATTCGGCTCGACAAGGATGTGGCCTTAAGGTAGCAATTGTAATATTGGTAGACCTTGATTGGAGTTATATATTACATTAAAATCCCAATTTTCAGGAATGAAATTGTTTGATGAACATATCTTTAGGTCGCTTTTTGGACGTTGACTCTTCGTTTTTGCTAATATGGCAAATATGTTATCAAAGAACCGTTGAAGAGCGATTAACGCTTGAAAGCTAGCGTTTTTTTAATGAAAAAGATACTCATTGTGAGAATATATTTGTAGGCCTATATATTTAAATGAAAAATATACATATTGCGAGGGGCTTATTTAGGGAAATTGATATTAAATGAAAAGCATTAATTATATTTAAGGTTTTCAATAAAAATATATCTATACCGTTTCATATACAAGTGTTTTGACTCACTGGTTATTCAATAACGCCAGAGAAAGTTGATCCAATCAACTGAATGTCATCCGAATTTCCTTAATCCCAGTGGATCAGTTATATTTTTACCCTGTCTTGTATACATTTGTAGTATTTACTTGTAGGGTTTACGGCATTTTCCTACCGATTTGGCATCTTATTTAATTTAAATTTATAATTATATAACCCCTCTTTTATAAATGTTCACACAAGATTTTTTACTCAATATAAAAATTATAGACATAACTTGTTAAACAAATGCATACTTTGATAATTTAAACAATGTTTAATAGAATTTTGATGTATTCTATCATCATAATATGTAGTGTGCTCTCTCCGGTTAGGAGGTCGTCCATCTTGGAATGTTGTTTGCATCACAGGACAATACTGTGTGATGTTCTTTAAATCTTATTGTGATTTAACTGGTTTCACCAATGTAGACAATATCACAATCCAGGCATGGGAGTTCGTAAACTACATCTTAAAGTGGTTTGTGAAAGCTATTTTGGTTATGGGATTTTTACATGTAGGAAGAAATTGATGGTGTGCTTTTGAAAAAAAAGTTCTATTTCCACACTTTCTTAGTTTTCGGGTTAATGTATCGATTGAATCAATATAAGCAGTAAGAAATCACAAGTAGATATTGGTTAAAAGTATGTTTTGGGTAGTTTGTATTTTATCTATTGTTTATCACAAGAAATAAATACAAACCACCCCGAACCGACAACACTTTCCTTTGTGAAGATTTTGGTCAGAACAGAAGGCTTCCCAACTAGCACAGGTGTGTTCTTCAAATTACTACCTAACTCACCATATTCGTTCTAAATTACGTAATTGTGTGAGATACAAGTTCGTAGCTATACTTTTAAAGGATTCTCAATGACAACTAATCATCTGTGATCTGAGTTTTGTACGTGACACAGCATTAAACTATACTACAGTAAATATAAGACAATAACGTTTTTTTGCTTATCCCCAGTACACGTGGTACAGGCCATGATAATCATGGTGGGTGATTAGCGACTGCTTTTACAAATGTGCCAGAGCTCCGTTTGGTTACTTGCACTCGCTGGTGGGGTTGGACTTTTGCAAGAATCGGGGGCCATTGGAGCATTTTCTTTTAAACAGAAAAAAGTGTCCAATGCGGGAATCGAACCCGGGTCCTAGTGGTCGAAAACCAAACGGTTTAACCAACCTTCCATCGACCCCCAGACAATAACGTGTCAACTATACGTAATAAATATGATCCAACATGCTGTCTAGATGTTGAAGAACCAGAGTGTTGGCTTGCCCTCTGACTAACCAAATTGTACTTGCTTACTTTGACATAATGTCAAATCATCTTTCTGTATATACTCAATCTTATGAAAACTTCGGCAAGTTTAGAGAAATTTGTACACAGATTTATAAATCACTACTAATTCATCGAGTAATTAAAGATATATATATGTAAATAATTCTAATATAGCACAATAGTCTGATAGACTTCGTGCTTCTGTAATAATAAAATAAAAATATGTAATAAATAAAACTATAAAGCACGATTGTTTCTTTTAAAACCAAATCGAACAGAATTTCTCTACTGTCCTTACAGCGATGAAAATTTATATGTAATTCTACTTTTCTTATGTCCATAGTTTGCATTGTATAGCAAAGATTCCATCCTTCAGTGTTGAATATATGAGTAGAGTCCTCTTCAATACAGTATTAGAGCTCTAAAAACTACCTGGTGGATTACATTGGCAAAACCGCTGGGAGGGTTCCCCACTGATGAGACAAACCCTCTCAATATTTTTCATCGCAGTAAGGGCACAGTAAGAAGTTTATTTCACCTCATAAAAAATCGTGCTATATTTATTGTTTTATCTCTTATAATGTATAAGAGATGTATAAAGTATATGTAATAATCTCTTATAATCCTACAGTGTGTCAGCGAGTATTTCAATATTTAAACTATGTAAAACAACATGGATGCCTACATCCATCTTCAAGGCACAAATAGACGAAATTCAATATCTAACAGGAGAAATAACAAAATAAGTTGGCATTTTCAGATACCTAGGTCCACTTCATTACAATAGAGAGAGAGGACCTTATCTCAACAGGAAATAAACGACATTCCAACGACACAAGGATTTATATAAAGTATGGAAATACTCATAACACCAAAAAGAAAACCTTCCACAAGAGTACATACACAGTTATGTACTTTAGTTCTCTCAAATAGGATGGATCCTTAGAAATGTCGATAAACTTTATATTTTCTCCCAACTACGTTAAAACAGTACGTGGCTATGTTGTTTCTTATCCCCTTGTGTAAAGATTACACGAATTTCATGAGTTCATGCTCCTAGAACTGTTTATGATAATGAACGGCCTCTCCCAAAGGTCCTGTGTTGTGCATCTAATGCAAGTCAAAATGTGTTCTGGAGCTGCAGGTACTAAGCTACATTTTGGGCCAAGTAGGGTAGATTTTGTTGTTATTTTCTATCTTCAATGGCTTGAGATGGCCTGTTATAAATCTTGTTGTTTGATGCTGTCTATTTCTGAGTATTGTCACATTACTAAGAAACCATCCTAGTTAAAAGAAATACTTATAACTATTAGACGATGTCTATGTAGACTAAACTTACTTCAGCCAATATACACTTTAATAGATTTGTATCTTGTGTATGGGGAGGACTAATTTCAGGGGTGGCTGGTCTGAGGCATTGATTGCTGCTACCAGGGGATTGTCTTAAAGGCAGGACTTTTGAAAAGTGATCGCTAACCTAGTAGGATGTCGTTAAAGAGACGTTCCACTGCCATTGTAGGGATGACAGCCAGTGTGCAGGCAGGGCCATGGAGGCTGCCCCGGGCCGCGAGGTCGCCGCCCGCCACCCGGCTAGACATGCTGTGCTCTAGGCTACTGCTGATCCTGCTCTCCTTGCGCTTCGTGCACGCGGCCAAGACAGGTAGCGGTCTGCAGCCTAACACGTTGCTATTGCATATTTTTTTAAAGTGGTGAGAACACTCGTGAGAGAGTACACCAAATGAGCATTAACCACAATTTATCGGGAGAGGTGCCTTTTCTTTTTACTTTTTCCTCCCGGAAAAAGTTCCATCAATATTTCAACTATAGTCCAGTAACTCTTCGTCAGTAAATCATTTCTTTGGTCAATTCGAAGGATTTCATAGTCGCCTCGTTTGACCCGCGAAGCGGCCCGGACTGATAAACACCATAGCACTAAATTATTTTCTTCAGGTGGGCAATTTGACAGAGCTTGTGTTGTGGCATTTTTACTGTCGTTAGTCTGCGGGATTACAGAGACAGTCAATAGACGGCGCGCATCGTTTTTATGCCTATTTTGAGAAGAGAGAGACGTCTTTGATTTTTATAAAAATATTATAATCAGATTCATTAATCTTATGTGACTTATGAAAGCCTATGTGCGTGTCTGTTTCCTCTGTAGAGGGAGCGCAGTTGTTATGTGACGTTTTCGTTTTTATTTAAATATCCCCACTTGGCTTGCTGCCGTTCGGTGAACTAGGGCAGGAACAATAGCCCAGCCACGTATTGTCCGTCGGCGCAGGGAGCCGGTCAAGCGAGGTGACGGTGCTGCGCGGCTTCGCGGCCTTCGTGCCGTGCATCCCGCGGCGGTTTGAGTACGAGATGGAGCCCGAGGTGCTGTCGTACGAGTGGACCGACACGGAAGGCACGCCGCTCTCGGACTCGCGCTTCCTGCTCAAGGAGAACGGGGACCTGTGGATCTCCAACACTCAGGTGCAGGACACGGGCTCACTGCTGTGCCACATGCGGCTGCGATCGGGCTCTCGCGTCTACCGCCACCGCCTGCTGGTGTACGACCGCACGGTGCTCATGTACCGGCTGCAGTTCGAGGCCACGGGCAGCATCGACGACACCGGCGTGATACAGATGACCGACACCCTGCAGCGAATGACCCATGCTCGCTGCGGTGCTCTCAGCTGCTCGCTCGACTCGGTGCGCTTCAACGGCTGCCACTTCAACTCCAAGGTAGGCAGTAATCCTAGGGCAATTTTAGACAAACTTTAGTATTCTGACCTAACATCGTTGTTGATACATTTATGTAATTCTCCTGACACCACCCCATGGCTTCCTAGATATAATAGCACTACCCTCTCTTCATTAACATGCTCTATGGACAGCTATAGTCGTGAGTCCCAATGAGAAGCCTGCTCAGAATTATATTTTGCAAGCCTACATGCTTCCACCGCCTCGCCTAGTCTCTCACATCAGTTGCTACTAGGAAGAAATAATAAATATTGACAACATCCCCTCCCCCCACAAACTGACATTCGGTCCAGGAGGACGAGCGGTGTTCCTTCAGCATCACCATCCGACCCGTCAACGTCTTCATCGACACGGGCTGCGACATCCACTGCTACCGCGCCCGGCAGCGGGAGATCCTCTCCAAGGTGGGTGGGTGCTTCTACAGCTAGTGTGTGAATGTCATTCTGCAGCTGGGTTTTACTTACTTTTATGTATAATTAGGCAACACATAGTGCACATGGTAGAATTATATAACACTACTTATTATTTAATATAAAGAAAGCATTTTTACAAATAGCGAACTAAATATGAAAAAAATATGTGGGAATGCTTTACTCACCAGTGCTAAATCTTCCCAGAGATTTCGACAATTTAATCGGCCAGATCGCTACCACTATTTTGTTGTCCATTCTGCTTATAATGCATACAATTTCGTTCTATGTATTTTTGAAAGAACTAGCGTGTTGCATAATTCCATCCTCAACTTGCTCGTGGGTCCAGTTATACACGTTTTACGTGAACATTGTTCCACGAGGGGTAGATGACATGTGAAGTACATTGAGATAACTATCTGTGAATTACGAGACACACAGTGGTGAGAGTCGCGATTAAAAAAATACTGACACAGCTCAAAACACACACATCGTAGGTAAACATGACGCTAGAATGTAAGATGGCTGGGTAAATACACAATCCAAGTATATTTTTAAACGAATTCTATAAATTATAGATAGAGAGATATCTGCTTTCTTCTCGATACGTTCGAAACCACTACTAGCCATTCAATGCTCCTTCCACATACCATCTACTACAATTGGTATCAGTTTCAACAATGATATAAAGCATGGGCGAGATATATATTGAAGTTAATATACCAATTCCACTCCTATTGTCCTTGATGTCAAGTATGTCTAGATGGGTCAATTTGGGTTTTTTTAACTTTAACCTAAACACACAGTTTCATCAAATCCTTCCAAACTTTGTAACCATCAACATAATAACGACCAGTAGGTTTAGTTTGGAGTATTGTCAAAAGAGGACGTCAACTGAATTTATGTTGGAGGCCTGAATAATCTAGTACAGCAGGTTTTTCAGGGCGCATAACTTTACAGTTTACAAAGAGTAAAAAAAAAAAAACTTATTAAAATGATTTCATCGTGGATATTCTTTTTTTTTTTTTTGCTCTAGAAGTCCCTATCTGATCCAATCTGTAGGTATTTCTCTCCTGCAATATAATTCTCAGTATATACTCCAGAGCATCAATGTTAAGATCTACCGTGCCGCAGGCGGAGGCCGCCATCAAGGAAGGCCTAACCCACTGGACCAACTACACGTCACTACCGCGCATCCCCGACCCCACGTCTCTGATGACGACGCACTACGTGACGTGCGAGGTGGGCTTCCGCCTCATCCCGGGCAGCTATTGCTACCCCTGCAAACCGGGCTCCTTCAGCGGGCCCAAGGACACCCGCTGCCACCCCTGCCCGCGCAACGAGTGGCAGGACCGCTACGGCCAGGAGTCGTGCCGGCCCTGCCCCGCGGGCAAAGTCACTGCCAAGAAGGGCGCAAAGTCCTTCCGCCTCTGCTACGCTACCGGTATGACCGGCATTGTGCTGCGCCTCTTCCACAAGGGCCAAGAGCTGCTCAAGAGCGCCCTCACCACCGAGCTGGTCCTGTAGATGACAGCTGTAAATCACAACACTCGTTTCTCCACTTTGGGGGATTTTCATTCAATTAAATTTGAGATTACTAGTTATCGTTCTCTGAAGACACCATCAGTGTCTAGATCGAACAATTCGGAACAGATATTAAAAGATGCAAGTTCCTACTAAATAGAGACATGACGGATGTAAATGGCAGAGCATTGTAAAGTTGTTTTCTGGTTAGTTGATCTAACCGACATGGTACAGTGGGTCCCCAAGTCAAAGAAAGTTCAAGCTGCAATTGGCCACGGTATAAAACCGCAGAACGGATATTTAATTAATCAATAGAAAATGAATTCTATCTGTTGTCCACAGGTAAGATCGTCTCGGGTGCTCAAGAGAGATGAAGGGAAGGAATGGATTGGATTCGAGATTCGGCAGGCTATGATGGAAGTAGAGGTAGGTGAATATGGGAAATCTCTCCGCATCATTTCGGTTTAAGCTTACAGTACTTTTTTATTGTTGCCATTTACACTAATGACATATTCTACTTGAGTAAAAATCAGTTGTTATAAATATTCTCTTGTACCTCTCTTTATTTACACCCACGACATCTGCTGCCATCTATCATCCGAAATACGAACTACTTATAGACAGAGACATTAGCGCGCCATCTAGACTCATGGACAGAACTCAGGAAGTGGAAAGTCTTTGATATCCATGGGTCTTCATATTTCAAACATATATTTACATATATGCTCTCTACGTAATATATAATAGATGTGGAGAGAAAGTATTGAAATATATGTCTATATATTGAAGTATAATGTATGTAAATGAATTAGAGCTTATGTACAATACATGGATGGAGAAGTGAATAAGGTTGAAAATAAGTTTATTACAGGAGATAGAGAGAGGTGTGTCAGGTTGAAATTATGTTAAATGATGTACCAAAAGGCTACAATCTTCGTGCATACAAGGTCGATGAGAGTGCATATCAGGGATTATATACATCAGGGGGATGGATAAACTATGTACAATATAGGATAGATATAAAGTTATGTTGGATCAAAGGTGTGTTGACTATAGCAGGAATGGCTGTAACAGTGGGATGCCACACCTGCAAGATGCCACTAGAGCTTAACTAGCTGGCAGTTTGGGATCTCTAACTGCTGTGAGGGAGACGTGAGGGGAGAATGGATCTAGCTGGATCTCCACGTTGTCTCAGTAATCTGAGGCGTCTTCCCTATATTCTGAGGTGGGAGAGTGCGAAGGAAGGAAACCCGCTGTGGTGAATGGCTCGGGTAAAACAGTCCGTTGACGCAATGCCAGTTACTGAAGGGCGTTGCTGACCTAACCCTGCATCTAGCTTGCTCTAGATGTTCTTCACTTCAACTGCTGTATCGATGAAGGTTGGATCATAATTTGGGAGGGATATTCTTCCCGATTCTTTTACCAAAAATACGTTCTTGTAGAGATTCTTGCCAAGCATTGCGGTCACAAGAGGAACTAGAGAGCCGAGTCAGGCTGCGAGCTGCAGAGCTTGACCTCCACAGTGTTGCCTGTGGCGAGCACGCCCTTCCAGAGGCAGCGCTCGAAGCGGCCCGCGGTCTGTGGTCCGTCCTTCAGTACGACGGCCGAGCGGTCGAGTGTGGAGTCACACAGCGAGCTGGAGCACTGCGAGCCTCCGTGGCGCCTCCACGTGTAGCGGTGGTTGGGGTTCCGCCGAAGGGCCGCGCGCAGGTAGGCCTTGCGGACCACCGCCTGGACCTACACACCCCGTCGTTAGAGTTTTCTACTTACTTACTGCATGATGTGTGTTAGACACTTAGTGTGTTGAGTATAGAATATACATTTAAATTTTATGATGTAACAACTATGTTATAAAAAGACAAGCCAACCTAATTCTTATCGAGGTCGTGTTTTACTGAAGACTGCAAACAGAGAAACGAGGATTCAGAACCCGGTGCTTAGAGCCACAGGTAAGTCTGTCTATTCAATGTTTCCATGATCTGGCCCACGTGTCTAGATATGCAAAGGGTTTAGCAAATGTACAGTGCAGGTACATATATATTTCTTTAATAAAGCTTTGAAATTCCTGTCTTATTGTCCTGGAGAAGAAATGTGCCGGAAACCGGCGGTCGAAGTTAGATAAACTTAGGAGATATAGCCAGTTGCGTGGCAAAGCGTTTGATACCTTGTTGTCTTCGATGTGAAAATTCACTCACCTCCGAGTTCATGAAGCAGTAGAGGACTGTCACAAAAATGCCCTGAAACACAAGATTTGAACTCTTTTAACATTGAGAGAGGGAGAGAGATTGAGATTGAAACTGATTTATTTCAAAGTCCATATAAGATTATAAAAGATTAAATACAGAATGAATATAAATATGAATAAATAAGATTATATAATGATAAATATATGTATAAATAGATATAAATATATAAATATACATATATGTGATATGATCCTGTCGACTCTCAATGTGACAATATAGTGATAATAATGTGGTGAGGAGAGAAATAATCACACGACGAGTTGATAGAGGAATAACCCAGGCAGCCAGCGAGAGAGACGGGAGCGCGACCCGCACCGCCAGGCGGCCGGCCGTTTTGTTGTGTATACCACCCCCCGACAATCTAAAAATAATCCGGCAGGGTTCCCAGAAAAGCCCCCTCAGGAATGTGGCCAAAATGGTCGTAACTTAGTTGTCTTCTATCGACGTCTCTCTCTCGTTGACTGTAGGTTTACTTTATTATTCCTGAAAGAGCATATATTATGACATATGTATATAAATATAGATGGAAAAATTGCCGGGAGGAAATTGATCCATAGAAGCATAAGGCGCTTCTCCCGTCAAAATAAACGTCAAAAACTGACGCCATCTATTGACCGTCGCCGCAAACTAGCGGCCTCGGGTCGGTGACATAGCCACAACACCAGCTTTGGCAAATTGAGAAGCGTCCACCTAGAGACCATGGTTTCGGACTAATGGCCCTCGTCAGTCTAGGGCGGACTTTATTCCATGGGATCCACACGGGATCTAATGGAATCTTCACAATCTACCAAAGAGGTGTTTTGCTGGAAAGGTGGCTGGGCCAAATCTATGGCTAGAATATAGATGGAAAAATTGCCGGGAGGAAATTTATCCATAGAAGCATAGGGCGCTTCTCCCGTCAAAATAAACGTCAAAAACTGACGCCATCTATTGACCGTCGCCGCAAACTAGCGGCCTCGGGTCGGTGACATAAATATATATACAAGGTCTTCATTGGTGGTGCCCACCGCGGGAAAGACTCCGCCACCGGTGGGCTGCGAGAGTTCTCTCCCACAGAGTGGGCAGGTCTAGGTGATGGGTGGCGTTGCCCACCTCAAGACCAAGATGGTACTTGTAGATGGTAGCCTTCGCCACACTTTTTATTTTCACTGCCTCGGGATGGAGGCCGACGCCGAAGAGCCAGGCCTGCAGATCCAGGGGCACTTCGCAGGAGGCGAACACCTCCCAGAGCAGGGATAACACGGCTTGGCAACTCCAATATCTGTGGACCAGCGACCCGTCGCTGGACCCACAGGCGGCACAGTTGGCACGTCTCGAAGCAGGATGGTCAGGATGTGGTAGGGCGTGGAGGGCCAGCCGTAGGGCGACATCTGCGTCGTGCCCCGAGAAGCAATTTCGACGCAGGTCGGCCCAGGGGATGTAGCGGGGCACATCCACGGTGGGAGTCCACCGGGGAGCCAGCTCTGCAGTAGGATGCGCCTGAAGCCGTGCAGAGTCTAATGCCCGGCGCGCCCTCTGGCTGGTTAGGCGGGTGATGGGGGTCGCCGATCCCCGCAGGACGATAGTATCCGCCTCGTACTCCACATGATAGCTGGAACTGGCGTTTTCCCCAGATGCTGCGCGTCCAGGAGCGCGGCCCGCGTTGAGCGCGCTAGTGCAGGGGCGCCATCGGAGAAGTCCCCGACAGTCGCTTGTAGCCAGCGCTCGGGAGCCAGCAGGTCTGGCGGCCGCAGGAACCTGTTGTCGCCTCGAAGACGCAGGGACCTCAGGCTGGTGGGATGAAGATCCCGGTGGTCAAGTTCGAGGACGCTGGAGGCAGCCTCCCAGAGGCTCAGCAGTCTCCTCCTCCTAGGCGAGAGCCAGACGTCAGAAGCCGGCGGTGTCAACCACGCCCGGCTAAGGACCACCCAAGAGTAGCCGTTGGCGGCACCGCGAAGAGAGGCCTGGACCCCCTTCAGGCAGGAGAGCCGAAGCTGGCCCGCGATGTCAAGCAGGCCGACGCCACCATCGGAGACTGGACGAGCGAGGATGTGCCCGGGGAGCCACGAAACTCGGCTCGCACCCCACACGAAGCGCGCCAACCGCGCCTGCAGCCGGCCGACGGTGGTTTGAAGTGGAAGGTAGCCGTGGAGGTGGTGCAGGATGGAACCCAAGACCAGGCTGTTGGCCGCGCGAGCACGACCCACCAGCGACAGGCCGCGGGTGAAGGGTGACCACCTCGCGATGGCTCGCTCCAGCAGCCCTATCAGGTGTGAGGCCTGGGAGGCGACGGTGTTTCTGGTGGTGATGGTGCAGCCTAGGACGGTCAGCGACTCGGACGTCCAGGAGATTCCCAGAGGAGAATCCGTCCGGTGCTTCCAGGAACCGCACCAGAGCCGGCAGCTCTTCTTAAAGTTGACAGCCACCCCGGAGGACATGCGGAACTCTTCGAAGATCAGGGGCACGAGCTCAAACTGAGCGTCGTCCCTGATGAAGAGTACGATGTCGTCCGCATAGGCAACGACGCTGCCGCGGCCCAAGATCCTCTCGAGGCGACGTAGCAGTGGCCCAACTCCGATGCTGAAGAGCGCAGCGCTGAGACGGCAGCCCTGCCTCATCCCGTTGAGAAGCGGAAAGGCCTTGGTGTAGACATCTCCGACCCGGATGGAGGCGTCTGCTTCCCCGTAGAGGACAGCAATCCACCCTAGGAAAGTAGATGGTAGGCCCAGCTTATCCAGAAGGGCAAACAGGTAGCTCCTGCTCAGGGTGTCGAACGCCGACTTCAGGTCCAGAGAGATGATAGCCAGCGGCGTGTTATGTCTGGATGCCCCGGCGGCTTCTTCAGACACTCGCGCAATGTTCCAGGAGGATGACCGTCCTGGAACGGCGTAGGTCTGACAGTCGGGCACCAGGTCTGGAAGATGACGTCGCAGACGGGCCATGAGCACGCCGCTGAGGACCCTGTAGTCGATCGTTGGTAGGCTGATAGGCCGGAATGCTTGTAGACCCGGACCACCGTGCACCTTCGGCAGCAGGATGCCCTTGCTGCGTCTTGAGGATGGAGGCAAGGCCCCGCGTGTTCGAGAAGCCTTGAAGACTTGCCAAAGAACCTCGGCGAAGAATTCTTCGAAGGCTTTGACAAACTCGCAGGGTAGTCCGTCCCATCCCGAGGCACGGCCGTTTGACAGGCGATGGATGGCTGCCGCTATCTGATCGCGGGAGATGTCGGCAAGAAAGAGCTGGTCCAACTCGTCGAACTCCAGGGGTATCACTTCAGCTAAAAAGTCGGCGATGGATTCTGCCGAGCTTAGAGCCTGGGCGAAGCGACTGCTCAAGTGTTCTCGAAGGAAACGCCTAAGCTGCCCCCCGGAGATGGCGTTTCCGTCATTGTCGGTGAAGGTGGGGAGAGAGCGACGTCTGGCTCGGAGGGAACGCCCGAGGTCCGACAAGGAAGGATAGTCGGAGCGGGCAGTGTCGTCCTCCAGTCTCCGCCTCAGGAAGAGGCTTGCTCTCTCGATGTATCCACCGCCGGACTCGGCGACGGCAGGCGCGAGTGATCTTATCTGCGCGGCCAGATCTGCCTTGATCTTGGTCCAGTGGTCCCATAACATCGGGGGTGAAAGATTTGCTAGGTCTTCCGATGTTTCATCGATGAACGTTTTCATTCGATCGAAAAACAGGTCTGACCGTAGCAGCTCGCCGATGCAGGGAAGTCTTGTAGGAGCTGGGTCTCCTACTTGGATCAAGACGGCACGGTGGTCCGAGTAGGCGTAGTCAATGGTTTGGTATTGGGTGACGCGGTCGTAGAAGCCTGATGGAAGTAGGATTCTGTCCAGACGACGCGCGTCGACCCGGCTTCCGATAGTAGCAACCCTGGTGTGCTCCAGTGCAGCATCGAAGAAGGTGGCGACGTCGACGAGGTCGGCTTGGTCCAGGAAATCCGCGAGGGCTTCTGCTGAACCCGATGCCAGGTCTTTCGCCGACTCCTCGGAGATGTTCAAATCACCGAGGATCCACGCACCTTCTTCACGCGCCAAAGCTGCGATGATCTGGAGCTGGCGGCAGCGCTCTTCAGGAGCATGAGAGACGTGGGCGTTGACACACGTTATGGAGACTCCCCGGACGGTGAGGTCGAGAGAGAGAGACATTATTAAAAAAGATAAAGAATTGCCAACAATGGCTCCATATAATTTCCAGACATTTTAAAAAGCGAGGTATGAGTAAATGAAGTAGAAAAGTGATGAAATGCTTTTGTTCTGGCATTATCCAACTCGGGGGAATATTTCGGCCCATGTGATTTCTACGTCTTCAGAAGCACGTCATTGTTCACAGCAGCGTTAGTTTATGGAACGCCCCGAATTTCATTGTTTCGAAGAGATTATCATCACAAACACGCCACTGTCTGGATATACTTGAATTTCGAATACTTAATTTTAAAACATACAAAAGGAAATTTGAACGATAGATTTAGAAAAAAAAAAGTAAACTCATAGACAAAACTTAAGGAAGTTGTACCTTTTAGCATGTATATCGGGATTCAGACAATAACTATGAAAGATATTTGACACACAGCGACCTTTATTGAAAACATACGAGATAACTAAGTGTTAAAACAGACGACTGGCGACATCAAAGACCTTCCACTTCCTTAAATTTTGTCCATGAGTGCACATATGTGGAAAAGCAAATTTAGAAGAGCATATAACAGAATTTTCAATAAAAAGATCAACAACAAAGATCAGTGGGCCTATAGGAGTAACTGGGTCGAGATATTTAGTTATCAAGACCTGCGAGGACTGGAGCACTGCGTTGGTAATCATGTAGGCGGCCTCCAGGTTGCCCTGGTCCTGCGGGTTGATGCAGAACAGCAGGTGGGTGATGCCCAGCAGGGGGAACAGCAGCGCCGTGGCCTTGATGGCTTTCCTGCATCCAGCAACCTACGGTCAATCATTCTGCATCCAACAATCTACGGTCAGCCATTCTGCACCCAACAATCTTCTGTTCGGTTCCAAAATCACTTTATTAGGTACCGCTCAACAAGAGCAACCTAGTTTATGATAATTGAAACAATGAATAATATGTGAAGATTATTCACATATTAAACAAAAGGTTAACGCAGGATTAAATCCCGGTTCATGACTGTCGGGAATCAAGGGTGTTACCCACTCGTCCACCGACTATTTTTATCCAACAATCAACATTTACCTCTAAACACAATCTTTCATCTATTGTTGGCGTAGGTTGGCTAGGTCTATTTTAAAAAAACTATTATTCATGTTGCTTTCATGTCTGTCTACAAATCTTGTAATCTAGCTTTATCGAGTCAAATGGTTAGACCATAGGGGTCGGCAACCTTTTGAGTCAGAAGAGTTAAAAATTACAATTTACAAAATTTCAAAGTTTTTAAAGAGCTATAATTTTTTTTTATTGCCAACAATAAATAGCAATCGCCTAAATAAAGTTTTTATTTATGCGAGTACTACACGTCACATCCAAAGAGCCGCATGTAGCTCGCGAGCCGCAGGTTGCCCACCCCTGGGTTAGACAGAAGGATCACAGAGTATTCTGTACGAGTTTCAATAAAACGCCAGAGTCAGTTTTACTTCTCTTGTCAACATTCGAGTCACGTGTGAGCTAGCGACTACCTAAAATGACGTATTTTTAGCTTCCTTTTAATGTAATTTTCAATTCAATTTAAGGTGATATAATAGATAAAAAACGAGCCCCGATAATATAAAAAAAATCTCATTAAAAGCGATGCTTATGCATTGATGGCAAAGTTTGATTTTTTAATAGAGTAAATATTGACCGAGGGTTTTCGTTTCTTCGAGTACCGGCTGTGTATTCAGAACGCTCCGGTGGCTGCTTAGTGGATGGTGATGATGTAACGGTGGTTTTGAAAGGGGAAATACTTTGAGGTACATAAGGGCGAATTTCTTGTCTTACATTGTCCTCGTTTCGAAGTCTCTAATCTCTCCTCCGGTGTTACATGTCCATCAATGTGTGTCACTCTCAGGTGTTATCTGTGTTATCCCAGCTACCTACAAAGAGGCAGTAGCCTGGGACGTGACACATGTGAGGGTTAGAATATGTAAATTAAGATAGTTTAAGGTAGTTAAGGCTATAGCTCGGTCTATATGAATTCCATTTTTTAAAAATAGAATATATTATGTGA
Organism: Cordylochernes scorpioides; assembly: GCA_030710605.1. Lineage (NCBI taxonomy): Eukaryota > Metazoa > Arthropoda > Arachnida > Pseudoscorpiones > Chernetidae > Cordylochernes > Cordylochernes scorpioides. Next base: position 62,566,077 of record CP092864.1, read on the forward strand.
ATAAATTATTTTTCTCGATTAAACTATTAAATAATAAAGAAAAAATAGATTAATATATATAAAAAGACGCCTCTCCCTTTTTCGCTAACAAATATCATCATCCTTACATGTTATTTTACAATACATATTATACGTATAACATTGTATAGCACATATTTACAATCAATATAAAACACCATGTTAGTGTATATATTTTGTCGCATACCTCGAGATATTTGCATAATATTGTTTTGTTTTATATATTTTTACATTTTGTTTCTTATGAAAGGTTGATATATTTGCATGTCCGCGAGAAGCGCGATGTATATATATAGGTAGGAAAAGTAATAAAGTTAGAGTTTCTATTGTCATAGATCTTCTCATGTCTCGTGAATCTCGTTCTTCTAATATAGAACATCACAATATGGCGCAGCCGACAATATCCTCAAGATCGACCATGGAAACCCTCATCAGGGCGATGGCGGACCAGCAGCGCTTGATGAGGGACCAGCAACGCTTGATGATGAACATTCTTTTTGAAAATAAGAATGAAAAGGTAGATGTTATTGCTGATAGTGGAATGGAGCCTAAAGATTCTACAGAACCTGATAATGGTGCGGAAGAAAAATAACCTACTAAGGAGTCTGTTACTGGGAAACAAGGGCCTACTGAGGAGTCTGGTACTGGCGAAATAGAACCTACTAAGGAGTCAGGTACTGGCGAAAAGGAACCAAAGCCTGGTACCGGCGAAGAAGCACCTCCAAAGGAGTTGAGCCTCTCCACCCCCTGGAATAACAGAATCACCATCACCGAGTGGCTGGAGGACAATTGCATCCCTTATACTATGGAGCCTCTTCAGAAACCTGATAAAGTGAATTCTAAAGACGGAGATAAAGAGAGAAGATGGTGAAATCCATATAATTGAAGAAATTATTATAAAAGATGATGAACTTCTTCCTGCATCTTATATTATTGATGGTCATGAATATAGATGGGATGAAATCGAACGAAGCGATGCTTTTAAAAAGGAAATAAATATTTTTGATGCTTTAAGAACCTTACAAGGTAGTGCTCAAGCCAATCTTTGTTATCCTAAAGATTTTTGGATTGTGCGTGATTTGGGATCTAAATGTTTTTCAAATATTATTGAAGATAGTGAAAAGAATAATTTGGATTTGCATGATATGAATTTATCTCATTTTGTCGTTTTTCATCCTGAATATGGAGGGAAATCTATAAAGAAAGTATTGGAAAATGGAAAACTTTCGCCAGAACAATTAACGAGCATTCTTTGTCAGATTTGTATTTTGGTGAGTCATGCTGAGCAAAACATCGGGTTGGTTCACAGTGATATAAGTCCCAGAAATATTCTGATACGACTGACTGCTCAAAAGGTTTTGAACTACGACATTGGAGGAGAGAATTATGAGATCCCAACCAACAACTGCATTGCCAAGTTGAAAGATTTTGAGATATTTCGACTTGTAAAGAATGATAATCCTAATCCGAGTGTTTTTTACGAGAATGTTTCTCAGCTAATTTGGACCCATAATAAAATGCAACTTGTATCGAGGGAAACTGTTTCTAGAACTGTAATTACTCCAATATTATATACTCCGGCCAGTTGTCTAAAAAACAAGTGCCTACTCCAGAGGAAAATCTTAATTTAGGAGGCAAGTCTCCAGAAAAGTCTGGTAAAAGTGCTGAACTGGAAAGGATTGCGAATCCGGTAGATTATAGGAATATTATGTTGAGTAGTTTGAGATCTCTAAAGATTTCAGAATCCTATGACTGTTCAAAACCTGCAGACGATGCCTCTAATCCTGCAGACGATGTCTCTAAGCCTGCAGACGATGCCTCTAAACCTGCAGACGATTCCTCTAAACCTGCAGACGATGCCTCTAAGCCTGCAGACGATACCTCTAAGCCTGCAGACGATACCTCTAAGCCTTCAGACGATACCTCTGGGCCTTCAGACGATACATTTAAGCCTTCAGACGATACCTCTAAGTCTTCAGATCTTCAACGAAATAAGAGACCTTCAAAGGAATCCCATCACAGGAGTGATGAGAGGTCATGGAGGGGGAGTCTGTCGCATACCTCGAGATATTTGCATAATATTGTTTTGTTTTATATATTTTTACATTTTGTTTCTTATGAAAGGTTGATATATTTGCATGTCCGCGAGAAGCGCGATGTATATATATAGGTAGGAAAAGTAATAAAGTTAGAGTTTCTATTGTCATAGATCTTCTCATGTCTCGTGAATCTCGTTCTTCTAATATAGAACATCACATATTTGAAGCAATGTTTCTCCATGATTGTCCTTAGATTGTCAGAGGTTGTCACTTCCCCACAGAAATAACGTGACGACATCAGTTTGAAATGATACACGCACTTTCATCCTTACAAGATGACTGCTAGAATAGATAGAAATATATTTGGTCTTCGGCAAAGGTATTCTTAAAGTGGTTCTTTTATATATATATATATATACATACACTTTTATATATACTTTTAAATTAGAGTTCTTATATGAAGGAACCTACGATGGAGGCCACCAAAAGAGGCGTTACATAGATATTAAAAGAAACCCAAGCATTACTCTCGTGGTTTATGTAAATTAGGTTTGAGACATGTACCGCAATGGACACACAGGCCCATGTAAACATTGCTGGGAGTAAATTTGTCGGTGAGCTGACGAAAGAAGCTTCAAACATCAGGAGAGAACAGTAACATCCAATGATGACAATACTCTGGTAAGATAGAAAATGATACAGAGTAGAGGAAAAATCCTAAATGCAGATAGAGAAATCACAGAAATAATGACGGTACAAAGAACCAAGCACCATAGAGAATATAAGTAGTAGGTTCGGATGGCACAGAGAGGCCCATCTATGCTGATTCCTGCCCAGTAATGAGAGCACTATTTGAAACAAAACAGCTCACAGATCGTGAAAAACACTGAACTAGCCACAGAAATAGCAAACGCAGCTCAGAGAACGTTCAGCTCTATCTGGAGAGACATTATAGACATGCCATATGATGGAAACCTTATCGTTACAAGGAAGAAACAATTTGACGCCGAGAGGAGAGAAATATTTTCCTTAAAAGCCCAATGTAAAATAGTAAACTTACGATTCAATATCTAATCAATTACAAAGAGTTTGATCAAATTTTACGCCGGGAAACTAGTGATAAAAATAAACAAACATAACAATCCCCTATAAACGGTAACCATGCCAACAATCAATTGTTGGCAAGGTGACGTACATCTGCTGCCATCTATCATTCGAAATACGAACTACTTATAAATAGACACATAGCGCGCCATCTACACTCATGGACAGAACTCAAGAAAGTGGAAAGTCTTTGATATCGCCGGTCGTCTATTTTTTTAAGGAGGCAGGGGCAATTTTGTTCATACTTGGTTATCTCATGTCTTCAATAAAGGTCACCGTTTATCAAATATTTTAAAGAGTCATTGTCTCAATCCCGATATACAAACTAAAGGATACAACTTCCTTAAGTTTTGTCCATGAGTGTATATCCAAGAGATGAATCTATTTAACCCGATTCTTACTACAATGGAAAAATAATGACGGTTCACCAGTGAGGCGTGATCACAATATTTTTCAGTAAGGACACTACAGAGGGTGTTCACACTTATAGTATACGAGCGCCCGGTGTAAAAAAGGAACCATTACTTTATTTTAAAAAATCAACAACGTGGAATTCGAAAAGGCTTAAGCTAATTTTAACACGCAATACATTTATTTTGTTATTTAAAAAAAATGCCCTTCAAATACAATAATTTCATAAGAGGTTATATTTTAGGACTTTACAGAGCTAATCTTACCTATTTGGACATAATTAAAATATGCAAACAAGATGATATCAACATTTCTAAAAAAAGTATTTATAATATTATTCACGACAAAATATCAAGTTTTTATTCAAAGCACCTACGGAGAAATGGACAAAAGATTATCACCCTATATCTGTGAGAACTCCTGCAACTGTCAAAAAAGTGAAAAAATATATTACAAAAGAAAATCCTATGCCACAAAGAGATATAGCCAAATTAATAGGAACATCAGTGTCAACAATAAATAAAATAATTAATAAAAATTTAGTCCTAAAAGCTACAAAAAACATGCGGTTCACAAATTGTTTCAGAGCCATATTCGTCAGCGACACACTATCAGGAGATATTTTTATGAAAATGTCTTGGCTGCTGATAGATGGAAATTTATTGTTACATATGACGAAGCATTGGTATATTTAACCGATTGCGACAGAAAAAGAGCTATATACTATCAAAAAAGGGTGGAAAAATCTAGGCCAATTTGGTTGAAGGAATGTGCCGAAAGTTACCCCAAAGGATTTATGGTGGCATGCGGTATATCATATGAAGGAAAATTAAAAATAAGAAAAGTTGAAAGAAATGCCAAAATAAACTCGGAGTACTATCAAAACAACATTTTAGAACCTATATTTTTAAATGATATTCCCTCTATCTATGGAAAACAGAGCAATAAAGTCTGGTTTCACCATGATAACGCCACAAGTCATACCTCATCTTCAACCCAAGCTTATTTGGAAGATTTAAGGCAAAGAACAGGAATCAACACTATTCCAAAGAACAGAACCCCTGTAAAATCTCCTAATTTAGCCCCGATGGAATTTTGCATTTTTGGATGCCTTAAAAGAGCACATGGAAAGAGACAAACTAGGACAATTGAAGGTCTCTGGAAAGTGGTAAAGGAAGAATGGGATATTTTGAGTATGACCATGATCAGAAAGTGTCTGCTATCGTGGAAATTCAGGTGCCGTTCTGTAAATAAACAAAAAGGCTTTCAAATAGAACATTTGAAAAATTTCAAATATGGTGTTAATTTTTAATATTTTATAATAAAACTTGTTTCCTATAAGTGTGAACACCCTCTGTAGAAGATGTTTAATATGGAATCTAAAAAAAAAAAAAACGCGTGTTAAATTGGCCAACAGCCCGAAACGCGTACGTGATTAGCTTTTCTTTATTAATAAAGAAACGGTATTTGGCCAATTCTGGAATAACAGTCAACTAATATCATTTGGATTTCAGAGAATCTTCATTTTTATCAGAGATTTTTGAACTTAATGAGAACTACGTTCCATCAAGTGAGCGGGAGGTCGTCTAGCTTGCTCTTTCCTCAGTCCACGGCGCCGGTAGACACTCGTGTTTCTAGGAAGTGGAGGACGTAGCATACAATTTATGGTACAGTTATTCCGCAAAACATTTACGAAGCTCGCAAGGAGATTTTATTAGGAAATCCAATTCCAAGAATTCCAAAAACTTCCATGTCTCCAGGAGGCGACTTACCGGACCTGGGTCATCTCCAGTGTCACGCGGCTCTTCATCTTGGTGACCAGGATGCGGATGATGTTCACCAGGAAGCAGAAGTTCACCTGCGCGACACGTCCTCATTTAAACACTACGCATAACAGTTTGGTTTAGTGTCGTATTGCCCACAGTAGCTCACACATATATTCAATACAATTTTTGATATGATATGGAAATCTTGAGTTTATAATGAAGGATTCAGTGTATTATGCCATAAGGGTATTCAGTGAACTTCACAGCTAAGCTCCGCTGTCACCGAAGATTTGGTTATTAAAATTTCACTTGTAAAGCAACTTACGTTTATAAACAGAATTTTTTTTCTGACATAAGGAAGCTGTAATCAGTCCTCACACATAATCCAACAGGTCTGTTCTGTGAATATAACTTTGCTAACATGATAACTCATCATTCACAGATCGTAATATATCAATTTCTATTGTTGGGATCTGGAATTAACTCTTAATGGATTTATTTCCCCGAAGAAAAGAAATAGAAGTACGCGCACCACAATTTGTTTAGGTATCTTATGCTAACCTCACTGATTGAGAAGGTGCGCTATTTCAAATTTTCAAGGATGTTGAATTCTTTCACTAGGTCAGTTTCTATTTTATTTTTTATTTATTAACACGGCGCGATATTGAAATATTTGAGACTATTACAGAGGAAACAAACAAAACAACAAACAAATTTAAACTTAGATTAAATATTTAAAAAAATTACGTGTATAAAGCGACAGAGTTCATGAAATTTATATAAACAAAGTGGTTGGTAAGAGAGATAAATAATTTAGATCAGGGAACAATCGATGTCTCACTTCTGTAAAGTTAGAACAGTCGTAGATAAGGTGAAGAGCAGTTTGTTCAGTTTCTCCGCAGGAACAATTTGGTTATATAAGTAGTGTTGGAATTTTCCGTGTGATGTGACAAATTGAGTGACTTTTTTTGACTATAGACAAACATTCTTCTATTTTAGGTCAGTTTCCGTGATTAATGTTTCAAATATATTTTCATATTAATCTTGAATGTATGTTTGTCATAATTAACAGACTATTTTGTCAGGTCGTTTATGTCAATTGGTAGACTTTTTCTTACAAGAGTTAATTAAATGTTAGTTTTACGGTTTTACAAATAATAACTTATTCACAAAACTATTTTCACATCTTTATAAAGGAAAGACGTGATCAGAAAATTCGCAACAATAAAAATAATTTCTAGATTTTGCCAAAAAAAAATATGGATTCTTGCGGCAATATTCATGGAAATGGTTCTGAACCCGATACGATGTCTTAGAAGGGAAACCATAAGACAGGCCTGACAGTGTTTTTCTTCTTGCTTATCTCTTCTCAATCATATAAAGGTTTTAAGTCTAGGAATATAAATGGACATTTGTTTATTCAAGGAAAATCCTGCCGGAGAATGTTGCAAAAAAAAAAAAAAAAAGCTGGCAGATACTGTGGAAGGTCTCACCAGCAGCACCCCGATCATGGGCCCTGTCAGGATCCAGACGTAGGGCGAGTGGCCGTAGCCCTGCCAGCAGGGGCTCTCCAGGTGCCGGGACATGCAGACCGCCCAGGCCACGATCAGGATCAGGGGGCACCCTGGACACCCTTGGTTTGGCAGGGAATTCTTTAAAACTACAGCAATATTATCACCAACACACAAGCCTAGATTAGGAACGTTTCTTGTTTAGTTCTTGTCTTTGGATATCGAAGCTAACCTGTTCTAACCTGATGTAGGTTCTATGCAGCGGATAGATTTACTGATTCTAACATGTGAGGTTGCTACTACCAAACTCGTATAGTCTACTTCTTCGAGATATTATCGAATATTACACCTATACATTATAAACAAAACAATTTCACGATATATTTCCCAAATGAGAATACCCAGTTCAACGTTATTGTTATCTAAAGTTCGGTCATAGCGCCATATTGCATGTCTTTTGTGGCGTGTTTGGTTGAGTTGCGTGTGATGTTGCAGTTACCTAGTTAGAATAAATATATCTGGAATAAGTGCCATTAGTATATGAGTCTTCGTGGATTTGGAACTCGAATATTGTTGAAAACTCGATAAATTGCGAAGAAGAGTAGTCTGAATTCAGTGATAATGATTTATAGAGCTAAGAGAGCTGTTATATATAATTTGATCATGAAAATTTGTTCCTGAGGGCCCTTTTGTTAACACTACTACAATGAGGATATTGGGAACTCTATGCGCGAAAATGTACACGTAGTTAAAACACAATATTTGTAAACATAGATATAATATGTCAGGAAGGTTTGGCCAAAAGTCTCACCCCAACCGATGAAGTAGTAGAGCTTGAAGGGCGGGTCCTGGTCGAAGATGCTGATGGTAATCCTGGAGTGGAGCAGCAGTCCCTCCAGGAACATCCAGTTGATGGAGGCGAGGGTGGAGTACATCTTGGCGGTGAGCACGGCGCGGCACAGCCAGTTCTACCCACACCCAGGGTTTATTGCTGTTAGTGATTTCTTAACTTTTGAATGTTGAGCTTGAGGGGTATGGATTCTTACATATAGACAGGGAATACCTGTAGAACTCCCTCCTGGTGTGTACCCCGTCAAGTAACGTTAGATAGTATGATGTCGATTTAACGATAGTTATCCCTACTGATCGAAATACGTTATAAAACGATTATATGTAATAATTTTATCCTATAGAGATGTCTCGGCTGAACAACGCTCCAATTTATCGAAGTTATATATTAGCACGGTTGGATCAGTAGGTAAGGATTAGTTGTCCCGGGACTCGATCAGAAGGAACACCGCAGGAAGGCCGCAAATAACGATGCCAAAACAATATCTATGGCTGTATTTTCGATGTATAGTTGATAGTACTGAAATATTAGTTGTAATATTTGGAATGGAACGGGTATATAGAGGGAGTGTAGGAACATGGATGGACTACAAGAAATCTTACCCCGAAGGCATACAAACCCCGGTGACTCACCAAGTGACGGTAGGAAGGCGACCCAGGCCCCGTGGCCACGGGCAGCGTGATGACCACCAGCAGGGAGGAGTGGACGATCAGCGCCCCCACCAGGTTACGGTGGACTGTCAGCCGGGGACACTGCAGGGACCTGGGGCACACCGAGGTGTTAGCAAGTTTACGGTGGACTGTCAGCCGGGGGCACTGCAGGGACCTGGGGCACACCGGGGTGTTAGCAAGTTTACGGTGGACTGTCAGCCGGGGGCACTGCAGGGACCTGGGGCACACCGGGGTGTTAGCAAGTTTACGGTGGACTGTCAGCCGGGGACACTGCAGGGACCTGGGGCACACCGGGGTGTTAGCAAGTTTACGGTGGACTGTCAGCCGGGGACACTGTAGGGACCTGGGGCACACCGGGGTGTTAGCAAGTTTACGATGGACTGTCAGCCGGGGACACTGCAGGGACCTGGGGCCGTACACCGGGGTGTTAGCAAGTTTACGGTGGACTGTCAGCCGGGGACACTGCAGAGACCTGGGGCCGTACACCGGGTTGTTAGCAAGTTACCTACCTCCAACAATAAACCAGAACTTCTTCCTCGTCATTAAATCCACCCAGATATAATAAACATTTCATTTCTAGAAGACGAAGATAATCTCCATATTCGCTAGAAACTCAAGTCGAGGAGAAGAACTTTTATTAAACTCCCCGACAAAATGGCACGTTTAGAAAAATGGGGGAAGGCAAACATGAGGAAGACAAGGCAATTTTTTTAAAATTAAATAAACTCACCAACTTATTTACGTGAAAGAACGGAAACAATTAAGGACAGATGTGTGTATTAACAATATAATAATCTCTGTTAATTAAATACACTCATAGAGACAAAACTTAAGGATGTGGAATGTTTGAATGGCGCCGGTTGTGTTTTTTTTTTTTTTTTTTTTTTTAAGGAGACAGAGGCAATTTTATTCACACTTTGTTTATCTCGCGTGTCTTCAATAAAGGTCACTGTGTATCAAATATCTTTCAGAGTTATTATCTGAATCCCAATACATATGTTAAAAGGTACACCTTTCCTTAAGTTTTGTCTATGAGTGTAATTTAAAAATGCTACCACACAATATATTGAAGAAATTTTATAGTGTCTTATCGAAAATTTGAAATATTTACAACGTCAAATTGTGCCTTTCCATTTTGATGTCACATTGTGGTGAATATATTGTGGCAAATTGTCATATTGTGATTGCCATCATTTTATGACATCCCTATTATGTCCCCTATTTCTTCTGAAACGGGCAATATTAGCACAATATTTCCAAGTTTTACAAGAGTTCAGATCATCTCTTCCATTTTTACAGAAAATTAGATCTTTTAATCCTATGGTCCCCTTCTGTAAGGTAAAAAGATTCCTCATATGAGAAGTAGAAGAGTTGATAAATAATTTATTTAAATATTTTAAATAACATCAACAACAAAAACAATGCGGTTTTTGGGCATATGGGCTATTTCACGGAATTGCGTTGTTTCAAGAACCTATTTTAAAATATATTGGACATTATGCCAAGTTTGGCATACATTGCATCATAGCGTATTTATAGAGAGATTCAGGAATAATTTACTTTTTATCTTCAGAAAGTGTATTTTATGGAAGGTATCATGACAAGAGGTTCAAGTTGTCAGATTTCATAACACATCCAATATTTCATATCTCACCCATTTTGTGTATAACGCCAAGTTTACGCCACACAATCAATAAATATTTTAAGATTAAATAAACATCCTCCAAATAACACAATGTCACGTCGAGAGATCTCGTGGTATTTTATTGTAAGAATTTGGTGTAATTTTCGGACATTTGCTGTGGAATGCCTGGAATGGAGGAGACACAATTATCTCATTAGTCGAGGACTCCGGGAGTCCTCCCTACGAACATTTGGATTTAACTGGATATCAACAGAGATTCTGAAATATGTTTTGAAAACTCACATACAAAGATCATAAATACTTCATTCTAGTAATTAAAATACTTTTTGTGCGCAATTGAGACTCCTATGGATGTCCTTTCCAGAAAATCGTTCAAAACGCTGGAAGACTGATTGTCCTTTAACTTGTGATCTATGTAATAGCAGAATACAAGATGAAATCATGAATATAATATTTAGTTGCTTTTGCTTGGAGAAACAGAGAAAAAAAACTCTTGGGTGACTTATCCTTGTCTCAATCTGATAGTCAACAAATATATAACTGAATGAATACAATGGTATTTGATCGAGGTCTCCTCTTTGGTTTATATAAATTCTACAAGGTCGCAGTGTCAAAAAGTTCGGAGGAGAATAATGAAATCGACAAATGTCGTGGTCCATTTGGATGAGGAAAGCGAAGACTAGAACGCGGTTGATTCCACACTTGTCTTTCCAGTGATACGCTAACCTATGTACGGTGGAATCGTGGCCACTGGACATGCGTCGGACTTGGAGGCTGTTGTTGGGTTCTGTGCTGCCTGGAATATAAGAGCTCTCTATCTGTGCTTCATTCCTGCGATGAATCTGTATAAGACCGGTGGCCTTAATAAAGCTGTGTGTGTGTGCATAAATATTTCATTAACATTTGAAACATTCTGAAGAATTAAGTTGAGATTTTAAATATTTAATCAACTACCCCGCAAAATCTTATTTTCCAATTTATTATAATTTGCAAGGTTCGAGTTGAAGAACACTTCCACAGATGTTTCTTCCAAAACTCGTCAATGGAAGAGTTCTTCAACTCGAAACCTTGCCAATTATAATAAATTAGAAAAGACATTTTTGCGGAATAATTGATTAAGTATTTAAAATATTTTCTGCAATTTCGAACGCGATGGGATATAATGAAGTTAAGATTTATTCCGGGATTGATGTATTGTTGAGAATTTGTTTCTCTTACAATCTATTTACCTTTTTGTTCAATAGAAATATCTCGATACATTTTAACATATGTGCATGCTCTCGAATTGTAAATTTCAAAAATTCAAAACAACAACAAAAATCGTTTTACTATCAAATTGGATAAAACCAGCTTGAATCAAAAGAGATAATACTTATTTATCAGAGAGTTAACAACAATTAAGTATTATAGAAACAATAGCGGATATTTCACTGTGGTAGGGATTCTGAAATCTTAGCTCATAGCTCATAGATTCAATGATTTAATTGAAACAATGATTTATTTGATACAATAATTTGTTTGATATAATGATTTGATTGATTGATTCAGTGATTTATTTAGAGCACATTTGTCATCAATAGATTTTTAACTCATAGCTCATAGAACTTTGAAATACTTTGCTTATAGAAGAAATAAGGTTATCTATATTTAGATTTTTAAAATTATCCTTAGTACACGTCGTGCAGGCCATGGTGATCATGATGGGCAGTAATTAGCAACTGCTTTTACCGTAAGTGCACCACATGTCTACACATGTAGAAAGCAGTTCGACTTTGCACTTACAATTCAAAGTCCCGTTTGGCTGCTTCATTTACTGGTGGAGTTAGTCTTTTTCAAGAATTGGGGGCCATTGGAGCAATGTTTTAATTAGAAAAAAATGCTCAATGTGAGGGATTCGATCCCGGATCATGGCAGTCGAAAACAGACAGTTTATATCACTCGTCCACCGACCCTGGTATTTAGAAATATTAGAAACTACTTAAGTGGGAATTATTTTTCGAAAATAAATACGGTCTGGGTCATCCGTGGCTATTCCTCCCAGCGGTTTCGCGACTTTAATCTCTCACACTGCTCCACTGATATTTTATTGGGTTGTTTTACTTATATGCACGGTACTTTGGACATAGGTTTAGAGCGGTATTATGATATGATAAAGAAGGTTAGGATGTAGATATACAAGATTAATTATATTGTAAGATTAGAAACTCAAAACACTCGCTTTCATTTGAAAGCTAGCGAAATAAACATGTTTTATAGAAAAAGCTCCTTTTGAGTTTATAATCTTACAATATAATTATGGTAATCAAACGTTGATGTCTCTACATCCAATATTAATGATAAATTTAACACATGTGACACAACGCTATCATAAAAATGCAGTAATTCAAACATTGGAGTAGATATGAAGGTGGATATTTACTTCTATTCCCCTATTCACAAGCTCTATGTTGTAACGGGTCTACACATATGCAGCTATAGATCTTGTTATATAGTTACCTGTACGGAATGTACTCTGTGAGAAGATGAAAATATTTCTGAGACTTAAACAACAGAATTAGAGTTATTAAAATAATATAACAGTTTTCTGAAGATGAGTTTCTTTTTATGAAGAAAGAGGCTAAAAAGAAACCTGTGTGAATCATTTTTATCTATATTTAGAAGATTTAAAACAAGAGAGTTATCCCAATATTAATGTCTCATCAACGTGGTTAAAAAAACACGTTTCAACGCTGTGTGTTCCAATACTTGTATTCATCAGTGTTTAAAGTGACTTTGTTACTTCAGGTATTACATGGTACCACGGTCAAAAGTTTCCTTACTGCAGACGACGCTAAGTCCGGCGTGTCAGACGGGAGACAAATGATGCGGCCAGGATGACCGAATGGCGAGGACAGCTGAGATTTATGGCACACTACTCTGTGACCCTCGGCCATTCTTCTTCCTACCCCCGGCTTAGATGCGGGGGTTTGGTTCAGAAAACGCCTTTCTACACATTGAGGAGGATTTCTTGTAGCATAATGATGGCTTCGCACGGAATTCTAACAAATTATAGCTCCTTTCTCTTGTTCAATGTTCTGCAACCTTTATATACGCTTACAGTATATGCGTATATATAATTGATATATAATACACAGAGTTATATGCGTCTGAAACGGTTTAGAACCTATTTATTGGCTCGCTGAAGATCCATTGACCTAAATATAACTATATAAAGATAAAGAAACGCATCGCGCCTGAAGTCTATCGTCATATTTTAACTCTAATTTATTCTTCAGATTTGAGAGCGCTATTGTTTATACAAGGATAATATTACAAAACTATATTTATTTATTTTGATAAAATAACTAGGGAAGTGTAAGAATTTTAAAACAATACAAAATTAACATGTTCATTTGTTAATGTTTTATTGGTATTTATATAATACAACTATATAGAATTATAATGAGACATTATTTAGCATATCTCTGTGTTTCACAGACTCTTGTCAATGGGGCGGCGACACAGCTAGCATAGTCTATCAGCACGCCAGTGTGACATCGAAGTGGAACATCTCACGCCAGTATGACATCGAAGCGGAACATCTCACGCCAGTGTGACATCGAAGTGGGACATCTCACGCCAGTGTAATATCTCGCCAGTGTGACATCGAAGCGGAACATCTTACGCCAGTGTAATATCTCGCCAGTGTGACATCGAAGTGAAACATCTCACGCCAGTGTGACATCGAAGCGGAACATCTCACGCCAGTGTAATATCTCGCCAGTGTGACATCGAAGCGGAACATCTCACGCCAGTGTAATATCTCGCCAGTGTGACATCGAAGCGGAACATCTCACGCCAGTGTAATATCACGCCAGTGTGACATCGAAGCGGAACATCTCACGCCAGTGTAATATCTCGCCAGTGTGACATCGAAGCGGAACATCTCACGCCAGTGTAATATCTCGCCAGTGTGACATCGAAGCGGAACATCTTACGCCAGTGTAATATCTCGCCAGTGTGACATCGAAGTGAAACATCTCACGCCAGTGTGACATCGAAGCGGAACATCTCACGCCAGTGTAATATCTCGCCAGTGTGACATCGAAGCGGAACTTCTCACGCCAGTGTAATATCTCGCCAGTGTGACATCGAAGCGGAACATCTCACGCCAGTGTAATATCTCGCCAGTGTGACATCGAAGCGGAACATCTCACGCCAGTGTGACATCGAAGCGGAACATCTCACGCCAGTGTGACATCGAAGCGGAACATCTCACGCCAGTGTAATATCTCGCCAGTGTGACATCGAAGCGGAACATCTCACGCCAGTGTGACATCGAAGTGGGACATCTCACGCTAGTGTAATATCTCGCCAGTGTGACATCGAAGCGGAACATCTCACGCCAGTGTAATATCTCGCGAGTGACATCGAAGCGGAACATCTCACGCCAGTGTGACATCGAAGTGGGACATCTCACGCCAGTGTAATATCTCGCCAGTGCGACATTTCTCGCCAGTGTGACATCGAAGTGGGACATCTCACGCCAGTGTGACATCGAAGTGGAACATCTCACGCCAGTGTAATATCTCGCCAGTGTAACATTTTCTCGCCAGTGTGACATCGAAGTGGAACATCTCACGCCAGTGTAATATCTCGCCAGTGTGACATTTCTCGCCAGTGTGACATCGAAGTGGACCATCTCACGCCAGTGTGACATCGAAGTGGGACATCTCACGCCAGTGTAATATCTCGCCAGTGTGACATCGAAGTGGAACATCTCACGCCAGTGGAATATCTCACGCAAGTGTGACATCTCTCGCCAGTGTGACATTTCTGGCCAGTGTGACATCGAAGTGGGACATCTCACGCCAGTGTGATATTTCGCCAGTGTGACATCGAAGTGGGACATCTCACGCCAGTGGAATATCTCACGCAAGTGTGACATCTCTCGTCAGTGTGACATTTCTGGCCAGTGTGACATCGAAGTTGGACATCTCATGCCAGTGTGATATCTCGCCAGTGTGACATCGAAGTGGGACATCTCACGCCAGTGGAATATCTCACGCAAGTGTGACATCTCTCGCCAGTGTGACATTTCTGGCCAGTGTGACATCGAAGTGGGACATCTCACGCCAGTGTAATATCTCGCCAGTGTGACATCGAAGTGGGACATCTCACGCCAGTGTAATATCTCGCCAGTGTGACATCGAAGTGGGACATCTCACGCCAGTGTAATATCTCGCCAATGTGACATCGAAGTGGAACATCTCACGCCAGTGGAATATCTCACGCAAGTGTGACATCTCTCGCCAGTGTGAGATTTCTGGCCAGTGTGACATCGAAGTGGAACATCTCACGCCAGTGTGACATCGAAGTGTGACATGTTACGCCCGTGTAACATCAAAGTTATAGATATGGGACCTCAGCTTGCAGCACTTCTACCAGCATGGTTTTAGATGAATGTGTCCCAATGGATAAATCAAACCGTTATATATTGAAGCACCTCCTGACTGGACCTTGTTGTTAGTTCAGTTAACTTATCAGCGAAGTTCATTCGATGATTTTATTCTTGGTATGATGGATAAAGTAAAAATAAAGTTTCAAAAATAGGAGTCAACATAGGCGTAATACGGCTTTCTTGTATAAAACAAAGTAACCGTTCTTTCCTTTGACCCCATGATCTCATCACGATCCAGCTACATTCTGATGCGGCGGGTGGCGCAACGATGGTGTCTGACTAGAGAGAAGAATTTGATGCATAAAAAGGCGTGGGCTCTGTACCTTTTTAAAATATCTCTTATTTTCAAAATTTCCTTTCTCATATATAATTTACATTTTTCAATAACAGCTCAATATTCTTTGAAGTGAACAGAAATCGCTTGTTTTGAATTTAAAAAATCGATATAATGAATTTTTTTGACAGTTAGAAATATTTGAAATACTCCAATATTTTAAAGTATTTCGTTTATAGCACAGTTCGATATAGGTCGTGCTAAGGTTTTATTTAAGTAAAAATATGAATCAAAACGCCATTTAAATCACGTTTATGTACTTATAGTATCAAGTCGACTGTGGCGCTCGGGTAGCCAAAGTTGAAACTAATATTGACTTTGTAATATTTATGTCCTGTTTTAAGTGAAATATAACACTTTTAGATAATTATTTATATGATTATCATCCCCACACACCTAACCTCACATTAAACGATAAGGAAAAAATGAAGCTAATTTTCGTTTCCACTTCTGCCACTTAAGAGCCACCGTCGACCTGATATTTGATCCATATTTGGACGAGGAAAGCGAAGACTAGAACGCGGCTGATTCCACACTCGCCTGTTCAGTGATTCGCTAACCATGACGTATGCACGAAGGAACGTGTGGCCATTGGACATGCGTCGCACCTGGAGGCTGTTGTTGGGTGCTGCGCTGCCTGGAGCACAGGAGCTCCATCTATGATTCCTTTCTTCCTGTGGTGAATCTGTGTAAGACCGATGGTCTTAATCACGCTTTGTGTGTGTGTGATATTTGATCTAGAAAGTTCAATTATTATTATATTTATTTCTTTCCTATAAAAATAACTTGTGTCAATTCCATAGAGGGTTAAATTCACAGTGTAAACGTTCGCCATTATTATCTTCCACCTTTACGGATGTTTATTCTACTTTACTGAAGACAGCCGTCAACGGCTCAGTTCCAGTAGAGTTTCAGGTGGCTATGAACCCATCGCCTTGGAAGTCTTCCATAGGCTCGACGTTTCCGATGTAAGGTCCAACTGTCCCTTCAGACTGAATGCTGTTGCCTTCCAATCTTTTTAGGAATGCGCTTTTGCGCCGATTGACCTTTGACTTTCGACATTTTTCGCTCTGCGCTTGATTCTTCTTTGTTCTTTATTTTATTATAATATTGGTTTATTTTGTTTTTCTCTCTAGGGGCGAAATTGCTAACGATTAATTAATGTTATGTGTGATTAAAGAATGGATTTTTCTTAAATTCGACACCTTTTTTCCTAACAAATTTTCATAAAACTGCAACATGTTTTAAAGGGAATTTAATATAGTCCTAGTTTAAGCATATTTTCACATTTTGATCTATTTTCTAAGAGATTGTATATTTTAAATATACTTTCTAAAAATATAATTATATTTAAATATATTTTCTAATATATTAAATATATTAAATAATATATATTAAATATATTAAATATATTTTCTAAGAAATTGTATATTTTAAATATACTTTCATATTTGAAAACTTAATTGTTGATTTCCTATTTTTGGTTTCTATCTAATTAAGCTTCAGTGACGGAGATACAATATGCCATCTCTGCAAAGAAAAAAATATAAATTGAAATATATCATTACATATTTGAATGGCAGTATATATATATATATATATTAGCAAAGAAAAATAGACGTTCTTCTCAAAAGTAAACGACAGCCAACTTATCTCAGTGCAAAGTATTTTAACCAGCGCCATATCAAGTCGAATGGTTGCTCTGTTCCTATATAACTTTCACAAATCAGTAAGTAGGAAAAATAACTCGGATTCATCGTTTTCTCCTCCACTACATGATAGTGATTGATCATTGTGAGAATATCGTAGCAAGCCGGCAATGAGAGAGAAGATTTTTTATATGACTGATGTCTTAATAAAAGCCTGGGGTATGTATTTTTTTCTTTCTATCTAATTGGATAAAGATTGCTTCTCTCTCTCTCTGAATAAATAACATATAATGTGTTCTCTCTCTCTGTAAATTTTTGGTTTGGAGTTGGCTAAAAACTATAGATATTTCAATCGTTCTTAGATTTCTATATTTCCTGACAATTACGGTGACTCAGTGCCACCTTTTTTTTCTCCTGCGGAAGATGGCAGTGTCACGAAATATTGGGGAAATAAATAAATAAATATTTAAAATAATTTGCAATAAATATTGTAGCAAAATATTTATTATTTTAGGTACAGATGGTCAATTTTGATATTTATATTTTGCTACTCTGTAAACTTGCCTCACTGCCTCTAGTATTTTATACGTATTCTTTGTAGATCGCGAAATGTGTGGTGTCGCTGGAGACCCGCTGGCGATTTTCCACCAAACTCTGCAGCGCTGGCAGAGGCGCCATATTCATTGTACATAGTTAATATAATCTATATTATCTTTTTTTTAAATAGTGCAGACTGTGCACTTTGCATGTATTGACAAGATGTCAATAAAATTATTTTAATTGTCTAGTATTTTATAGATTTTAATTTGTTCTTGTCTTAAATATATTGCCGTGTCATCCTGAAGTTTGTTTCTTCTAATTTCCTACGTGGCAATATTATGAATAGTTAAATCCTTTAGTAATAAATTTCTTTTATTAACTTAAACCGCGAGTTTTCGAGCTCTCGTATCGATACACCACTTTGACTCTAATCGCCTTTTTGCCCGTTGAAGAACTCGAAAGCATGCAGCTTAAGTTAATAAAAGAAATTTATTGCGAAAGGATTTAACTTTAACGTTATTTCTCTTTTCAGCTCTCTCTTTTACCCCTGTATTGACAAGATTTCAATAAAGCTGTGTGAAAAATAATATCTTTGTGGATTAAAAAAAAAAAAATATTGCCACGTGGAAAATTAGGGAAGACCAACTTCGAAATGAGATAACAATTTATTTCAGGCAAGAACAAACTTATGAGCGATAAACAAAAGATAAGCAAAAGAGAGAAGTGTACAGAGTATAGCAAAATATAAACATAAAAAAAATAATACTCTGCTAATAAAATAATAAACATTTTGTTACAATATTGACAAGTGAAGAAACGTTATCCCCATGCAGGCGTAGTAAAAACAAGAGGTTTGGATGAGAGCCAAAGATAGAGCAAATTCTGCTCGTGTAGCATATGTAGATAGGGAGGGAACTCTACAACTATTCCACTAACTGTTTATTCTAGTGATGCTATAACCATTGTAATACCCTCCACCATATTTTAAATATAGTATCCATTTCATATATAGTATTAAAATATATCAAAATAACTCTCTTACTCACTTAATAAATTTAAACGTACCACAAATAAATATTCGAAACTATTATAGACGCGTATGATTCTTTTTAAATATAAACAATTTCTTCTGTCCTTACTGCAATGGAAAAATTAATGGGAGGGCCTGGTTCATCAGTGGTGAACCCTCCCAGCGGTTTCGTTAGCTTAATCTACCATACCGCTGATATATAGCATTTTTAGAACTTCCTTTTATAGTGATACTGATACTAGACTCTTGTAATGGGTATTTTAGATTAACTATGGACATAAGCTTTGAGGACAGCAGAATTATATACATTTATAAATAAATTATAAATATCTATAATATTTAATGCATCATAAAAATAAATATGAGTTTAAAAATGTTGTTCCATATAAAAATAAAGATACTGGTGGGAATATCGTCATATGTGTATTCTGCCACGCAAGAATAAAAATTGATGAAAAAAACTCAGAAAATAAGAATTGATGCAGTGAAAAGAATACAAAATATAAGGAACTTAGCACGCCTTCAACGACTGGCCAGATGTTTTAAAATAATTCTTTCGAAAAAAAAACAAAAAAAAACAAAGATAAATTCTGATGAATACATTTTTCTTTTTGATTTAGCTGTTACTTTAGTTCCCGAACGTTTTTTAAAAATTAATTATTTATTCATAGTATAGTAATTTAAACATAATTTTTTTTTTTCAAAATAGGAGCCTTGGTTATTTACACATTTTTTCCAGCGTGAAAAAAGCTGTTGATATGCTAGTTCAAAGTCAATATTTCTAAGCTTGTTTAGCTCCACCGTCGCATTTTCAATTACTTCTGACGACGATGAAAAGCGCCTCCCTTTTAACGTCATTTAACAAGAGTTGGTTTCCTTTTCTTCTTATCGCATCACGAAGGCGCACAAGTATTTCTTTGTATGTCTATTTATTGATAGTAACCCCCTCTTCACTAAATTCATAATAGACAAGTCCTTGATAATCGAAAAACACTACAAGCATTACTTTTCCTTTGGACTTGTCAAGACGAACTTTCTTCTTCCTAGGAGAACTTGGTGTGTGTCATTCGAGTGATTGTTTTTTGGTTTGTGAATCAAAAGGAAAGCACCATGTTTCATCACCAGTTATTATTGTTTTTAAAAAATCAGAATCATTATTTTCAGTTTCAATTAAATCTTTGCAAATTGATAATCTGATTTCTCTTTGTTGATCTGTTAAATTTCGTGGGACAAAATAACCACAAAGTTTTTTAATGTTAAATGTTCACCAATAATTTTTTGGCAACTACCATAAGAAATTCCAAGTATTTCTGATATATTATCAATAGTAATTTTTCTATCAGCAACAATTAAATAACGTACCTTCCCAATATTTCGATCCGTTGTTGACGTCAATGGCCGACCTGACCTTGAATCATCTGCGATGCTCTTACTGCCATCTTTAAAACGTTTATACCAGAAATAAACTTGCGTTCGTGACAATTTTTCGTCTTCATAAGCTTCATTCATTAATGCTAATGTCTCTGTGGAAGACTTTTTTAATTTTACACAAAATTAAATATTTTCCATTTGCTCAAATGATGACATTGCAGAAACCGACGCGAGCTAAATACTTACAACAAAAAAAAATGCCTAAAATGAAAACTACGCATGCGCATTACTGGCGTTGCTAAATTAAATTATAGTTTAGGCTTTGTTCTTTACAGTCAAACGGATTTTACATTTTTCAAAAGTTGTTTTATATTTTATTTTTTTAAAGGTCGGGAACCTTTTGAGCCTACCGTGTACATGCTAAAAGGTACAACTTTCTAAGTTTTGTCCATGAGTGTTTATGTATCAATGGACACACATCCATATCACTTCAAGGCAGAAGTAAGTGTTTCATAATACAATATAATGTGGCTTATGATTGTAGAACGACATTTGAAAATTATCCCGCGTGTGTTTCTTTTGAGCGAAAAACTCAATTTATTTTAAGGAGAAATAACGATTATTTCTAACCTAAAGGGAGGAAGTATGGACACTTTATTTTCCGTTTATCATTACTCTTCACAATTTATCCTTTCATACTTCATCCCTAAGGTTAGAAATAATCGTTATTTCTCCTTAAATTAAATTTGATTTTTCGTTTAAAAGAAACACATGCGGGCTAAATGTCGTTCTACAGAAGTAAGTGTACTAAATCTTAAACCATTTTTACTAAAAAAAAAAAGAATATTGTAGAGTTAGTTTTAAATCTCTAACCACTAATCACACTTGGATCTTGTTCGCCGTGTTTTAGTAGTTTGAGGGTTATATGTATGTGTAGGATCAATAGTGAAGCATTATTATATTAATTAAAAACACTTTATATTTACCGCCTGAATTCAGAATCACTTTTGAAACACAGACATATTTTAAAACAAAATTTCACCATTATTTGTTCAAGTGGGAGTTACATCGTATCCCGGGGCGTCCAATTTCTGCCACCCACGGCACCAAGAGACAAAACTGCGGTTATTTCTCCAACCGCGACGACACACTAAAATATTGAAAATTTGATAGAAACAATATCTAAATAAGGAGTGCAGACCCTCCCTTCCAATTACTGCAGAAATTTCATACTATAGATCATTAGTCAAATCTTAAAATTTTGAGTTTATTTAGAATTTTAAATCGATGGTTTATAGAAAATAAAAGGAAAACTATTTGTGTTTTTCAGAGTTCTAACAAAAATATAATGAAAATTTGTTTTTTTTAAGTAGAAAATATTGAACTGAGTATTATTTTCTTTTGTCTTACAAGAGAAACATTTTCGTGATCCTACGTGAGTAAAACTGGAATTGTACATACACAATGACTTTACCAGGATTATGGAATATTGAATATTTAAGATGATAAGAATTTTTTAAAAGCCAAAATTAGTTTTGGAAGAATTAATATTTTTTTATTTTATTTTATTTCAACACACAAAAAGCGATATACCGGCTAGGGATAAGGAAGAATTATTATGATATTAGTTTTTTTTTAAATGCACCCTCCTTCTCCTTTCTTTAAATAAAAACTTTCACGCAATCAGTTCAACATAATAGTTCAACGAAATAGTTCAACATTCGCTCGTATATAAACACCACAATTTTGTTAGGGCCATGTCGTGAAAATACAGGTTACTGAAAGGACTTTCGACTTCTGTTGATGAATATTAGAACTGATTTAAGCTGTTTGAACATTTGGCAAACTTACAATATAAGGAGTGGTATAAACTCTCTATTTTCGACAGCCACCACCCGGATAGGAACCGGCATTCTACACTTTTTTTTCTGAAAAGAATTTCTCAAATGGCCCGCGATCCTTGTGAAAATTCAACTCCTACCAGTGAGAGCAAGTAATCAAACGGAGCTCTGGCACATTTGTAAGTACAAAGGTCGAACTGCTTTTTTACATGTATAGACATGTGGTGTACTTAAAACCAGTTACTTACTACTGACCATGGTTATCATGGCGTTCTTGGGATAAGTACCACCGCTACTATATAAGAAGTCTATTCCCATTATAATCCCTAGTACAGTTTTATTGGAATAATTTAGCTGGTGACGGACAACAGAAGGATATGCAAGTTACTTGAAGTAGGCGAAGATGAAGCAGGTGACAGACAGTAGCAGCAGCGAGAGGAAGGATCCCACCAGGAGGATGTAGCTGACGGCAAGCTTGACGGCGCTGGGGATTTGCAGCTGCACATCATACAACACACCCATCACAACCCAGCTACACACCCACAATGCCTAATGATACACCATAAAGTCTAACTATAGGCAACATAACCCAGCTACATACCCACGGAAACCTAATGATACAGAACATAGCCCATCTATTCAACCACAATGACTAATGATACACCACAAAGTCTCTCTCTCTCTCTCTCTAACTATAGGCAACATAGCCCAGCTACACATCCACGGTAAGCTAATGATACAGCACATAGCCCATCTATTCAACCGCAATGACTAATGATACACCACAAAGTCTCTAACTATAGGCAACATAGCCCAGCTACATACCCACGGAAACCTAACGATACAGAACATAGCCCATCTATTCAACCACAATGACTAATGATACACCACAAAGTCTCTCTCTCTCTCTCTAACTATAGGCAACATAGCCCAGCTACACATCCACGGTAAGCTAATGATACAGCACATAGCCCATCTATTCAACCGCAATGAATAATGATACACCACAAAGTCTCTAACTATAGGCAACATAGCCCAGCTACATACCCACGGAAACCTAATGATACAGCACATAGCCCATCTATTCAACCGCAATGACTAATGATACACCACAAAGTCTCTAACTATAGGCAACATAGCCCAGCTACATACCCACGGAAACCTAACGATACAGAACATAGCCCATCTATTCAACCACAATGACTAATGATACACCACAAAGTCTCTCTCTCTCTCTCTAACTATAGGCAACATAGCCCAGCTACACATCCACGGTAAGCTAATGATACAGCACATAGCCCATCTATTCAACCGCAATGACTAATGATACACCACAAAGTCTCTAACTATAGGCAACATAGCCCAGCTACATACCCACGGAAACCTAACGATACAGAACATAGCCCATCTATTCAACCACAATGACTAATGATACACCACAAAGTCTCTCTCTCTCTCTCGGAACCGGAACCACACCCACCGGGTTGACAACATCAAGGACGGCATCGTGCTGCGCGGGACGGCCACTGCGTTCCAGCGCCTAACCACCCGCACTGCCCGCCGCATGCTAGAACGTCCACGCCTGGCTGCACTGCCCATCACCCAGCTGCTAGCCCGGTGGCTTCCCCACGTCAGCATCCCCATCTCCATCAGCTGGCCTTCTCTCCGGCGAGGTGCCTTCTCGGGGCACAATGCCGACGTTGCCGTGCGGCTGGCCCTTCACGCCCTTCCCCATCCAGCGCATCCGGCCTCAGCCCGGGAGTCCTGCATCGCCTGTGGGTCCGAAGACCTATCACTGGCCCACCGCTACTGGTCCTGTAGGCGGATCAGGCCTGTCATCCTGGAGGCCTTCACCATCATCCAGCGGCCCCCTGACCTGCAGGGATGGATCTTCGGGCTTGACCTGGAGGACGACGCCCTGGCCATCCTGGTGTCTGCCAAGACCCGTATCTACAGGCACTTCCTGGGCCTGGAGATACGGGGCGTCCAAGAAGACCCTCTCATCGTCTGGAGGAGGACTCTGGCAAGATGGTGGAGCCTTCCTCAATCATAATTTCACTGTATTATATCATTTTTTTCATCCATAATTGACTTGTAGTCAATAAAGAATGTTTAACCGTCTCTCTCTCTCTCGCGCGCTCCTACCCCAACCTTTCCTGGCTTGAATTTTCATCCGCCTCCGGAAAGAATTTTTATATTTTATGGGGATTCCACACCCCAAGAATCTCCAATGGCATTGGCTGTGAGCCTATTGCCTTTTACTACTGCTGATGCAATCAGCGCCCCTCAGGCCTCTGATGAGGAAACAGCAACCCGGGCCTGGAACAGGCAAACCTTCAAACAACTGGGCCGAGCTCGTCGACCAGAAAAAACAACTCCCAATGGAGGAAGACATCAATGGCTTCACCACGGTTGGCGCAGGCCGGAAAAGACCTTCCGACTCTGAAGCTGTGGGCCGGAAGAACAAGAGGGGCTGTGTCCAGACATCGGCTCCGAACCCTTATGGTGGGAAACCTCTCTATTTTATTTTATAAAGTATGTTTAACCGTCTCTGCCCATTCAAAATGCGCAGAGGGCTTCGGCAGGGTTGTGCCTGCAGTGCAGCCCTTTTCTCCATCTTTACGGGTCCCCTCCTGCGCCACTTGGAGAGAATCCTCGGAAGAGGGAACGTCCTGGCGTACGCCGATGACATTCTCCTGCTGATCCGCGAGGATTGGCAGTTTGAGAGAGTCAAGACCATCTTTGACGAATTCCGGCGTGCGTCGGGAGTCAGCGTCAACTTCCCGAAAAGTAAAGGACTGTGGTGCGGCGCCTGGAGGGACCGTGCCGACTCTCCGCTGGGCATCTCGTGGTCCGCATCCTCCATCACGGTACTGGGCTGCGAAATAACATCAGGCCATGGAACCTCGGTCCAGGAAAATCACCTGCTGGGCATCTTGGAGAGGTCGATCTCCAGATGGTCCCCATTTGTCCGCGGCTTCTCCCTGGTGGGGTGGGCGAGAGCGGCCAACTCGCTAGTACTGGCGGCGGTGCTCCACCATCTGCACGGCTACCTGCCCAGTGATGCCACTATCGCCAAACTGCAGGCCAGGCTGACGCGGTTCGTCTGGGGATCCTGCCATCGCGCCGCCTGGCTCCCGGGAGGTCTACTGGCACGTCCTGTGTCCGTCGGTGGCGTAGGACTGCTCGACATCAGGACCCAACTCCAGCTCGCCTGCTTCAAGGGGGTCCAGGCTGCATCCAGAAATGGAGGCAAGAACGCCTACTCCTGGCTGGTGGAGTCTGGAGCCTGGATGACCCCCTTGTCCTCGGGTTCCTGGTTGCTGCCTCGCCGCCGCCGGCTGCTGGATCTATGGGAGCAGGCCTCCTCCATCCTGGGCCTGAACCATCGGGTGGTGCCTGCTCCCACTCTACTGAACCTGCCCCTCGTCGGTGCCTGCAGGTTCCTGGCGACGCCATCGCTTCGGGCTCCCTCTAGATGGAGAGGAGTTTGCGTCCGCGACCTGGCAGGCCCTGCTCCGCCGCCCATCGCCAGGCTTACAAGAAGCGCCTGCGAAGATGCAGCTGCTCTTGGGGCATTTTGCCAACGCCTGGTGGCGGACAACGCGACGAGCGTCTACAGGGAGCGGACCTTGGAGGAAGCCGTGGTGCTGCGCGGGACGGCAACGCCGTTCTTGCGCATCAGCACACGCACTGCGCGTCGCATGTTGGAGTGTCCCCGCCTGGCCGCCGTTCCCATCTCGCGGTATCTCCGGCGCTGGGCGCCTGTCGTCGACGTGCCCTCCACCAGCCTGGCGTTCTCATCTCTCCGTCGCTGCTCCCTCGGGGGCCATGCAGCGGACATCGCTCTGCGGCTAGCCCTGCACGCCCTGCCTCATCCGGGGCACCCGGCGTCGAGCCAGCCCGTCTGCATCGCCTGCGGCTCCAGCGACCTGTCGCTGGCTCATCGCTACTGGTCCTGCAGCGCCGTCCGCCCTCTCATCCGAGAGGTGTTCTCCATCATCGGGCGGCCGCCGGACCTGCAATCCTGGATCTTCGCGGTGAACCTCGAGAACCACGCCATCACCATCTCCTCAGCGGCAAAGCACGCCATCTACGTTTTCTTCGTAGATCGCGAGATGCGTGGTGTCGCTGGGGACCCGTTGGCGATCTTCCATCAGGCTCTGCAGCGGTGGCAGAGGCGCCATGTACATAGTTGTATTTTTCAACATTTTTAAAATCATTTTTTTTATTATAACCATCATCCTTATTGTAAATTTTTCATT
This sequence comes from Cordylochernes scorpioides, assembly GCA_030710605.1. Classification (NCBI taxonomy): domain Eukaryota; kingdom Metazoa; phylum Arthropoda; class Arachnida; order Pseudoscorpiones; family Chernetidae; genus Cordylochernes; species Cordylochernes scorpioides. The sequence continues at coordinate 62,592,562 of CP092864.1, forward strand.
TTCTCATAATTAGTGCGGACTGTGCACTTTACATGTATTGACAGGATGTCAATAAAAATATGTCAATTGTCAATTGTCTCTCTCTCTAACTATAGGCAACATAGCCCAGCTACATACCCACGGAAACCTAATGATACAGCACATAGCCCATCTATTCAACCACAGTGACTAATGATACACCACACTGTTTCGACGCTAACGTTTGGTTTTGACAGGCCTGAAAAAGAACTATCTCTCATAAATTTTAATAATTGTTTTGAATAATATTTGTATTAATATTAATTTGTGTGATTTTTAAATAAATATTTCTTTCAATAAGTATTAAATTATTTATCACTGTTTTATAACTTAGGCCTCGTCATCCACCGTTGTGACTCAACTTCTACTGATCCCTGCAACAAAGGTATTGATTTATCAATTTATAATTTTCAAGTCAGTTTCCAGCATTACTGTAAAGCTAGGAGCGTTTAGTTCAGGTTAAGCCATCGGGACCTTGTATTGTCTTTCTTTTTTCAAATTTAAGACAAAGACAACAGCCCCTATATAACTTTCACAAAGCAGTAAGTAGGAAAAATAACTCGGATTCATCGTTTTCTCCTCCACTACATGATGGTGATTGTTCATCGTGAGAATATCGTTGCAAACCGACAATGAGAGAAGTGAATCTGCATAAGACTGATGTCTTGATAAAGGCTTTGTGTGTGTGAATATATGCAAGTATCATAGGTTAAGACTATTACTTGGAGACAAAATTTTTACCATTAATCCATTACAAAAGAGCTTTTCAATCCGAAACCAAAACCAAACTGACACTAATGAAAGAACTTAAGAAAGTTAAACCTTTTTTTGAATATATATCGTGATTCGGATAAGAACTCTGAAAGATATTTGGTACACCGTGACACACATGAGATAACCAAATGTAAACAAAATTGCCTCCGTCTCTCTCTCTCTAACTATAGGCAACATAGCCCAGCTACACACCCACGGAAACCTAATGATACAGAACATAGCCCAGCTACATACCCACGGAAACCTAATGATACAGCACATAGCCCATATATTCAACCACAATGACTAATGATACACCATAAAGTCTCTAACTATAGGCAACATAGCCCAGCTACATACCCACGGAAACCTAATGATACAGAACATAGCCCATCTATTCAACCACAATGACTAATGATGCACCACAAAGTCTAACTATAGGCAACATAGCCCAGCTACACATCCACGGAAACCTAATGATACAGCACATAGCCCATCTATTCAACCACAATGACTAATGATGCATCACAAAGTCTCTAACTATAGGCAACATAGCCCAGCTACACACCCACGGAAACCTAATGATACAGAACATAGCCCAGCTACATACCCACGGAAACCTAATGATACAGAACATAGCCCAGCTACATACCCACGGAAACCTAATGATACAGCACATAGCCCATATATTCAACCACAATGACTAATGATACACCATAAAGTCTCTAACTATAGGCAACATAGCCCAGCTACATACCCACGGAAACCTAATGATACAGAACATAGCCCATCTATTCAACCACAATGACTAATGATGCACCACAAAGTCTAACTATAGGCAACATAGCCCAGCTACACATCCACGGAAACCTAATGATACAGCACATAGCCCATCTATTCAACCACAATGACTAATGATACATCACAAAGTCTCTAACTATAGGCAACATAGCCCAGCTACACACCCACGGAAACCTAATGATACAGCACATAGCCCATCTATTCAACCACAATGACTAATGATACACCACAAAGTCTCTCTCTCTCTCTAACTATAGGCAACATAGCCCAGCTACACATCCACGGAAACCTAATGATACAGAACATAGCCCAGATACATACCCACGGAAACCTAATGATACAGCACATAGCCCATCTATTTAACCACAATGACTAATGATGCACCACAAAGTCTAACTATAGGCAACATAGCCCAGCTACACATCCACGGAAACCTAATGATACAGCACATAGCCCATCTACTCAACCGCAATGACTAATGATACACCATAAAGTCTAACTATAGGCAACATAGCCCAGCTACACACCCACGGAAACATAATGATACAGCACATAGCCCAGCTACATATCCACAATGCCTAACGATACACCATATAGCCTAATTATACGCCACATAGCCCAGCTACACATCAACAATGACTAATAATACAACACATAACCTAACTATTCACCAAGTAGCCCAGCTACACCCACGATAGCCCAGCTACGCTCCATAAAGCTTAGCTATAAGTGAATAGTTATAAATGAAGTTTCTATAAGCCAATAAATCTTCTAGTTTCTTATTTTTAATCTCTTTATTTATTTTGGATTAAAACCTTTTTTCGTTGCAAAGATATTTGTGAATATGTTATATAATTTAATAGATACTAATAGTTTTTATAAACTCTCGCATGTAAATCCTACTCCTATATATATCTATAATAATCTTCTACGTTGTATTCTCAGACCCGTTGAAGAGCTCTGTCATACGCTACAATAAATGAAATTATCACAAGCTACACACTACATAGCACGGCTGAATTCTTTTTACAAAGAAGGAACCAATACTCACACAAAAGCTATATTATAAATAACAAAACCCTTAACTAATTAAAAACAAAGGTTTCCAACCAAACAGTACAAACCCATAATGGAAACCTGCAAATCGAACAAAGGTTGGAATAGAATTGGAACTGAGCGTGCCATAAAGATCCTTATTCCAATATCCTAAATCAAGTTTATTTCTCCCTAAGTCGAATCTTTGTGAATTTCTGAGCTGCATCTATTTTGAGAGATATTTTTTTGTATTTTAAAATGTTTTATTTTTTAAATAATTATTTTTGGTTGTTCGAATTCTTTGATTCGTTTTCTATTGAAATCCCCGGTTTTGTGTTTAAATATTTGATTTTTACCTACACGTGAATGAAATAAGACATCTGTTTGACGTTTGAGGCAATATCAAAATCATAACAGCAATTTTATAAGTATATGTATAAGAAAAAGAAACTCTACCATTTTCGACCTAATATACAGTAGTTTGAAAGAAACCGAGCACAAAAATAAAACTCTCAAAACACATTGACCCTGGAGTTATACAGAAACTTAGTGTAGTTACGAGTATAATTCTTTCGGAAAATATATCAATCCATAATATTTATATTACTATTTCACGGGGAGAATTTAGATCTAAACAAATATTATAGAAGGAGGAATATATTGATAAATACAGCTACGCTCTACTAATCAAAATATCGTAAATAAATGAAATATTCGTTTAAATATACGCCTCTCGAAATAAATATAGTTCTAATAGTGGAAAATGAGACAATGTGTGAAACCAGCATTTGATTGGACACAGACAAATTATTTGACCACATTCTCCTTGTTCACCAGCACATAGCTTAACATATTTACACATTAAACACCCTATGGAAGTAATGAACAATGTTTTATAGAAAGTGTTAATTGGTTTTAAATGTTTGGTTAGGTGAAAAAATGTTTGAATAATTACCACCACCAACCTAACTAGATGGCGTGGATACGCCCCACAGTAATTTATGCCGAGGAGAACGTTAGAAAAATTGTTAATTTGCATAAACATCTGCTTCCTATTGATTGAAGGTTTCACGGAAGAAGTCTTCCTCATCGCATTCTGCCCTTCCCCAACACTTTCGAACATAGAACAAATAATTTCAAAATATTAAATGAGAGAAAGAAATGTTTCCTCTTCAGACATTGCACAAGTAATCTGGTAGATTAAATTGACGAAATAGCAGGGAAGGTTCACCATTGATGAGCCAAGCTTTCCCATATATATCTATTTTGACTGTTTTTATAACTCCTATATCAGCTTAGGCCCAAGGTGTCACTAAAATATACCCACCCAGAAAATATGTTGAGATTGGATGTTATATATATAATTAAAAGATTTTTCTACAGCCTTCTTATACTGTAAGTAATAAATATTGAAATAAGGAAGGCATGACTCTCAGCGGTTTCACCAGTTTAATCTCCAGACAGCTCAGTTATTCTATTCCACTGAATTTCTTATATTCCCTGAATTTTTTGTTATTTAATACAGTAAATAGGTGTCTTTTGAAAGAGCTATGGACATATTATTCTAGAGTTGTAGATATATATATAGAGCTAAATTAAATATTTATTGCATCAAGTAATGCTCTTCGGCAAAATCACAAATATGCCTCCTTTTTTCAATGTTTATTCATTGCAGTATAAAGGGCTGTAGAAATGACTTTTAATTATACAGTAGAACCTCCTTGTAAAGTACACCTAATTGCAGAGCCAAAGTGTTCTTTATAGAGAGATGTCCTCTTACCGGACAGTTGCTAAATAGTAAAAATGATAATTTTGTAAATGAAAACTGTCCTTTATAGAGAGGTGTCCGCTAAAGGGAGTTTCTACTGTATATATGTTATATTAAAATATTATTTTATTTAAAATTATATTTCATCGATTCAAATACTCTTCTAAATCGACCGCCAGAGGTCACGCTTCCTCTATAAAAACTCATTGTTGTTGTTTCCCGATGGCCGACTCAAATCTTTGGTAAATTATGTAAATGTGCTTTTCATATTTTAGATTCTTATGCCTTAAGCCAGGCATTACTTTTATCAAATTATGTTTTTTTTATATATATATCCCATAAGCTCAATTAAAGCAATTTTTTTCTGATCAAAACTATTTTATTTATTATATTTTCAATATTTTTGCCACGACTGTATTACCATTGCATAATCCTCAAGATAATCAAAAATCAACAGAATTTTTATCTTTTTATATATAACATAAATACCTTTCAAAAGGTAGCGTTAAATATTTATAATTTTCAGCCATAGATGACGCTAAGTTGAAGGTGGTATTTGGAACATATAGATGTCATAGGCTCAACTTATGGAAAGTTATTTACGGAGAAGCGCTCCCTTCGCTCACAGAAAATATTTTAAAATTCACGGAGACATTTTTCCTCCAAAAGTTTTTTTTAATAAAGCGGCCCCGCGTGCGGCGGAATACGGATTAATCCACGACACACTTTAGTTCAAAAGTTGGGACCTTTGTCATCAGGACTTTATATTAAATGGTTTGTGTTTCTTTAAAATATGGCCTAGCGCCTATCTCTTTGTTCAGTCAACAATTCAAAGATAAAACATTTATTTAGTATACTGATGTGTGCAAAAGGAACAAAAATTATTTTTTAAATAATTATTTTAAATTTGAAATAACTAATTTTTTGTTCAAATGTATTTGTGTTATACCAATCTTTAAATAATGAGATGAAGGGATGGAATAAATAAAGGAAGAGAGACAATGATGAGCCAGATATGTGAGAGCAATTTACCGGGTGATTGATTCGTACAGTGGCGGGTTGGGATACCAGTTTTATGTCGTATACTGCACAACGTGAGATGTACGCCTCTATAGAGAGATTAATAATAAATTGGTTTACTCTGTGAGTGAAATAATCTGAGCTATCATCATCCCTCCTGGCACTCCCCGTCATGTTGACGTCACACTACTGAAAGCCACCATTTTGAGAACTTCCCTGCTTTTTGTGTAGCGAAACCTTCTAGGGGATAATACTTTCCAATGTTTAGACGAATACTTTCTCAGGGGAATTATTTTACTCAATAACCGTGGATCGATTATAAAATTATATATATATATTTATTCCGACATAGAGATGACGCAAGCCACCAGTTACTTTCAGTTGCACGATAAAGAGATGCCTTTTTCTTAATATACAAGTGTATGTATGTACCTAGAGAAGCATATTTTCCTTTAATCATAACGAAGTATTATGTTCACCCTAGTAAAAACTTCTCTAGTGGTGAGGAAGAATGAGCGACAACACCAGTTATGACAAATTCAGACAAAAGCCAACCTGTATACCATGGTTTCGGCCTATGGCCCTCATCAGTACCTCTCTCGTAGGATGTTATGGAATCGAAGCCGCCCATCGGGCCATAGTCCTAAACAATGGTATACAGGTTGACTTTTGCCTGAATTTGCCATAACTGGTGTTGTGGCTAATTCCTTATCACCACTGGTAAAGTGTTTTACTAGAGTGTCGAACATAATACATCGTTCTGAGGTATAATTAAAGGAAGATATGTCTATCACATGAATACAATCCTCCAGCAACTTTGAAAGTTTTTATTGCCTACATGTTTGTTTCAATTAGTAATACAATACCTCTATATTCAATCTACACAATGTCTTTATCAATGTCATTGCTACGTAACTATTCCATTTATAAAGATGCGTTTCAAATATCTGTGTGCACATATCCTACATCTATCACACTAAACACACACATTCATAATTTCATGCCAAATCGACAAAACATAATTTCGAATAAATTACCTTTCGTTTTGCTCACTTTTTTGTGTAAATTAATATTAGTATATTCTCTCTTTAATTAGAAGTGTTTTGAGGAATTGTGCCTAATATATATCGTGTTCATTTAGTCTTGGGGAAATCTATAGTATGGGCGTTTCCACTTCAATTCTACTCAAATCCAATTATCCGATTTTTTTACTCACTGTAAAACCTCTCACGAGCCACTATCTGCCATAACCCAACCTCGAGGCTACCTCCGTGAGAGACGAGGAATTCCCAGGTGGCGCTGCTCTTCTGGGTTTTGGCAATTTTCCCGCGGAGAATTTAGTTTGTGAAGAAGTATAAGTCACGCAAGGGGCAATAAACTACTAAATCTAAAGTGAATATAGCTCTCTCTCTATATATGAAAATATCCTTGTCCTTTATACTCTCGGTGATGCTACACTTTTAGCATATGCATTTAAAAAATTAAATTGACATAACAAAAAGAAAACAAAGATTTGTTGCATTAGTATATGTGCCTGCTACATATGTTTGCTAGGCTAAGGTTCCCATGGAGGGTTGTGCTGTATCACATTAAGGCCATCACCTACTTCTAGCGCCAATTATTTTAGTTTAAATGAACACAAAAAACATAACTGAGCTGTCATGCCATCTTTCTTAGATCTAGATTAGTAGAATCTTCCGAAAGCTCAGATAGTTGTGTTCGTTTATAATAAAATAATTGGCGCTCATCGAATTTCTGCCTTTTGATTATAATATTGAGCGTCATATTTATGACCACCGCCGGTCACTGACAAACAGGCCGGACAAAAATAGATCATATCTCCCACTCTTGTAGATTAGACACTCTCTTTGGGCTTGCTGCGTCTTTGGGTGCTGGCCTCTCTTAGATGACATCCTACCTGCTTCGTCCTTTGTTTTATCCATAGACGCCTGAAACCACTTGGCCCCATGACTGCTAGTGCTTGTGGTATGACATATATATTACATAAACAAATCAGACATTTTAGTGTTTTAAACCGCTTTGAGTAAGATAAATTATCTCTAGGGAGAAGAGGAGTGAAGGCTGGACATTTGGTGACCAAGGGGGACCCAGATATTTTATCTTCCCTTTCCTCATACTCCCACAAGAGTAAATTTTATATATTTCTTAATATTATGATATACAGTTAAACCTGTCTATAGCGCCCCCTCTCGGGACTCACCAAAATAGGGTGCTATAGAGAGGGGCTGCCATAGACAGGTCACTTTTAATGTAAATTGCATCGTACTACGTATTTAAAATCGGGCGCTGTAGAGAGGGAGACGCTATTTAGAGGGAGCGCTATAGCCAGGTTTAACTGTATATATATAAATGGGTTATTCATGTGTGTGGTATATACTAAACTGTGATGTAGACAAACCTCAGTGACAGCCTGGACCACGGTGATGCAGGCGGTGTAGTTGGTCCAATTGCCCCACACCCAGGTACCGTTCTCCCCACACACCCGGTAGGCCACCGCCCCTGGGTGAACAACACGTCACATAAATATTCATTTTGAAAATAGAGCAATCCTTAAATAAATCTTTAATTAAAAAGGCATATATTGGATTAAAATATCATTTATTTTAGCAATATTTCAGTTGGCTGAACGCCAACCTTTATCAAGGTATTATTAACATGTAATACATATATAAGTAGCTTGACATGTTAATAATACCTTGATAAAGGTTGGCGTTCAGCCAACTGAAATATTGCTAAAATAAATGATATTTTGATCCAATATATGCCTTTTAATTATAAATATTCATGTAAATAGATATTCATTTAGAATGGAAAAAGATATTAAGATAGTAATCCCCTATATTGATTTAAGGTTAAAAACATAAGACACTCGAGAATGAGTTTCTTTTGTGGTTTTAGGGAAACTCTCTATAGCGTTTTTTCACGCTTAAAAGCTCTTCTCTACAGGAGAGAGAGAACAATGTAAACTAAATCTCAAGTAGAACACGAATATAAAATATTTTAAAATGCTATTTTACACAAATTATGACAAAATATCTTACAAAAATTGTGCAAATTGTGTTTTTAATATTTTAAAGGGATTTTAGTTTTCCACTCAAGTGATCCTCCACTTATATAGAAAACCATACTCTACTCTCACTATAAATACTTTCATTCATCACCTACAATGGAATGCTATCTGAATGACAATATCCCCCTAACCTTAAAGAGAATCATTGCACAAGTAAGAATCCTTTTTGTAGTACAGAGAATTAATCATGTTTCACTTTTGAAAACTAAGACAATAAAATGCACCTTATGCAACGGTGAATTTAGTCTCGATTTTCCACACTACATGTTCTACTGTACGGCAACGGAAGAAGAAAGAGAAATTCTTCGTCAAGAGACCGGCTATAATAGCAATTCGCCTTATGTTTTAATGGCAAAAGTCGTAAAATCCAGACCCTTTGCATTCGCTTTTTATAAATACTGGAAATCAGCTCAATCAAAATATTTAGCACAGACACCGGATCCAACTCGATAATTGGTCGAGGTCAATACCCAATATTTGTATATAACTATGATGCTAATTTGTTATTTATTTATTTTGTCCTACCAGGAGAATCCTGTATGGCACGTGTGCCCAATAAAGGCTATTGTTGTTGTTGTTGTATATAGAAAACCAAAATATTTTGAAGATATAAAAAATACAATTTGTGTGCAATTTTGTTTTATCTTGCAAGGTAAAGAAAACAAACCCAAAATTTCCAATAAAACAAAGTTTATGCTGAGAAATTACTGTAAATATTATATATTACAGTCGAACCTCTCCTATGAGAGATAGATGTCTTCTTATAAAAGATCAGCTAATCTGTAAAAATTATATTTTGTCAATCAAAACTGTCCTTTCTATAGAGGGAGTAAATAATATCATTTTCTTTGTTTAATTTCTCATTAATTTTGTAACAATTGAATAAGATTGTCAATAAAATACTTTGAATTGTTAATTGTCTATAAAGGGAGTGTTAGATGATGGAGGTTCTACTGTATCTTATATTTATAATTTATAAATTAAGCTAAATTATAAAAAAATCCCTAAGGAATATCCACATTATTTTTTATAAAGTTTTTAAACTTGTAACATTTTAAAAAATTATTTGCAGAAGAATATCTCAAAGCAAGTATTTATACAAGTAAAATTTATACTTGTATGTAAAATAGTATCTCAACATATTTTATGTCGTTTTTTTTTTTTCAAAAATAGAAATTAAGTTTATCTTGTTCTCTTTTCTATAGAAGGGCTTTTAAAGCTAAGGAATAAGATCACGAAAGAAACTGATCCTCAGACGAGGCTTATGTTTTTGCCATAAATCAATATTTGAGATAATAGTTAAAAATTGAAATTGTACTTTTTAAAATATAGTTTTGCGTTCTCAAGAGTAATTTGGGTCTTAAATACCATTCCTTGATTTCTCAGGGAGCTTCAAAGACAAGCTTTTTATGGTCGTTGAGGTATACGCTGAGAAGAACAACCTGGAATGCCTGAAACAGCTTGAACGTGGTTAGCTTTTCTATAAAAGTCAACTATAAAAATCAACAATTCGTTTTTTTTTATTCCGACAGATGGGGCAAGCCATCAACAACTTTTAGTTACACAATCAGAAGATGCTTTTTACACATCTTAAAACTAATATTTGTTCAAATAAATTATCAGGTATGATAATTTATTGAATAAAATTGATAGTACGTGTTTTTTTATTAATAAGTGATAACTCATCGCTGTTTCAGCTTTCTTCGTTGTTTCCAAGTTCCCAGTTAAAACGAGGGTTTGGAACTATGTCTTTTCTACGGATACGCTGGGGAATACAAGCTCTATAACATTTACATACACCGGTAACAATACACCGATTCTCTCACATGTGGGAACATCTCTGATGTGACTCAATGTTTGGTAAAACATTCCACACTTGTTTCAGCGTAACTGAAACCATATAACAAAGCATATGTGAAAGGAATTGTGTGGAGGACCTTCGATCTCCTCTCTCATATGTCTATCTTCCAATTGACAGACCGGATCTCTGACTTTTTACTACCTCAAGAGGATTAACCAATATTGATAGATAGTTTAGCCATAGACGCACATAATCCTGGTATGTTGTTGTTGTTGTCGTGTCCAATGAAGAGCCTCAGATGTCTCCATGCATCTCTATCACAGCATCAGCAATGTTCGCTATCTTGGGTGTGTAAAGCTGCTGCTCTGGGTCCATGTCAATTTTCTGCAAGGCTGCGGCCATTGCTGGGCATGAGAATATGTGGGTAGGTGTTAGGTCCACACCAGGACAGTTGTTGCATTCCCTATAGGTTCTTGTTCCATCTGGATGTATTGTCCTGGATGTATTGTATATATAATCCTAATATAAAAACAACTATTTACGAAAATGTACGAAGACATTTTATTACATATAGAACATCCTGAATGGCATCACAATGGCCGTTCCTAATCCTGGAGCGGCCACAGGAGAGGCATTATATCTCTAAACGAAAGGTGAAAGAAATCAACAAATTATGCAGCAAGGAAACTTCTGGTAAATAATTCCCAAACCAATTAGCCACCAAATTAAGTTCTTGACAGTAATTAGAGATCCCATTGAAGTAGGCGCTCAATTAACTTGAGCGGGTCGATGTTTCGGACTGTCGTCGCGGGAACGACTCTCTGAGGAGGAAAGTTCTTGTTGTCAGAATAAACATTTGTGACGTATATAGTAGTCACACAGTGGGAGACATTTATTAGAAATCTATTTTCTAAACTTGGATTATTTACATATATTGTTGAATATATAAATGCGTGTTCTCTTGCAAGACGAGGCCGTAGTGGGAAAATAAGTGAAAAGTATCAACTTTAAGGTAGGTTACGATGGTCGCAACAAAGTTGAAACCCGAGTTTAAAGTTGGATTTGTTTTCCGTTAGTTCTGGTATCGATCTGATCTAGAAGCCTCTGCTTTGTTCTTTGACTACTTCCTACTGTTGTTTGCTCCCTTCACCATTGTTTTTTGCTCCCTTCACCATTGTTGTTTGCTATTCACCATTGTTGTTTGCTACCATCACCATTGTTGTTTGCTACCTTCACCATTGTTGTTTGCTACCTTCACCATTGTTGTTTGCTACCTACATCATTGTTGTTTGCTACCTACACCATTGTTGTTTGCTACCTTCACCATTGTTGCTTTCTGCTTACACTATTGTTGTTTGCTACCTACTCAATTGTTGCTTGCTACCTTCATCATTGTTGCTTTCTGCTTACACTATTGTTGTTTGCTACATACTCCATTGTTGCTTGCTACCTTCACCATTGTTGCTTGCTACCTTCACCATTGTTGTTTGCTACCTACACTATTGTTGTATGCTACCTACACCATTGTTGTTTGCTACCTACACTATTGTTGTATGCTACCTACCCCATTGTTGTTTGCTACCTACACCATTGTTGTTTGCTACCTTCACCACTGTTGCTTTCTGCTTACACTATTGTTGTTTGCTACATACTCCATTGTTGCTTGCTACCTTCGCCATTGTTGTTTGCTACCTTCACCATTATTGCTTTCTGCTTACACTATTGTTGTTTGCTACCTACTCAATTGTTGCTTGCTACCTTCACTATTGTTGCTTTCTGCTTACACTATTGTTGTTTGCTACCTACCCCATTGTTGCTTCTACCTTCACCATTGTTGCTTTCTGCTTACACTTTTGTTGTTTGCTACCTACCCCATTGTTGTTTGCTACCTACTCCATTGTTGCTTGCTACCTTCACCATTGTTGCTTTCTGCTCACACTATTGTTATTTGCTACCTACTCCATTGTTGCTTGCTACCTTCACCATTGTTGCTTTCTGCTTACACTATTGTTGTTTTCTACCTACTCCATTGTTGCTTGCTACCTTCACCATTGTTGCTTTCTTCTTACACTATTGTTGTTTGCTACATACCCCATTGTTGTTTGCTACCTTCACCATTGTTGCTTTCTGCTTACACCATTGTTGTTTTCTACCTACTCCATTGTTGCTTGCTACCTTCACCATTGTTGATTTCTGCTTACACCATTGTTGTTTGCTACCTACTCCATTGTTGCTTGCTACCTTCACCATTGTTGCTTTCTTCTTACACCATTGTTGTTTGCTACCTACTCCATTGTTGCTTGCTACCTTCACCATTGTTGATTTCTGCTTACACTATTGTTGTTTGATACCTACTCCATTCGATAAAAATAATCCCTTGAATCAATATTAAAATAAAAACATAAATCCTCCAGGGAAAAGATTCTTTTAAAAATATTTTTATTTAAAAATATCTCGAGCTTTCGGGCAAGTAAACCCTTCTACGGGAGAAACTATTTTACATCCTTAATACGCCACAATAAAATAATATTTAAACTTAAATACAGTAAACAACTAAAGGACTGTATTTAAGTTTAAATATTATTTTATTGTGGCGTATTAAGGATGTAAAATAGTTTCTCCCGTAGAAGGGCTTACTTGCCCGAAAGCTCGAGATATTTTTAAATAAAAATATTTTTAAAAGAATCTTTTACCTGGAGGATTTATGTTTTTATTTTAATACCTACTCCATTGTTGCTTGCTACCTTCACCATTGTTGCTTTTTGCTTACACTATTGTTGTTTGCTACCTACCCCATTGTTGTTTGCTATCTACTCCATTGTTGCTTGCTACCTTCACCATTATTGTTTACTACCTACACCATTGTTGTTTGCTACCGTCACCATTGTTTTTTTCTAACTACACCACTGTTGTTTGCTACCTACACCATTGTTGTTTTCTAACTGCACCATTGTTGTATGCTACCTACACGATTGTTGTCTTGAAACTTACACCATTGTTTTTGCTATATACACCATTGTTGTTTGCTGTCTACACCATTGTTGTTTGCTACCTACAGCATTGTTGTTTTCTACCTACACCATTGTTGTAAGTTACCTAAGCCATTAATGCTAGTTACCTACCCCATTGTTGCTTGCTACCCACACCATTGTTGTTTGATACCTACAACATTGTTGTTTGCTATATACCTACACCATTGCTACCTGCAACATATTTTTTTATAACTTCCCCATTTTTGTCTGCTATCTACACCATTGCCATTTTGCTACCTATATATTTATTATTGATTTGTGACCTGTATATTTATTCCTGATTTGATACTACACCATTTTTGTTTGCTACCTACAACTAATACTTGCTTGCTGCCTACAACATTATTATTACGTGCTGCTTGTTTAATCTTTGTGGCTTGTTACCTGAACCATTATTGTTTATTACCTGCTTAATTGTTGCTTGCTGCATATAACATTATTACCTGCTACCTATCAAACCCATTGTTCATTACACAATTGAGGCTTGTTTCTTACATAATTGTTACTTGTTTCCTACACCATTGTTGTTTGTCCTATAAGTCATTATTGTCTTATAGATGATCTTGATTCTTTCAATGTTTGGTAGTTCAACAGAGTGCAGCAATAATTGAGTCCTAGCGGCGGTTTTAGCCCCATATACAATAGGTCCTCACCTACGACAACATTTACCGTACAATTTTGGTCGAACTTACATTGTTACATGGCAACTGTGTGATGATACTACTTTCAAAATTATGAAGAGGCTAACAAACACAAACTGTTACAACTTTCTTCTCTGATTGATACTGACGTTAATGCGACCCTCTGCCATCCTTCCAACAAGAGACGTTCTTTATAATTACACGATAGTTACAGCAGCTAGATAGATAGCCACCTCGATATCAATAAAATATACAAATTCCTTGTGTAATATACACGTTTTCTTAGTAAACTGATCTATTTCAACATTTGGTCTCTTCAAAGCCTTCTTCCCAACCAGAGAATCTGGTTCAGTCTTGATACAAAACTGTTGTTATTTGACTGCATAGGGTCTCGTTTACCTTATCATTGTCTAATTGAAATTTTAACGTAAGGATATTGATCAAAAAAGGTAATCTCTCCCGTCAAAATATAAGTTTATTCACGTGCTGCGCGTGGAAACTCGTAATACTATATACTGTCGTGTTTCTTAAGATTTCTATTTATTATATTTGGTTTTCGAAAAAAAATTATTATTTGTATTTTTAAAAATATTAGAACTTACCGGTAAATTATTGGACAGGCTTTGTAGAATCCTATGTGCCATCTAGCATAGTTTTTGTGTATATCTTGACGGGGAAAGTGACCTTTCTTATAGATCAATATTACAAATGAAAACACCAAAATGCGAATGGTTCTTTTCACAAATAAATCAAACTTCTACTGTTCTTACCATCCCAGCGGGTTCACCACTGATGAGCCAAGCCCTTCCGATATTTTTTCATCGCAGTAAGAACAGTAGAAGTTTGATTTATTTGTGAAAAGAAACATTCGCGTTTTGGTGTTTTCATTTGTATTATATAGATGGTGCGTTATTGTTATGCTGCATAGATCAATGTTGTTTGTAAAATATTTCATTGACGTTATTTACTTCGTAATATTTCAAGAGAACGTGTTTAATAATTGAGGTTAGTACCGACGAACGTGGTAGATAGATTGTCTCCGCCACTGGACTAGAGCTACCTTTCTTATCCTTTTCTTGTTTTTTGGTGGGGGGGTCTCAGATCGATAGAAATCTGTGAAACAGATTTGTGAGACGATGTTTCTGAACAACGACAAAAACAAATTCACTAGAGAAAAAAGAAGCAACTCTCCTGATCTTGCAGCTAAAAGTTATTAATGGTTTGCGCCATCTGTCGGAATAAATATCAATGTATCGTTCATTTTTTAATTATTCCAGAATTGGCTAAATACCATTTATTAAATCAAGAATTCTAGAATAATTTAAAATCAACGTTAAATTGATATATATTTCGACAGATGGCGAAAGCCATCAACAACATTTATTTGCACGATCAGGGTATTCCTTTTTAAAATTTTATCCCCCTGATTCCGGTACGATTTTACACTTTTATATTATTTTTCACAAACTTTACTAGGTATTAAAGAACTACTATACAAGTTAGAATTCTCTTTGTCGGTATCCATAAATACAAAAATTATTATCTTAGCGTCAAAAAATAGCTTAAAATAATATTATCACCCACAGACACAAGTATAAATCTCTTTGAATCGTTCAAAATTTTACGTAGTTGAGAATAACTGACCTAAAACAAATGCCAGTGTATTACACACTGAGCGCTGCATCATAATTTATACTTTTTAAAAAGAGAGAGGCATTTTTTTATTATAAATAATAACTATTCCAGAAAAACACCAAAGCAATCTTTTAACCGTTTACTTAAAATTTAATTAAAACTTTAGCCCTTTGTCTCCACAATTCGTTCCCACCAGATATTAACATGGAGCAATCATCGCTAAATGACTGGCCAATGGGATTGCTCCTTCATTAAGAGAAGTCGCCACATCGTCCCTAAACTGATTAGAATTGATTGGGGAAAATTGCTGGGAAAGCTCTGGGAAATAATTTAGGTCGCAGGTAGTTTTTGCTTGGCAAATTAGAGATTTATTGCGTTTAAAAGAAGTCTTGTTCATTTTTACCTTGAGGGAGACAATTTATTTCGATATTAATTTGTAGCCATGCTGTGGTGTGCTGGGGTCACGGGTGTGTTTTAGTTAACATTTATAAATAATTATAAAAATACGTTATATTAGATGTAATGATCTTGTAACAGCTGAAACAATATTCTTTGTGGAATTACCCATTCTCAGCGTGTGATACACACGTACACGTACAAGCCTTTTAAAGCTTTTATACGTTGGTTTTCGTTCTTTGCCCACATGATAATGTAAAAAAAGACATTTTTGTCGTTAAAATGTTTCTTTGGTGTAAATCTTCAAAACTACCTATGTATACCTTTTACTGCGATAATAGAAAATATTATATGAGAAAAAGCTTGGTTTATATCAGTATTATATAACGCCTCCTCAAAAATTAATCTATAATTTATAATTCAGTCGATTATTCCAAACGAAATCTATATCCTTAAAACAAGAAGCCCTAGGGAAGTGGCTCCAATTCAATCACCTGTTGAAAGGACACTTTTAAAAACTCATGAAAAACCATCCTGTATACCATGGGTTCGGACTTTGACTCAGTACAGTACTTCGATTTCACAACATCCTACGAGAAGAGTTATGTAATCGGTCGAATATATCAAACTAGTTATACTACGATGAACTAGCGCGCCATCTGTTATCAAATTACGAAACTATTTTAGACGCGTAATATTCTTTTTAAAATAAAACAATTTTTCCATTGCAGTAAGGGCAGTAGAAATTGTTTTATTTTAAAAAGAATATTACGTGTCTAAAATAGTTTCGTAATTTGATATCAAACTAGTGTTTAAGATGGTTTAGTGGCAAGGGCCGTATACAGGTTGGCTTTTTGTTTGAATTTGCCTAAACTGGTATTGTGGCTCATTCTTTATTATCACTGGTAAAGTGCTTCTACTAGGGTGACGTACAGGGCATCGTTCTGAAGCACAATTAAAGAGAGAAACGCCTCTTTGGGTACATTTCTTATATAAATAATCAAAACTATCTCTCTTTACTGACCATATGGCGATGATAGAAAATATTAGAAGATATCAATAAATTCCATATATGACTCTAATATGCCCTCTAAATGAAATTACACACAGTCGTTGTATACAATATATTTTATTACAATTTGTTTAATTTACTTCCGGTAGGATTAGTTCTACACCTTATATATAGTTTAGATTTTGTGTTATTTGTATATATATTTTTTGCGAAATCGGCCTGAAGATAGGCTAACGCCTGAAAGCTTGCCAACATTCAAAATAAAGAAACTCGTTGCAATTTTTTCTTCCTTTCATTCATTGAATATCTAATTGCAATTATTTAGGATTTTATTGTGTATATATACTCTAGTCTGGAGATTGATTTGGGGGAAGCGTTATATAATACTGATATAAACCAAGCTTTCTCTTATATAATACTTTCTATTATCGCAGTAAAAGGTCTACAGAGGTAGTTTTGAAGATTTACAAAAGAAAAAAAATTCTAACGACAAAAATGTCTTTTTTACATTATCATATGGGAAAAGATCTAAAACTAACGATTCAATGCTCTATTAATATTAAGAAGGAGGCGTTATATAATAATGATATAAACCAAGCTCTCTTATATAATACTTTCTAGTATCGCAGTAAAAGGTATACACATAGGTAGTTTTGAAGATTTACACAAGAAGAAACATTTTAACGACAAAAATGTCTTTTTTACATTATCATGTGGGCAAAGATCTAAAAACAGCGATTCAATGCTCTATCAAGAGAGAGAGATTCTATAAAATAAATTCGAAATAAATGTCTTCATTCGTTGCAATAAATCTCACTTTACATTTAGAAGACTAACTTTTTCAAACTAAATACTCTTCAATGTCCGTTTTAAAGCGATGTGATTTTTTAAATTGGAACAATACTCTTTGGTGCAGCATTATCTAAAGGGATTTTACCTAGCCACGCAGATTTCATTAGGAAAACACAAGGCTTCAAAATGTGAATTAAATTGGTGATTTTACATATCTCTCCACTTGATAAACTTGAATTCTGATTAAATAAACCCACTAAAAATTGATCTTCAAAAATAAGCCCTTAAAATAATTCATTAAAAAAGTATTTGACACTTTTGTGTGTTTCTTTCTAAAAATAATAATCACTTGCATCGTATCCCTTGAGAGAAAAAAAATCTATCCAGGGAAGCGTACTTGCAAAAAATAAAATTTAATTAACTCGAGCTTTCAGGTCTTGGAGCTCTTCTCTAAAAGAGTAAGGTTAAATATAAAGTCGCTTTAACACCACTCCTGTAGAAGGGTTCCAAGGCCAGAAAGCTCGAATCAATTAAATTACATTTTTTTTCAAGAAACTTTTCCCTGGATAGAATTTTTCTCTCAAGTGACTTTTGTATATTCTTCACTCCCCTCCACCTACATCCTCATTCGAACGCCAGCGGTGGGTGGAGTCTACGGCGGATGGTAGCGGACTTACTTCACCAAACAGATATAGACGTTGTAGGTCTGATAGATTTCTTCGCCTACCTTTGTCTAAAGCATTTAGTTCTAACTATTTTTTAGGGTTTTCACACAATATATTTTTTGAAAATATTTTAGCTTATATTAATATATATTTTAAAAAAGGTATATATCCTGACCGCTCAAATGAACTAAATACCTCTTTGGCATATTGTTAAGGGCAATTCTTTGGCATATTGTTATGGGCAATTCTTTGGCATATTGTTAAGGGCAATTCTTTGGCATATTGTTAAGGGCAATTCTTTGGCATATTGTTAAGGGCAATTCTTTGGCATATTGTTAAGGGCAATTCTTTGGCATATTGTTAAGGGCAAGTCTTTGGCATATTGTTAAGAGCAAGTCTTTGGCATATTGTTAAGGGCAATTCTTTGGCATATTGTTAAGGGAAAGTCTTTGGCATATTGTTAAGGGCAATTCTTTGGCATATTTTTAAGGGCAATTCTTTGGCATATTGTTAAGGGTAATTCTTTGGCATATTGTTAAGGGCAATTCTTTGGCATATTGTTAAGGGCAATTCTTTGGCATATTGTTAAGGGCAATTCTTTGGCATATTGCTTCATCTGATCCCTTGAGGGTCTGATGAAAAAGAGTCTGACCTGGACTGACGAAGGCCATTAGCCCGAAACTATAGTTTTCAGGTGGATGCTTCTCAGTTTACCAAAGCTGGTGTTGTGGCTTTGTTACCGACTCGAGTCCGTTAGTTTGCAGAGGCCGTCAATAGATTGCGTTAAGTTTTTTATTTCATTTTGCCGAGAGAGAGAAGCGACCTTTATTGTATAGATTTCTAGGTATCGAATTGAAACTACAGAGGATGTAACAATTTTAAAATAACGATTTTAGTGTTTTATTAAGAATATTTTATTAATGTTTGTACAACTTATGGTTTTCTATGTGTAAGCATTGACGTTTAGCAACCACCCTGCATCGATGTTTCCAGGAAATAAGGCTTCGTCTTAGAATATTTTGGTCAAAACCATCCTAACGTAACCTTTTACAAAATCACTTATAATTTTAGGCATTTCGAATATTTAAAAATTGTTTTTTGATGAAATATAAACCAATGCTTGTTCTTTCGAATAAATATTACGTCACGCGAATCGCGCGTTTCTTTCGCGAGCCATAGCGTTGTAAAATCGTTATTTAAAAAATGGAACACCCTCCCTCTTTATATACGCCAAGTAGAAAACAAGATGTAGACAAGAAATATACAAGTAGTAGACAAGCTGTACATGTGACATCTACCATGTTTTATACTTTCACACGTAGTATGGTTGGTGACGTAACCGGGAGGTAAAGAAAGGATCATCTCCTTTGTCATAGGTAGGAGCCCTTTCTTATGTGCTACGCGCCTTATTTATAATGGAAATACAACCCGGAACATGTGGATAATCTACATGTGTTTATATAAAGTGTGAATTATTGTAAGTTAGTTATAAATCCACCATATTAAATCACACACATACATGAATACTATTGCTATGAAATTTCAAATTCTATAAGCCATCAAATTTATAAAATTTTCCACCGAAGAACTACTCCTCGGAGAGGAAAAATGATGACGAAAAATATAATTAAAAAATAGTACAAATGTGATATTTTATTGAGATAAGGTGCATAAATTACGGAAGAAAAAAGGCATCTCCTTATCGTGCAACTGAAATCAACGGTAGGCCATCAGCAACTTTCAGTTGCACGATAAGGAGAGATGCCCTTTTTTCTTTCGAAAAATATAGTATTTTATTAAATTAAATATATTATTTCAATATAATAGGAAAAAAAACATACTCTATATACTCAAAGAAATTGTGAAATTTGAAGTCAACAAGGAGACTAATTTACTCGATGTTGTATATGTGTGTTAGAAATTTAATACAATTTTAGAAGATATTATTATATATGTGATGGATATATTTGAAAATATCATTTATAGATATAAATTACCTACCGTTGATTTATATTGCGCGGTAATTAGACTCTACGTGGTCTAATTAGATAATTGAATTAGCATATTCGTCTCTGAAGGGGGAAATCTACAATAATTATTAATGTAAAACTTCGCTGTTTTTTTGGATCTGTTCGTAGATCGGATATATTTCTATCTAAACGCGCACAAGGATATACACGCACTTACGAACGCGCACACACAACACGCACACTCACGCACACACACATACGCACCCACGCAAGCACACACACATCCCACCCCCATACGCACCCATGTACACAAACACGCACCCATACATAGGAGCTTAGTCGATGCATAATATTTTTGACGTGACAACGTCTTAAATTAGGTTGCGGCTGGGAGTCACTTATGAAAAAGTGTAACGCCCGGTAACGTTACGATGAGTCACCGAACGAGAGTGCTGCGCGCGCAGCTGCGCGCGCAGCGCTAGAGAATTAGGCGCATTGAATCGGCGCATGCTTGTCTCTGTCTTTGTCTTTCTCGAACGTTCTTGGCGTTGGAAAAACAAGAAAGCGTCATAATACAAGTTCACACGTGTGGTTAAAGTATCGTCAGCTGTGTCTGTAGTGAAAATGTGGAGTGCTTAGATTCGTCATTTACAACAACTACAACAATAAAGGTAAATAATTGTACACTGATATTTCATTATCGTAAACTATGATTGATTGATTAATTGTTAGATTGACACAAAAGTTGAGAAACTGAGTTTATAGGTTATGTCATACTATTGATAAATGTTGATAGTGTTAAGTAAATTATTAGTTTAAAATTAATTAATTAATTAATTATTATTTTACAAATTTTAAATAGTTTCAAATTTATTTAGCAAAAATTTGAACCTTCGATCTGAATAAATGTTTTGATTTTCGAATTGATCATTTAAAATTACAAATATTAAGAAAAAGTGGCAGATATAAGAAAACGTTTCATTCAATTCCTTGTTCCTATTGTGCAATTTAATTATATTCATATCAATAAATATTCTACCGTTGTCACGTAAAATCTTCGCCCGTAAAACCGACTTTACAGGCAACCATTGTTTAGTACTTTTTTTTATTTATATATTAAAATGTTTGTTACTTTTGCTCCCTTGAAATATTGCAAGACAGTGTCTTATACAAGGCGCGTTCATTAATTTCAAGGACTGGCTAAAAATAAAATTTAAAAATCTAGAGAACACATTTTAAACACAGTTAAAT
The DNA here is from genome assembly GCA_030710605.1 of Cordylochernes scorpioides. Classification (NCBI taxonomy): domain Eukaryota; kingdom Metazoa; phylum Arthropoda; class Arachnida; order Pseudoscorpiones; family Chernetidae; genus Cordylochernes; species Cordylochernes scorpioides. The sequence continues at coordinate 62,614,243 of CP092864.1, forward strand.
ACTGGACATTTGACCACACCTGACTGAAATCACGAGACTCGTGGCGCACGCGCCGATCTAAAAAAGAACAAAATTACTTTCTTATACGATTCATTTTTCAGTTTTTTAAATGGCCGTTTTCGAAGAGCCTTAAGTTTTGTTTTATATTTTAAAAATTACTACACTGCGACTCATGAATTGATTAAAGAAGCTTTTGGCAATGCTGCTTTATGGTTTTAACGCTTCCAAAAAGGTCGGGAAGAGGTAAACGATGATCAACATATTGGGCGTACAAGAACATTACGTTGCGAGGAAAAGAAGCTCGAAATAATAAAAAAAATAATAATCAAATATAAACGAATCTACAGACTGGTCTATATGTAGAACTGTGTCATCAAATAGTCACAAAAGATTTGAACATGAACCGGACGTCTTTAAAATTTGTTACCCATGTTCTAACGGAGAAAGAAAAGTAGGTTAGAATGGAAGTCTGCCAAAATAATGATCGAAATGACTCGGATTGATCCAGAGTGGAGTCAAAATATGATTACCGTGGGTGAGATATGGGTGTATCAGTATGACCCGAAAACTAAACGTCAATCCAGCCAATGAATTGAATTGAATCCAAAAAGAAAAGGTTTCCAAAATTCAAAGTCAAGACATTGCTTGTTATATCTTCCGATATTAACGGTGTTTTTCACCGTGAATTTATCCCTTTTGTGGACCTACAATTAATCAATATGTTTATTTGAGGATAATGAAGCGTTTAAGAGAGGCAGTGCGCCTTAAAAGATCTGAAAGATGGCAAAACAATGACTGGATACTTCACGTCGATAATTCGCGACCGCATACAGCCCATTATGTTTTACAGTTCTTTGCCAAGCAATCAACCTCACAGCTCTCTCATCCACCCTATTCCCCCGACTTAGCCCCCAATGAATTTTTCATCTATCCTGAATTGAAAATGAGGTTAAAAGGGAGGGAATTTAACAACGTTGATAGGATACAAGCTGAATGCAACCTTGAGGAACCTCTCAAAAGATTATTTCATCTCCTGCTTTGACAATTGGCAAAAAATATGGTACAGGTGTGTTGAGACAGGAGGGGCATAGTTTGAAAATATTAATTTTTTATTTTTATTTTTCCATACGGATAGAGAACAGTCCTGTAAATTATTGAACGCGCAACACTTGTTTAAAGGGTATTTTAAACAATTATAAAGGAAATTAATCAAAGTATTCAGACAATGCTAATATGTAAATGAAATTTCGGCATCAATACATTTAGGGTCCATCTCATTACATCGACATGTTATAACTGCTTGCTAATCTAATCTCTTGATACACATCTTCTATATATATAAAAATGAATGTTTGTATGTCTGTTTGTCTGTATGTCCGGTATACAAATTCGCAGTAGTTCACTAATTCAAACCAAAATTTCCATACATAGGTAAAATATAACGGGGAAGACGATAGGCTATTTTAAAAAATATATAAATCAATTATTAAAACTATATATTCAAATTATTCAACTTAGCTCACAAACAGCGCCCTCTAGAACGCGTGGGGATCTGACGGTGGCGCGCGCCCATTGGCTGCTTTATACTCTTTACTTTTGTTTAGCTTTTAAATAACATATTTTTTCTCTACTTTGCCTATTTTTATTACTGTTTTATACTCTTTTCTTTTGTTTAGCTTTTAGAGATCTGAGATGCCTCCCAAGAAACGCAAACCTATTGGAAAAGTCCTACCAGAAGTGAGTAAAAAAAGAAATGTGCGAAGTGCTGAGACTGCTGTGCAACGTGAGCATCGTCTTAGGATTAATCGAGAAAGGGCCAGTACTTTGAGAGCGGCGGAATCCGTGGGACAGCGTGAGAACAGGCTTCAACAAGAGAGAGACAGGGCCAGTACCTCAAGAGCGGCGGAATCCGTGGGACAGCGTGAGAACAGGCTTCGGCAAAATAGAAACAGGGTCAGTACTTCGAGAGCGGCAGAAACCCCACAAGAACATACGGCCAGGATTCTGAATGTCAGGGAAAGAACTTTGGCCTCACGAAACTCGCGTGATAGACTTTCCAATTTACTTTTAGAAGGTTTTAATTATGATTCGTGCAAAAATTACGAACAACACCCAATGATATTGCTGTATCATGTTTGATTATCAGATACAAAGTTATAACGGGAAAAATTCCAAAAAGCAGAGACCACGGGTGAAACCAGTTCATTATTTTGTATGCAGGAACAAAATTCTAACAGAAAAACATTCATTCGAGCAGAAAACAAAAGCCAGATCATCTTTCTATAAAAATATCGCTTCTCAGACACAAAGTTTGGAGCGGTACGTTTCACAAGAGTGACATCCACGGCGCCAATTTATAATTGTAACGAATAGTATTTGAATAGGGTACATTTAATAGGGTAAAACCCGGGCGTTGCCCGGGTCATTCGGCTAGTTTATTATATAAACATATACCAATATACAATAAATTCAAAATTATATTTCCATACATTTACCAATATTTTTAATTAAAAAAAAAAAGAACATCCATAGCATACTTATCAATCTAAACACTAAGGTAAACCATAAAGGCTCTTATCTAAGGTTTGTTTAGTTACCTTTAAACAATTTTAAAAATAATTTTACATAAAATAAGCTATATCAATATCGGCTGAGAATATGCAAATATCTGTAGGAATGTTGATTAAGCTCTAGGTATACAGCGCCAGTGGTAATACCTCTAGAGTAGAGACTGTTGAACTCTGACAATATGGTGCGGAAAGGTTTTTTTTTTTTCCAACTACAGCATAGCTGACATTGATGGCTGCACAATTGTCTTCTTCCTAGAGAGAAAGAAAAAAAAAGGAGGAAATTCCCCAACAGGGTCGTTACGTGGGTGGAGACACAATGGACTTGTTGTTTAGTTCCTGTCTGCGCTTGTTTTTTTTTTCTTTTCGAACCAATTTCTAACTCCCTCTTGGTTATTTGTACTCCAATAACTGTGAAATACCTCTCGTTACCATTCTAATTATAAATCAAAAGTTGAATAACTTTATAACATCCTTATTTCTATGTGAAAAAAATAGTACAAATGTGATATTGTATTGGGATAAGGTGCATAAATTATTAAAAATAAAAGGGCATCTCTTTATCGTGAAACGGAAAGTTGCTGATGGCTTGCGCCATCTATCGGAATAAGTATCAACTACTCTCTTTGATTTTTAATTATTCCTGAAATGGCCAAATACCCATTCTTGATTAATCAAGAGTAGTTGATATTTATTCCGATAGATGGCGCAAGCCATCAGCAACTTTCAATTGCACGATAAAGAGATGCCATTTTCTTTTTCATCCTTATCTCTAGTTAAGAAGAATAAATAACTTAATAAATACATAAGTAGATTAAAAAATAGTACCGACAGTAACTTGGTATCTATATATATGATGCATTTGCGCGCCATCTGGTATGGTTTATCAGTGGTGAACCCTCCCAGCGGCTTCGCCATTTTAATTTACCATACTGCTCTAATATTGTATTTTCGATTTTCCTTTTGTACTGATACTGTAGCTAGACTCTTGGAAAGGGTATTTTTAATGAACTATGGAAATAAGATTTGAGGACAGTATAAATACATATAATGACAATATAGTTCAAATTTCTCATATATAATACGTAAAGTATAAAACGTAGAGGGTATTTATCTAAACGTACAGTACTGGGGAGTCACCATATCCTTTCTTACCTGGAAATCCTTTAATTTCTAGATACGGAAAGGTAGATGCGCAGAATAAATTTTAAAAATATTTTCTGCTTGCCAGGTTCGTTTAGAATTGAAACCAATAAGGCTGAATCAATGTTGCTATGTAACAAATTTCGACTTAAAACGAATTTTTTAAAAGTTTAAGACGAAGATTGTTATATAATGGTTTTAAAAAGGCATTTACCGTGCGTATCGTATTTACCTGAAGTTACAATTGTGCGGGAAGTTAATCACACCTGGGGCGGTGAAGAGACAGAAACTTTAATCCTGAAATTGAAGGAAAACCTCATCCGCACTTTTCCAATCCATTGCTGAGTTCAGTGGCATCGTTCAAGATAGCGGGGAGCTCTTCGGGATGGTTCGATATAAAGGTAAATCCATCCTCCTGCAGACATTTGATGAACTTTTCCTTCTTTCCCTGGGCACAGAAGTACGATACCAGTCCGTCGAAGCTCTTGCACTCGCAGCACGTGTGTAGCAGCCCGATGCGCGACTTAGGGGTTTTGTTGTAGACCCCCTTGTAGACGTCACTCTGGCAGGGGTTAGAGCAGTTCACCTTGCCAAACTGCTCGATGATGTCCTGGCCGCGACAGGCAGCCAGTAGAACAGCTAGGGCGATCCAAGGATGCTTCATTGTGAATTGTGATGTTCACAGTGCGATGGGAAGGAAGAACGGCGAACAATGTGGAGAACAATGTACGTGCCAACCCGTCTACTGTTGGGTCAGCCCTACGATTGTATGTAAACCAGGTAGACTTTCCTACTCGCTTAAATTAAATAATGCTACCAGGGAACAGCGAGGTCGAGCCATATGTTTCTTGGTTATTCGCCTAGAATACAGTTTCTGTCTATACAGACCCTGTCAAACTGTGGCAAGGCTGGAGTCAAAATGTAATTAAAAGTTACAGAACCTCCCCATTCTTTTTCATTGGTATTAAAACTACTTTCTTGCGATCCAGGCCAATATTGGAGAAACAGTGTTGAATATCTGTTTGAAAGTTGAACGTGCTAGAGTGTTATTTATTCCACGTTGAATTTTAGCTTCGTCAGTTTGTTCTCCAAAATGTAGAGAGGACAAACTTTCAACCAATAATCAATCAGAAATATTTGGAAGGAATATAAAGATGGAACTCGAACAATAACTCTCCAAGTCACAAAGAGATTGAAGAGTTTCTAATCTCGTCTGCCCGGGAGGAATACAATCTTTTAAATAATCGATCTTCGATCCTCTTCGTTTTATAATGGTCGCGTCTGCTCAATATATTCATCGGGTCTTCTTCCCATCGTAACAACCCACGTGTGTAGATTGGTGTTAAGTTGGACAGGTTTTAATTGTCACATTAAATTATTCATTCCACATCTTTATGAAAGAAATTATAGAGAATTGATTAAAAGAAAAATAAATGATTAGCCATATGTCCATCAAATGGTTCAAATCGAATGTTGAACAGAAAATGGAACTCTGGGAGATTCCTCTTGTCTTTATATATATTGGATTGCCCCAACTTTCTCTCTAACACAATAATATTATGAATGTTTGGTACATTTATTCTGTTTATACTAGTTCAGTGTATTCGTGGTCCGGTAGATGTTTCTGTAGGTATGCGTGATCAACTAAAAACGAAAGCGAATTGTATTTTTTAAAGAGCTATTT
>CP092864.1:62619736-62649558 GCA_030710605.1 Cordylochernes scorpioides
AAAAGTTTAGGTGCTGGAGGCATATTTTTTTAAATAATTTGATTATGAAAAATCTATTGTTAATAGTAAAAATCGTAAAGCGTTAATAGGTAGAATTCCTTTTTTTTTTAAATGATTTTTTTTAAAGAGTTACGTTAAAATGGAAATTATTTAATTAAAATGACGATTGTTACATCTACTGGTAAGGTAACTAATTAAATGGGCTTCACATAGCTAGATATAATATGGATAATAAGATCACTGTTAATAGGGGTAGAGAGATAAATGGAAATATTAAATATTTTTACATATTCACACATATTGATCTAATTATGGAAATATTGGGACAATCTACAAGGAATGACTTATTTAAAGAATGAATGGTAGGAGTTAAGACAATTACACTAACGAGTTATGTTGGTTTAGGGCGCAGGTAAGTTCATTGAGCTTCGGGAGAGTTCTGTCTGTGACACTGCGTACCAGTGTTGTACATCACAGTAGCGGTAGGGAGATGGCGGAGTCTTGTCCATGATGGCGGGAGGTGTCCTGCTCTGGCACGGCGATCGTTCTTGAGTAGATCTAGTGCTGGAAGAAGTGCGTGGCAGCTCCATCTCCGTCGTAGGTGAATACTTCTTCGGGATCACGGTTCAAAGGTTGGCGAGGAAGGGGTTGAGGGCTCGAAGAGGAGTGGTTACAGTTGAGTTGGGTTTGGTCGATCATCGTGGCTTGGCTTCTTGTTTCTTCATACTCCGGTATATGAGGGATTCGCTTCCTGGCCAGGTCTTATCCTGTCGACTTTCGATGTGACAATATAGTGGTAAATGTGGTGAGGAGAGAAATTATCACAAGACGAGTTGGAAGAGGAATTTGGAAGCCATCCGAGAGAGAAAGAGGTAGCGAGAGCGCTGTCCGCTGAACGACTGTTTTCCCTGTGTACACAACCGGGGGGCTAACCAGAATAGTCGCCAGGTGGTGACGGGCGGCCCCCTCAGGAATGTGGCCAAAAATGGTCGTAAGTTAGTTGTCTAAAGTGTCTCGCTTTAGCTTCCCATCTCTCTCTCGTTGGCTGTTGGCTTGTTTTATTAATCCTGGAAGAGCATATATTATGACATATATGTATAAATAGATATAAATATATAAAACAATTGATAAATATACATATATATATAAATATAGATGGAAAAATTGCCGGGGGGAAATTGATCCATAGAAGCATAGGGCGCTTCTCCCGTCAAAATAAAGGTCAAAAACTAACGCCATCTATTGACCGTCGCCGCAAACTAGCGGCCTCGGTGCCATAGCCACAACACCAGCTTTGGCAAATTGAGAAGCGTCCACCTAGAGACCATAGTTTCGGCTAATGGCCCTCGTCAGTCTAGGGCGGACTTTATTCCATGAGATCCACACGGGATCTAATGGAATCTTCACAATCTACCAAAGAGGTGTTTTGCTGGCAAGGTGGCTGGGCCAAATCTATGGCTAGAATATAGATGGAAAAATTGCCGGGAGGAAATTGATCCATAGAAGCATAGGGCGCTTTTCCCGTCAAAATAAACGTCAAAAACTGACGTCATCTATTGACCGTCGCCGCAAACTAGCGGCCTCGGGTCGGTGACATAAATATATATATACAAGGTCTTCATTGGTGGTGCCCACCGCGGGAAAGACTCCGCCACCGGTGGACTGCGAGAGTTCTCTCCCACAGAGTGGGCAGGTCTAGGTGATGGGTGGCGTTGCCCACCTCAAGACCAAGATGGTACTTGTAGATGGTAGCCTTCGCCACACTTTTTATTTTCACTGCCTCGGGATGGAGGCCGACGCCGAAGAGCCAGGCCTGCAGATCCAGGGGCACTTCGCAGGAGGAGAACACCTCCCGGAGCAGGGGTCACACGGCTCGGCAACTCTAATATCTGTGGACCAGCGACCCGTCGCTGGACCCACAGGCGGCACAGTTGGCACGTCTCGAAGCAGGATGTGGTAGAGCGTGGAGGCAAAGCCGTAGGGCGACATCTGCGTCGTGCCCCGAGAAGCAATTTCGACGCAGGTCGGCCCAGGGGATGTAGCGGGGCACATCCACGGTGGGAGTCCACCGGGGAGCCAGCTCTGCAGTAGGATGCGCCTGAAGTCGGGCCGAGTCCAATGCCCGGCGCGCCCTCTGGCTGGTTAGGCGGGTGATGGGGGTCGCCGATCCCCGCAGGACGATAGTATCCGCCTCGTACTCCACATGATAGCTGGAGCTGGCGTTTTCCCCCAGATGCTGCGCGTCCAGGAGCGCGGCCCGCGTTGAGCGCGCTAATGCAGGGGCGCCATCGGAGAAGTCCCCGACAGTCGCTTGTAGCCAGCGCTCGGGAGCCAGGAGTTCTGGCGGCCGCAGGAACCTGTTGTCGCCTCGAAGACGCAGGGACCTCAGGCTGGTGGGATGAAGAACCCGGTGGTCAAGTTCGAGGACGCTGGAGGCAGCCTCCCAGAGGCTCAGCAGTCTCCTCCTCCTAGGCGAGAGCCAGACGTCAGAAGCCGGCGGTGTCAACCACGCCCGGCTAAGGACCAGCCAAGAGTAGCTGTTGACGGCACCGCGAAGAGAGGCCTAGACCCCCTTCAGGCAGGAGAGCCTAAGCTGGCCCGCGATGTCAAGCAGGCCGACGCCACCATCGGAGACTGGACGAGCGAGGATGTGCCCGGGGAGCCACGAAACTCGGCTCGCACCCCACACGAAGCGCGCCAACCGCGCCTGCAGCCGGCCGACGGTGGTTTCAGGTGGAAGGTAGCCGTGGAGGTGGTGCAGGATGGAACCCAAGACCAGGCTGTTGGCCGCGCGAGCACGGCCCACCAGCGACAGGCCGCGGGTGAAGGGTGACCACCTCGCGATGGCTCGCTCCAGCAGCCCTATCAGGTGTGAGGCCTGGGAGGCGACGGTGTTTCTGGTGGTGATGGTGCAGCCTAGGACGGTCAGCGACTCGGACGTCCAGGAGATTCCCAGAGGAGAATCCGTCCGGTGCTTCCAGGAACCGCACCAGAGCCCGCAGCTCTTCTTAAAGTTGACAGCCACCCCGGAGGACATGCGAAACTTTTCGAAGATCAGGGGCACGAGCTCAAACTGAGCGTCGTCCCTGATGAAGAGTACGATGTCGTCCGCATAGGCAACGACGCTGCCGCGGCCCAAGATCCTCTCGAGGCGACGTAGCAGTGGCCCAACTCCGATGCTGAAGAGCGCAGCGCTGAGACGGCAGCCCTGCCTCACCCCGTTGAGAAGCGGGAAGGCCTTGGTGTAGACATCTCCGACCCGAATGGAGGCGTCTGCTTCCTCGTAGAGGACAGCAATCCACTCTAGGAAGGTAGATGGTAGGCCCAGCTTCTCCAGAAGGGCAAACAGGTAGCTCCTGCTCAGGGTGTCGAACGCCGACTTCAGGTCCAGAGAGATGATAGCCAGCGGCGTGTTATGTCTGGATGCCCCGGCGGCTTCTTCAGACTCTCGCGCAATGTTCCAGGAGGATGACCGTCCTGGAACGGCGTAGGTCTGACAGTCGGGCACCAGGTCTGGAAGATGACGTCGCAGACGGGCCATGAGCACGCCGCTGAGGACCCTGTAGTCGATCGTTGGTAGGCTGATAGGCCGGAATGCCTGTAGACCCGGACCACCGTGCACCTTCGGCAGCAGGATGCCCTTGCTGCGTCTTGAGGATGGAGGCAAGGCCCCGCGTGTTCGAGAAGCCTTGAAGACTTGCCAAAGAACCTCGGCGAAGAATTCTTCGAAGGCTTTGACAAACTCGCAGGGTAGTCCGTTCCATCCCGAGGCACGGCCGTTTGACAGGCGATGGATGGCTGCCGCTATCTGATCGCGGGAGATGTCGGCAAGAAAGAGCTGGTCCAACTCGTCGAACTCCAGGGGTATCACTTCAGCTAAAAAGTCGGCGATGGATTCTGCCGGGCTTAGAGCCTGGGCGAAGCGACTGCTCAAGTGTTCTCGAAGGAAACGCCTAAGCTGCCCCCCGGAGATGGCGTTTCCGTCATTGTCGGTGAAGGTGGGGAGAGAGCGACGTCTGGCTCGGAGGGAACGCCCGAGGTCCGACAAGGAAGGATAGTCGGAGCGGGCAGTGTCGTCCTCCAGTCTCCGCCTCAGGAAGAGGCTTGCTCTCTCGATGTATCCACCGCCGGACTCGGCGACGGCAGGCGCGAGTGATCTTATCTGCGCGACCAGATCTGCCTTGATCTTGGTCCAGTGGTCCCATAACATCGGGGGTGAAAGATTTGCTAGGTCTTCCGATGTTTCATCGATGAACGTTTCCATTCGATCGAAAAACAGGTCTGACCGTAGCAGCTCGCCGATGCAGGGAAGTGTTGTAGGAGCTGGGTCTCCTACTTGGATCAGGACGGCACGGTGGTCCGAGTAGGCGTAGTCGATGGTTTGGTATTGGGTGACGCGGTCGTAGAAGCCTGATGGAAGTAGGATTCTGTCCAGACGACGCGCGTCGACCCGACTTCCGATAGTAGCAACCCTGGTGTGCTCCAGTGCAGCATCGAAGAAGGTGGCGACGTCGACGAGGTCGGCTTGGTCCAGGAGCTCCGCGAGGGCTTCTGCTGAACCCGATGCCAGGTCTTTCGCCGACTCCTCGGAGATGTTCAAATCACCGAGGATCCACGTACCTTCTTCACGCGCCAAAGCTGCGATGATCTGGAGCTGGCGGCAGCGCTCTTCAGGAGCATGAGAGACGTGGGCGTTGACACACGTTATGGAGACTCCCCGGACGGTGAGGTCGAGAGAGAGAGAGACATTATTAAAAAAGATAAAGAATTGCCAACAATGGCTCCATATAATTTCCAGACATTTTAAAAAGCAAGGTATGAGTAAATGAAGTAGAAAAGTGATGAAATGCTTTTGTTCTGGCATTATCCAACTCGGGGGAATATTTCGGCCCATGTGATTTCTACGTCTTCAGAAGCACGTCATTGTTCACAGCAGCGTTAGTTTATGGAACGCCCCGAATTTCATTGTTTCGAAGAGATTATCATCACAAACACGCCACTGTCTGGATATCGTTGAATTTCGAATACTTAATTTTAAAACATACAGAGGGAAATTTGAACGAATGATTTAGAAAAAAAAGTAAACTCATAGACAAAACTTAAGGAGGTTGTACCTTTTAGCATGTATATCGGGGTTCAGACAATAACTCTGAAAGATATTACAGTGACCTTTATTGAAGACATACGAGATAACTAAGTGTAAAAGCAGACGACTGGCGACATTAAAAATCTTCCACTCACTTAAGTTTTGTCCGTGAGTGCCTACGTGGAAATTCGCAAATTTAGAAAACACAACAGAATTTTCAGTAAAAAGAGCAACAACAAAGATCAATATCCTATAGGAGTAACTGGGTCGAGAGATTTAGTTATCAAGACCTGCGAGGACTGGAGCACTGCGTTGGTAATCATGTAGGCGGCCTCCAGGTTGCCCTGGTCCTGCGGGTTGATGCAGAACAGCAGGTGGGTGATGCCCAGCAGGGGGAACAGCAGCGCCGTGGCCTTGATGGCTTTCCTGCATCCAAAAACCTAGGGTCAGCCATTCTGCATCCAACAATTTACCTTTAAACACAATCTTTCATATTTTTTTTATTGCCAAATTTCTTAACACTGTCATCGAGCATGCTCGGGACAAGGATTCCATAACTCGCAAGGGCTTGTCTGAACTCAAGACGATTCTAAGCTCCTGACAGGATCCAGACGTCCCTTCGGAGAAGGCCTCGTCTGGTTTATATATTTTTTCTTTACTGTTTTAAACTCTGAAACTCTATCTTGACTGTTGACTAGATGTCAATCAACTGTTTTTAATTGTCAATTGTCACAAACTTTCATCTATTGTTGGCGTAGGTTGGCTAGGTCTATTTAAAAAAAAAAACTATTATTCATGTTGCTTTCAGGTCTGTCTGTCTACAAATCTTGTAATCTAGCTTTATCGAGTCAAATGGTTAGACCATAGGGGTCGGCAACCTTTTGAGTCAGAAGAGTCAAAAATTACAATTTACAAAATTTTAAAGTTTTTAAAGAGCTACAATTTTTTTTATTGCCAACAATAAATAGTAATCGTCTGAATAAAGTTTTTATTTATGCAAGTACTACACGCAGCTTCACATCCAAAGAGTGCATGTAGCTCGCGAGCCGCAGGTTGCCCACCCCTGGGTTAGACAGAAGGATCACAGAGTATTCTGTAAGAGTTTCAATAAAACGCCAGAATCAGTTCTACTTCTCTTGTCAACATTCGAGTCACGTGTGAGCTAGCGACTGCCTATAAAATGACGTATTTTTAGCTCCCTTTTAAAGTAATTTTCAATTCAATTTAAGGTGATATAATAGATAAAAAACGAGCCCCGATAATATAAAAAATCTCATTAAAAGCGATGCTTATGCATTGATGGCAAAGTTTGATTTTTTAATAGAGTAAATATTGACCGAGGGTTTTCGTTTCTCCGAGTACCGGCTGTGTATTCAGAACGCTCCGGTGGCTGCTTAGTGGATGGTGATGATGTAAAGGTGGTTTTGAAAGGGGAAAGACTTTGAGGTACATAAGGGCGAATTTCTTGTCTCACATTGTCCTCGTTTCGAAGTCTCTAAACTCTCCTCCGGTGTTACATGCCCATCAATGCGTGTCACTCTCAGGTGTTATCTGTGTTATCCCAGCCACCTATAATAAAGCAGTAGCCTGGGACGTGACACATGTGAGGGTTAGAATATGTAAATTAAGATAGTTTAAGGCTATAGCTCGGTCTATATGAATTCCATTTTTTAAAAAGAGAATATATTATGTGAATTTTTCTCGATTAAACTATTAAATAATAAAGAAAAAAAAAGATTAATATATATAAAAAGCCGCTTCTCCCTTTTTCGCTAACAAATATCATCATCCTTACATGTTATTTTACAATACATGTTATACGTATAACATTGTATATCACACATTTACAATCAATATAAAACACTATGTTAGTTTATACCAGGTCTATTAGTATGAAACGCGAAAATTTTCAGTGAATTCAAAAGTTCACCAATTCCATACAACAAAATATTTTTTATTCAAAGTAATTGCCCTGATTAGCTATACACTCAGACCACCTTTCAGGCAATTTTCGAATTCCTTGTCTGAAAAATTCTATTCCTTTTGAGTCGAACCAGTCAACAAGCCATTTTCGGAGTATGTCTGAGTTCGAAAATTCCTGGTTTTTTAGGGCGTGTCCTAAAGATGTGAAAAGGTGGTAGTCCGACGGCGCTAGGTCTGGTGAGTACGGCGGGTGGGGTAAGAGTTCCCAGCCCAAGTCTTTTATGGTGTTTTTGACCACTGTAGCATGTGGGCTGGAGCGTTGTCATGCTGCAGTATCAGCTTGTTGTGCTTTTCACGCAATTCCGGTCTTATTTCATCAATGCCTCTCTCAAACTGTGCATTTGTTGTTCGTAGCGACTAGTATTGACCGTTTCGCCAGGTTTCAGGAGCTTGAAATATACTACGCCGGTCTGGTCCCACCATACGCAAAGCATTGCCTTTTTTCCTAAGCGATTGGGCCTAGGCTTCTGTTTTGGAAATTGGCCGAGCAGGCCCCACGACTTTTGGCGCATTCATCAGAAGTTACGATTCGGTGCAAAAATGACTTATTTTCATGCCTGGCGAGCAGCCCTTCGCAGGTTACCAGACGCCGTTCTTGCTGCCTTTCGCTCAACTCGTGGGGGACCCATCTGGAAAGCTTTTGGGTCATTCTGAGGCTGTTTAAACGTAGGGAAACAGCACCTTGAGACACCTGGAGCTGTTTCGCGAGTTTCTCCTGCGTTTGGGTACTGTCCTCATCCAACAAAGCTTGCTGTTCAGCGTCCTCGAACTTTTGGTGCTGTTTTCCACGTGGTTCATTATAAAGTTCGAATTCGCCACTTTGGAATTTTTTAAACCACCTGTAACACTGCGATTTGCTCAGAGCGCGGTCGCCGTGAACTTCCTCGAGCATTCGGTGGGCTTCAGTGGCACTTTTCTTCCAGTTGAAGGCGAACAACAAAACTTCCCGCAAATGGGCACTTTTTGGCTCGGAAATCACCATTTTCCACGGGCTCCAGAAATTTTTCACGATTTGAATTTTTCTAAAACTCCACGCATGCTGATGCCATGTTAGTCAAAAAACAAAATGCCTTCAACAACGCCACCGTCTGCTCAAATAAAGTTGCACAGCGCCCTCTGGCAGCCTTTTTCGCGTTTCATACAAATAGACCTGGTATATACGAAACGATATTTTCCCATTTTTTCCTTAGATTGTCAGAGGTTCTCACTTCCCCAGAAAAGTAATGTTACATCAGTTTGAAATGATACACGCACTTTCATTCTTACACGGTGACTGCTAGAATAGACAGAAATATATTTGGTCCTCGGCAAAGGTATTCTTATGTATATATTTATATATATACATACACTTTTATATACACTTTTAAATTAGAGTTCTTATAGGAAGGAACCTGCGATGGAGGCCATCAAAAGAGGCGTTACATAGATATTAAAAGAAACCCAAGCACTACTCTCGTGGTTTATGTAACTTGGGCTTGAGACATGTACCGCAATGGATACACACGCCCATGTAAACATTGTGGGGAGTAAAAGTGCCGGTGAGCTGACGAAGAAAGCTTTAACCATTGGGAGAGAACAGTAACATCCAATGAAAACAATACTCTGGTAAGATCGAAAATGATACAGAGTAGAAAACCTCCAACTGTCAGAGCTAAATGTAGATAGATAAAAACCCAGAAATAATGACGGGACAAAGTACCAAAGCATCATAGAGGATGTAAGTAGTAGGTTCGGATGGCACAGAGAGGTCCATCTATGCTGATTTCTGCCCAGGAATGAGAGCAGAATTTGAAACAAAACAGCCCACAGATCCTGAAAAACACTGAACTAGCCACAGAAATAGCAAACGCAGCTCAGAGAGCGTTCAGCTCTATCTGGAGAAACATAATAGACATGCCATATGATGGGATTCTATGGTTACAAGGAAGAAACAATTTGGCGTCGAGAGGAGAGAAATATATTCCTTAAAAGCTCCCAATGTAAGATAGTAAACTTATGATTTAATATCTAATCAATTACAAAGAGTTTGATCAAATTTTACTCAGAGAAAACTAGTGATAAAAATTAACAAACATAACAATCCCCTATAAACTGTAACCATGCCAACAATTGATTGTTGGCAAGGTGACGTACATCTGCTGCCATCTATTATTCGAAATACGAACTACTTATAAACAGAAGACATTAGCGCGCCATCTACACTCATGGACAGAACTCAAGAAAGTGGAAAGTCTTTGATATCGCCGGTCGTCTATTTTTTAAGGAGGCAGGGGCAATTTTGTTCATACTTGGTTATCTCATGTCTTCAATAAAGGTCACCGTTTATCAAATATTTTAAAAAGTCATTGTCTCAATCCCGATATACATACTAAAGGATACAACTTCCTTAAGTTTTGTCCATGAGTGTATATCCAAGAGATGAAACTATTTATTTCGATTTTGCTTTATTTCGGATAAAACACGCCTCCTACCGCTCTTATTACAATGGAAAAATAAACTGGCTATATGAGGGTTCACCACTGAGGCGTCATCCCAATATTTTTCAGTAAGAACGCTAGGAGGTGTTTAATTTGAAAGCCTAAAAAACGCGGGTTAAATTGGCCAACAACAGCCCGAAAAGCGTACGTGGTTAGTTTTTCTTGCTTAATCAAGAAACGGCATTTGGCCAATTCTGGAATAATTAAAAATCAACGATTAGTTGATATTTATTCCGATAGATGGCGCAAGCCATCAGCAAATTTAGTTGCACGATCAGGAAATGCCCTTTTTTTCAATTTTACCACCTGATCTAAGTACAAATTCACTTTTGTACTATTTTTCGCGTGTTAAATATCACCACAGCCGTGGTGGAGAGACATAGGAAATACTGCGTGTCTTTTAGTTATCTTCTCTTTCATTTGTTGACGGTAATCTTCCCAGATTATTCTACTGAACTACAGAACAGGCAATACAAGTAGACAAAGCTCTCATTGGTCAATGAATCAGATAACAGCTTGTAAATCTTTGCCTTGTTACAGTGAGATGTAATGTGAGGATGTTACTCTATGTCTTTCCACCTGAAGTCGAGAAGCAATGAAGAATACAACGGGATCCCCTATCTTGTATTTCAGCTCGGCATAACTTACAATTTAAACAACAGTCTTTCTTCTAATATTCTAATCGCTTTTGGGATGTATTGCTAGATTTCCATTTTTTGTTCAAGGATCCTTTTTAGTTGAAATGGAATATTAGAAAGCAAGACGTCTTCAGTCATAACATTTTTCTATATCAAATAATATTAAATAGAGAGAAAATAGTAAATACAGTCAACTAATATCATTTGGATTTAAGAGAATCTTCATTTTTATCAGAGATTCTTGAACTTAATGAGAACTACGTTCCATCAAGTGAGCGGGAGGTCGTCCAGATTGCTCTTTCCTCAGTTCACATCGCCGGTAGAGACTCGTGTTTCTAGGAAGTGGAGGACGTAGCATACAATTTATGGTACAGTTATTCCGTAAAACTTTTACGAAGCTCGCAAGGAGATTTTATTAAGAAATCCAATTCCAAGAATTCAAAAACCTTCCATGTCTCCAGGAGGTGACTTACCGGACCTGGGTCATCTCCAGTGTCACGCGGCTCTTCATCTTGGTGACCAGGATGCGGATGATGTTGACCAGGAAACAGAAGTTTACCTGCGCGACACGTCCTCATCTAAACACTACGCTTTGGTTTAGCGTCGTATATTGCCCCCTCACAGTATCTCACACATATATTCAATGCAATTTTTGATATGATTTGGAAATCTTGAGTTTATAATGAAGGATTCAGTGTATTATGCCATAGGTCTATTCAGTAAACTTCACAGCTAAGCTCCGCTGTCACCGAAGATTTGGTTATTAAAATTTCACTTGTAAAGCAACTTACGTTTATAAACAGAAATGTTTTTCTGACATAAAGAAGCTGTAATTAATCCCCATAATCCGACAGGTCTGTACTGTGAATATAACTTTGCTAACATGATAACTCATCATTCACAGATCGTAATATATCAATTTCTGATGTTGGGATCTGGAATTAACTCTTACTGGCTTTATTTACCTGAAGAAAAGAAATAGAAGTACCTGCACCACAATTTGTTTAGGTATCTTACGCTAACCCCACTGACTGAGAAGGTGCGCTAGTTCAAATTTTCAAGGATGTTGGATTATTTCCCTAGGTCAGTTTCTATTTATTAATCAACAAGGCGCGGTATTGAAATATTTGCGACTATTACTTTACTTTATTTCGATTTAGAGCGCTATGTCCCCCTAGGGACGCTTGCACTTTAAAGATAAACAAAGATTTTGAAAGAAAAGAAAGAAAGATATTTTAAATATGTACAGAATTAGTATGCAAGTTAGTTAGATGAAAAGATAAAAATATATATCAACACAATTGACATATGTACAAAGGGTTGGTATGCAAATTTAGTTAAATGAAATCAAATTGTAAAGTATTGTTATTACAGAGTTATAATAGTTTGACTATTACAGAAGAAACAAATAAAACAACAAACAAATTTAAACTTAGACTAAATATTTACAAAAAATACGTGTATAAAGTGACAAAGTTCATGAAATTTATATAAACAAAGTGGTTGGTAAGAGAGATAAATCATTTAGATCAGGGAACAATCGATGTCTCACTTCTGTAAAGTTAGAACAGTCGTAGATAAGGTGAAGAGCAGTTTGTTCAGTTTCTCCGCAGGGACGATTTGGTGTTTCTGATAGATCTCTTTTTATGTAAGTACTGCTGGACTGTGTGATGTGACAAATTGAGTAACTTTTTTTCGACTATAGACAAATATTCTCATATTTTAGGTCAGTTTCCATGATTAATGTTTTAAATATACATTAATTAACATACAAAAATAATACATTCATATAAATATACATTCATATTAAAATTCATATATCAAAAATATACATTCATATTAATCTTGAATGTATGTTTGCCATAATTAACAGACTATTTTGTCATGTCGTTTATGTCAAATGGAAGACTTTTTCTTACAAGCGTTAATTAAATGTTAGTTTTACGGTTTTCCAAAGAATAACTTTTTCGCAAAACTATTTTCACATCTTTATAAAGGTAAGACGTGATCAGGAAATTCGCAACAGTAAAAATAATTTTTAGATTTTTCCAAAAGACAAATATGGATTCTTGCGACAATATTCATGGCAACGGTTCTGAACCCGATACGATGTCTCAGAAGGGAAAACATAAGACAGGCCTGACAGTGTTTTAATTCTTCTTGCTTATCTCTTCTCAATCATATTAAGGTTTTAAGTCTAGGAATATATATGAACGTAAAGCGACATTTGAAAATTATCCCGCATGTGTTTCTTTTATACGAAAAATTGAAATTTATTTTTAAGAAGAAATAACGATTATTTCTAACCTTAGGGATGAAGTATGAAAATATTAATTGTGAAGAGTAATGATAAACGGAAAAATAAAAGTGTCCAGGGATGGGAAACGAACCCACAGTGTTCCGCTTACCGGGCAGATGCCATGTCCACTAGGCTACCCTGGACATATTTTTCCGTTCGTAAATATTATATGGGGTAATTTATAATACAATATATTGCGGCTTATGATTTCAAAACGACATTTGAAAATTTTTTATTCAAGGAAAGTCCTGCCCGAGAATGTTGCAAACAAAAGCTGGCAGATACTGTGGAATGTCTCACCAGCAGCACCCCGATCATGGGCCCTGTCAGGATCCAGACGTAGGGCGAGTGGCCGTAGCCCTGCCAGCAGGGGCTCTCTAGGTGCCGGGACATGCAGACCGCCCAGGCCACGATCAGGATCAGGGGGCACCCTGGACACCCTTGGTTTGGCAGGAAATTCCTTAAAATTGCAACACGATTATCACCAACACACAAGCCTAGATTAGGAAGGTTTCTTGTTTAGTTCTTGTCTTTGGATATCGAAGCTAACCTGTTCTAACCTGAAGTAGGTTCTATGTGGCAGAGAATTTAATGATTCAAACATGTGAGGTTGCCACTACCAAACTCGTTTAGTCTAATTCTTCGAGATATTATCGAATGTTGCACATATAAATTATAATAAAAAAAAAACACAATTTCACGATCTACTTCCCAAGTGAGAATACCCAGTTTAACGTTACTGTTATTTAAAGTTCGGCCATAGCGCCATATTGCATGTGTTTTGTGGCGTGTTTGGTTGAGTTGCGTGTGATGTCGCAGTTACGTATTTAGAATAAATCCCTCTGGAATAAGTGCCATTAGTATATAAGTCTTCGATGGTTTGGAATTCGTATGTTGTTGAAAATCTGAAAAATCGCGAAGAAGAGTAGTTGAAATAACAAATGAATGTAATGACAATGATTTCTAGAG
The DNA here is from genome assembly GCA_030710605.1 of Cordylochernes scorpioides. Classification (NCBI taxonomy): domain Eukaryota; kingdom Metazoa; phylum Arthropoda; class Arachnida; order Pseudoscorpiones; family Chernetidae; genus Cordylochernes; species Cordylochernes scorpioides. The sequence continues at coordinate 62,633,189 of CP092864.1, forward strand.
TTAAGAGAGAGCTGCTTTATATAATTTGATTCTTAGAATTTATTTCTGAGGGACCTTACCTAAACATTGCTACAACGAGGGCATTGTGAACTATATGCGCGAAAGTGTACACGTAGTTTAAAAAAAAACATTTGTAAACATAGACATTATAAGTTAGGAGGGTTTGGCCAATAGTCTCACCCCAACCGATGAAGTAGTAGAGCTTGAAGGGCGGGTCCTGGTCGAAGATGCTGATGGTGATCCTGGAATGGAGCAGCAGTCCCTCCAGGAACATCCAGTTGATGGAGGCGAGGGTGGAGTACATCTTGGCGGTGAGCACGGCGCGACACAGCCAGTTCTACCCACACCCAGGGTTTATTGCTGTTAGTGATTTCTTAACTTTTGAATATTGAGCTTGAGAGGTATGGATTCTTAGATATAGACAGGGAATACCTGTAGAACTCCCTCCTGGTGTGTACCCCGTCAAGTAACGTTTGACAGTATGATCTCGATTTAACGATAGTTATCCCTATTGATCGAAATACGTTATAAAACGATTCTCTGTAATAATTATATCCTATAGAGGTGTCTCGGCTGAACGACGCCCCAATTTATCGAAGTTATATATTAGCACGATTAGATCAGTAGGTAAGGATTAGTTGCCCCGGGACTCGATCAGAAGGAACACCGCAGGAAGGCCGCAAATAACGATGCCAAACAATATCTATGGTTGTATTTTCGATGTATAGTCGATAGTACTGAAAGATTAGTTGTAATATTTTGAAGGGAACGGGTATATAGAGGGAGTGTAGGAACATGGATGGACTACAAGAAATCTTACCCCGAAGGCATACAAACCCCGATGACTCACCAAGTGACGGTAGGAAGGCGACCCAGGCCCCGTGGCCACGGGCAGCGTGATGACCACCAGCAGGGAGGAGTGGACGATCAGCGCCCCCACCAGGTTACGGTGGACTGTCAGCCGAGGACATTGCAGGGACCTGGGGCCGTACACCGGGTTGTTAGCAAGTTACCTACATCCAACAATAAACCAGAACTTCTCCCTCGTCATTAAATCCATCCAGATATAATAAACACTTCATTTCTAGAAGACAATCTCCATATTCACTATTGAAGAAGAAACCCAAGAGAGCTTTTATTATAACTCCCCGACAAAATGGCACGTTTAGAAAATGGGAGAAGGCAAACATGAGGAAGACAAGGTGATTTTTAAAAAAAATCAAATAAACTCACCAACTTATTTACGTGAAAGAACAGAAACAATTAAGGACAGTTGTGCGTATTAACAATATAATAAATATAAACTGTTAATTAAATACTCTCATAGAGATAAAACTAAGGGAAGTGGAATGTTTGAATGGCGCTGGTTGTTTTTTTTTTAAAGGAGACAGAGGCAATTTTATTCACACTTTGTTTATCTCGCGTGTCTTCAATAAAGGTCACTGTGTATCAAATATCTTTCAAAGTTATTGTTTGAATCCCACATGTTAAAAGGTACAACTTTCCTTAAGTTTTGTCCATGAATGTAATTTAAAAATGCTACCACAATATATTGAAGGGATTTTCTAGTGTCATTTGTCGAAAGTTTGCAACGTCAAATTGTTTTTCCATTGTAAGGTCACATAGTGTTGAATATATTGAGACGAAATGTCATACTGCGATGTCACATATTTTGTCAACATATGACACTCCTATTATCACCCCTTTTTCTTCTGCAACGGGCAATAATAGCGCACTATTTCCAAGTTTTATAAGAGTTCAGATCATCTCTTCCATTTTTACAGAAAATAAGATCTTTTAGTCCTATGGTCCACTTCTGTAAGGGAAAAAGATTCCTCATATGAGAAGTAGAAGAGTTGATAGAGAATTTATTTTTATTTAAATATTTTAAATTACATCAACAACAAAAACAATGTGGATTCTTGGACATATGGACTATTTCACGGAATTGTGTTGTTTCAAGAACCTATTTTAAAATACATTGGACATTATGTCAAGTTTGGCATACATTGCATCATAGCGTATTTATAGAGATTCAGGAATAATTTACTTTTTATCTTCAGAAAGTGTATTTTATGGAAGGTATCATGACAAGAGGTTCAAGTTGTCAGATTCCATAACACATCCAATATTTCATAGCTCACCCATTTTGTGTATAACGCCAAGTTTGCACCAGACAATCAATAAATATTTTAAGATTAAATAAACAACCTCCAAATAACACAATGTCACGTCGAGAGATCTCGTGGTATTTTATTGTAAGAATTTGGTGTAATTTTCGGACATTTGCTGTGGAATGCCAGGAATGGAGGAGACACAATTATCTCATTAGTCGAGGACTCCGGGAGTCCTTCCTACGAACATTTGGATTTAACTGGATATCAACAGAAATTCTGAAATATATTTTTGAAAACTCACATACAAAGATCATAAATACTTCATTCTAGTAATTAAAAGACGTTTTGTACACAATTGAGACTCCTATGGATGTCCTTTCCAGAAAATCGTTCAAAACGCTGGAAGACTGAATGTCCTTTAACTTGTGATCTATGTAATAGCAGAATATAAGATGAAATCATGGATATAATATTTGACTGCTTTTGCTTGGAGAAACAGAGAAAAAGAACTCTTGGGCGACTTATCCTTGTTTCAATCTGATAGTCAACAAATATTTAACTGGATGAATACAATGATGTTTGATCAAGGTCTCCTCTTTGGTTTATATAAATTCTACAAGGTCTCAGTGTCAAAACTTTCGGAGGAGAATAATGGAATCGACGAATGTCGTGATTTATTTGGATGAGGAAAGCGAAGACTAGAACGCGGCTGATTCCTCACTTGTCTTTTCAGTGATACGCTAACCTATGCACGATGGAATCTGTGGCCACTGGACATGCGTCGGACCTGATGGCTATTGTTGGGTTCTGTGCTTCCTGGAGTATAGGAGCTCTATCTGTGCTTCCTTCTTACGATGAATCTGTATAAGACCGATGGTCTTAATAAAGTTGTATGTGTGCATAAATACTTCATTAACATTTGAAACATTCTGAAGAAATAAGTTAAGATTTTAAATACTTAATCAACTACTCCACAAAATCTTATTTTCCAATTTATTATAATTTGCAAGGTTCGAGTTGAAGAACACTTCCACAGATGTTTCCTCCAAAACTCCTCAATGGAAGAGTTCTTTAACTCGAAACTTTGCCAATTATAATAAATTAGAAAAGACATTTTTGCGGAATAATTGATTAAGTATTTAAAATATTTTCTGCAATTTCGAACGCGATGAGATATAATGAAGTTAAGATTTATTCCGGGATATATTGATGTATTGTCGAACATTTGTTTCTTCCACAATTTATTTACCTTTTTGTTCAATAGAAATATCTGGATACATTTGAACATATGTGCATGCTCTCGAATTGTAAATTTCAAAAATTCAAAATAACAACAAAAATCGTTTTACTATCAAATAGGATAAAACCAGTTTGAATCAAAAGAGATAATACTTATTTATCAGAGAGTTAACAACAATTCGGTATTATAGAAACTCTGCCTTTGCCGGTCCCAAGCCCGGATGAAAAAGGAGGAGGGGAAATAGTGACAAGCTCACTAAAAAACCTGGGCTCAGCTGGCCCGGCTGATAGTACCCTGTAAGGTCTCCTAATCCAGGGATACAGGATGAGTAGCGTTTGTACTCCATGTTAGGAGCGGCTGCATATGGCGTCTGTCCCTCATATCAGAGGCGGCCATTTCTTTTGGAGCTAAGTCGGCCTGCCACTGAGTAGTGCTCCCAGACTTAATGACAAAGGCAGACGCATTCTACTTCACCCAGATATGATTGAGTGGAGATAATAAAGAAGGAGAAGAAGTATTATAGAAACAATAGCGGATATTTCACTGTGGTAGGGATTCTGAAATCTTAGCTCATAGCTCATAGATTCAGTGATTTAATTGATAGAATGATTTATTCGATTAAATGATTTGTTTGATATAATGATTTGAGTGATTGATTCAGTGATTTATTTAGAGCACAATTGTCATCATTAGATTTTTAACTCATAGCTCATAAAACTTTGAAATACTTTGCTTATAGAAAAAATAAGGTTATCTATATTTAGATTTTTAAAATTATCCTTAGTACACGTCGTGCAGGCCATGGTAATCATGATGGACAGTAGTTAGCGACTGCTTTTACCGTAAGTGCACCAATGTCTACACATGTAGAAAGCGGTTCGACTTTGCACTTACAATAAAAAAAATCCGTTTGGTTGCTTCATTCACTGGTGGAGTTAGTCTTTTTCAAGAATTGGGGGCCATTGGAGCAATGTTTTATTAGAAAAAAGTGTCCAATGGGCGGGGTTTGATCCCGGGTCGTGTCAGTCGAAAACAGACAGTTTATATCACTCGTCCACCGACCCTGGTATTTAGAAATATTAGAAACTACTTAGGTGGGAATGTTTCCTTTTTTATAAATAAAATAATTGATTGCTGCAAAGATAAAATATCGGAACGGTCTGGGTCATCCGTGGCTAACCCTCCCAGTGGTTTCGCGATTTTAATCTCCCACACCGCTTCACTGATATATTATTGGGCTGTTTTACTTATATGTCCGGTACTTTGGACATAGGTTCAGAGCGGTATGATGACATGACAAAGAAGGTTTAGATGTAAATTTACAAGATTAATGGTTAATTAAACACATGTGACACAATTGAACAATGAAGTAATTCAAACATTGGAGTAGATAGAGGTGAATATTTACTTCTATTCACCGATTCACAAGCTCTATGTTGTAACGGGTCTACACATATGCAGCTATAGATATTGTTATGTAGTTAACTGTATGGAATGTTCTCTGTGAGAAGATGAAAATATTTCTGAGACTTAAACACAGACAGAATTAGAGTTATTAAAATAATATAAGTTTTCTGGAGATGAGTTTATTTTTATGAAGAAAGAAGCTAAAAAGAAATTTAACTCCAGAAACCTGTGTGAAACATTTTTATCTATATTTAGAAGATTTAAAACAAGAGAGTTATCCCAATATTAATGTCTCATCAACGTGGTTAAAAAAAACACGTTTCAACGCTGTGTGTTCCGATACTTGTATTCATCAGTGTTTGAAGTGACTTTGTTACTTCAGGTATTACATGGTACCACGGTCAAAAGTTTCCTTACTGCAGACGGCGCTAAGTCCGGCGTGTCAGACTGGAGACAAATGATGCGGCCAGGATGACCAACTGGCGAGGACAGCTGAGATTTATGGCACACTACTCTGTGACCCTCGGCCATTCTTCTTCCTGCCCCCGGCTTAGATGCGGGGGTTTGGTTCAGAAAACGCCTTTCTACACATTGAGGAGGATTTCTTGGAGCATAATGATGGGTTCGCACGGAATTCTAACAAATTATAGCTCCTTCCTCTTGTCCAATGTTTTGCAACCTTTTATACACCTACGGTATACGCGTATATATAATTAATATATAATACACAGAGTTATATGCGTCTGAAACGGTTTAGAACCTATTTATTGGCTCGCTGAAGATTCATTGACCTAAATATAACTATTCAAAGATAAAGAAACGCCTCGCGCCTGAAGTCTATATCGTCATATTTCAACTCTCATTTATTCTTTTATATTTGAGAGCGCTATTGTTTATACAAGGAATCTATTACAAAACTCTATTTATTTATTTATTTTGATAAAATAACTAGGAATGTGTATGAATTTTAAAACAATTTAAAATTAACCTGTTCATTTGTTAATGTTTTATTGGTATTTATATAATACAACTATATTGAATTATAATGAGACATTATTTAGCATATCTCTGTGTTTCACAGACTCTTGTCAATGGGGCGGCGACACAGCTAGCATAGTCTATCAGCACGCCAAGTGTGACATTGAAGTGGGACATCTCACGCCAGTGTAATATCTCTCGCCAGTTTGACATCGAAGTGGAACATCTCACGCCAGTGTAATATCTCGCCAGTGTGACATTTCTGTCCAGTTTGACATCGAAGTGGAACATCTCACGCCAGTTTGACATCGAAGTGGAACATTTCACGCCAGTGTAATATCTCTCGCCAGTGGGACATCGAAGTGGAACATCTCACGCCAGTGTAATATCTCTCGCCAGTTTGACATCGAAGTGGAACATCTCACGCCAGTGTAATATCTCGCCAGTGTGACATTTCTGTCCAGTTTGACATCGAAGTGGAACATCTCACGCCAGTGTGATATCTCTCGCCAGTTTGACATCGAAGTGGAACATCTCACGCCAGTGTAATATCTCTCGCCAGTTTGACATCGAAGTGGAACATCTCACGCCAGTGTAATATCTCGCCAGTGTGACATTTCTGTCCAGTTTGACATCGAAGTGGAACATCTCACGCCAGTGTGATATCTCTCGCCAGTTTGACATCGAAGTGGAACATCTCACGCCAGTGTAATATCTCTCGCCAGTTTGACATCGAAGTGGAACATCTCACGCCAGTGTAATATCTCGCCAGTGTGACATCGAAGTGGAACATCTCACGCCAGTGTGACATAGAAGTGGAACATCTCACGCCAGTGTAATATCTCTCGCCAGTTTGACATCGAAGTGGAACATCTCACGCCAGTGTAATATCTCGCCAGTGTGACATTTCTGTCCAGTTTGACATCGAAGTGGAACATCTCACGCCAGTGTGATATCTCTCGCCAGTTTGACATCGAATTGGAACATCTCACGCCAGTGTAATATCTCTCGCCAGTGTGACATTTCTGGCCAGTGTGACATCGAAGTGGAACATCTCACGCCAGTGTGATATCTCTCGCCAGTTTGACATCGAAGTGGAACATCTCACGCCAGTGTGATATCTCTCGCCAGTTTGACATCGAAGTGGAACATCTCACGCCAGTGTGATATCTCTCGCCAGTTTGACATCGAAGTGGAACATTTCACGCCAGTGTGACATAGAAGTGGAACATCTCACGCCAGTGTAATATCTCTCGCCAGTTTGACATCGAAGTGTAACATCTCACGCCAGTGTGACATTTCTGGCCAGTTTGACATCGAAGTGTAACATCTCACGCCAGTGTGACATTTCTGGCCAGTTTGACATCGAAGTGGAACATCTCACGCCAGTGTGACATTTCTGGCCAGTTTGACATCGAAGTGTAACATCTCACGCCAGTGTGACATTTCTGGCCAGTTTGACATCGAAGTGGAACATCTCACGCCAGTGTGACATTTCTGGCCAGTTTGACATCGAAGTGGAACATCTCACGCCAGTGTGACATTTCTGGCCAGTTTGACATCGAAGTGGAACATCTCACGCCAGTGTAATATCTCTCGCCAGTTTGACATCGAAGTGTAACATCTCACGCCAGTGTGACATTTCTGGCCAGTGTGACATAGAAGTGGAACATCTCACGCCAGTGTAATATCTCTCGCCAGTTTGACATCGATGTGTAATATCTCTCGCCAGTGTGACATCGAAGTGGAACATCTCACGCCAGTGTGACATAGAAGTGGAACATCTCACGCCAGTGTGACATTTCTGTCCAGTGTGACATAGAAGTGGAACATCTCACGCCAGTGTGACATTGAAGTGGAACATCTCACGCCAGTGTGACATTTCTGTCCAGTTTGACATCGAAGTGGAACATCTCACGCCAGTTTTTATGCTTATGAGGTGATACAGCAGCGTATTTACAATTAGAGAGGAGACAAAATGAATTAAATCTATGAAAACGTCTTTATTGACATCAAAGTTAATAGTACACTCCGGAGAGTTAAGAAAGACTATTTACAAATTCCTCAGAGAGAGTCAGGATGACAAGGCGGCCCTGAGCCCGGATATTTTCTCGCAAATAGAAGGATCCAGGTCCAGGGCGCGCTCTAAGAGAGCGCCAAGTTGTTGGGCCAGATTGGTCTCACGCCAGTGTGATATCTCTCGCCAGTGTGACATTTCTGTCCAGTTTGACATCGAAGTGGAACATCTCACGCCAGTGTAATATTTCTCGCCAGTGTGACATTTCTGGCCAGTGTGACATAGAAGTGGAACATCTCACGCCAGTGTAATATCTCGCCAATGTGACATTGAAGTGGAACAACTCACGCCAGTGTGATATCTCTCGCTAGTGTGACATTTCTGTCCAGTTTGACATCGAAGTGGAACATCTCACGCCAGTGTAATATATCTCTCTAGTTTGACATCGAAGTGGAACAACTCACGCCAGCGTGACATTTCTGTCCATTGTGACATCGAAGTGTGACATCAAAGTTATAGATATGGGTCCTCAGCTTGCAGCACTTCTACCAGCAGTGTTCTAGATGAATGTGTCCCAATGGATAAACTAAACCGTTATATATTGAAACACCCCCTGACTGGACCTATAACATTTGTTGTTAGTTCAGTTAACTCTTGTCAGCGAAGTTCATTCAATGGTTTTATTCTTGGTATGGGGGGTCGGTGGAAGGCTGGTTAAACCGTTTGGTTTTCGACCACTAGGACCCGGGTTCGATTCCCGCATTGGACACTTTTTTCTGTTAAAAAAAATGCTCCAATGGCCCCCGATTCTTGCAAAAGTCCAACCCCACCAGCGAGTGCGAGTAACCAAACGGGGCTCTGGCATTTGTAAGTGCAAAGTCGAACTGCTTTTCACATGTGTAGACATGTGGTGCGCTTACAGTAAAAAGCAGTCGCTAACTACCCACCATGATTATCATGGCCTGTACCACGTGTACTAGGGATAAGCAAAAAAAAAATAATAATAAAAAATTCTTGGTATGATGGATAATTAAAGTTTAAAAAAAAAATTCAAAAATAGGAGTCAATATAGGGGTAACACTGCTTTCTTGTATAAAACAAAGTTTCCGTTCTTTCCTTTGACCCCATGATCTCATCACGATCCAGCTACATTCTGATGTGGCGGGTGGCGCAACGATGGTGTCTGACTAGAGAGAAGAATTTGATGCATAAAAAGGCGTGCGCTCTGTACCTTTTAAAAATATCTCTTATTTTTAAAATTTACTTTCTCATATATAATTTACATTTTTTCAATAATAGCTCAATATTCTTTGAAGTGAACAGAAATCGCTTGTTTTGAATTTAAAAAATCGATATATTGGATTATTTTGACAGTTAGAAATATTTGCAATACTCCAATATTTTAAAGTAATTTCGTTTATAGCACAATTCGAAATATATATAGAGGTCGTTCTAAGTTTTTTTTTTAAGTAAAAATATGAATCAAAACGCCATTTAAATCACGTTTATGTACTTATAGTATCAAGTCGACTGTGGCGCTCGGGTAGCCAAAGTTGGAACTAATATTGACTTTGTATTATTTATGTTCTGTTTTAAGTGAAATTGAAATATAACACTTTTAGATAATGATTTATATGATTATCATCCCCACACACCTAAACTCGCATTAAACGATAAGGAAAAAAATAAGCTAATTTTCGATTCCACTTGTGTCATTTAAGAGCCACCGTCGACCTGATGTTTGATCTATATTTGGACGAGGAAAGCGAAGACTAGAACGCGGCTGATTCTACACTAGCCTGTTCAGTGATTCGCTAACCATGACGTATGCACAAAGGAACGTGTGGCCATTGGACATGCGTCGGACCAGGAGGCTGTTGTTGGGTGCTGCGCTGCCTGGAGTACAGGAGCTCTACCTATGATTCCTTTCTTCCTGTGGTGAATCTGTATAAAACCGGTGGTTTTAATAAAGCTTTGTGTGTGTGTGGTGATATTTAATCCAGAAAGTTCAATTAATATTATATTTAAGAATAAACGTATCATTAAACGGAAGATAAGGATCTTTTATTTGGAAACGTTACGAGCTTTCGGGCAAACGCCCTTCTACAGGTTTGACGAAAAATCAAGGCGAGAGACAGAGCTATATACATGGGATGATTTACATAGAGCACAATTTTTAAAGCTTAGCAGTAAGAATTTTAAATGAAAGTTAATTTTTAATAAGTAACTATTGTAGTGATATGGTAATAAGTTGTTGTATATAAGATTTTTAATTATGTAAAAAGGAATAAAATTAGTTTGAAACAAAGATATCATAAATTTCGGGAATTTCTATTTTTCTATTTATGCTTTTAAGTTTGGTGGATACTATGGATTCTAACACTAATCTTTGGTGTAGGTTGGGTATGTTACGGTAATGGATAGTGGGGTGGTTGGTATTAAAAGAGTGGCCAGTGGATGCAACATGCTGATAGATGAGGGAACGTGGGTCGTTGTTATTAATGTTGCGGGTATGTTCTGACATTCTAATGGCGACGGTTCTACCTGTCTCAACCCACATAAGTGGCGGAGCAATGTTCGCATGAGACAGAGTAGACCGCCCCAGAAGAGTCCAGAGGACTGAGTTGGGTACTGGTTTTTGTAATGGGGTGTCGGAGAAGTGAGTGGATACTGGGGGTATTAATGAAAAAGGTGCGAATGCCAAATGGCCTAATGAGGCGGGAGATGCTAACTGTTAAGGGAGAATAGGGCAACATGCATGTAGTCCTGAAGACTGGGGAAGGATTGGAGGGAGCGGGAGAATAGGTATGTTTATTAATGAATGTTAGTGGATAGGAGGCGGCGGTGAGATGGGAGATGATACGGGCTTTTTCTGTGGTTTTAAAGATGGGTAGAGAGCAGTGTGTGTGAAGGCGCCTGGTGAGTGTTTTAACGATGTTAATTTTGTGTACTATGGGACAGAAGGAGTTGAAATGGGTGTAGGTGGGGGTACTGCTATTCTTGTAGTATACTGTGGTGTGGAATGATGCCGGGGTACGTATGATTAAAATGTCTAGGAAGGGAATGATGTGTCCCTGTTCTTTTTCCATGGTGAACGAGAGGTTAGGGTTGTAGCTGTTGAGAGTGGACAGGATGGTTTCTTCAAGGTCGGTTTTACAAATGCAAAGGATATCATCGACATATCGTCGCCAGAATAGGATGTCATCACAATGGAGGTTGCAGACCCATTTATCTATTCTGGTCATAACCAGCTCAGCAGCTATGGAGGAGAGGGGGCTTCCCATAGGCGATCCCCTTATCTGTTTGAAATGGATATGGTCAAAGGTAAAGGTGCTCATGTTTAAGCATATCTGTGAGAGGGATGTGATAGAGTTGGTCTTGACGGGATCTGTGTTAATGGAAACCAAAAATTGGTTGAGGCTGTCAATTATCAGGTGATGGGGGAGACTGAGGTATAGGGATGAAACGTCAAATGAACACATGGTGAAGTTTTGGGGGGGGGGGGGTAGGCCGGTTATTTCTTGAATGAGTGTGGGGGTGCTGGAAACTGTGAGATTACTTCTATTGTTGTTTAAAAGAGGTGAGAGATAATTTGAGAGGTACTTAGCTAGGGGGTAGGCGGGAGAGAGGTGATATGCAATGATAGGGCGTAGAGGGACAGAAGGTTTATGGACCTTGGGAAGGCCGTAGATGTAGGTACCATTGGGGAGATTAGTGGTAAAGGATTTGTGTTTTGAGGATTCGGGCGTTTGCCCGAAAGCTCGTAACGTTTCCAAATAAAAGATCCTTATCTTCCGTTTAATGATACGTTTATTCTTAAGTTGCACACCGGAAGAGTTTCAAGTTCTAATATTATATTTATTTTTTTCCTATAAAAAATAACTTTGTGTCAACATAGAGGGTTAAATTCACAGTGTTCGTCTTTATTATCTTCCACCTTTTCGGAAGTTTATTCCACTTTACTGAAGACAGTTCCAGTAGAGTTTCAGGTGGCTATGAACCTTGGAAGTCTTCCATAAGCTCGACGTTTCCGATGTCAGGTTCAACTATCCCTTCAGGCCGAATGCTGTTGCCTTCCAATCTTTTTAGGAATGCGCTTTTACGCCGACTGACCTTTGACTTTCGACATTTCATCGCTCTGCGCTTGATTCTTCTTGGTTCCTTATTTTATTGATTTATTTTGTTTTCCTCTCTAGGGGTGAAATTGCTAACGATTAATTAAGGTTATGTGTGATTAAATGATGGATTTTTCTTTAATTAGGCACCTTTTTTTTCTAACAAATTTTCATAAAACTGAAACATGTTTTAAACAGTATTTAATTTAGTTCTAGTTTAAGCATATTTTCCCTCTTCGATCTATTTTCTAGGAGATTTCATCTTAAAAAAAAAAAAAATTATAGCAATTTTTATATTTGAAAACAAAATTGTTGATTTCCTATTTTGCTTTCTACTAATTAAGCTTCAGTGAGGAGGATACAATCTGCCATCTCTGATAAGAAAAGAAAAAATAGAAATTGAAATATATCATTATATATTTGAGTGCTATTATATTAGTGAAAAAAGAGAAACGTTCTTCTCAGAGGTAAACAACAGTCAACTAACCTCAGTGCAAAGTATTTTAACCAGCGCCATATTCAGTCGAATGCTGCTCTGTTCCTGTATAACTTTTACAAAGAAGAAAGAAGGAAAAAAAAACTCGGATTCATCGTTTTCTCCTCCACTACATGATGGTGATTGATCATTGTGAGAATATCGTAGCAAGCCGGCAATGAGAGAGAAGATTTTTTATATGACTGATGTCTTAATAAAAGCCTGGGGTATGTATTTTTTTCTTTCTATCTAATTGGATAAAGATTGCTTCTCTCTCTCTCTGAATAAATATATTCTGTATAAATAACATATAATGTGTTCTCTCTCTCTGTAAATTTTTGGTTTGGAGTTGGCTAAAAACTATAGATATATATCAATCGTTCTTAGATTTCTATATTTCCTGACAATTACGGTGACTCAGTGCCACCTTTTTTTTTTCTCCTGCGGAAGATGGCAGTCCTCGAAATGTCGGGAAAATAAAAAATATTAAAAATAATTTGCAATAAATATTGTAGCAAAATATTTTAGGTACAGATGATCAATTTTGATATTATTTATATTCTTCTGCTCTGTAAACATGCCTCATTGCCTCTAGTATTTTATAGATTTTAATTTGTTCTTGTCTTAAGTATATTGCCGTGTCATCCTGAAGTTTGTCTCTTCTAATTTCCTACGTGACAATATTATAAATAGTTAAAACCTTTCGTAATAAGTTTATTTTCTGAACACTCGGATTTTCCTGGAAAATCTCTCTTAAAGATTTATTGAAAAAAAGCCATGGTCCACCTGTGCTGTGTGAGCAGAAGAGCTTGGATTGACTTGCTCCATTATATGTATGTTCCATATGTGAATACCTGTTTTTTCCTCTTTTCGCTCTCCACTTCTCCCATCCATATTTCCAAAATATATATTTTTTCCAAATCCATATTTTTATCGCGACTTTTGAATTTTCGCGGGTTACGTATATTCGAATTTCGATCTTTTTGTGGCTTTATGTTGGTACTCATGTCTCTCACTTATGCCGACAAGCTCGGCCATTTTGAATATTCACTTAATTGTTGACAGCTGCTTTGCTTGCAGGTGTTTTGGATCGTCTTTGATTTTTACCTATTAAAAAAATGGATCAAAGAACCTGTATCAAATTTTGTGCGAAAAACGAAATTAAGTGCGCGGATGCATTCCGAATGTTGACTGTGGCATACGGAGAAGCTACCTTGGACCGAAGCAACGTTTATCGGTGGTAAAAAATGTTCTCAGAAGGCCGAGAAGATGTGAACGACGAAGAGCGTGCCGGACGACCGAGCACTTCAACAACAGACGGAAAAATTAATGAAGTGGAGAAAATGATATTGGCGAATCGTCGAATCACCGTTAGAGAAGTTGCTGAGGACCTAAACATATCGATTGGCTCGTGCCATTCGATTTTTATCAATGATTTGGGCATGAAACGGGTCGCCGCGAAATTCGTACCAAAATTGCTTAATTGCGACCAAAACAGCATCGCATGAACATTGCTAATGAGATGTTGGACTCTGTCCGCGACGACCCAAATTTGCTCCAGAGGGTCATAACTGGTGACGAAGCGTGGGTTTATGGTTATGACGTGGAAACCAAAGCTCAATCATCTCAATGGAAGCTGCCGCACGAACCAAGACCGAAAAAAGCGCGCCAAGTTCGGTCGAATGTGAAAGTTTTGCTGAGAGTTTTCTTCGATTGCAGGGGCGTGGTGCATCATGAGTTCTTGCCACGATAACGCCCCTGCTCACACATCGTTGCTTGTGCGCGACCTTTTGGCCAAAAACAACACACTAATGATGCCGCAGCCACCGTATTCCCCAGATCTGGCCCCCTGTGACTTTTTTTTGTTCCCTAAACTGAAGAGGCCCATGAAAGGACGACGGTACGCTACACTTGACGAGATAAAGACGGCATCGAAGGAGAAGCTGAAAAAGATTTTTAAAAATGATATTTTGAAGTGCTTCGAAGATTGGAAAAACCGTTGGCACAAGTGTATAATATCTCATGGGGATTACTTTGAAGGGGACAAAATAGGTATTCATGAATAAAAAAATAATTTTTGAAAAAACACAAAAGTCGCGATACTTTTTGAACACACCTCGTATTTACCATGTGTATATAATCTTTCTCCATTTTTACCCCTTTGTATATTTCCCACTTTCATAGGTTTCTCCGTCTTGTAACCCCAAGGAGAATCCTCTGTAAGACCAGTGTGTCTTAATAAAGGTTTGTCTGTGTGTGTGTATAAGTTTATTTTATTAACTTAAACCGCGAGTTTTCGAGTTCTCGTATCGATACACCACTTTCACTCTAATCGCCTTTTTGCCCGTTGAAGAACTCGAAAGCATGCAGCTTAAGTTAACAAAAGAAACTTATTGCGAAAGGATTTAACTTTAACGTTATTTCTCTTTTCAGCTCTCTCTTTTACCCCTGTATTGACAAGATGTCAATAAAACTGTGTTAATTGTGAGAAAGAAAATTTTTTTGAAACTCTTTTTTTTTTTTTAATTGACAAATGAAGAAACGTTCCCTTCCTGTAAGCGTTGAAAACAACAGAGGTTTGGATGAGAGCCAAAGATAGAGCAAATCCCTTTCGTGTGGCATATGTGGTTAGGGAGGAAATTCTACAACTATTCCACTAACTTTTTTTTCTAGTGATTCTTTAACCAGTGTAATACCTTCCACCATATTTTATATATAATATAGTATTCATATAATATTAAAATATTTGAAAAATAACTCTTACTTACTTAATAAATTTAATGTGCCAAAAATAAATATGAATTTAAAAATGTTGTTCCATGTACAAATAAAGATACTGGTGGGAGTATCGTCATATGTGTATTCTGCCACGCAAGAATAAAAATTGATGAAAAAAAAACTCAGAAAATAAGAATTGATGCAGTGAAAATAAAACAAAATATAAGGAACTTAGCACGCCTTCAACGACTGGCCAGATGTTTTAAAATAATTCTTTCGAAAAAAAAAAAAACAAAGATAAATTCTGATGAATAAATTTTTCTTTTTGATTTAGCTGTTACTTTAGTTCCCGAACGTTTTTTTTTTTATTAATTATTTATTCATAGTATAGTAATTTAAACATTTTTTTTTAAATAGGAGCCTTGGTTATTTACACATTTTTCCAGCGTGAAAAAAGCTGTTGATATGCTAGTTCAAAGTCAATATTTCTAAGCTTGTTTAGCTCCACCGTCGCATTTTCAATTACTTCTGACGATGATGAAAAGCGCCTCCCTTTTAACGTCATTTAACAAGAGATGGTTTCCTTTTCTTCTTATCGCATCACGAAGGCGCACAAGTATTTCTTTGTATGCCTATTTATTGATAGTAACCCCCTCTTCAATAAATTCATAATAGACAAGTCCTTGATAATCGAAAAACACTACAAGCATTACTTTTCCTTTGGACTTGTCAAGACGAACTTTCTTCTTCCTAGGAGAACTTGGTGTGTGTCATTCGAGTGATTATTTTTTGGTTTGTGAATCAAAAAGAAAGCACCATGTTTCATCACCAGTTATTATTGTTTTTAAAAAATCAGAATAATTATTTTCAGTTTCAATTAAATCTTTGCAAATTGATAATCTGATTCCTCTTTGTTGATCTGTTAAATTTCGTGGGACAAAATAACCACAAAGTTTTTTAATGTTAAATGTTCACCAATAATTTTTTGGCAACTACCATAAGAAATTCCAAGTATTTCTGATATATTATCAATAGTAATTTTTCTATCAGCAACAATTAAATAACGTACCTTCCCAATATTGCGATCCGTTGTTGACGTCAATGGCCGACCTGACCTTGAATCATCTGCGATGCTCTTACGGACATCTTTAAAACGTTTATACCAGAAATAAACTTGCGTTCGTGACAATTTTTCGTTTTCATAAGCTTCATTCATTAATGCTAATGTCTCTGTGAAAGACTTTTTCAATTTTACACAAAATTTAATATTTGGCCTTTGCTCAAATGATGACATTGCAGAAAC
>CP092864.1:62649658-62763743 GCA_030710605.1 Cordylochernes scorpioides
CGACGCGAGCTAAATACTTACAACAAAAATTTGCCTAAAATGAAAACTACGTATGCGCATTACTGGCGTTGCTAAATTAAATTATAGTTTAGGCTTTGTTCTTTACAGTCAAACGGATTTTACATTTTTCAAAAGTTGTTTTATATTATATTTTTTTTTAAATTCGGGAACTTTTTGACCCTACCGTGTACATGCTGAAAGGTACAACTTTCTAAGTTTTGTCCATGAGTGTTTATGTATCAATGGACGCACATCCATATCACTTCAAGGCAGAAGTAAGTGTTTCATAATACAATATAATGTGGCTTATGATTGTAGAACGACATTTGAAAATTATCCCGCGTGTGTTTCTTTTGAGCGAAAAAACGCAATTTATTTTAAGGAGAAATAACGATTATTTCTAAGCTAAAGAGAGGAAGTATGGACACTTTATTTTCAGTTTATCATTACTCTTCACAATTTATCCTTTCATACTTCATCCCTAAAGTTAGAAATAATCGTTATTTCTCCTCAAAATAAATTTCGATTTTTCGTTTAAAAGAAACACATGCGGGATAATTTTCAAAAGTCGTTCTACAGAATTAAGTGTACTAAATCTTAAACCCTTTTTTACTAAAAAAAAAAGAATATTGTAGAGTTAGTTTTAAATCTCTAACCAATAATCACACTTGGATTCTGCTTGCCGTGTTTTAGTAGTTTAAGGGTTATATGTATGTGTAGGATCAATAGTAAAAAATATTATATTAATTAAAAGCACATTATGGGGGATCGGGGGAAGGATGGTCTAAACCATTGTTTTACGACCATTACGACCCGGGTTCGATTCCCGCATTGGGCATTTTTTTTCTGATAAAAAAAAAAAAAATGCTCCAATTGCCCCCGATTCTTGCAAAAGTCCAACCCCACCAGTGAGTGCAAGTAACCAAACGGGGTTCTGGCACATTTGTAAGTGCAAAGTCGAACTGCTTTTCACATGTGTAGACATGTGGTGCACTTACAGTAAAAGCAGTCGCTAACTACCCACCATGATTATCATGGCCTTACCACGTGTACTAGGGATTAGCAAAAAAAAAAAAAACACATTATATTTACCGCCGGAATTCAGAATCACTTTTAAATCACAGCCTTATTTTAAAACAAAATTTCACCATAATTTGTTCAAGTGGGAGTTACATCGTGTCCCGGGGCGTCCAATTTCTACCACCCACGGGACCAAGAGACAAAACTGCGGTTATTTGTCCAACCGAGAAGACACACTAAAATATTGAATATTTTATAGAAACAATATCTAAAGAAGGAGTGCGGACCCCTCCCTTCCAATTACTGCAGAAATTTCATACTATAGATCATTAGTCAAATCTTAAAATTTGGAGTTTATTTAGAATTTAAAATCGATGGTTTATAGAAAATAAAAGGAACACTATTTGTGTTTTTCAGAGCTATAACAAAATATTACACAATTATTTTTTTAAAGTAGAAAATATTGAACTGAGTATTATTTTCTTTTGTCAGAAAGGACTTCTGGAAAGAAAATGGCCGGAACTGTTTACTTTGTAAGGATCTCATGGATGATAATTTGGTTCACTATTTCTTCTAATGCCCTCTCTTAACAGAAAAACGTACTGAAATTTTCCCAAGCCCTAACTCTGGTCAATTTAGATACCATCGCATATGTCAACTTCTCTCTTCAGCTCTGAATGATGAATTACTGATTGTTAGATACTTTAAGTTCTGCACAGAAGCTGGGCGCATGAGAAAGAATGCAGGGCAAAGGATACTGGAGGATGACCTATCTGTAAATAGGTAGCTGAATGTGAGGCAAACTTTATTTTGTTGTAAATGTTTCCTCTTCCCTCTCCTCTTGTTGACGTGTAAATACGGCGAATCCTGTATGGGGCGGAATGCCCTAAATAAAGGCTTTTGTTGTTGTTGTTGTATTTTCTTTTGTCTTACAATAGAAACATTTTCGTGATCCTACGTGAGTAAAACTGGAATTGTACATACACAATGACTTTACCTGAATTATGGAATTTTGAAGATTTAAGATGATAAAAAAATTTTAAAAGCCAAAATTAGTTTTGGAAGAATTAATATGATATTAAGTTTTTTAAATACACCCTCCTTCTCCTTTCTTTAAATAAAAACTTTCACGCAATCAGTTGAACATATTAGTTCAACGAAATAGTTGAACATTCGCTCGTATATAAAGACCACAATTTAGTAAGGGCCATGCCGTGAAAATCCAGTTTACTGAAAGGACCTTAGGCTTCTGTTGATGAATATTAGAACTGATTTAAGCTGTTTGAACATTTGTCAAACTTACAATATAAGGGGAAGGAGTGGTATAAACTCTCTATTTTCGACAGCCACCAGCCGTGAAACACCGCATTCGATACTTTTTTTCTGAAAAGAATTTATCAAATGACCCGCGATTCTTGTAAAAATCCAACTCCTACCAGTAAGTGCAAGTAATCAAACGGAGCTCTGGAACACTTGTAAGTACAAAAGTCGAACTGCTTTTTTACATGTGTAGATATGCGGTGCACTTAAAACCAGTCACTTACTACTGACCATGGTTATCATGGAGTTCCTGGGATAAGTACCACCGCTACAATATAATAAGTCAATTCTCATCATAATCCCTAGTACAGTTTTATTGGAATAATTTAGCTGGTGACGGACAGCAGAAGGATATGCAAGTTACTTGAAGTAGGCGAAGATGAAGCAGGTGACAGACAGTAGCAGCAGCGAGAGGAAGGATCCCACCAGGAGAATGTAGCTGACGGCAAGCTTGACGGCGCTGGGGATTTGCAGCTGCACACCAAACAACACACCCATCACAACCCAGCTACACACCCACAATGACTAATGATACACCACAAAGTCTAACTATAGGCAACATACCCCAGCTACACACCCACAATGACTAATATACACCGCAAAGTCTAACTATAGGCAACATAGCCCAGCTACACACCCACAATAACTAATGATGCACCACAATGCCTAACTATAGGCAACATAGCCCAGCTACACACACACAATGACTAATGATACACCACAAAGTCTAACTATAGGCAACATAGCCCAGCTACACACCCACCAGGACTAATGATACACCACAAAGTCTAACTATAGGCAACATACCCCAGCTACACACCCACAATGACTAATGATACACCACAAAGTCTAACTATAGGCAACATACCCCAGCTACACACCCACAATGACTAATATACACCGCAAAGTCTAACTATAGGCAACATAGCCCAGCTACACACCCACAATGACTAATGATACACCACAAAGCCTTACTATAGGCAACATAGCCCAGCTACACACACACAATGACTAATGATACACCACAAAGTCTAACTATAGGCAACATAGCCCAGCTACACACCCACCAGGACTAATGATACACCACAAAGTCTAACTATAGGCAACATACCCCAGCTACACACCCACAATGACTAATGATACACCACAAAGTCGAACTATAGCCAACATACCCCAGCTACACACCCACAATGACTAATGATACACCACAAAGCCTAACTATAGGCAACATACCCCAGCTACACACCCACAATGACTAATGATACACCACAAAGCCTAACTATAGGCAACATAGCCGAGCTACACACCCACAATGAATAATGATACACCACAAAGTCTAACTATAGGCAACATACCCCAGCTACACACCCACAATGACTAATGATACACCACAAAGTCTAACTATAGGCAACATACCCAGCTACACACCCACAATGACTAATATACACCACAAAGTCTAACTATAGGCAACATAGCCCAGCTACACACCCACAATGACTAATGATGCACCACAATGCCTAACTATAGGCAACATAGCCCAGCTACGCACCCACAATGACTAATGATACACCACAAAGCCTCACTATAGGCAACATAGCCCAGCTACACACACACAATGACTAATGATACACCACAAAGTCTAACTATAGGCAACATAGCCCAGCTACACACCCACCAGGACTAATGATACACCACAAAGTCTAACTATAGGCAACATACCCCAGCTACACACCCACAATGACTAATGATACACGACAAAGTCTAACTATAGCCAACATACCCCAGCTACACACCCACAATGACTAATGATACACCACAAAGTCTAACTATTGCCAACATACCCCAGCTACACACCCACAATGACTAATGATACACCACAAAGCCTAACTATAGGCAACATACCCCAGCTACACACCCACAATGACTAATGATACACCACAAAGTCTAACTATAGGCAACATACCCCAGCTACACACCCACAATGACTAATGATACACCACAAAACCTAACTATAGGCAACATACCCCAGCTACACACCCACAATGACTAATGATACACCACAAAGTCTAACTATAGGCAACATACCCCAGCTACACACCCACAATGACTAATGATACACCACAAAGCCTAACTATAGGCAACATAGCCGAGCTACACACCCACAATGACTAATGATACACCACAAAGTCTAACTATAGGCAACATAGCCCAGCTACACACCCACCAGGACTAATGATACACCACAAAGTCTAACTATAGGCAACATACCCCAGCTACACACCCACAATGACTAATGATACACCACAAAGTCTAACTATAGCCAACATACCCCAGCTACACACCCACAATGACTAATGATACACCACAAAGCCTAACTATAGGCAACATACCCCAGCTACACACCCACAATGACTAATGATACACCACAAAGTCTAACTATAGGCAACATACCCCAGCTACACACCACAATGACTAATGATACACCACAAAGTCTAACTATAGCCAACATACCCCAGCTACACACCCACAATGACTAATGATACACCACAAAGTCTAACTATAGGCAACATACCCCAGCTACACACCCACAATGACTAAGGATACACCACAAAGCCTAACTATAGGCAACATAGCCGAGCTACACACCCACAATGACTAATGATGCACCACAAAGTCTAACTATAGGCAACATAGCCCAGATACACACCCACAATGACTAATGATACACCACAAAGTCTAACTATAGGCAACATACCCCAGCTACACACCCACAATGACTAATGATACACCACAAAGTCTAACTATAGCCAACATACCCCAGCTACACACCCACAATGACTAATGATACACCACAAAGTCTAACTATAGGCAACATACCCCAGCTACATACCCACAATGACTAATGATACACCACAAAGCCTAACTATAGGCAACATAGCCAAGCTACACACCCACAATGACTAATGATACACCACAAAGTCTAACTATAGGCAACATAGCCCAGCTATACATCCACGGAAACCTAATGATACAGCACATAGCCCATCTACTCAACCGCAATGACTAATGATACACCTCAAAGTCTAACTATAGGCAACATAGCCCAGCTACAGATCCACGGAAACCTAATGATACAGCACATTGCCCAGCTACAGACCCACAATGCCTAACGATACACCACATAGCCTAACTATACGCCACATAGCCCAGCTACACATCAACAATGACTAATAATACAACACATAACCTAACTATTCACCAAGTAGCCCAGCTACACCTACGATAGCCCAGCTACGCTCCATATAGCTTAGCTATAAGTGAATAGTTATAAATGAAGTTTCTATAAGCCAATAAATTTTCTAGTTTCTTATTTTTAATCTCTTTATTTATTTTGGATTAAAACCTATTTTTGTTGTAAAGATATTTGTGAATATGTTATATAATTTATAGATACTAATAGTTTTTTTTATAAACTCTCGTATGTAAATCCTACCCCTATATATAAGATATCTATAATAATCTTCTACGTTGTATTCTCAGACCCGATGAATAGCCTGTCATACGCTACAATAAATGAAATCATCACAAGCTACACACTACATAGCACGGTTGAATTCTTTTTACAAAGAAGGAACCAATACACCCACACACACAAAAGCGATAATATAAATAACAAAACCCCTAACTAATTAAAAACAAAGGTTTCCAACCAAACAGTACAAACCCATAATGGAAACCTGCAAATCGAACAAAGGTTGGAATAGAATTGGAACTGAGCGTGCCATAAAGATCCTTATTCCAATATCCTAAATCAAGTTTATTTCTCCCTAAGTCGAAACCTTGTGAATTTCTACGAGTCTGTCTGAGCTACATCTATTTTGAGAGATATTTTTTGGATTTTAAAATGTTTTTTTTTTTAATAATTATTTTGGTTGTTCGAATTCTTTGATTCGTTTTCTATTGAAATCCTCGGTTTTGTGTTTAAATATTTGATTTTTACTTACACGTGAATGAAATAAGACATCTATTTGACGTTTGAGATAATATAAAAATTATAACCGCAATTTTATAAGTATATGTATAAGAAAAAGAAACTCCACCATTTTCGACCTAATATACAGTAGTTTGAAAGAAACCGAGCACAAAAATAAAACTCTCAAACACATTGACCAGGAGATATACAGAAACTTAGTGTAGTTACGAGTATAATTCTTTCGGAAAATATATCAATCCATAATATTTATATTACTATTTCACGGGGTGAATTTAGATCTAAACAAATATTATAGAAGGAATAATATATTGATAAATACAGCTACGCTCTACTAATCAAAATATCGAAAATAAATGAAATATTCGTTTAAATATACGCCTCCTGAAATAATATAGTTCTAATAGTGGAAAATGAGACAATGTGTGAAATCAGCATTTGATTGGACACAGACAAATTATTTGAACACATTCTCCTTGTTCACCAGCACATAGCTTAACATATTTACACATTAAACACCTTATGGAAGTAATGAACAATGTTTTATAGAAAGTGTTAATTGGTTTTAAATGTTTGGTTAGGTGAAAAAATGTTTGAATAATTACCACCACCCAACCTAACTAGATGGCGTGGATACGCCCCACAGTAATTTATGCGAGAAGAACGTTAGAAAAATTGTTAATTTGCATAAACATCTGCTTCCTATTGATTGAAGACAGAAGTCTTCCTCATCGCATTCTGCTCTTCCCCAACACTTTCGAACATAGAACAAATAATTTCAAAATATTAAATGAGAGAAAGAAATGAAAGGGAATTTTTCCTCTTCAGACATTGCACAAGTAATCTGGTAGATTAAATTGACGAAATAGAAGGCAAGGTTCACCATTGATGAGCCAAGCTTTCCCACATATATCTATTTGTGGGTATATTTAGTGTTCCTAAAATATACCCCCCCCCCAGAATAAATGTTGAGATTGGATGTTATATATATAATTAAAATATTTTTCTACAGCCCTCTTATACTGTAAGTAATAAATATTGAAAAAAGGAAGGCATGACTTACCGCGGTTTCACCAGTTTAATCTTCAAACAGCTCAGTTATTCTATTTGACTGAATTTCTTATATTCCCTGAATTTTTTGTTATTTATTACAGTAAAAAAAAAAAAAATAGGTGTCTTTTGAAAGAGCTATGGACATATTATTCTAGGGTTTGTAGATATATATATAGAGCTAAATTAAATATTTTATACATCAAGTAATGCTCTTCGGCAAAATCACAAATATGCCTCCCTTTTTCAATTTTTATTCATTGCAGTATAAGGGGCTGTAGAAATGGCTTTTAATTATACAGTAGAACCTCCTTGTAAAGGACACCTATTTGCAGAGCCAAAGTGTCCTTTAGAAAGAGATGTCCTCTTACCGGAGAGTTTCTAAATTGTAAAAATGGTAATTTTGTAAATGAAAACTGTCCTTTGTAGAGAGGTGTCCGCTAAAGGGAGTTTCTACTGTATATATGTTATATTAAAATATTATTTTATTAAAATTATATTTCATCGATTCAAATACTCTTCTAAATCGACCGCCAGAGGTCACGCTTCCTCTATAAAAACTCATTGTTGCTGTTTCCCGATGGCCGGCTCAAATCTTTTGTACATTATGTAATAAGTTTTTCATTTTTAGATTCTTAAGCCAGGCATTACTTTTATCAAATTATGTTTTTTTTATATATTCTATAACATTAATTAAGCAATTTCTGATCAAAACTATTTTATTTATTATACTTTCAATATTTTTGCCACGACTGTATTACCATTGCATAATCCTCAAGATAATCAAAAATCAACAGAATTCTTATCTTTTTATATATAACAGATATACCTTTTAAAAAGTAGCGTTAAATATTTATAATTTTCAGCTATAGATGACGCTAAGTTGAGGGTGGTATTTGGAACATATAGATGTCAGATGCTCAACTTATGGAAAGTTATTTACGGAGAAGCGCTTCCTTCGCTCACAGAAAATATTTTAAAATTCACAGAGACATTTTTCCCCCCCCCAAAAGTTTTTTTTAATAAAGCGGCCCCGCGTGCGGTGGAATACGGATTAATCCACGACACACTTAGTTCAAAAGTTGGGACCTTTGTCATCAGGACTTTATATTAAATGGTTTGTGTTTCTTTAAAATATGGCCCAGCGCCTATCTCTTTGTTCAGTCAACAATTCAAAGATAAAACATTTATTTAGTATACTGATGTGCAAAAGGAACAAAAATTATTTTATAAATATTCATTTTAAATTTGAAATTTATCTAGTTTTTTGTTCAAATATATATTTGCCGAATACCCAATCTTCAAATAATGAGATAAATAAAGAAAGAGAGACAATGATGAGCCAGATATGTGAGAGCAATTTACCGGGTGATTGATTCGTACAGTGGCGGGTTGGGATACCAGTTTTATGTCGTATACTACACAACGTGAGATGTACGCCTCTATAGAGAGATTAATAATAATTGATTTACTCTGTGAGTACAATAATCTGAGCTATCATCATCCCTCCTGGCACTCCCCCGTCATGTTGACGTCACGCCACTGAAAGCCACAATTTGAGGACTTCCCTGCTTTTTGTGTAGCGAAACCTTCTAGGGGATAAAACTTGCCAACGTTTAGACGAATACATCATCAGGGGAATTATTTTACTGAATAACCTTGAATCGATTATATAAAACTTTATATATTGTCAGGAGGACAGAATTTCCTGGTATTCCCTCTTATCTTGACTGGACCGACCGGTCGGGGGTAAACAGTGACGCTACGGAAAAGGGAAAAATATCTCAGTTCTCCCCTCTTGCTCTAACGGATGGGTCGATTTGGCTCATGCAAATAGTAACTTTTATTTTATATTTAAAATCTCTCATATAACTCATTAAATAAATATTCCAAAGTAATTCGAAGGCCATAGTTAATTATTTTTCCTTGCGACAATATGTATATTCCGACATAGAGATGGCGCAAGCCACCAGTTACTTTCAGTTGCACGATAAGGAGATGAATCTTTCTTAATATACAAGTGTATGTATGTACCTAGAGAGGCATCTTTTCCTTTAATCAGAACGAAGTATTATGTTCACCCTAGTAAAAACACTTCACTAAGAGTGATGAAGAATGAGCTACAACACCAGTTTTGGAAAATTCAGACAAAAGCCAACCTGTATACCATGGTTTCGGCCTATGGCCCTCATCAGTACCCCTCTCGTAGGATGTTATGGAATCGAAACCGTCCCTCGGGCCATAGTCCTAAACAATGGTATACAGAGGTTGACTTTTGCCTGAATTTGCCATAACTGGTGTTGTGGCTCATTCTGTATCACCACTAATAAAGTGTTTTACTAGAGTGTCGAACATAATACATTGTTCTGAGGTATAATTAAAGGAAGATATGTCTATCACATGAATACAATCCTCCAGCAACTTGAAAGTTTTTATTCCATACATAGTTGTTTCAAATAAAAATACTTTTATATTCAATCGTATACAATGTCTTTATCAATGTCATTGCTACGTAACTATTTCATTTATAAAGATGAGTTTCAAATACCTGTGACACATGTCCTACATCTATCATACTGATCACACACATCCACAATTTCATGCCAAATCGACAAAACATAATTTCGAATAAATTACCTTTCGTTTATCTTACTTTTTGTGTAAATTAATATATTAGTATATTCTCTCTTTAATTATAAGTGTTTTGAGGAATTGTGCCTAATATACATCGTGTTCATTTAATATTGGGGAAATCTACAGTGCAGGCGTTTTCAGCTCAATTCTACTCAAATCCAATTATTCGAATTATTTCTCACTGTAAAACCTCTCACGAGCTTATAGACGCCCACTATCTGCCATAACCCAACCTCGAGGCTACCTCCGTGAGAGACGAGGAATTCCCAGGTGGCGCTGCTCTTCTGGGTTTTGGCAATTTTCCCGCGGAGAATTTAGTTTGTGAAGAAGGATAAGTCACGCAAGGGGCAATAAACTACTAAATCTAACCTGAATATAGCTCTCTCTATATATATGAAAATATCCATGTCCTTTATACTCTCGGTGATGCTACACACTCTTATCAAAAAGCATTTTAAAAATTAAATTGAGATATATAACAAAAAGAAAACAAAGAATTTGTTGCATTGGTATATGTGTCTGATACATATGTTTGTTAGGCTAAGGTTCCCATGGAGGGTTGTACTGTATCACATTAAGGCCATCACATTCTTCTAGCGCCAATTATTTTAGTTTAAACGCGCACACAATAATATAGCTGAGCTATAATGCCATCTTTCTTAACTCTAGATTAGTAGAATCCTTCCGAAAGCTCAGATATTTGTGTTCATTTATAATAAAATAATTGGCCGCTCATCGAATTTCTGCCCTTTGATTATAATATTGAGCGTCATATTTATGACCACCGCCGGTCACTGACAAACAGGCCGGACAACAACCGATCATATCTCCCACTCTTGTAGATTAGGCACTCTCTTTGGCCTTGCTTCGTCTTTGGACTGCTGTCCTCTCTTAGATGACATCTACCTATAGTATACCATATACCTGCCTCGTCCTTTGTTATATCATAGACGCCTGAAACCACTTATGCCTCATGACTGCTAGTGCTTGTGGTACGACATATATATTACATAAACAAATGAGACATATCATTGTGTTTTTTAACCGCTTTAAGTAAGATAAATTATCTCTAGGGGGAAGGGGAGTGAAAAAGGCTGGAAATTTGGTGACCAAGGGGGTTGTTTTGACTTGGATATTTTATCTTCCCATTCCTTATACTCCCACAAGAGTAAATTTGATATATTTCTAAATATTATGACATACAGTTTAAACCTGTCTATAGCGCCCCCCCCTCGGGACTAACCAAAATAGGGTGCTATAGAGAGGGGGTGCTATAGACAAGTCACTTTTAATGTAAATCGCATCGTACTACGTATTTAAAATAGGTCGCTATAGAGAGGAAGGCGCTATTTAGAGGGGGCGCTATAGACAGGTTTAACTGTATATATATAAATTAGATAGTAAAAAGACATATATTGGATTGAGAATAAAATATTTATTGCCAATATTTCGGTTGTCTGAACGCCAACCTTTATCGAGGCATTACATTTTTGTATACACAAACTCAGCGCCGCATCTTATTCCTGTATGGTATATCCTAAACTCCCCCCTGTGATGTAGGCAAATGCTGTACCTCAGTGACAGCCTGGACCACGGTGATGCAGGCGGTGTAGTTGGTCAGTTTCCCCACACCCAGGTACCGTTCTCCCCACACACCCGGTAGGCCACCGCCCCTGTGTGCACAACATAAATATTCAGGTAAATAGATATTCATTTAGAATGGAACAAGATAGTATTCCCCTATATTGATTTAAGGTTTAAAAACATAAGACACCCGAGAATGAGTTTCTTTTGTGGTTTTAGGGAAACTCTCTATAGCGTTTTTTTCACGCTTAAAAGCTCTTCTCTACAGGAGAGAGAAAACAATATAAACTAAATATTAAGTATAACACGAATTATAAAATATGTTAAGATACTTGTTCACACAAATTATGACAAAATATCTACAAAAATTGTGCAATTTGTGTTTTTAACATTTTAAAGCGATTTTAGTTTTCCGTTCAAGTGATCATCCACTTATATAGAAAACCAAAATATTTTGAAGATATAAAAAATGCAATGTGTGAAATTTTGTTTTTATCTTGCAAGGTAAAGAAACAAACCCAATATTTCCAATAAAACAAAGTTTATGCTGAGAAATTACTGTAAATAATTTGTTAAAGAAAGAAAAATCAAAGATAAGGAGGATAAGTTTCTTTTATGAACAAATGATCAAGCTTTCGGGCACAAAGTCGCCCTTCTACAGGAATAAAATTATACAAAATCAAGATTCGTCTATATATATACAAATATTTAGCATAAATAATAAATAAATATTAGAAAATAGAGAGATAACATTTAAGTTTTATGTCTGATGTACGAATCAGGTAAATCAAGTGAGAGTCTCGTGTCTCGAGTGTAAGGCCTTAACAAATTATTATTTTTTTTTTTTTAAGAGATAAAATTTATATTTTATGTGTGATATACAAAATAAATAATAAGAGAAATGTGAATATGCTAATATTTGGTATAATCTGCTAGTTAAAAATCAATAAGTTGTTGTATTAACAGCTTATGAAAATATTTCGTTATAAAGATCCGGAATATCAATGTGCCTATTGATGCTATTATATTTCAGAGATAGTAGCGCCTCTACAACCAATCTCTTATATTTATGTTGAATGTTAGAAAAATGTGAACGGGGTTCTATTGTATTAAAAGTATGTCCTGTATTTGAAATATGTTGGGCTATGAGGGATCTAGGGTCGTTATTTCTGATATTTCGGATATGTTCATCAATTCTATCTTTTATATGTCTACCAGTTTCTCCTATGTATAAGCTAGAGCAATTATTACATTTTAATGAGTAGACTGCATTCTTTAAGTGTATGGGTTTTAAGGGGAAACTGTTATTGGTGATAGGGTTTCTAAGTATAGTTCCTAAATTAGGAGTATTGGAAAAGAAGGTGCGGATACCAAAGTTTTTTAGATATTTAGATATGTTAAGGCTCTGAGGGGAAAAAGGAATGGTACAGATAGATTTATAACTATGATTAACAGCTGTTTGTAAAGGGTTATGAAAGTATCTCAAAATAAAGTTTTTTGGATAGCCCAATGTCAATAAATGTGATAATATGATATTTGTTTCCTGCTGTTTTGATATATCTGTGGTACAATGAGTGAATATGCGCTTAGTTAATGCTTTGACTGTGTTAATTTTATGGCTAATTGGGCAATACGAAGAAAAATGTATGTATGATGGATAAAATGACGGTTTGTAATAAACGCTTGTGGTATATCTATTATCTATTTTTGTGATAAGTATATCTAAGAAAGCTAAAGTGTTATTGGTCTCTGTTTCAACTGTAAAACTTATATCATGGTATAAGTTGTTTAATGTCGATAAAATGTTATCAAGTGAACTGGTTTTGACTATTGCAAAAATATCATCTATATATCTGTGCCATGATAAAATCTCTAAGTGGTATTGTGCAACTATTTGCTTATCTATATGGCGCATAACTATTTCTGATAGAGGGGAAGATAGTGGGCTACCCATGGGTGTACCTTTTGTTTGTTTAAAGTATGCTTGATTAAAATTAAATATACTGTTATTTAAACTAATACTGATCAGGGATATTAATCTGGAAATGGTGTTAATGGGGTAATTATGGTCTGATAAGAATTGTGTTGTGCAATCTATAATAAGTGGATGGGGTAGACTGGGGTATAAATTCACCACATCAAAGGATACCATGATGCATGTAAGCATCATGGTATCCTTTGATGTGGTGAATTTATACCCCAGTCTACCCCATCCACTTATTATAGATTGCACAACACAATTCTTATCAGACCATAATTACCCCATTAACACCATTTCCAGATTAATATCCCTGATCAGTATTAGTTTAAATAACAGTATATTTAATTTTAATCAAGCATACTTTAAACAAACAAAAGGTACACCCATGGGTAGCCCACTATCTTCCCCTCTATCAGAAATAGTTATGCGCCATATAGATAAGCAAATAGTTGAACAATACCACTTAGAGATTTTATCATGGCACAGATATATTGATGATATTTTTGCAATAGTCAAAACCAGTTCACTTGATAACATTTTATCGACATTAAACAACTTATACCATGATATAAGTTTTACAGTTGAAACAGAGACCAATAACACTTTAGCTTTCTTAGATATACTTATCACAAAAATAGATAATAGATATACCACAAGCGTTTATTACAAACCGTCATTTTATCCATCATACATACATTTTTCTTCGTATTGCCCAATTAGCCATAAAATTAACACAGTCAAAGCATTAACTAAGCGCATATTCACTCATTGTACCACAGATATATCAAAACAGCAGGAAACAAATATCATATTATCACATTTATTGACATTGGGCTATCCAAAAAACTTTATTTTGAGATACTTTCATAACCCTTTACAAACAGCTGTTAATCATAGTTATAAATCTATCTGTACCATTCCTTTTTTCCCTCAGAGCCTTAACATATCTGAATATCTAAAAAACTTTGGTATCCGCACCTTCTTTTCCAATACTCCTAATTTAGGAACTATACTTAGAAACCCTATCACCAATAACAGTTTCCCCTTAAAACCCATACACTTAAAGAATGCAGTCTACTCATTAAAATGTAATAATTGCTCTAGCTTATACATAGGAGAAACTGGTAGACATATAAAAGATAGAATTGATGAACATATCCGAAATATCAGAAATAACGACCCTAGATCCCTCATAGCCCAACATATTTCAAATACAGGACATACTTTTAATACAATAGAACCCCGTTCACATTTTTCTAACATTCAACATAAATATAAGAGATTGGTTGTAGAGGCGCTACTATCTCTGAAATATAATAGCATCAATAGGCACATTGATATTCCGGATCTTTATAACGAAATATTTTCATAAGCTGTTAATACAACAACTTATTGATTTTTAACTAGCAGATTATACCAAATATTAGCATATTCACATTTCTCTTATTATTTATTTTGTATATCACACATAAAATATAAATTTTATCTCTTAAAAATAATTTGTTAAGGCCTTACACTCGAGACACGAGAGTCTCACTTGATTTACCTGATTCGTACATCAGACATAAAACTTAAATGTTATCTCTCTATTTTCTAATATTTATTTATTATTTATGCTAAATATTTGTATATATATAGACGAATCTTGATTTTGTATAATTTTATTCCTGTAGAAGGGCGACTTTGTGCCCGAAAGCTTGATCATTTGTTCATAAAAGAAACTTATCCTCCTTATCTTTGATTTTTCTTTCTTTATCAAGTTACTCCAGAGGATTTTAATTTATTTAAGTAAATAATTTGTATTTCATATTACAGTAGAACCTCTCCTGAGAGAGATAGGTGGCTACTTATAAAAGATCAGCTAATCTATAAAAATTATATTTTGTCAATCAAAACTGTCCTTTCTATAGAGGGAGTAAATAATATCATTTTCTTTGTTTAATTCTTCATTAAATTTAGTAACAATTGAATAAAAGTGTCAATAAAATATTTTGAATTGTTAATTGTATATTAAAAGAGTGTTAGGTCATGGAGGTTCTACTGTACCTTATATTTGTAATTTATAAATTAAGCTAAATTATAAAAAAAAATCCATAGGCAATATCCACATTATTTTTTTATAAAGTTTTTAAACTTGTAAGTTTTTTTAAAATTATTTGCAGAAGAATTTCTCAAAGCAAGTATTTATACAAGTAAATTTTATACTTGTATGTAAAATAGTATCTCAACATATTTTATGTCGTTTTTTTTTTCAAAAATAGAAATTAAGTTTATCTTGTTCTCTATTCTATAGAAGAGCTTTTAAAGCTGAGGAATAACAATAAAATCACGAAAGGAACTGATCCTCAGACGAGACTTATGTTTTTGCCATAAATCAATATTTGAGATAATAGTTGAAAAGTTAAATTGCACTTTTTAAAATATAGTTTTGCGTTCTCAAGAGTAATTTGGGTCTTAAATATCCATTCCTTGATTTCTCAGGGAGCCTCAAAGACAAGCTTTTTATGGTCGTTGAGGTATACTCGTACGCTGAGAACAACAACCTGGAATGCCTGAAACAGTTTGAACGTGGTTAGCTTTTCTATAAAGTCAACTATAAAAATCAACGATTAGGTTTTTTTTTATTCCGATAGATGGGGCAAGCCATCAACAACTTTTAGTTACACAATCTGGAGATGCTTTTTACATCTTAAAACTAATATTTGTTCAATTAAATTATCAGGTATGATAATTAATCGAATAAAATTGATAGTTCGTGTTTTTATTAATAAGTGATAACTAATCACTGTTTCAGCTTTCTTCGTTGTTTCCAAGTTCCCAGTTAAAACGAGGTTTTGGAACTATGTCTTTTCTACGGATACGCTGAGGAATACAAGCTCTATAACATTTACATACACCGGTAACAATACACCGATTCTCTCACATGTGGAACTATCTATGATGTGACTCAATGTTTGATAAAACATTCCACCCTTGTTCAGCGTGACTGAAACCATTTAACAACACATATGTGAATGGAATGGGGTGGCGGACCTTCGATCTCCTCTAACATATGTCTATCTTCCAATTGACAGACCGGATCGCTGACCTTTTACTACCTCAAGACGATTAACCAATATTTGATTAATAGTTTAGCCATAGACGCACATAATCCTGGTATGTTGTTGTTGTTGTCGTGTCCAATGAAGAGCCTCAGATGTCTCCATGCATCTCTATCACAGCAGCAGCAATGTCCACTATCTTGGGTGTGTAAAGCTGCTGCTCTGGGTCTATGTCAATTTTCTGCAAGGCTGCGGCCATTGCTGGGCATGAGAATATGTGAGTAGGTGTTAGGTCCACACCAGGACAGTTGTTGCATTCCCTATAGGTTCTTGTGCCATCTGGATGTATTGTCCTGGATGTATTGTATATATAATCCTAGTATCAAAACAACTATTTAGGAAAATGTACTAAGGCATTTTATTACATATAGAACATCCTGAATGGCATCACAATGGCCGTTCCTAATTCTGGAGCAGCCCACAGGAGAGGCATTATATCCCTAAACGAAAGGTGAAAGAAATCAACAAATTATGCAGCAAGGAAACTTCTGGTAAATAATTCCCAAACCAATTAGCCACCAAATTAAGTTCTTGACAGTAATTAGAGATCCCATTGAAGTAGGCGCTCAATTAACTTGAGCGGGTCGATGTTTCGGACTGTCGTCGCGGGAACGACTCTCTGAGGAGGAAAGTTCTTGTTGTCAGAATAAACATTTGTGGCGTATATAGTAGTCACACAGTGGGAGACGTTGATTAGAAATCTATTTTCTAAACTTGGATTATTTACATATATTGTTGAATGCGTGTTCTCTTGCAAGACGAGGCCGTAGTGAGAAAATAATTGAAAAGTATCAACTTTAAGGTAGGTTACGAGATGGTCGCAACAAAGTTGAAACCCGAGTTTAAAGTTGGATTTGTTTTCCGTTAGTTCTGGTATCGATCTGATCTAGAAGCTTCTGCTTTGTTCTTTGACTACTTCCTACTGTTGTTTGCTCCCTTCACCATTGTTGTTTGCTTCCTACACCATTGTTGTTTTGCTATCTTCACCATTGTTGTTTGCTTCCTACACCATTGTTGTTTGCTACCTTCACCATTGTTGTTTGCTACCTTCACCATTGTTGTTTGCTACCTTCATCATTGTTGTTTGCTTCCTACACCATTGTTGTTTTCTATCTTCACCATTGTTGTTTGCTACCTTCACCATTATTGTTTGCTTCCTACACCGTTGTTGTTTGCTATCTTCACCATTGTTGTTTACTCCCTTCACCATTGTTGTTAGCTATCTTCACCATTGTTGTTTGCAACCTACACTATTGTTGTTTGCTATCTTCACCGTTGTTGTCTTCTACCTACATCATTGTTGTTTGCTTCCTACACCATTGTTGTTTGCTACCTTCACCATTGTTACTTGTTACCTTCACCATTGTTGTTTGCTACCTTCACCATTGTTGTTTGCTCCCTTCACCATTGTTGTTTGCTTCCTACACCATTGTTGTTTGCCACCTACACTATTGTTGTTTGCTATCTTCACCATTGTTGTCTTCTACCTACATCATTGTTGTTTGCTACCTACACCATTGTTGTTTGCTATCTTCACCATTGTTGTCTTCTACCTACATCATTGTTGTTTGCTACCTTCACCATTGTTGCTTGCTACCTTCACCATTGTTGTTTGCTATCTTCACCATTTTTCTTTGCTACCTTCACCATTGTTGCTTGCTACCTTCACCATTGTTGTTTGCTACCTTCACCATTGTTGTTTGCTACCTTCACCATTGTTGCTTGCTACCTTCACCATTGTTGTTTGCTATCTTCACCATTTTTGTCTGCTACCTACACCATTGTTATTTGCGTCCTACACCATTGTTGTTTTCTACCTTCACCATTGTTGTTTGCTACCTACACCATTGTTGCTTACTACCTCACCATTATTGTTTTCTACCTACACCATTGTTGTTTGCTACCGTCACCATTGTTTTTTCTAACTGCACCATTGTTGTTTGCTACCTACACGATTGTTGTCTTGAAACCTACACCATTGTTTTTGCTATCTACACCATTGTTATTTGCTGTCCACACAATTGTTGTTTTCTACCTACAGCATTGTTGTTTTCTACCTACACCATTGTTGTTTGTTACCTAAGCCATTGATGCTAGCTACCTACCCCATTGTTGCTTGCTACCCACACCATTGTTGCTTGCTACCCACATCATTGTTGTTTGCTATATACCTACACCATCGCTACCTGCAACATATTTGTTTGCTACCTACATCTAATGCTTGCTGCCTACAACATTATTGTTACGTGCTACTTGTCTCATCTTTGTTGCTGTTTTCTGTCTTGTTTACTACCTGACAAATTGCTGCTTGCTGCCTATAACATTATTACTTGCTACCTATCAAACCAATTGTTCATTAATGCCTACACAATTGTCGCTTGTTTCCTACACCATTGTTGTTTGTCCTATAAGTCATTATTGTCTTATAGATGATCTTGACTCCTTCAACGTTTGACAGTTCCACAGAGTGCAGCAATAATTGAGTCCAGGCTGGGGTTTTAGCCACATATACAACAAGGCCTCACCTACGACAACATTTACCGTACAGTTTTGGTCGAGCTTACATTGTGACATGGCAACTGTGTGATCATAATATACTTTCAAAATTATGTAGAGGCTAACACACAAACTGTTACATCTTTCTTCTCTGATTGATACTGACGTTAATGCGACCCTCTGCCATCCTTCCAACAAGAGACGTTCTTTATAATTACACGATAGTTACAGCAGTACGTCAGAGGATGATAGCCACCTCGAATTCAAAAAAAGATGTAAATTCCTGGTGTAATACATGTTTACTTAGTAAACTGATCAATTTCAACATTTGGTCTATTCAAATAATTCTTACCAACCAGAGAATCTGGTTCAATCTCGATATAAAACTGTTGTTATTTGACTACATAGGGTCTCGTTTACCTTATTTTTGTTTGATTGGAATCTTAACGTGAGGATATTGATCTAAAAAGATCAACTCTCCCGTCAATTATAAGTTTATTCAGGTGCTGCGAGTGGAAATCGTGATGATATATACTGCAGTGTTGCTTAAGATTTCCATTTATTATATTTGGTTTTCGAAAAAATTTATTATTTGTATTTTAAAAAATATTGTAACTTACCGGGAAATAATTGGATAGACCTTTTAAAATCCTATGTGCCATCTAGTATAGCTTTTGTGTATATCTTGAAGGGGAGGTGGCATTTCTTTCTATAGATCAATATTACAAATGAAAACACCAAAATGCGAATGTTTCTTTTCACAAATAAATCAAACTTCTACTGTCCTTACTGCGATGAAAAAAATATTGGGAGGAATTTGCTCATCTGTGGTGAACCTTCCCAGCGGTTTCGCCAACTGTTTCGCCCTCCCAGCGAGTTCACCACTGATGAGCAAAACCCTTCCAATATTTTTTTCATCTCAGTAAGGACAGTAGAAATTTAATTTATTTGTGAAAAGAAACATTCGCGTTTTTGGTGTTTTCATTTGTATTATATAGATGGCGCGTTATTGCTATGCTGCATAGATCAATATTGTTTGGCAAATATGTTATTGAAGTTATTTACTTCAGAATATTTCAAGAGAGCGTGTTTAATAATTGAGGTTAGTACCGACGCACATGGTAGATAGATTGTCTCAGATACTGGACTAGATCTATGTTTCTTATCCTTTTTTTTGTTTTTTTTTGGGGGGCCTCAGATCGATAGAAATCTGTGAAACAGATTTGTGAGACGATGTTTTTTTTAACACACACACACACACACACACACACAACGCAAAAACAAATTCATTGAAAAAAAAAAGCAACTCTCCTAATCTTGCAACTAAAAGTTGCTATTGGCTTGCGCCATCTGTCAGAATAAATATCAATTAAACGTTAATTTTGTGTTTATTCCAGAATTGGCTAAATACCATTTATTAAATCAAGAATTCAAGAATAATTAAAAATCAACGATTAAGTGATATATATTCCGGAAGATGGCGAAAGTCATCAGCAACTTTTTATTGCACGATCAGGGTATTACTTTTTAAAAATATTTTTACCTGATTCCAGTACGATTTTATACTTTTGTATTATTTTTCAAAAACTTTACTCTGTATTATATAACTCTTATACAAGTTAGAATTCTCTTTGTCGGTATCTCTAAATACAAAAATTAAGATCTAAGCGTCAAAAAATAGCTTAAAATAATATTATAACCCACAAACACAAGTAAAAATCTCTGTGAATCGTTCGAAATTTTACGTAGTTGAGAATAACTGACCTAAAACAAATGTCAGCGTATTACTAAGCGCCGCATCATGATTTATACTTTTTTTTTTTAAAGAGAGAGAGAGAGAGAGGCATTTTTCATTATAAATAATAACTATTCCTGAAAAAAATACCAAAGCAATCTTTTAACCGTTTACTTAAAATTTAATTAAAACTTTAGCCCTTTGTCTCCACAATCCGTTCCCACCAGATATTAACATGGAGCAATCATCGCTAAATGACTGGCCAATGGGATTGCTCCTTCATTAAGAGAAGTCGCCACATCGTCCCTAAACTGATTAGAATTGATTGGGGAAAATTGCTGGGAAAGCTCTGGGAAATAATTTAGGTCGCAGGTAGTTTTTGCTTGGCAAATTAGAGATTTATTGCGTTTTAAAAGAAGTCTTGTTCATTTTTACCTTGAGGGAGACAATTTATTTCGATATTAATTTGTAGCCATGCTGTAGCGTGCTAGAGTCACGGGTGTGTTTGGGTTATCATTTATATAAATAATTATAAATAGTTTATATTAGATTAATGATATATATTCTAACAGCTGAAACAATATTTTTTTGTGAAATTACCCATTCTCAGCGTGTGATACACACGTACAAGTACAAGCCTTTTAAAGCTTTTATACGTTGGTTTTCGTTCTTTGCCTACATAATAATGTAAAAAAGACATTTTTGTCGTTAAAATGTTTCTTTTGTGTAAATCTTCAAAACTACCTATGTATACCTTTTACTGCGATAATAGAAAATATTATATGAGAAAAAGCTTGGTTTATATCAGTATTATATAACGCCTCCTCCAAATTAATCTATAATTTATAATTCAGTCGATTATTCCCAACGAAATCTATATTCTTAAAACAAGAAGTCCTAGGGAAGTGGCTGAAATTCAATCACCTGTTGAAAGGACACTTTTGAAAGCTCATGAAAAACCAACCTGTATACCATGGGTTCGGACTTTGACTCTCATCAGTACATTTCTTCGATTTCACAACATCCTAAGAGAGAAGTTATGTAATCGGTCGAATATATCAAACTAGTTATATTACGATGCACTAGCGCGCCATCTGTTATCAAATTACGAAACTATTTTAGATGCGTAATATTCTTTTTAAAATAAAACAATTTTTCCATTGCAGTAAGGGCAGTAGAAATTGTTTTATTTTAAAAAGAATATTACGTGTCTAAAATAGTTTCGTAATTTGATATCAAACTAGTGTTTAAGATGGTGTAGTGGCAAGGGCCGTATACAGGTTGGCTTTTTGTCTGAATTTGCCTAAACTGGTATTGTGGCTATTCTTTATCATCACTAGTAAAATCTTTTGCTAGAGTGTTGTACAGTGTATCGTTCTGATGCACAATTAAAGAGAGAGGTGCCTCTTTTGTTTTGGTACATTTCTTATTTTATAAAACTATCTCTCTTTACTGACCTTATGGCGATGATAGAAAATATTGGAAGATATCAATAAATTCCGTATATGACTCTAACATGCCCTCTCCAATGAAATTTATATATATATATATATATATATATATATATATATATATATATTTATATAAACACAAACTATATAGGTAAACAATTTCCAATACTCTGGTAGAACGGTTTCTAGAGATTAATTTTGAGGAGGCGTGATATATTAATGATATAAACCAAGCTCTCTTATATAATATTTTCTATTATCACAGTAAAAGGTCTACAGAGGTAGTTTTGAATATTTACACAAGAAGAAACATTTTAAACGACAAAAATGTCTTTTTACATTAGCATGTGGACAAAGATCTAAAACTAACGATTCAATGTTCTATTAATATTAAGAAGAAGGCGTGATATATTAATGATATAAACCAAGCTCTCTTATATAATATTTTCTATTATCGCAGTAAAAGGTCTACATAGCTATTTTTGGTAGTTTTGAAGATTTACAAAAGAAGGAAAATTCTAGCGACAAAAATGTATTTTTTACATTATCATGGGGGCAAAGATCTAAAACTAACGATTCAATGTTCTATTAAGATTAAAAAGGAGGCGTTATATAATAATGATATAAACCAAGCCATTTTTCATATAATATTTTCTATTATCGCATCAGGGTCTATAGAGGTAGTTTTGAAGATTTACAAAAGAAGGAAAATTCTAGCGACAAAAATGTCTTTTTTACATTATCATGTGGGCAAAGATCTAAAACTAACGATTCAATGCTCTATTAAGATTAAAAAGGAGGCGTTATATAATAATGATATAAACCAAGCCATTTTTCATATAATATTTTCTATTATCGCATTGAGGTCTATAGAGGTAGTTTTGAAGATTTACACAAGAAGAAACATTTTAACAACAAAAATGTCTTTTTTACATTATCATGTGGGCAAAGATCTAAAACTAACGATTCAATGCTCTATTAAGATTCTTTAAAATAAACTTACAATAAATGTCTTCATTCGTTGCAATAAATCTCACTTTACATTTAGAAGACTAGCTTTCAAACTAAATACTCTTCAACGTCCGTTTTCAAGCGATGTGATTTTTTAATTGAAGCAATGCTTTTTGGTGTAGCATTATCTAAAGGGATTTTACCTAGCCACGCAGATTTCATTAGGAAAACACAAGGCTTCAAAATGTGAATTAAATTGGTGATTTTACACATCTCTCCACTTGATAAACTTGAATTCTGATTGAATAAAAACCCACTAAATTGGACTTCAAAAATAAGCACATAAAATATAATTGAAATGATTCATTAAAAAGTATTTGACACTTTTGTGTGTTTTTTTCTAAAAATAATAATCACTTGCATCATATCCATTGAGAGAAAAAATATATCCAGGGAAGTGTTTCTTACAAAAAATATATTTTAATTAACTCGAGCTTTCAGGTCTTGGAGCTCTTCTCTACAAGAGTAAGGTTAAATATAACGTCGCTTTAACATTACTCTTGTAGAAGGGTTCCAAGGCCAGAAAGCTCGAGTCAATTCAATTTTTTTTTCAAGAAACTCTTCCCTGGATAGAATTTTTCTCTCAAGTGACTTTAGCGTATTCTTCACACCCCTCCACATACATCCTCAGTCGAACGCCAGCGGTGGGTGGAGTCTTCGGCGGATGGTAGCGGACTTTGTGACTTTGTTACCGACTCGAGTCCGTTAGTTTGCAGAGGCCGTCAATAGATTGCGTTAAGTTTTTAACTTTATTTTGCCGAGAGAAGCGAATTTTATTCTTATATAATTTTAGGTATCGAATTGAAACCAAAGAGAATGTTCCAATTTTAAATAACGATTTAGGTGCTTTATTAAAAATATTTTATTAATGTTTGTACAACTTATGGTTTTCTAAGTGTAAGCCTTGACGTTTAGCAACAGCCCTGCATTGATGTTTCCAGGAAATAAGGCTTCGTCTTAGAATATTTTTATCAAAACCATCCTAACGTAACCTTTTACAAAATCACTTATAATTTTAGGCATTTCGAATATTTAAAAATTGTTTTTTGATAAAATATAAACCAATGCTTGTTCTTTCGAATAAATATAACGTCACGCGAATCGAGCGCTTCTTTCGCGAGCCATAGCGTTGTAAAATCGTTATTTAAAAAATGGAACACCCTCTGTATATACGCCAAGTAGAAAACAAGATGTAGACAAGAAATATACACGTAGTAGACAAGCTGTGCACGTGACATCTACCATGTTTTATACTTTCACACGTAGTATGGTTGGCGAGGTAACCGGGAGGTAAAGAGAGGATCATCTCCTTTGTCATAGGTAAGAGACTTTGTTATGGGCTAAGGGCCTTATTTATAATGGAAATACAACCCGGAACATGTGGATAATCTACATGTGTTTATATAAAATGTGAATTATTGTAAGTTAGTTATAAATCCACCATATTACATCACACACACATGAATACTATTGCTATGAAAATGTTCAAATTCTGAGCCAATAGATTTCTAAAATTTTCCACCGAAAAAATACGTCTCCGAGAGGAAAAATGACGACGAAAAATATAATTAAAAAATAGTACAAATGTCATATTGTACTAGTATAAGATGCATAAATTACGAAAGAAAAAAAGGCATCTCCTTATCGTGCAACTGAAATCACCTGTAGGCCATCAGCAACTTTCAGTTGCACGATAAGGAGATGCTATTTTTTCTTTCGAAAATATAGTATTTTATTAAATGAAATATATTATTTTTTTTAATAGAATAGAAAATAAAAACATACTCTATATATACTCAAGGAAATATGAAATTTGAAGTCAACAAGGAAACTAATTTACTCGATGTGGTGTTGTGTGTTAGAAATTTAATACAATTTTGAAAGATGCTATTATCATATGCATATATCATTTTATAGAAATAAATTACCTACCGTTGATTTATATTTCGCGGTAATTAGGCTTTACGTGGTCTAATTAGATAATTGAGCTCGCACATTCGTCTGAAAAGCCGAAAATCTACAATAATTATTAATGTAAAACTTGGTTGGCTGTTCGTAGAGAACGGACATATCTCTATCTAAACACACGCGTACACACATACGCGCACACACACAACACACGCACATTCACGCACACACACATACTCACTCACGCACACACGCAAGCACACACATCCCAAACACACATTACGCACCCACGCACACAAACACGCACCGACACAAAAGAGCTTAGTCAATATATAATATTTTTATTTATATATTAAAATGTTTGTTACCTTTGCTCCCTTGAAATATTGCAAGACAGTGTCTTATACAAGGTGTGTTCATTAATTCCAAGGACTGGGTAAAAATAAAATTTAAAAATCTAGAGAACACATTTTAAACACATTTCAAACACTGAACATTTGACCACACCTGGCTGAAATCATGAGACTCGTGGCGCACGCGCCGATATAAAAAAGAACAAAATTACTTTCTAAAATGGTCGTTTTCGAAAAGCAGAGAATCTGCATTAAGTTTTGTTTTAAATTTTAAAAAGTGATACACTGCGACTCACATGAATTGATTAAAGAAGCTTTTGGCAATGCTGCTTTATAGTTTTTACGCTTCCAAAAAGGTCGGGAAGAGGTAAAAGATGATCAACATATTGGGCGTACAAGAACATTACGTTTCGAGAAAAACAAGCTCAAAATAAAGTAATTAATCAAAAATATAAGCGAATAATTTATATTAAAGACATATCTTCATAAACAAGTCTATCTGTAGGTGGGACTGTATCATTAAATAGTAGCAAAATATTTGAACATGAACCTGACGTCTTCAAAATTTGTTACCCAGGTTCTAACGGAGGAACAAAAGGAGGTTAGAATGAGGTCTGCCAAAATATGATCGAAATGACTCGGATTGATCCAGAGTGGAGTCAAAAAATTATTACCGTGGGTGCGACAAAGGTGTATAAGTATGACCTGAAAACTAAACGTCAATCCCGCCAATGAATTGAATTGAATCCAAAAATGAAAAGTTTGCAAAATTCAAAGTCAAGACATTGCTTATTATATTTTTCGATATTAACGGTTTGGTTCACCATGAAGTTATTCCTTTTGTGGACCTACAATTAATCAATATGTTTATTTGAGGATAATGAAGCGTTTAAGAGAGGCAGTGCGCCTTAAAAGATCTGAAAGATGGCAAAACAATGACTGGATACTTCACGTCGATAATTCGCGACCGCATACAGCCCAT
This sequence comes from Cordylochernes scorpioides, assembly GCA_030710605.1. Taxonomy (NCBI): domain Eukaryota; kingdom Metazoa; phylum Arthropoda; class Arachnida; order Pseudoscorpiones; family Chernetidae; genus Cordylochernes; species Cordylochernes scorpioides. The sequence continues at coordinate 62,676,276 of CP092864.1, forward strand.
ATTGTTTTACAGTTCTTTGCCAAGCAATCAACCTCACAGCTCTCTCATCCACCCTATTCCCCCGAATTAGCCCCCAATGAATTTTTCATCTATCCTGAATTGAAAATGAGGTTAAAAGGGAGGGAATTTAACAACGTTGATAGGATACAAGCTGAATGCAACCTTGAGGAACCTCTCAAAAGATGATTTTATATCCTGCTTTGACAATTGGCAAAAAATATGGTACAGGTGTATTGAAACAAAAGGGGCATAGTTTGAAAATATTAAATTGTTTTTTTCTTTTTCAATACGGATAGAGAACAGTCTTGTAAATTATTGAACGCGCAACACTTGTTTAAAGGGTATTTTAAACAATTATAAAATAAATGGATCAAAGTATTCAGGCAGTGCTAATAAATAAATGAAATTTGGCCATCAATACATTTAGAGTCCATCTAATTACACCGAAATGTTATAACTGCTTGCTAATCTAATCTCTTGATACACATTTATAATATAAACATATACAAATATACAATAAATCCAAAATATTTCCATACATTTACCAATATTTTTATCGAAAAAAAAGAACATCCATAGTATATTTATAAATCTAAACAATAAGGTAAACCATAAAAGTTATATTCTTATCTAAGGCCTATTTAGTTACTATTTAAAATTTAACAAATAAATTTCCATAAAATAAGCTATATCAATATCGGCTGAGAATATGCAAATATCTGAAGGAATGTTGATTAAGCTCTAGGCACAGCGTACCGATGGTAATACCTCTAGAGTAGAGACTGTTGAACTCTGACAATATGGTGCGGAAAGGTTTTTTTCCAACTACAGCATAGCTGACATTGATGGCTGCACAATTGTCTTCTTCCTAGAGAGAAAGAAAAAAAAAGGAGGAAATTCCCCAACAGGGTCGTTACGTGGGTGGAGACACAATGGACTTGTTGTTTAGTTCCTGTCTGCGCTTGTTTTTTTTTTTCTTTTCGAACCAATTTCTAACTCCCTCTTGGTTATTTGTACTCCAATAACTGTGAAATACCCCTCGTTACCATTCTAATTATAAATCAAAAGTTGAATAACTTTATAACATCCTTATTTCTATGTGAAAAAAAATAGTACAAATGTGATATTGTATTGCGTTAAGGTGGATAAATTATTAAAAAAAAAAAAGGCATCTCTTTATCGTGAAACTGAAAGTTGCTGATGGCTTGTGCTATCTTTTGGAAGAAATATCAACTATTCTCGTTGATTTTTAATTATTCCTGAAATGGCCAAATACCCATTCTTGATTAATCAAGAGTAGTTGATATTTATTCCGATAGATGGCGCAAGCCATCAGCAACTTTCAGTTGCACGATAAGGAGATGTCATTTTATTTTTAATCCTTATCTCTAGTTAAGAAGAATAAATGACTTAATAAATACATAAGTAGATAAAAAATAGTACCGACAGTAACTTAGTATGTATATATATGATGCAATAGCGTGCCATCTGGTATGAGAAATATCAACTATTTTTAACGCGCATGATTCTTTTAAAAATAAAACAATTTTCTACTGCCCCCTTAATGCAATGATAAAATAATGAGAGTACCTGGCTTATCAGTGGTGAACCCTCCCAGCGGCTTCGCCATTTTAATCTACCATACCGCTGTAATGTTGTATTTTTCGGTTTTCCTTTTATAGCGATACTGATGCTAGACTCTTGGAAAGGGTATTTTTAATGAACTATGGAAATAAGATTTGAGGACAGTAGAAATACATATAATGATGATATAGTTTAAATTTCTCATATATAATACGTAAAGTATAAAACGTAGACGGTATTTATATAAGCGTACAGTACTGAGGAGTCGCCATATCCTTTCTTACCTGGAAATCCTTTAATTTCTAGATAGGGAAAGGTAGATGCGTAGAATACATTTAAAAATATTTTTCTGCTTGCCAGGTTCCTTTAGAATTGAAACCAATAAGGCTGAATCAATGTTGCTATGTAACTAATTTCGACTCAAAAAGAAATTTTTAAAAGTTTAAGACGAAGATTGTTATATAATGGTTTTAAAAAGGCATTTACCGTACGTATCGTATTTACCTGAAGTTACAATTGTGCGGGAAGTTAATCACACCTGGGACGATGAAGAGACAGAAACTTTAATCCTGATATTGAAGGAAAACCTCATCCGCACTTTTCCAATCCTTTGCTGAGTTCAGTGGCATCGTTCAAGATAGCGGGGAGCTCTTCGGGATGGTTCGATATAAAGGTAAATCCATCCTCCTGCAGACATTTGATGAACTTTTCCTTCTTTCCCTGGGCACAGAAGTACGCTACCAGTCCGTCGAAGCTCTTGCACTCGCAGCACGTGTGTAGCAGCCCGATGCGCGACTTAGGGGTTTTGTTGTAGACCCCCTTGTAGACGTCACTCTGGCAGGGGTTGGAGCAGTTCACCTTGCCAAACTGCTCGATGATGTCCTGGCCGCGACAGGCAGCCAGTAGCACAGCTAGGGCGATCCAAGGATGCTTCATTGTGAATTGTGATGTTCACAGTGCGATGGGAAGGAAGAACGGCGAACAATGTGGAGAACAATGTACGTGCCAACCCGTCTACTGTTGGGTCAGCCCTACGATTGTATGTAAACCAGGTAGACTTTCCTACTCGCTTAAATTGATAATGCTACCAAGGAACAGCGAGGTCGAGCCATATGTTTCTTGGTTATTCGCCTAGAATACAGTTTCTGTCTATACAGACCCTGTCAAACTGTGGCAAGGCTGGAGTCAAAATGTAATTAAAAGATACAGAAACTCCCCATTCTTTTTCATTGGTATTAAATTACTTTCTTGCGATCCAGGCCAATATTGGAGAAACAGTGTTGAATATCTGTTTGAAAGTTGAACGTGCTAGAGTGTTATTTATTCCACGTTGAATTTTAGCTTCGTCAGTTTGTTCTCCAAAATGTAGAGAGGACAAACCTTCAACCAATAATCAATCAGAAATATTTGGAAGGAATATAAAGATGGAACTCGAACAATAAATCTCCAAGTCACAAAGAGATTGAAGAGTTTCTAATCTCGTCTGCCCGGGAGGAATACAATCTTTTAAATAATCGATCTTCGATCCTCTTCGTTTTATAATGGTCGTCTGCTCTATATATTCATCGGGTATTTTTACCTTCGTAACAACTCAAGTGAGTGTGGATTGGTGCTAAGTTGGACAGGTTCTAATTGTCACATTAAATTATTCATTCCGCACATCTTTATGAAAGAAATTATAGAGAATTGATAATGGAAAGAATTTATATGATTAGCCCATGGTCCATCAAATGGTTCGAAATCAGACCTTGAACAGATGGGAGGCTTATTTTATTGTTGTATTTATATATATTGGATTGCCTCTCTCGACTTTCTCTCTAACACAATAATTATGAATGTTTGGTACATTTATTCTGTATATAATAGTTCAGTGTATTTGTGGCTTGGTAGATGCTACTGCAGTAATGCCTGATCAACTAAAAACGAAAGTCAATTGCATTTTTTTAAAGAGCTATTTCATTTTGGTATTTTCTCTCTAGATTTTTTTCCAGTTTCTCCAATTTAAATGGCTTGGAATGATATATATAACATTGTATATATTTCACTCAAAACTTAAGGTAGTGGAGGGTCTTTGATGTAGCCATTCGTCCTTTTTTTTAAGGAGACGGAGGCAATTTTGTTATAATATAAAGGGGGTCGGTGGAAGGCTGGTTAAACCGTTTGGTTTTCGACCACTACGACCCGGGTTCGATTCCCGCATTGGACACTTTTTTTCTGTTAAAAAAAAATACTCCAATGTCCCCCGATTCTTGCAAAAGTCCAACCCCACCAGCGAGTGCAAGTAACCAAACGGGGCTCTGGCACATTTGTAAGTGCAAAGTCGAACTGCTTTTCACATGTGTAGACATGTGGTGCGCTTACAGTAAAAGCAGTCGCTAACTATCCACCATGGTTATCATGGCCTGTACCATGTGTACTAGGGATAAGCAAAAAAAAAAAAAAAAACAATAAAGGTGACGGTTTTCCAAATATCTTTCAGAGTTATTGTCTGAACCGCAATATACATGCTAAAAAGGTACAACTTCCGTAAATATTTTTCATGAGGGTCAGGTTGGTTTTGGTTTCGGATTGAAAGTTATTTTGTAATGGATTAATGGTAAATATTTTTGTCTCCAAGCAATCGTATTAATCTAAAGATACGTAGAAATATGTAATAAAAATAAAATGAATAACTATAATATACATCTTTATTGAATACTCGGCAAGATTTCTGGCGACAACTCCGTCAATAAAATTTCAACTTGGTTCAGTATTGTGCGCACGAAGCTAAATGCGATTTGAACAAAACAATTTCAAAGCCAAATTGAATCTAACGAAGATGATGTATAGACAATCTATAAATTTATTTAAATTTAACTTGTAGCCAAGCTTTGCTCTCATCAAACAAAGACATTTGCAAAAATTGTCGACTGTTTTCAAATGGCTAAATAATGGTAAATTATTCGTTTTAACTGTCTACCATGTTCTTGGGAGTCACTATATGCAAATTGAATAACAAACAGTGGAGAATATGTAAAATAAATATTCCATTTTTACGAGTTATGCAAGCGTCGTGTATTTATTTGAATAGTGATAAAACAATGTCGAAATATGTTAGAATAAAAATATATATGAAGATTGGCTCTTAGTTTAAAAGTTATTTATTTTGTAGGAGAACTCTATCTTTGCTGTGTACATGCAAAATGAAACAATTTACTGCCACCTTTTTACAAATAAAACAATTTTCTACTGTCTTTCTATGGTAGAAAAGTATATTGGTCGGGCCTGGCTCATCAGTGATGAACCCTCCCAGCGGTTTCGCTAGTTTAATTTATAATCCCGTAGAACCAACGTAGAAATTTAATGTATTTAGTTGTCAATGGGGTCTGATTTCTTCCAAGCGATATATTGGGCCGAGGTGTGAAGGTGTTTGTAGGTAAACCGACCTTTATGCGCTCATTTCAGTCACTTAATTCTATACGAGGTCGAAAAATTGATTACCCCATAATATTATATATATGTTATAATGAATATTGTTGAGAGAAATTATTTGATTGGTTTTGAATACATGAGCATTTTGACAATGATATGCAGTCGTTTCATCTTGAAAATATAATTAAAATAATTTAGTTCATAATTTGTTTTAATTGTGCTGATACCTGCCCCCAGTAGTTCAACCCCTCCTCTACGTGGCGGGCGGGAGAAGCAGCACAAGTAATGGACTGCCCTGTAGGGCGAAGTAAGGTGTCGTGAGCCCCGAGCCGTTACGGTAACCGTGAACAGGGAACTTTGAAATGTGGCTGACTAACGGGGCAATTGCATCCCTCTTTCCATGGAGTGGACAAGACACTATCACAAATTGAGGTGATGAAACAATTTAGGAAGAATTACCTGACTTGAGGCGTGAAAAATAAATAAAATAAAATACTTAAGACAAAAAGATTTGAGTCTGCCAAAAGAAAACAACAACCCCTTTTTAAATATCCTATTGTACACTGCGTGACATTGAAAATGGAACACCAAGAAATAGTGGCCAGAAAGTGATGAAACTCGGCAGACAGAGAGAGACAGGGACGAACAATAAGTGATCTTTATTTCAAAATGATAGTCATAATACAGAGCGAGAACGGCGTCGGCTTAGTAGCAAGTAGGACCACCGCGGACGGCGATGCACGCAGCAACACGTCTAGGTAGAGAGTTAATCAGAGTACGGATGGCGTCCTGAGGGATGGCTCTCCATTCCCTCTCAACCATTTGCCACAGTTCGTCTTCTGAACGCGGCTGTGGCAAGGCATGCAAACGGCGTCCAATGATGTCCCAGACGTGCTCGATTGGTGAGAGATCAGGAGAGTATGGTGGCCAGGGAAGCATCTGTACATCTTGCAGAGCTTGTTGGCTAATGCGAGCAGTGTGCGGTCGGGCGTTATCCTGCTGATAAAGGGCATTGGGTAACCCCTGAAGGTAGGGGAGTGTCACCGGTCGCAGCACATCATCAACGTATCGTTGGGCCGTCATAGTGCCCTGAATACGAAGTAAAGGTGACCTGGAATCATACGCGATTGCGCCCCAAACCATGATTCCACGTTGTCGCACGGTGGGGCGTTCCACAATTGCTGCCGGATTGGACCTTTCTCCACGTCGACGCCACACGCGTACACGGCGACTATCACTGGACAAGCAGAAACGCGACTCATCTGAGAACACGACCCTGTGCCATTCCGTCATCCACGTCGATCTAGCCCGGCATCATTCCAAACGTTGGCGCCTATTCGGTGGGGTCAATGGCAGTCTTCTTAGCGGACGGCATGAGTGCAAGCCATTAGCAACCAATCGACGGGAAATGGTTCTGGTCGAGATGGAATGATCTAGGGTGTCTTGCACATGTTGCAGGATGGCGGTACAAGTGGCTTGTGGGGCCGCCACTGCTTGTCGAAGGATACGCCGATCCACACGTGCTGACGTCACTCTGGTTGCACCGGCATTCCTATAAATTGCCACATTTCCTTGTTCCAACCATCTTCTCCACAGTCGGTGCACCGTGGACGCACCAAGGTGTGTATCAGCTGCGATTTGACGTATGGACCAACCTGCCCTTTTCAGTCCGATCACCATGCCCCTCGTAAAAGCGTCTGTCTGCTTGAACTGCCTCCGTTTACGATGACCTGGCATTCTCTGTTATTACACGTGTCTTTTGACACAAGAAAAAAAATTCTACAATGATTTTCCATGAAGAAATAACGACACGAATACTGTCCTTTCGGCAAGTTCCTTCCCTTATATTTTACTCCATGTGCGCACGAGAGCTGCGCATTTTACATCATTTGCATAACTCGGTTAGGCGCGTCTACCCTGAAATTTGCATAATTTTCTGGCCACTATTTCTTGGTGTTCCATTTTCAATGTCACGCAGTGTATAATAATTATACAAGGTCATGGAGACTAAATTCAAGAATTATATTTATAATCTTGGTAGGATTGGAATATAAGTTCTGTCTTGAGGCTCCCAAACATTCCAAGAGGTAGACAACAACAAGGAATTTATATATTATAAATCAGCGCTATCTGGCCGCCGACTTCACAGAGTTGTTCTAGAATATATTTTTAAAAATTAAAGTTTTTCATATAAAACACACACACATATATATATACAGTAGAACATTAGTTGGCTGTCCATGCGAACGATAAAATTTAATGACATCTAAACTTGTTCAAGTTTCCATTTAACCTTTTGTTCAGAAGAAAAAAAATCTTTTAAAAGGTCGTTGAGAGAGGAGACGAAGTTTGAGCTGTGAAGCACTTAGAGCAGAAGCACATTTTGGAACAAAAGCTGCACTCCATGCCATATAAATCTTGTTATATCAAGTCGTCATTATATTTTAACGAAAAATAGAATTCAATAATATTTTATGTAGACTAGTGTATCCAGAATTCTTAGACAAAAAGGCAATTTGATTCCGTTTAAAATTTACATACTTAAAAAAACATTAGCTTTTCTTTTTGTAATCTTTGGTGATAAATAGCTAACTATTCATATTGCCACATATAATGAGCTTACAAATAATTGTTGTAGGGTAATTTCTATTTTACATAAATGCAGCTTTATAAATTTAAATACATTTATTATTCAAATACAAAGAGAGGTATAAACTAATTAAACATTTGAAAAGTTTTAGGTCTTTACTTTAAGCCATTGCCCTTAAAGAAAACTTGGTCATAACATATTTCACTGATTTGTTTTACCAATCTCAACAATAATAAAACAAATTTCTTTGATTTAATAACTAACGATCTTTCTAGTTCGGTACATTGAGTGAACATTGATAGATTTCATCGCCATATTCAAATAATAATAATAATGATTCTTACACCTATATATTATATTATAGCAAAGTATTAATTATTTTATTAACATATTATTAATTTTGATGTTTATATTGTAGCGTAGAAAATTAAGTCTTTTTATATCTGGGTAGATGAAAGTATTTATTGATGACGTCAGTACGACAAGTCGACTATTATTAACAACTCAACCAAAACTATCTACAGCTAGAGAATCTTGAGCGAGCAAGCAAAGAAATATTTAGATCATTATTTTATATTGAATAATTAAATTAAATCTGTTTCCAAATATTTTCATTGAATAATTAAATTAAATAATAAATTATTTCTTCGCCACAATATATTTTATTACTCTGAGTGAACTTCCCTCATTGCGCTTCTTTTGTATTTTATCAGTTTGAGTTTGTTCTTGTGTCTTAAATAAATTGTTATGTAAGCCTGAAGATTGTCTTTCTTAATTTTCTACGTTACAATATTATAAGGTTATGGTATTATATAAGGTATAAGGTAGTCAATTCTATACAGTTTAGTGGAATGTTGTTAATAAAATGTTTAAATGACTCCAACATGGCGGAATTCTATACACACGACAGTTAGATCAACACGCTGAGGAATTCGATTTTCCCGATGTTTGCTTAACGTTCATATCAATTATCGACAAATTGGTCGTGTGAAGCAAAAAGGAAAAACGCCATTAACGTCACATCTTGTTGAATCGTTTGATCCATGCCTGGAGTTACACCGAAGAAATTTGTTACAATTCTCCCATGTTATGTTCACCTGGTAATTCAGGTTTGACATGGCAAAAGTCTGTACTTGTTGGGCGTATCTTTTAGTATTTGTCAAATTAACTATGAAGAACAAGTTGTGAGCTCCCGACTTTGCATCAATTTTTAGAAGTATTGAATAAACATCGATGTAGTTGGGGAATGCTGATGAGAATGTAATCCAATATCTGGAATCGATGTTTGCAGGGGTCTATGATAGTAGTTTCTAGATAATATGTAAATATACCATGTCTAAAACACTACTATTTGAGACAGAAGTCGGCTGAGCATTGTCCCCTGAAGAAATTTGTCTTATGTCCTAACGATATAAATCTATAATACATATATATATAAATAAAGGTCCCCTCTCTCGTCCGACTACTATAATATATACACCTCTTAATGTTCATACATATAAATATGTGAAAAAATAGTACAAATGTAACATTGTACTGGGATAAGGTGCGTAAATTAAGAAAAAGGCATCTCCTTATCGTGCAACTGAAAGTTGCTGATGGCTTGCGCCATCTATCGGAATAAATATCAACTATTCTCGTTGATTTTTAATTATTCCAGAATTGGCCAATTACCCATTTCTTGATTAATCAAGAAAAGCTAACCACGGACGCGTTTCGGGCTGTTAGCCCTCATCAGCGTGGTGCAAGCTGTACCTCAACGATTTATATGTGGTTTAACGGGCTACTAACCAAAAGTAATGATTTTTGAGCCCATGCGCGATGTGAGGAGGCAAGGAATGGGGGTATGTAGCGGCAGGAGAAGACTCGCAGGGAAGTGGAAACGTTGGGAAAGCAGGGGAACAGCGCCTGGGAGAAGTGAGGCAGGGGTCCAGTAACCAGTGGAAAGTGGCGGGAGGAGTTGGAGGCGGAGGGTTTTTTGAAGCCTAAAACGTGCGGGCCTTTGACTTCAGGATGGGGCAGATTGAGGCTCTCGCCTCGTGGTTGTCTGAGAGGCCTTTTTGGCAGCAGTTGGCACATTTGGAAGTGTGCTGGTCAGCTCTGGTTGGGCAGGAGCGGCCTTCATGGCCGTCTTCACCGCAGTGGAAGCACTTGGGGGCTCTGGAACAGTGGGTGGAGTTGTGGCCGAAGCCACAACAGCGGAAGCAGACGCGGGCGCGGATGGACGCCTCGAAGTTGAGGATCACGCCGTCAACCACGATTCTTCCGCGGTTGCCCAGGGCTCCAAAGGTCTTGAGGTCCACCTCGATGAAGGCGGTGCAGGTCCCGTTTCTGAGTGCAGAACGGTGCGCCACGCGCACCACTTTGTTCCCGGGGAGCTGGCTGACAGCGGCGGTTGCCAGGAAGGTCTCCTCGATTGTGGAGTTGGAGGTCTCCTCATCCACTCTGAAGAGGCAGATTCTTGGCAGGATCTCCTTCTGCTGGCGGACCTTCATTCCCGTTAGCTTGCTGGCCAGGGAGGTAGTCACCTCAGTGATGATGTTTGGATTGCTGGAATGGAGGACCAGCTTCCCCTTGGTGCGCAGAGAGGCCCAAACACCTTGGGGTAGGGTGTGGGCAGCGCGGACAGCCTTGTAAATGTCCCTAGTAGAGGCTGTTGGCCCTCATCAGCGTGGTGCAAGCTGTACCTCAACGACCAAAAAATTGGTCATTAAGGCATCCTAAAAAATCATGAAATGGATAGTTAAGGCCAGAATTGCGTGTGGACGCTACACAATGTGAAAAAATAGTACAAATGTAACATTGTATTGGGATAAGGTGCGTAAATTAAGAAAAAGGCATCTCCTTATCGTGCAACTGAAAGTTGCTGATGGCTTGCGCCATCTATCGGAATAAATATCAACTATTCTCGTTGATTTTTAATTATTCCAGAATTGGCCAATTTTTTAGAATGCCTTAATGACCAATTTTTTGGTCGTTGAGGTACAGCTTGCACCACGCTGATGAGGGCCAACAGCCCGAAACGCGTCCGTGGTTAGCTTTTCTTGATTAATCAAGAAATGGGTAATTGGCCAATTCTGGAATAATTAAAAATCAACGAGAATAGTTGATATTTATTCCGATAGATGGCGCAAGCCATCAGCAACTTTCAGTTGCACGATAAGGAGATGCCTTTTTCTTAATATAAATATGTATGGTCACTTTATTCATTTTTCCGTTTATCATTACTCTTCACAATTCATCCTATCATACTTCATCCCTAAGGTTAGAAATAATCGTTATTTCTCCTTAAAATAAATTTCGATTTTTCGTTCAAAGGAAACATTTGCGGTATAATTGTCAAACTTCGTTCTACAAATATAAATATGTAGTAATATATGTCAATATACACAACATTTTTTTATATGTATAATAATTATAAATAGTATAAAGTCCCTAATTTATATAAAATTCAACGCGCTAGCTGGAGATCATGTAATATGAAAGAAAACAATAAAGAAAGAGAGATTCAGCCATTGACCCAGGCAATTCAAAGCCCTAGTAAAATTAGGACATGGAAATTTTATTAAAGTATCACGCGGACCCTACCCGGGGATCTTCCATAAGTCATTAATGAGTTTTACGACCAGTCGCTGGACGACCGACAATTCATGGCAGACACCCTCTTGGCCCTTGCCCGTGTCACTGACCACTGTGTGGGCCGCCGATTTTTCTCCATGGAGGACCACTTGGGCGGCCGCAGGCTTGGATACGCGGGATGACGCAAGTTTGGTTGGACCTTTTAGGTTGGGTCTTTTTGCGGGCGGGTTGAGAGCCTCAGGCTGCTTCCTCTTGGTTGCAACAGGAGCAGGCAGGGTGGAGGCAGGCTTGTCAGCAGGAGAAGGAGTGGCAGGCTTGGTGGGGTCAGTCTGGGAGCTTTTGCAGGCAGTCTGTGGCATGATTTCGTCCAGTTCCTTAAAGGACGCGAGGGTGCCAGAGAGGTTCTCTACCTCGGCAATGAGGGCCTTGATCTGCTCGGTCCGGTGACTGGTGATATTCGTAATGATTTCGCACAGGCATTCTTGGGAGGTAGGGTGAGGATAGCGTAATGCTATCTCGACGTCCTCCATATACTGGCTATTCTCCAGCTCTAATAGGGCGAGGGTTGCGAGGGGCTCCTCGGCATTCTTCTTCTTCTTCCTAGAGGGAGCCATGGCAGGGATAAGTATGGTAAGTGGTAATCATGAAATGGGTAGTTAAGGCCAGAATTGCGTGAGGACGCTAAACAATGTGAAAAAATAGTACAAATGTAACATTGTACTGGGATAAGGTGCGTAAATTAAGAAAAAGGCATCTCCTTATCGTGCAACTGAAAGTTGCTGATGGCTTGCGCCATCTATCGGAATAAATATCAACTATTCTCGTTGATTTTTAATTATTCCAGAATTGGTCAATTACCCATTTCTTGATTAATCAAGAAAAGCTAACCACGGACGCGTTTCGGGCTGTTGGCCCTCATCAGCGTGGTGCAAGCTGTACCTCAACGACCAAAAAATTGGTCATTAAGGCATCCTAAAAAATCATGAAATGGATAGTTAAGGCCAGAATTGCGTGTGGACGCTACACAATGTGAAAAAATAGTACAAATGTAACATTGTATTGGGATAAGGTGCGTAAATTAAGAAAAGGCATCTCCTTATCGTGCAACTGAAAGTTGCTGATGGCTTGCGCCATCTATCGGAATAAATATCAACTATTCTCGTTGATTTTTAATTATTCCAGAATTGGCCAATTTTTTAGAATGCCTTAATGACCAATTTTTTGGTCGTTGAGGTACAGCTTGCACCACGCTGATGAGGGCCAACAGCCCGAAACGCGTCCGTGGTTAGCTTTTCTTGATTAATCAAGAAATGGGTAATTGGCCAATTCTGGAATAATTAAAAATCAACGAGAATAGTTGATATTTATTCCGATAGATGGCGCAAGCCATCAGCAACTTTCAGTTGCACGATAAGGAGATGCCTTTTTCTTAATTTACGCACCTTATCCCAGTACAATGTTACATTTGTACTATTTTTTCACATTGTGTAGCGTCCTCACGCAATTCTGGCCTTAACTACCCATTTCATGATTTTTTAGGATGCCTTAATGACCAATTTTTTGGTCGTTGAGGTACAGCTTGCACCACGCTGATGAGGGCCAACAGCCCGAAACGCGTCCGTGGTTAGCTTCTCTTGATTAATCAAGAAATGGGTAATTGGCCAATTCTGGAATAATTAAAAATCAACGAGAATAGTTGATATTTATTCCGATAGATGGCGCAAGCCATCAGCAACTTTCAGTTGCACGATAAGGAGATGCCTTTTTCTTAATTTACGCACCTTATCCCAGTACAATGTTACATTTGTACTATTTTTTCACATTGTGTAGCGTCCTCACGCAATTCTGGCCTTAACTACCCATTTCATGATTTTTTAGGATGCCTTAATGACCAATTTTTTGGTCGTTGAGGTACAGCTTGCACCACGCTGATGAGGGCCAACAGCCCGAAACGGGTCCGTGGTTAGCTTTTCTTGATTAATCAAGAAATGGGTAATTGGCCAATTCTGGAATAATTAAAAATCAACGAGAATAGTTGATATTTATTCCGATAGATGGCGCAAGCCATCAGCAACTTTCAGTTGCACGATAAGGAGATGCCTTTTTCTTAATATAAATATGTATGGTCACTTTATTCATTTTTCCGTTTATCATTACTCTTCACAATTCATCCTATCATACTTCATCCCTAAGGTTAGAAATAATCGTTATTTCTCCTTAAAATAAATTTCGATTTTTCGTTCAAAGGAAACATTTGCGGTATAATTGTCAAACTTCGTTCTACAAATATAAATATGTAGTAATATATGTCAATATACACAACATTTTTTTATATGTATAATAATTATAAATAGTATAAAGTCCCTAATTTATATAAAATTCAACGCGCTAGCTGGAGATCATGTAATATGAAAGAAAACAATAAAGAAAGAGAGATTCAGCCATTGACCCAGGCAATTCAAAGCCCTAGTAAAATTAGGACATGGAAATTTTATTAAAGTATCACGCGGACCCTACCCGGGGATCTTCCATAAGTCATTAATGAGTTTTACGACCAGTCGCTGGACGACCGACAATTCATGGCAGACACCCTCTTGGCCCTTGCCCGTGTTACTGACCTCTCTTTGATGCCATCCAACCTGCCTCGTCCTTTAATATAAACCAAGATGCCTGAAGCCACTGGGCCCCATGACTGCTATTGTTTGTGTGGTGTATATATAATAGTAGATTGACACCACGCAACTATACATTACACATATTATCAGTGGGGATGTGAAATGGGATCGTTACAGGTTATAAATGTAAATTCATTATATTTATAAATATTAAAAACAAAAGAGGCATATCCTGACCAGGCTCACATGAGCTTTTCTAGATGGCAGAGCGCCATCTAGTGGAGCAAAAATAAATTAAACGTTTATTTAACTTGCTCCGTGATATTTGACCAACCAAATTTCTTGATAAATCAAGAAAAGTCAACCACAAACGCGTTTCGGGCTGTTGGTTCTCGTCAGTGTGGTGCCGACTGTACCTCTACAACCAAAATTTGGTCCCAGAGGCTTCCTGAGAAATCAATAAATGGATATTTAAGGCCAAATTTGCGTAAATGCACAATAAAAAATATGAAATAGGTCAGGTGTTGATATTAAAAACAAAAGAGGCATATCCTGGCGAATTCAGACAAAAGCCAACCTGTATACCATGGTTTCGGGCTATAGTCTTCATCAGTACAGGGGCGGCTTTGATTTTATAACATCCTACGGGAGGAGTTATTAATAACTGCTCAAAATATTATGGTAACTAGTGGTGTTATTGTTTCAACAACATTCGAGCACACCATAGCGACTTAAATACGTTATTTTATAAAAACAACAAACTAAGTATTTTAAATTGCAAGTTATTAGTCTTACCAATTTATCATAATTTAATGACAAGGAAAACTTCGGTTGAAGATGATTTCAGAAATCCTTTTAATATATTATCTTTTCCAAACATTTTCTTTTCTAATTAAACAAATGCAATTATTTGTGGGATTCTGATAATGCAATTGTATTCTCTGGGTTCTTAACAAATTATTCTTAAGATTATTTGCTGATATAATTGGAAAAGGAATTGAGAGGTTTCGTCCCATCATCTCTCTAATTGACTTCCAAGTGGAATAATTGATTTACAGGACGTAAAGGGTTTCAGAGGTTTTTCGACGATTCCTTTCTTCTAGCGGGGATACACCTATACCGTGCAAATATGAAACGTTCTGTGGGAGCAAGGGCACACTTTCAGTTTTTGATGGAAATTTATACAGGAGGATTTATATTTATAAGAAGAATGTACACCTCTCCTGTCAAAATACACGCAAACACTCCTGCGACCTCTAAGCACCATCAATGCAACCTAGCCAAATCGGGTCGGTGACAAAGCCGCAAAAACAAGTTTGGAAAATTCCTAAAGCTCACCTATAGATCATTGTTTGAGAATATTATCATTAAAATAAAATCGAGCTGTTTGGAATTTGCTGGCGTTGTGGCTTTGTCACTGACCCGATTCTGATAGTTTTTAGATACTGTCGATAAATAGTGAAAAACCTTTGAAGTCTATTTAGACGGGAGAGGTGACATTTTGAACAAGTAATTCAATGTTTTATAAAATAGACTTTGATGCGGGATTCGGTCCCGTGTAATGGTTGCACTGACCCCCAAATATATTCCCCAACATTCTCTTTATGGAATAGAAGATGCGACTTTGGGAATAGAAGCCAGTCGCTGGATTCTCACCAGTCCCCATTCACGATCTCCAACAACCTCCAGACAAAATATTCCTTCAGACTAACGAATGTGTAAGTTTAAAAACTTTCTGGCCCAAATGTCATCCTTTATTCGTAAGAAATATAAATGTCGCCCGCCAGGCAACTTCGATATTCACGACGAAATCTTCCGCCACAATTATTTCCATGTCGGATATTTTAGAAGAGAAATTTGTAAACAAATAAATAAAATATCGAAACTCTGTAAAACCTTATTCGTTATGTTTCTGTTGTGTTCTTCCCCATCACTTTAGGGATATCTCAAATCTCTCCACAGGGATGGATGGAATGAGATATTGGGAGTGGCTTCTGTAACTGTTGGTATGCTGATGGCTTCAACGCATTTCAAACTTGAGGGAAGTCTTGGGACTTTCTCCCATGTTTACTAACCCTAATCTAGCATACAATGTTTACATGACAAGGTTAGGTAAGGTTAGGTTCAATTCAGGATAGGTTCATGTTAGGGTTAGAAAACATGGGACCTAGTCCCGAGACCTCCCAAACTTAGAACAAATCCCAGGAACTTGTAGCTCTTTCCTTGTTTGAGTGGCTACAGAGAAAAGCCCTACAGACGGGGTTTTCTCTGGTATGACGGGTATCTCAGGTTGATGCACTACCAGTCGATGTCTACCGTTGTTTCATTTTTTTCTAGAACTCAAGCTAATTTTTTCATTTCTCCTGGTGTTATATAATAGTGGGCCCCATTGTCATAGGAACATGCCACACAATTGGCGCATCTCACTGCACAAAAAGGCATATTTCCTTGATTACAAAATTTATGAATAATTTAAATGATTTTTATGAATTATTGATGAATTGATTTCATTTCAATAGAGTGTAAAATATATTTTAATTTATTATAATAAGATTAGCCACAGAATTAGATACATGATTATCTTACTCACCCTAGTAAAAATCAGACGGAATTTGGTTTATTAAAAAAATATTATTAACGCTAAACTAACTTAAAATTCCTATAATAGAATTAGGTATACGATGGACATGCGTTTCATTACTAAAATAAATTTGAGATAGCATTAATGCCAACAGCTATTCCTCAAGACTGCTATATGAAACAATTCATTACATGACATCGCATGCAGGGATTCGATAAAGTTCTACTGAAAATTCTCAATTTTATTGAAATACTAAAGAAACATGCACAATTTCGTAGGTTTGAATAGAACCAGCGATAGAGATTGAAGAGAAGTAGGCAGTCAGTTCTTTTATATAAAAAGCCCTTCTAGAATTTAGTTCCTTGTTATTTAAAAAAATGTTTTGCTCTCTAGTCGTTCTGCCTGCGTCCCCTGAATATACCCGGTAACGTAAAATAGATTTTACTGTAATTAAAGACTATATTTGGTGAAGGTATTTGAATAATTTTTTTACATACACATACGCGTCTATAATAGTTTCGAATTTACATACAACTATAATACAAAAATGCATAATATATATTTGGTAGGGTATTTGAATACTCTTTTTTAGATAAACATACAGCTATAATACAAAAATGCATAATTTATACTTGGTAGTGGTATTTGAATTTTTTTTTGACATACACATACAACTATAATACACAAATGCATAATTTATATACATTAGAACCTCTCTCTATATGCAGGACATTCAATTGCGGAACCAAAGTGTCCTTTTAAGTAGAGGTGTCCTGTTACCAGAGAGAATTTAATTGGTGTAAAAAATAATGTTTTTAGTGATGAAAACTATCCTTTGTAGAGAGATGTCCTCTAACGAGAGTGTCCTCTCTTAGTATTTCTCTATAGGACATTAGTGTTCAGGTTACAACAAGGTAGGCATTGAGAAGACAGCAGTCGAGGAGGTACCAAGATGGTTGTTACTTTATGGTCTGCTAATCCTCCCATTACATGACGGAATGTGTCTCCGAGGACTTGGTTGATGGGCCATTGGGCGAGGCTCGTCCACAGCGTGAAGGGCTAAGATGAATCAAACTTGCAGGAAGAACATCGCGAAGTTAGCCACGGTCTTATACAAGTATGCTTGTATATGACCCAAGACGAGTAGATTTTTGTCATCTATCACCACAGTTCTAGAAATCTTCCATAACTGAACAACCAATTTATAGTCTTCCATCAGATTTTGTTGAAGCTACACCCTAAATAGTAATAAGATTTTAAGTTATTAGGTTTACAAAGAGAAATTGGATAAAAGAAAAAAAAAACATAAGTAATTTTTTAGATTGTAATAATACAAAAATGATCTAATTTTACTAATGCACCGGGGCCACAGAGTTGCTATCAGTGAATAATTTATTTGGAAATCATCATCAGATAATTCGATTGGAAGGCCATTCCAAGTTGAATGGGGCCACAAATGTAATAAATATTTTTTAGGATGAGAGATTATTCTTGACAGGTATCTCCCAAGATATTAGTTTTAATTTACTTTTATTTGTTCGGAAAAGAACTATTTTTAAAGGATTAGAATGACCTTTTATTTTTTAGCTTTAGCCTACTAGTGGATATTTAAGCATCCAACATTACAATACTTCTGTTGTTTATTAGGATCGCACTTTATAGAATACTAAACCATTAGACCTCTTGACACATTATACAGAAAATCATGATAATCAAATATTAAAATACGAATTTACGGATTTAAAAAATAAATAACAACATTCAAATATAATATAAATCTTACAAAATATAGTGTCTCTTTCTAATCTATCTATTTCAACGCCGAGAGATAGAAGTTATCACCTATGATAAGAAGATTATGCGCAACAGATCCCCATATAATATGAATATAGAAAAATAACTAAAGAGTCCGTGTGTGACCCTACTAAGGAGAAGCCGTGACCCTACTGAGGAGAGGCTTTGGCCCCCTACTAAGGAGAAGCCGTGACCCTACTGAGGAGAGGCTTTGGCTCCCTACTAAGGAGAAGCCGTGACCCTACTGAGGAGAGGCTTTGGCCCCCTACTAATGAGAAGCCGTGACCCTACTAAAGAAATCCCGCGACCCTATTAAAGAGAAACTGTGAGCCTACTAAGGAGATGATGCAACCTTATTAAAGAGAAACTGTGAGCCTACTAAGGAGATGATGCAACCTTATTAAAGAGAAACTGTGAGCCTACTAAGGAGATGATGCAACCTTATTAAAGAGAAACTGTGAGCCTACTAAGGAGATGAGGTGACACTACTAAGGAGATGACACGTGACCCTACTAAGTAGAAGTGGTTACTCTATTAAGGAGAAACGTTGATCCTACTAAGGAGAGAGAAGACGTAATCTAAGATATTTTCTAAACTTTATTATAAGAACATAATATCTCCGTGAAGTGTCGTTTAAAGATTGACGTACGGTGATAACAATGTTGGGAGACGAGAGCTCCCTACTGGGAGGGAGTTGCTTATGTTGGAGGAACAATCTCTGTCAGGCTGACCGAGGAAGCGGTCGTCAGGCAGATACTGTCCTGCAAGCGATTGATCCACTGCGTTGGCCGCTTATCCTTCCGCCACGTCAACCCGGATATCGAATTTAAGTGAGGTTTATCGCTCTCAAATGGTGTTTGGAACCGTTGAAAACTTTTTCGTGTTTTTATAGTTCAATGAAAGAAACATATTTTGAATTTTTATATCAATATTTCGACGGGAAGCTGGCTCTTCTTTAACAAGAACAAATGGTGGAAAAGTGAAATTTCAAAATGCATCTTTTTTTTTTAGATTTCAAACTGTCATTATAATAGGATTTCGAATCTACCACAAAATAAAATCGTGTTTTGTATTTCAGTATCTGGTTTCAGTATATTCCATACATCAGACTAAATATTGGCTTCAGGCTTTCTCTAAGTGACGGCAGGATTTCTTGTTTCTGGATGCGGCAGAGCCTCAAGTGGCCTTCACTCAATTCATTTCTAGAAGATCTCGTTGAGGAAGTTAGCGGAGGGAGGATTCTCCATCGTGAAAATAAGGTTTCAAACGATTTCTAGTGGTCGCTATCAAATTCCATTTTTGAGTGGAATTCTCCCTGAAATTGGATGCAATATGGATGAACTCGCCCGGCGATTCTTTAATCCGACGTCGGGAAATATCCAAAATTCAATTATTGCCCTGCGAGGAAATTCTTTGCTCTTGCAGGAATTTGTTGGCTTCAATATAACTTTTCATTTTTTTGTGTGTCTGAAAAGTTGCTTGTATTATGTACCATGTTTAACATATGTGAATATTTTTATATGACTCAGTAATACGTGCACAATAATTCTTTTATGATTAGATATTGTTTATTATCTAATAAAGTAGAATTTTAAATGATCATAATGACATACATAGAAAAATCGAATGAAAGAATACATTTATGTCGAACGCCTTATTTGATACGAGTAACACTGTGTGACCCACAGAAGAATGTTGTAATCTGCACAAATATTTCGCACATATATAAACTGCTTTCTTGTCTCCCTTTCAAAATAGTCTCAATGCAATAGCACCAAGTACCAGAAAAGCATTTACCGACACTCCTATCCTAATATTACCTAACTCACCAACCATATAACCCACTAGTAGAGGATAGTTGGTGTTTGTGCACTACCTGTTCTCTCCCCATACTAATCCGCTCGTAGGAATAAAGTCTAATGATTGCAAGCGCGTGCCACCTTGGATTATTGCTAATTGTTACATTTTCCCCGTAGTGTTATGTTCCGAAGGGTAAGTTATTGTAATGTAGTAAGGCCCAACCAATTATAGTGCGATAACCACCAAGGATATCTTGACTAATGATTAATAAACTATCGCTAAAATCGCTTGTATTTCGAATAATTAGTTTTTCGATCCCGGTCATTATTCTACAGATACTGAACACATGTCTACCTTGTAGACTACCATCTGATGTAAATTAACACCTCCTGCATATAAGCTATCCTTTGTTAGAGACCAGAGCCTATAGCTTTAGAATTCAATCATTATTCTACTGGTACTGAATTTATCTCTACCATGTAGACTATATACCACCTGATGTAGACTAACACCTCCTGTATATAAGCCATCTTTTGTAGAGAACAATACATGTAGACTGAGTTCAAAAGGCAGTAGTGATATGTTATATTAAAATATATTCTTTGCCCCTTAATGTTTTAGCGATTGCTTATTGAACCTTAGTCCATCTTTATCTGTATATTGAAGCTATAGTTCGATTACAGCCTGGACATAGGTTTCTCTTTCTCCACAGTTATATGTACTTATTTATAATTATTCTCAATTAACAGGATTCTCAACAGAACTTTAGCGATTCTAACAATGGGATTATTCTAACTACTCGTAACATCCTACAGTATAGAACCAGTTATAGTTGGTTTATATATTCTTGATCTTAGACCACTTGTACGTGTTTCGGATACGATCACGGCCTCACTTACTAAGCTCGGAAAGGACTCTATCTTCTTGCCAGACTTCTTCTGGGCTCCAACCGAATTGAAGCTTATTCAAGTTGTGTCCAATAAATAATGAAACTGGTCAAAAATAAAGAAAAAATAGAATGATTAAAATTTTTTATTAGTATTTTTCAAAATAGTCCCCTCCCGCATCTATCTCTTCTCCCATGATTTAAAACATTTAGAAAAGGCATCTTTCGGGATGTTCTTCAAGACCTTTTTCGAATCCGCTATGATGGACTCTCTAGTGTCAAATCTCCTTCCTTTTAGAGCCATTTTGAGTTTTGGAAAGAGAAAAAAATCATTTAGAGCTAGGTCTGGGGAATAGGAAGGTTGTTGAAGTATTTGGATGCCGTGTTTAGCCAAATAAGTCAGTACAGATGTAGCGGTGTGTGGTGGTGCATTATCATGATGGATAATCCAATTTTTGGAACTCCACATTTCACTTCTTTTCAAACGAATTGATTCACGTACACGTCTCATAATGTTTAAATAAGACTCCTTATTGATTGTTTGACCTACCTCTAGATATTCATAATGCACAATTCCCTTTATGTCAAAGAACGTGACCAATAAGACTTTGTTTTTTGACTTGCAAAGTCGGGATTTCTTCGTCCTTGGTTCATCTTTTCCTTTCCACTCCATGGATTGGCGTTAGGTTTCCGGGTCATACCAGTAAACCCATGTCTCGTCTCCAGTTATTACTTTTTCCTTCCAATTAGGGTTTTATTCCACCATTTCAAGCATTTTTTGGCAACTACAACGCGATTCTCCTTTTGTTGGATTGTGAGCATTTTAGGGGCAAATTTTGAAGGTGTCTTCTTTAACTGCAAGTCTTCTTTAATTATCGATCCAACTAATGATTTTGATATCCCCGTTTCTTCCTCAATGTCCCGTAATCCTATTCGTGGATTTTCTTTGATGCTTCTTTAAAAGTGCCCACAACACCAGAAACCCTGATGACACTAATAATTCACCAATACCCGATTTATAACTGATATACTTTTATTAAACTTACACATCCTTATATACAGAATTATATTTACAAATATGTAAAACTTCTGAATGAAAATGCAAAAAAAAGGAGAAATTTACATGACCGGCGTCTCCAGTACGTTTACGGTTAAAAAAAAGAAACATAAACCGCTGATGCTATTTAAAACAAGAGAATACTGTCAATACAAGACCGCTCCTTTTCCAGAATGGTGTGAAGATCTTCTCACAATGCACCATCTGCAGAACCAAAAGACGCCTTACCAGACCATCTCTTGGAAAATATGGGAGCCTCAAGACAGGACTTATATTCCAACCCTACCAGGATTGTAAATTTATTCTATTTTTTTTTTCAGTCGCCATGACATTGTATGATTATAAACAATGAGATAATAATAAAAAACACGAGAATTAAAACTATTCGTTATAGGTTAATTACTTGTAGGTTTTCTTGGGACCGAAAATGTGAGTTAAGTGGACAGAGACTTGTAGGTACTTTTTGAGCACTTTGAAATCAGACTTTTGAAATTTCAAAAATATTATTTATATCTCTTGGTAGCAACTCTATAGAGTTCTAACACTATAAAATAGCCGTACAGAATATCTCTGTCTAAGTTATATTAACCTGTCTTGTCTAACGGTTGTGAGTTTCCTGATAAGAATGTAATTGAAGTATTACGTAGATTTATCGCATGTATTCGACTGAATTTATTCTCTGTAAACCACTTTTATTTATTTATTTATTTATTTATTACAAAACACACGTTATATCCTATGTGGATATTTGCATGTAAATGTTTAATCTATTTTATGTACTTTAGATCATTTTCCTCCCGGCAAAATTTCCATCTATATATATATATAAATTATTTATAGTTTTAGAGAGAGAGTGAAGGTTATTTAAACCACTGATATAATATTTGATAACACAAAGTTTTAACTCTAATTACTGTGTAAACATATGCTGATCAGTGATATAATGGCTATAAAACTTCTCACTTAACGGCCAATCTTTATACCCCGTGGCTATGTTCAGAGTATTTGCTATATACTATTCAATACCGAATTAAATATTTTAATATCGTAGTATCAGGTTAGACAATTACCAAGTCTTTAAATGATCATATAAATAAATAAATATTTCACTTATAAATAAAATAAGGAAAATTAACGACCTTTCAGCACCAAACATAAAATATTTAAGAAGTTCATTTCCTGACGATTGAATTTTTAAAGGACGCACGTTTTTGGTCTTCTCAGATTTATAAATCAAAGATGAATTCCCTCTCTGGGGGTTAAAAATATATCTATCTGATAATGTTACCCCTTTTATCCATGTTTCAATAGAGTTGGCGTATAAAATGGAAGTGTTATCATAGGGATTCGCAATGTTAAATTGAATTCTAAGTTCTTCTATTGTTTGAGTGCAATAAAACATTATTTTGATTATAATCCGTTTCATAAATTGTTTAAATCTGTCCATCTAGCCACAATATGATCTACCATAGTCAAGAACAGGCGTTGTAAACTTAGTCAAAACTGCGGACCAGAAACAAGTATCTGATTAAGCGAGGAAAACAACGCTAAAACGAACCTGGGATATAGCGAACTTACCCTTTGATAGAATATAACATATTTAATTCTGATGTTATAGTGAACTATAGCTATAGTGAACCAAAAGTCAAGTTTCATTAGAGTTTTCTAGAGCAATTTATTTTTTCAAACTGTGTTATGAGAACTTAATTTAAATAAATGACAAGAAACTGTTTAGTAAGATATTGTATCATATTTAATTCCTTGCCTGTTCTCTCAATATATGTTTATGATCACTGCCACCTTATAGCCTCACTTTTATTTTATCCTTATTAAAGCGTTCTGAGCGCGCGTTCCAGCTTTTGATTCTACTTGCTCACTCGCGATGATAATGCTATTATTTTAAAATAGTTTTTTTTTTTGTTAGGGTAATATTTTAAATGATAGGTCAATGGTACGTTTGATCAAAAAGATGTAAGATACTTGATGTAGATCAGAGAAATTAATTTGAAAAAATAAATATAAATATTTAGACTTATATTTATTTATTTATATATGAATGAATATTATTAAATTAAAAAAGGATTAAAAAAATTTAGAGCTATAATTTTTTTTTTGCTTATCCCTAGTACACGTGGTACAGGCCATGATAATCATGGTGGGTAGTTAGCGACTGCTTTTACTGCTTTTGTAAGCGCACCACATGTCTACACATGTGAAAAGCAGTTCGACTTTGCACTTACGAATGTGCCAGAGCTACGTTTGGTTACTTGCACTCGCTGGTGAGGTTGGACTTTTGCAAGAATCGGGGGCCATTGGAGCTTTTTTTTTTAAACATAAAAAGTGCCCAATGCGGGAATCGAACCCGGGTCATAGCGGTCGAAAACCAACGGTTTAGACCATCCTTCCACCGACCCCCCCCTAGAGCTATAATGATATTTTTAAGTACTTTTAGAATAATTCCGATAGTCTTTGATTCATGACTCCAAGAGTTTTCGAGATAGAAACCTAGAATTTAGGATTTGTTCCTCCTTTATAGTCTTAAACAACAAAAACAAAAAAAGCTCAACAAGATCCAGTTTTTTTTATTATCTATAGTACACGTTCGGTACAGGTCATGATAATCATGGTGGGTAGAAGTAGGCGACTGCTTTTACTGTAAGTGCACCCCATGTCTACACATGTGAAAAACAGTTCGACTTTGCACTTAAAAATGTGCCAGAGCCCCGTCTGGTTACTTGCACTCGCTGGTGATTCTTTTGCGAGAATCGGGGGTCATTGGAGCATTTTTTTTATCAGAAAAAAGTGCCCAATGCGGAAATCGAACCCGGGTCGTAGCGGTCGAAAACCAACGGTTTAGACCATCCTTCCATCGAACTCCCAAGATAAAATCATGCATTAAACACAGACATTCTATTTATATAAAGTTATACATGATGAGATTTGAAAAAAATCTTTATATTGCTTTTTGATAGTATTTTTTTGACTCGCAACTCCAAGAAGTTGTGAGATAGAAATATAAATATTTGCATTTTAAACGTCAAAAAAAAAATAAACCGTGAATTCTAACGGACACCAAGTTAAAATTGTCCATCGTCGACAGTAAAACAAAAATAATTTAATTATATAAATACAATTAATATATAGATTTAGTACAAATATAAACTCCTTTTATAGATTTTAATAATATAAAACTTGGTTCTTTTCAGAAAAAAGTTGTGATTTTTTTTCACAATTTCCTATTCATTACTTAAAGTACTTTCGAATAAACAAAAATGTGGTGGCGAAAATTTACTGATGTAGGGTCGGAAAAAAATGTCTCGAAAAGTTATTTCCGGAAAAAGAGTTGCGGAGAGCTTAAAGAAATCAATATTATACGTATATAAAACGACAGCGTTCGTTCAACGAATGGATTACTACTCTCTTAAATATACCTAGGACCTTAAATATTCACATTTAAAAAAGCTAAAGGATAAAATAAGTGGGAACCCATATCTCTCTCATAGTTTACAATCTACGCGAGGTAAATAAATAAACGCTCAGTGTGTTAGAAGATTGCAATATTATTTTTCACATCTTTTTTTACCTATTTGCATAAAATGCATTTATAATAATTTTGATATAATTTTTTTATGACTACCGTTTTCATTTCCACTCATGATTATAATGTAACACAGGTCTACAAAAAAAACTTTTTTTTTGCACAAGAGAACCTGATGGTGTTTCTAGTGTAACTTTTCATGCTGAACTCAAAAATCTAATCAGAAATTTCCCATCACCCATGGTTTTTGCCTGACGGTCTTTTTTTAGTATTGGGATAAATACATGCATCCAACATGAAAGAGACTTAGGAAAACATGAAACTGCTTTTGAAAAAGATAGAATATGAAAGATACGGTTGCAAAATATGCAGCGATTTGAAAGTCGTTGCTCTCTTGCGTGGATTACAGCTTGTATATACAAAATTTTGTTGTTTTCTGTGTGAGTGGGATAGCAGAGATAGGGAAAGGCATTACATTAAAAAAATCTGGCCAAACCGTAAAATCTTTACTCCAGGATATAAAAATATTGCAAATCTACCCCTGATCGATTCAGAAAATATTTACTTACCACCATTACATATTAAACTGGGATTAATGAAGAACTTTGTCAAGGCAATGGATCGAAATGCCAGTGGATTTGCCTACCTAAAACAAAAATTTTCTAGTATAAGTGAAGCGAAGATTAAAGAAGGCATTTTCGTTGGACCTCAGATTCGAGAATTGCAGCAGGATGGAAATTTTCAAAATAGTTTGAATGAAGTTGAAGCAGCAGCATGGAATTTCTTTAGAAACGTTTGCAAAAACTTCTTAGGAAGTGTCAAGGTTGAAAATTACCGAGACATAGTTAATGATCTGTTGCTTTCCTACAAGGCACTGGGATGTAACATGTCCCTCAAGATCCATTTCCTGCATTCACATCTAGATTTCTTTCCAGACAATCTTGGCGCAGTTAGCGATGAGCATGGTGAGAGGTTTCATCAAGATATATCAAGCATGGAGAAGCGGTACCAAGGTAAATGGAGTCCCGCTATGCTTGCCGGACTGCTGGACACTCAAGAGGGATCTACCACAAGCAAAGTATAGAAGAAAATCCACTGTCACTGCTTTTCAATAATAAATATGTTTCGTTCATATATGCCTATATATTAACAATATTTCCAAATTTCAAGTAGGTGTATCTCAGAAATATTGCGTAATAGAAAAAAACTAATGGTATATTTGGATTCAGGACATGTAGATAAGATGCTATTTCTTTGTGGACAAAGAAAAATATTTTTTGATAAATCAGTTACGTGACATTGTTTGCATTTTTTACTGTATTTATCCCAATACTAAAAAAAGACCGTCACGCAAAAACCATAGGTGATGGGAAATTTCTGATTAGATTTTTGAGTTCAGCATGAAAAGTTACACTAGAAACGTAATCAGGTTTTCTTGTGCAAAAATGTTGTTGACCAGTGTAATTATTTGAAAATACGATTTTTTGGGTCAAATTTAGATAATTACTCATCCGTTTTTAGAAGATATATTTACCTGATGAGAATTAGAGCGTATTTTAAACAATTTCGAATTTTAAAACTTTAAATATATAAATATATTTTTTCATATATAAATAGTCTAGACCATCGTATGTTATAGTCCAGGAAATATATCCACCATACGATATATCATTGCTAAGCAAATTAGCAACAATGAGATATATTTTAGACAACGCAATCTAACCAACGTATGATCTATCATCATCTTTCTTATCTCCACCCAATCATATTGGGGTATCATACTTTTTTGACAACCATCATGACTGGGTGAAGTAAAATGCATCTGCCTTTGTCATTAAGACTGGGAGCACTACTCTGTGGCAGGCCCGACTTAGCTCCAAAAGAAATGGCCGCCTCTGACATGAGGAACAGACGCCATGTGCAGCCGTTCCTAACATGGCGTACAAACGCTGCTCATCCTGTATTCCTGGATTAGGAGCCCTTACAGGGTACTATCAGCCGGGCCAGCTAAGCCCAGGTTTTTTAGTGAGCTTGTTACTGCTCCCCCTCCTCTTTTTTCATCCGGGCTTGGGACCGGCAAAGGCGGAGTTATGATCTATCATGACCTAGGCAAACCAGCGACGTACTATCTATCTTGGCCTAAACCATCACGCCACTATACAATCTATTATGGTCTAGTTAATCTATCCATTCCCTGATCAATCGTGTCCTAAACAATCTTTCACAATACGATCTTCTGAACTATCTCTAGACCAACCTTTCTCTCCCTTTTAACTTACGACAGTTAAGTTTATATAAAAGAGCGTACTTGGATCTGTAAAGAAAAAAACAAACAATTTATCTAAAAATATTTCGAGAGATTGCTTCCTCTTTATCAATTTATTTTAATTAAGAGAGAGTAATCTCTCGAAATATTTTGAGAAAAAATTGTATTTTTTCTTTACAGATCCAGGTAAGCTCTTTTATATAAACTTATTTGATGGATTGCCTTTTGATTCAAATTACGACAGTTAGTCACTCTTCCATTTGTCAACCATGAGTTTTGGTTTACCTCTTCCTCTCGTTGCATTTGTTATGTAATATAGAGAATTTGAAATTAAACATGGCATTGGGTTTAAAAACAATATGCGTATTTAATTCAACTCTTTCAAAACCATTTAAACTCATTAAAATTGATATAACTACAATTCTATGTACAATAAAATAGAACAAAGGGAATACTGTATCTGGAGGAACAGGATGGTAAAACGTCACTGAAACTTCAGGAAGAAAATAAAAGAGTGGTTAATGTAGCTATACATTTTTCAAACAAACTTTCAAAGAGAAAATGAAGTTCATCGTCTAAATATTGATTTATTATGAAAATTCGAAACTATTATAGACGCGTATGCTTATTTTACGAATTAAACAATTTCTACTGCCCTTACTGCAATGGAAAAATTAATTGGAAGGCCTGGCTCATCAGTGGTTAACCCTCCCAGCGGTTTCGCCAGTTTAATCTACCATACCGCTGTTATATTGCATTTTTCGATCTTCCTTTTATAGTGATACTGATGCTAGACTCTTGGAATGGGTATTTCAGATGAACTATGGACATAAGCTTTGAAGACAGTAGAATTACATATAATTATAAATATATTATGATGCATTAGCGCGCCATCTGTGTATTTGATTTATTATAAACTTGTGGAAATATAAAGTATTGAAAACAGAAAGAACAGGTGGAACATTATTAAACTAAATAATGACTGTATATATAGACTATTACATATTCAAAATGATTTAAAATGAAAAGTATACGCATTTAGATATTTTAAGACGTTTTGATAACAACATTTTAAGTTTCATTTCACGCTCCTCAAGAAGATAATTTGAGTTAAATTCCATCTTTCTTTCTACAACTCTACTGTATACCTCCCTTTTCACATATATTCTACAAATTATAAAATACATTTCTACGCAATATACTGCGAGGGTCCGAGTTTTCCCCGTTTTTTCCAAAGATGGTGTTGTGGCTTTGTATCCGAGCAGAGTCTACTAGGTTGCAAAGAAGCTCAATAGGTTATATGTATTTTTTGACGAAAGAAGTAGCCTTTATCTTTTTATTAGACCAATATATTCCGAGGTAAATTTCTTTCTCTCTCTATTTCTATACCAGTAGAGTGAATATTATATTTATTTCAGCCAAATTATTCTGTAATAAAATATATCAACGCTTTGTTTATATTTATTCCTCAAGCTGGTTCAAGTCTTATCAACAACCTTCAGTATCACATTAAGAACAATTTTTTAACATTGCGCTTAACATTTGACAAACCCACGTAGACCTATGTTGACACGGAACCAAATTGTGCGTAGACAGAAACAAGTTTTACACTTTTATATTGAACTTCCGAAGCTGAATTTATTTATTTTTTTTTGATTATCCCTAGTACACGTGGTACAGGCCATGTTAATCATGGTGGGTAGAAGTAGGCGACTTTTTTTACTATAAGTGAACCACATGTCTACATATGTGAAAAGCAGTTCGACTTTGCACATACAAATGTGCCAAAGCCCCTTTTGGTTACTTGCACTCGCTGGTGGGGTTGGAATTTTGCAAGAATCGGGGACCATTGGAGAATTTCTTTTTTTTTTTTTTAATCAGAAAAAAAAGTGCCCAATGCGGGAATCGACCCCGGGTCTAGCGGTCAAAATCCAAAGGTTTAGACCATCCTTCCACCGACCCCTTGATGAATTTATTGCAGAATATTATCCTATACTTCCATTGTAAGCTATCGACAACACATTTTGTCGTTTAAGGAGTATGACAAATGGGACAAATAGACCTTAACTTTGACTATTCCGGACTTTTACCTTATTGTCCCAGTATTATGGCATCGTACACAGGCAGGAATCGAACGACAGAAGCATCCATGTGTCAGGAAAGATGTTATTTACCTATACAAATCTTTTAAACAATACCACACGTTTCTAGGGATGATTTTCTTTTCATTTTATTAAAGTAGCATCGAGCTTTCGGGCATATCTGCCCTTCTACAGAGGAACATAAATGAACGAATAAAACTCAGCCTGATATAAAATTATATTCAAAATTTTAAAATATTTTTGTAATAGTTTAGCATCAGACAGCGTTTTATTCGTGTATTATGTTCCTGTGAAGAAGAGCAGAGATGCTTGAAAGCTTTAAACTACTTTAATAAAATGAAAATAAAATCATCTCTAGAAATCTGTGTGGTCTTGTTTAATTTATGTCCAGGAGATTTAAATCAATTTTGATAAAATTGGTATAGAGATAGAGAGAGATAGAAATTTGCCTAGGAGAATATTGATCTAATAAAAAGATAAAAGCTACTTTTTCTTAAAAAAAAGACATATAATCTATTCATCATTTATTGACATTCTTTTCAACCTAGCAGACTCTGCTCGGAGACAAAGCCACAACACCACCTTTGGAAAAAACTGGGAAAATTCGGACCCTCGTCAGTCTATTGTGTATAAATGTATTTTATAATTTGTAGAATATTCGCGAAAAAAAGGAAGTATGGAAATATCTTTATTTACGGTGCTGCTAACCATAATGGATGATTTTTGAGCCCAGAGCGTTGAAGTATAACTTCTATAACACGAGGGCTAAACATAGAACGAATCGAATCTTCTAATAAAGAAACGGTATTAGTACTAATACAAGTTTTGTTTCACTAAACAATGCTGGACTACGTAAGGACTCAATACAGTTTACAGTTTATTAAATCTATTGACGTAACACATCACTATAGAAAATTGGATTTTAATTTGGATATCGAGTCGCTAAAACTATTATTTTGAAATTTCGATTAGAAAAAAAGGGTTTAGCTTTGTCGATAAATAATTAAGATTCTAATGAGATCCAAGAATGGATCGGGCCTTGTCATTCAAATAATTGATTCTTCTCTCTCGATGTTTGCAATAAGATTGGAGAGGCTCTTTAACTCTTCAACCTTGTTTTTGATTTAATGACTTGTCTCTTACATCAGAAAAAAAAAACCTTCTTGACAGAATTGATAAAATAGAAGTTTGATATTTAGTCATATTGAGAGTTCGAGGATCTTTTTTCTGATGCCGCTTAATGACGCCTCTCATGTCTTCCATCATCCAGGCAGGTTTCTGGGTGTACTATCTTTACGGCTTTTTTCTAATAAGTTTTTTATAGTGGACACAATATCATCCCTTATTCATAACTTAAACATTTTTTTGCTTTAATATTTTAATATCTAATTATTTTGACTGTTCTCCCTTATTATTTCGAATGCTTCATTTTTTTAATTGAATTTTTTTATTCTCTATGTGTGGGTCAAAGTTTAATATTATCTTGCGCTTTAAAATAATAAAATATTATCAGCATACCATTAGTTGGATAAAAAAGTAGTTATAGGGTAAGGTAACAGTGATAAATACATAGAGAAATAAATAAACGAAGATCAGTGGATGTAGCGACTGCATATATTTTATTGAACAAACTCCCAATCTGCAAGCGATTTTTAAAACGAGATTGATGGTAAATTTTCACGCGAGATTTCTTGCCCTTTTTGTTGAAATGTGGCATAACTAATCAATTCGAATTTTCATAACAGATGGCGCGATAATACATCAAAATATAATTGTCCTAATAAAAGACTCAATTTGATGTTTGCGGAAGAGCGATTGCTCGAAGCATATTATATAATTTATAATTGTATGTATTTCTACTATCCTCAAAGCTTATGTCCATAGTTAATCTAAAATACCCATTCCAAGAGTCTAGCATCAGTATCACTATAAAAGGAAGACCTAAAAATACAATATAAGAGCGATATGGTAGATTAAACTGGAGAAACCGCTGGGAAGGTTCACCACTGATGAGCCAGGTCCTCCCATTGCAGTAAGGGCAGTAGAAATTGTTTAATTTTTAAAAGAATCATAGGTGTCTATAATAGTTTCGAATTTTGATAACTAATAAAAGCCATCTAAATTTATGAACCGACCAAATCACCCGCCGATGAACCAGACCTCTAGTCTAATCAGGAGTCGGATTGTCTGGCAGAAATCTTTGAGGGCTCACCCCCCCACTGTCGATCAAACAGTTTTTGTTGGACAATTAAAATAATTTTATTGACATCTTGTCAATACATGCAAAGTGCAACGTCTTCAAAAGATAATATGGATTATATACACTATGTACAATGAATATGGCGCCTCTGCCAGCGCTGCAGAGTTTGGTGGAGAATCGCCAGTGGGTCTCCAGCGACACCACGTATTTCGCCGCTGAGGAGATGGTGATGGCGTGGTCCGTGGCGTCGTTTTTGGAGGTTGTGGTCAAATATTATTTTTATTCTATGATTGTAATAATCTGTGACTTAAAATCTGTGGTGTCATGACTATAAATATATATTATATAATATAAAAACTCAAATATTTTTATATTTTAAAAAATATATATTTTATTTAATTCATTGATAATTTTATTTTTTGTTATCATCGTTTTTAAAAAGACTTTCAGTTTAGTTATATAGTTTTGTTGTAAATATGCGTAGTTAATATATCTATCCTTTTTAATCACTAATATAGGATTAACTTTATAAATTATATATAACTAGACGAATGGCCCGGGCAACGCCCGGGGTTTACCCGAGTGCGAATATATTCTAAAAACGTTGACTTGGGTGGTCGCTATTAACAGGGTGGTCTGTATAGACAGGTGGATGTATCACACAGCTGATAACAGGGTTGTCTAGAGTGGTCGCTATAGACAGGGTGGTCTGTATAGACAGGTTTATGAGAGAGGCAAAAACTTACAGGTTGTTGACGCCGCAATCCCCATAGAGAGTGTTTTTTGTTGCATCATGCTGTGACTCACACGACGACCCAAGGTCAACAGGGGTGGAGCAGCAAGCTTAAGCCTATCACCGTCTGGCGGCGCTGCTTGCGAGTTATATCTACAATTCTGCAAATAACTCTAAGGATATTCAAGATATTCAAGAAATTATTTTTCGAAAACCTTTCCGGGGATATACCTAATAATATCCCAGAATTTCATGGCGATTGGATGTATGGTTTTTGAATAACAGGGTTGTCTAGAGGGGGGCAGGGAGGACACGTGTTCCCTTGCAGCCAATGAGCGCGCATTCTATCCGTGAGCTTCAGACAAACAGACAAACAGACAGAATAAGGCAAATATATAAGTAGATGTGAAAATAACTAATGTGTAATATTTCCTCAAGTAATTGAAAATAAAAGCTACTTAACGGTAAATAATTATCTTTTTTTTTATCACAACTGCACCTCAACCCTTTATCTTATCGATTCTTTGTCTTATCAAGCCTTATCAATCAACAACAACAACAAAATTATTCATAACATATATATAGGTGAGAGTTAATAGAGAAGGAGGTGGTTAGAGAGATGGTATTTTATTAGTAATGTTTACTTAGATATATTTAGTAATTTATGTTCCTTATTTTTTTACCTTCAATAAAGAAGATTTATTTCTATAAAATAATCCCTTGCATAAATATTGAGCAAAATCAATCATTCCTCCAGGGAAGAGTGTCTTCTTCAAAAAACATTTTATTGTTCTCTAGCTTTCGGGCACGGACGCCCTTCTACAGGAGAAAACATGGTATAATGACACGCCAATAGAACACGAGTTAAATGTAATGATACTATTTTACATATTTTTATGAAGATATAAATATTACTTTTACATATTAACTATTATATAATTGAGACAAAATATTTAAAATATATATATATATCTCTAATAAGAGGACAAACAAACGAATAAAATATAGGCCACCAGAAAAAACCAAGGAAGCAAGGAATACATAGCCAGGCTGTAGTTATCATTATCAGGAGATGTCTGCCTGGTTACCACTGCTGCTATTCTGAGATGATTCTTGTATTTGGATGACTTGGGGTGAGCTCAGGGAATAGTATATTATAAACTTCTGGAATATCAACTCTTCTGTTAATACTATTGTGTTTTCTTGATATAATGGATTCTATGATGAGTCTCTGTTGTTTATTGGGGATGTTGGAATAATGGGTTATTGGTTTGGATAGTGCGAAGGAATGACCTGTTTCTCTTACATGATGGTATACTAGAGATCTATTGTCCTGGTTTTCGATATTTCGTTGATGTTCAGATATTCTTACATTTAAATTTCTACCTGTTTCACCTACGTATTTGGTTTTGCATTCGTTGCATTCTATAGAGTATATGGCATTCTTAATATTGCAAGGATAATTAAGGCTATTGCTTTTTGTTATAGGGTTTCTTAGTAGTGAACTTAAACTTGGTGAGTTGCAGAAGAAGGTTTTAACGCCGAATTTTTTCAGATGACGGGCTATTGATATGGATACAGGTGAGTAGGGAATACTGCAAATAGATTTGTAAACTGGGGGATTTCGCATTTCAGACGGGCTATGGAAATGTCTTAAAATAAATGATAAAGGATATTGGCAGGTTTTTAGATTTCTTAAAATATTATGGGTCTCTTCTGTTTTGAAGGTCTGAAGTGAGCAGTGGCTATGGATACGTTTGGTAAGGGTCTTTACAGTATTGATTTTATGGCTGAGAGGGCAGTAGGAGGAAAAACGGATATAGTCGGGGTTGAAAGATGGTTTATAGTGAACGGTTGTTTGGAATTTATTCTCTATACGCATGATTTTGACATCTAAAAAAGGCAGGCTATTGTTTGTTTCTTTTTCATAGGTGAAATTTAGGTCGGGATGGTAACTGTTCAGTTTTTCCAGAATTGTATTGGCTTGGGTTTCGGGACAGATACAAAATATATCGTCGATATATCGACGCCATAATATAATATCGGACGGAAATAGTGAATTTATCCACCTGTCTATGCGGCGCATGACAATTTCTGCCACTGATGTCGAAAGAGAGCTACCCATGGGAGAACCCTTTGTCTGTTTGTAGGTTTTGTGATTGTATGTTATGATATTTGTTTCAAGGCATAAGGCTATAAGTTTCGTAATTTTCTTTACAGTGAACGGATTGATAGGATTTTCTTTCAAGTATTCTTCTGTGCTGTTTAATATAAGTTGGTGTGGGAGACTGGGGTACAGGGATTTGACATCAAAAGAAACCATGATCTTGTCTGATGGGCTTGGCATTTGAGTACCTCTTCTATGAATATGGAGGTATTAAATATGGAGTATTGGAAGCTTTGTTGTTGTATTATTGGTTTAAAAAATGCTGAGATAAATTTGGAAAGAGGTGCTGTTGGGGAATGGTAGAAGGCAACTATGGGTCTTAGAGGGACATCCGGCTTGTGAATTTTGGGGAGGCCATATATATGGGCATCGGTCTGCATGTTGGATAGGAAGTCTTTTAATTCTTCGTTCGTAATTTTATTTTCCCTATTCATTTTTCTAAGTTCTTTTTTATATGAGGAGTATATTCGGGTTTTTTCTTCTCCAGAAATGTGCTTGAAGGTGGTTGGGTCTTCGAGTATGATTCGCATTTTTTGTTGGTAATCGGATTTATCTAAAATCACTGTATGTCCCCCCTTGTCTGAATGGGTGATGATAATTTCTTTTCTGTTTTTTAGGTCTTTAATAAGTCGGTTTTCATGTGGGTTGAATTGGGGAAGGATCACGGGTTCACTTAGGAGGTTGGTCACGTGGTGTCTGATGATGTTTTTCTCTTGATTGTTAAGCCTTGACACGGCGGCCTCGACTCCACTTACTATTTTGATTGGGTCTGGTTTTTGAATATTTCGGAATTTCATACCTTTAGATAACAAGGTTAATTCTTCCGGAGTTAGCGTAGTTTTCGACAGATTGATTATTGTGTTGGTATTTTCATTCCGATTTAATTTTGCGTTATTGAATTTTACCGCCCAATATCTCAATTTTTTGGTCTGTCTTCTTTCTATTTCTGTTTTCAGTTTATTGATCTGAGAGGTAGTTCGGATTATAAATTCATACAGAAAAGAAATTATCATCACCCATTCAGACAAGGGGGGACATACAGTGATTTTAGATAAATCCGATTACCAACAAAAAATGCGAATCATACTCGAAGACCCAACCACCTTCAAGCACATTTCTGGAGAAGAAAAAACCCGAATATACTCCTCATATAAAAAAGAACTTAGAAAAATGAATAGGGAAAATAAAATTACGAACGAAGAATTAAAAGACTTCCTATCCAACATGCAGACCGATGCCCATATATATGGCCTCCCCAAAATTCACAAGCCGGATGTCCCTCTAAGACCCATAGTTGCCTTCTACCATTCCCCAACAGCACCTCTTTCCAAATTTATCTCAGCATTTTTTAAACCAATAATACAACAACAAAGCTTCCAATACTCCATATTTAATACCTCCATATTCATAGAAGAGGTACTCAAATGCCAAGCCCCATCAGACAAGATCATGGTTTCTTTTGATGTCAAATCCCTGTACCCCAGTCTCCCACACCAACTTATATTAAACAGCACAGAAGAATACTTGAAAGAAAATCCTATCAATCCGTTCACTGTAAAGAAAATTACGAAACTTATAGCCTTATGCCTTGAAACAAATATCATAACATACAATCACAAAACCTACAAACAGACAAAGGGTTCTCCCATGGGTAGCTCTCTTTCGACATCAGTGGCAGAAATTGTCATGCGCCGCATAGACAGGTGGATAAATTCACTATTTCCGTCCGATATTATATTATGGCGTCGATATATCGACGATATATTTTGTATCTGTCCCGAAACCCAAGCCAATACAATTCTGGAAAAACTGAACAGTTACCATCCCGACCTAAATTTCACCTATGAAAAAGAAACAAACAATAGCCTGCCTTTTTTAGATGTCAAAATCATGCGTATAGAGAATAAATTCCAAACAACCGTTCACTATAAACCATCTTTCAACCCCGACTATATCCGTTTTTCCTCCTACTGCCCTCTCAGCCATAAAATCAATACTGTAAAGACCCTTACCAAACGTATCCATAGCCACTGCTCACTTCAGACCTTCAAAACAGAAGAGACCCATAATATTTTAAGAAATCTAAAAACCTGCCAATATCCTTTATCATTTATTTTAAGACATTTCCATAGCCCGTCTGAAATGCGAAATCCCCCAGTTTACAAATCTATTTGCAGTATTCCCTACTCACCTGTATCCATATCAATAGCCCGTCATCTGAAAAAATTCGGCGTTAAAACCTTCTTCTGCAACTCACCAAGTTTAAGTTCACTACTAAGAAACCCTATAACAAAAAGCAATAGCCTTAATTATCCTTGCAATATTAAGAATGCCATATACTCTATAGAATGCAACGAATGCAAAACCAAATACGTAGGTGAAACAGGTAGAAATTTAAATGTAAGAATATCTGAACATCAACGAAATATCGAAAACCAGGACAATAGATCTCTAGTATACCATCATGTAAGAGAAACAGGTCATTCCTTCGCACTATCCAAACCAATAACCCATTATTCCAACATCCCCAATAAACAACAGAGACTCATCATAGAATCCATTATATCAAGAAAACACAATAGTATTAACAGAAGAGTTGATATTCCAGAAGTTTATAATATACTATTCCCTGAGCTCACCCCAAGTCATCCAAATACAAGAATCATCTCAGAATAGCAGCAGTGGTAACCAGGCAGACATCTCCTGATAATGATAACTACAGCCTGGCTATGTATTCCTTGCTTCCTTGGTTTTTTCTGGTGGCCTATATTTTATTCGTTTGTTTGTCCTCTTATTAGAGATATATATATATATTTTAAATATTTTGTCTCAATTATATAATAGTTAATATGTAAAAGTAATATTTATATCTTCATAAAAATATGTAAAATAGTATCATTACATTTAACTCGTGTTCTATTGGCGTGTCATTATACCATGTTTTCTCCTGTAGAAGGGCGTCCGTGCCCGAAAGCTAGAGAACAATAAAATGTTTTTTGAAGAAGACACTCTTCCCTGGAGGAATGATTGATTTTGCTCAATATTTATGCAAGGGATTATTTTATAGAAATAAATCTTCTTTATTGAAGGTAAAAAAATAAGGAACATAAATTACTAAATATATCTAAGTAAACATTACTAATAAAATACCATCTCTCTAACCACCTCCTTCTCTATTAACTCTCACCTATATATATGTTATGAATAATTTTGTTGTTGTTGTTGATTGATAAGGCTTGATAAGACAAAGAATCGATAAGATAAAGGGTTGAGGTGCAGTTGTGATAAAAAAAAGATAATTATTTACCGTTAAGTAGCTTTTATTTTCAATTACTTGAGGAAATATTACACATTAGTTATTTTCACATCTACTTATATATTTGCCTTATTCTGTCTGTTTGTCTGTTTGTCTGAAGCTCACGGATAGAATGCGCGCTCATTGGCTGCAAGGGAACACGTGTCCTCCCTGCCCCCCTCTAGACAACCCTGTTATTCAAAAACCATACATCCAATCGCCATGAAATTCTGGGATATTATTAGGTATATCCCCGGAAAGGTTTTCGAAAAATAATTTCTTGAATATCTTGAATATCCTTAGAGTTATTTGCAGAATTGTAGATATAACTCGCAAGCAGCGCCGCCAGACGGTGATAGGCTTAAGCTTGCTGCTCCACCCCTGTTGACCTTGGGTCGTCGTGTGAGTCACAGCATGATGCAACAAAAAACACTCTCTATGGGGATTGCGGCGTCAACAACCTGTAAGTTTGTGCCTCTCTCATAAACCTGTCTATACAGACCACCCTGTCTATAGCGACCACTCTAGACAACCCTGTTATCAGCTGTGTGATACATCCACCTGTCTATACAGACCACCCTGTTAATAGCGACCACCCAAGTCAACGTTTTTAGAATATATTCGCACTCGGGTAAACCCCGGGCGTTGCCCGGGCCATTCGTCTAGTTATATATAATTTATAAAGTTAATCCTATATTAGTGATTAAAAAGGATAGATATATTAACTACGCATATTTACAACAAAACTATATAACTAAACTGAAAGTCTTTTTAAAAACGATGATAACAAAAAATAAAATTATCAATGAATTAAATAAAAAATATATTTTTTAAATATAAAAATATTTGAGTTTTTATATTATATAATATATATTTATAGTCATGACACCACAGATTTTAAGTCACAGATTATTACAATCATAGAATAAAAATAATATTTGACCACAACCTCCAAAAACGACGCCACGGACCACGCCATCACCATCTCCTCAGCGGCGAAATACGTGGTGTCGCTGGAGACCCACTGGCGATTCTCCACCAAACTCTGCAGCGCTGGCAGAGGCGCCATATTCATTGTACATAGTGTATATAATCCATATTATCTTTTGAAGACGTTGCACTTTGCATGTATTGACAAGATGTCAATAAAATTATTTTAATTGTCCAACAAAAACTGTTTGATCGACAGTGGGAGGGTGAGCCCTCAAAGATTTCTGCCAGACAATCCGACTCCTGATTAGACTAGAGGTCTGGTTCATCGGCGGGTGATTTGGTCGGTTCATAAATTTAGATGGCTTTTATTAGTTATCAAAATTCGAAACTATTATAGACACCTATGATTCTTTTAAAAATTAAACAATTTCTACTGCCCTTACTGCAATGGGAGGACCTGGCTCATCAGTGGTGAACCTTCCCAGCGGTTTCTCCAGTTTAATCTACCATATCGCTCTTATATTGTATTTTTAGGTCTTCCTTTTATAGTGATACTGATGCTAGACTCTTGGAATGGGTATTTTAGATTAACTATGGACATAAGCTTTGAGGATAGTAGAAATACATACAATTATAAATTATATAATATGCTTCGAGCAATCGCTCTTCCGCAAACATCAAATTGAGTCTTTTATTAGGACAATTATATTTTGATGTATTATCGCGCCATCTGTTATGAAAATTCGAATTGATTAGTTATGCCACATTTCAACAAAAAGGGCAAGAAATCTCGCGTGAAAATTTACCATCAATCTCGTTTTAAAAATCGCTTGCAGATTGGGAGTTTGTTCAATAAAATATATGCAGTCGCTACATCCACTGATCTTCGTTTATTTATTTCTCTATGTATTTATCACTGTTACCTTACCCTATAACTACTTTTTTATCCAACTAATGGTATGCTGATAATATTTTATTATTTTAAAGCGCAAGATAATATTAAACTTTGACCCACACATAGAGAATAAAAAAATTCAATTAAAAAAATGAAGCATTCGAAATAATAAGGGAGAACAGTCAAATAATTAGATATTAAAATATTAAAGCAAAAAAATGTTTAAGTTATGAATAAGGGATGATATTGTGTCCACTATAAAAAACTTATTAGAAAAAAGCCGTAAAGATAGTACACCCAGAAACCTGCCTGGATGATGGAAGACATGAGAGGCGTCATTAAGCGGCATCATCCGCCTGTAATTTGTTTTAAACTTCCCTATTTCAACGCCGGAATATCTTTGAGAAGGAATCCATTAAAGGCCAAAAGAAGCGAAAATATTCCCTGAAGAATTCAGATATTGTAGCTAGGCGGCGTTCCTCGGGGATTTGTGTGGATCGATAGGCCCGGCTTCAACCAACTTGGAACGTTTTGAAATACGCTCTCTCAACACGAGAGTTCAATGTGCTCTAACATGGTAGAGGAAGAAGAGGTTCAGTGGACTAGATGATCACATTCTCTGGTCATTAAGCCATTAGCGCGCTACCTGTAGGAATATAAGTAATATACGTGTGGTAAGTTGAAGTACAATCGAGTTGTAAGTGGCAAAGAGCACACAGGGGGCAGATAAAAGAACCTGCAAAGTGGAGAGAAGTCCGTAACAAGAATGACATGGAGGCGACGTTGGATAAATTTAGCAACTAACGATGATTTTTTGTAGTTTTGGAATGATGGAAAGAAGGAACTTTGTTTCTAGTACTTTAACTTTTTATTTCTTGTTGCGTGAAGAGTGGCTTTGTCGTCGTATCGTCTGCAGGGACATTGTCATCTTGGAGGGAAGTCTTAGATTTAACAGGGCAGTGGAATTCTGAAGATAGTAGCTGAAAATGTAGATCACAGCATCTCTCGGTGATCTTCAATTTGTCTCTCCTAATTTACCCAAAATCTCCACCATATGTCACGTTGAGAAGTAGGAAAGAAAAACTTCAGGATGACACAGCAATCTATTTGAGGCACAAGTACAAAACTAAAATGTATAAAATACAATAGAAGCAATAAGGGACGTATACAGAATAACAATATATATAAATGTCAAAATTAATAATCTGTTCAAAACATATAAATATTTCGCTACAATATTAAATAATAGTTTTTTTCTTTCGTTTTTCTTACCCCAATAAATATATTTTCTGTGCTGAAATGATTTGATTAAAATTTAAAAACACAAATTGAGCTGAATTCAACGACACACTTTGGAATAGACTTAAATGATAAAAAACTCTACAATAAGTAAAAAGTAAATAATTTTATTAAATCTAGTCCCACATCATCTATTTATTCTATTTAGAAATACCCTCCGCTCCAATAAAACCATTCTGTTGGACACAACCCACTTTTTGTCCGTCAAATAAGCCACTATTCAATATTCTTTTCAGTAGAACTGGCGCTGAATCGGAGAGTTTTTTTCCCTCTTCGGAAATTTAATAAATTTTCAGAGATATCGGGATAATATTAAATTTTTTAATTTTATAGCTTCTCTCTTTATATATCGTCCGTCTAGAATTTAAGATATAGGCTATCCCTCTATATATAATAACATTTTCATGTAGAAATTAGACAAACCTCAGGATGACAGCAATTTATTTTTATGGCAAGAACAAACTAAAATTTATAAAAATACAAGAGAAACATTGAAGGAAGTATATAGAGTAGCAGAATATAAATATCAAAATTAATAATCTGTTGATAAAATGA
This sequence comes from Cordylochernes scorpioides, assembly GCA_030710605.1. Classification (NCBI taxonomy): domain Eukaryota; kingdom Metazoa; phylum Arthropoda; class Arachnida; order Pseudoscorpiones; family Chernetidae; genus Cordylochernes; species Cordylochernes scorpioides. The sequence goes on from CP092864.1 coordinate 62,718,156, forward strand.
TGAATATTTCGCTACATAGCTTCTTCCATGTGGAAGTTGAGACTTACAGCTTGAAAACCTTATTGCTACTGATATGAATTTGATTTGCTTCCGCCAAGAATTCCATTGGAGTCTTGGAGATTTGTCCCTAGTACTTTAACGTCTTTTTTTCTTACGGTGGAATCCTGGAGTAATATACGTAAATTAAATAATGTTCGGCGAAAGATTCGAATAAAGAACGCATGTGTGCCAAGAAAATTTAGGTAAGCTCCAAGTGGGGGAAACTATTGATTCTCAGAATGCTCTGTGTACGAGTAGCTGATGGAGGTGATCTCACCCCACCGACACAGCGAGGGAATGTAAATTGGTGTAAAAACTTTGCGAGGTGTTATCAAAAGTATCGGGATTAGGGCTGAGAGAAATAATAATAATAAACGCGAAAGTACTTGAAAATCAGCAATTTAATCTCTTTGGATTTCTTTGGCATATCCTGAGAAATCTTATTTTAGTGTACGACCTATTTTTAAGAAATAGGAAAAAGACCTATCTGGAAAATACGATGAATTTAGAATATGGAGAATTTGACATCTAATCAAAAATTGACGTAGGAGGTGCGATGATTGTCTTGGTAGAGTCACCATCTCAGACCGTATATAACTCTGGATTTCTCATCGACGAATGGTGTCTCTTAAACGTCTACACATATCTCCTCAGTACTCTTTGTTCACTATCGAGCCACGAGGTGCATGATTGGCGTTTTGTAATCGAACAAAACGGTCAACATTATCTTCACATTGCTTCAACTTATTGGTCCTTTCTTCGGTCTCTAAAACTTTAGGTCTTCCGGTGCGAAAATTGATTTCGTAACTTCAGGAATCTAACTACAAGATTAATCTATTGTTATAATAGGTTTGTATAGAAGGATTGTATGATTTCCATCATATTCAAAGAGATCTAGCGCAGCCGTAAGAGGTAATTTACAGAATTTTCCCGCATTATAAACAATACTCGTCATATTCATTGGGGGTAACTATGCTTTATATAATTACAATTTCCCTGAGCATGATTTATCTCTGGTTTAGTTAATCTCTATCTAGTATTACTGGAGAAATTCTCTCTATGCCTCTATTTTCATCTATAAACCGAATTCTATGAGAGTTTTTCAAACGATAATTAGAACGTGAAGAATCATAACGCGATCACCCGTTCAACGACCGTAATAACCGGACCGGGGCAATAATCTGGAGGCCGCCTCGGTATTTATGAACAATATAGACTTCAGCCCTGGACATGATGAATGTGTCTAGCGCCCACAACAAACTTTATCTAAGGCAACAAATAGACAATTACAGAAATAGACAACAATCAGATTGTATTGACCCGCAAGTAATTCTCAATCCGAGATATATCTATATATGGTAATCCCCAGTAAGTAAATATACAATGAGATATAATCTAGATGGAGGCAGCCATCAGTAAGAGAATAGATAGACGGGCGGCGGGTGTATTTATCCAGATATAATATTTATGTATAGCCTGAGGGTGGATCCATCTTGCCGCTAACGAGCTGTTGCACCATCCATCTCCATTCCTCTTCCGTTAGCGTTCCTCCGTCACCGGCAGCGTTCCTCCGTCACCGGCAGCGTTCCTCCGTCACCGGCAGCGTCTCTCCGTCACCGACAGCGTTCCTCCGTCACCGACAACGTTCCTCCGTCACCGGCAGCGTCTCTCCGTCACCGAAAGCGTTCTTCCGTCACCGGCAGCGTCTCTCCGTCACCGGCAGCGTTCCTCCGTTACCGACAACGTTCTTCCGTCACCGGCAGCGTTCCTCCGTCACCGACAACGTTCTTCCGTCACCGGCAGCGTTCCTCCGTCACCGACAGCGTTCTTCCATCCCCAGCAGCGTCTCTCCGTCACCGACAGCGTTCCTCCGTCACCGGCAGCGTTCCTCCGTCACCGACAGCGTTCTTACGTCACCGACAACGTTCCTCCATCACCGAAAGCGTTCTTCTGTCACCGGCAGTGTTTCCCCGTCACCGACAACGTTCCTCCATCACCGAAAACGTTCTTCTGTCACCGGCAGTGTTCCCCCGTCACCGGCAGCGTTCCTCCGTCACCAGCAGCGTTTCTCCGTCACCGACAGCGTTCTTCCGTCTCCAGCAGCGTCCCTCCGTCACCGGTAATGTTCCTTTGCTGTCGGTATCGTTCCTTTCTCAGTGATAGCTAAAATAGTGGTAGCGTTCCTCGTGGCAAGCGGAGCTTGGTTAATAATATCAAATTCAAGACATTTTGCGGCGTGAATTTGAAGGCTTATTTGATTAAGAGAGGTTTTATTTTAAGTAAAAACGCCGAATAGATAAGACAAATAGTTTATAACGATATGTTTTTCTTATAGAATAATTATAAAAATAATATATCGTTTATATATCATCTGAGTGTATTTATATCATAAGATTGGCAGATGTTGGAATCTTTTTGTAAGGTAAATAGTTTTAAAGTTGTAATTCCATATAGGTGTGTGTCGTCTTAAAATTAAACACCGATATTAAAATTCCGTTAGAAAATGGCAGCTTATACGCGTGGGGATCCTTTATTTTGTTGTCTTTTGTTGATATTCGATGATTAGGTATTCGTACATGGACTATAGGTGAAAACATTGGATAAGTATTTCATGTTTTACAAAGTAATAGTGAACGCTTTAAACATTTATGAATATATACATACATAAAATCTCTATTACATTACGTGTTTCATATTTTGTCTTTCTAAACCAGAGTTAGAAATAGTTTCCCGTGGAGGGACCCCGTCTTAAATAAAGAGCCAATTATGAATAATTCAATTTTATCAGTATTAAAAATGTTTGTTACTCCCCCTTTGAAAAGAGAGATTGAATTAATGAGGTTTCACTCGATTTCTATGTGGTTAGGGAGATCAAATTATCTTAATTGTAATTTACAACCCAATCACAAGTCTTCCCCCAGACAATAATTGGTTTGTTTTAAATACGAAATTAGATATATAAGTCCCCTCTCTACAGCAAACACAAATGCAAAATGAGAAAAAATTTCACAGAATTGAACCGATAGTAAACAAAAGTCTTTTAATTACAGGGGATTTTAAAATTAAAATAAACACACAATAGGAGATGCCAGAAAGGACATTTTGTATTTGCATGCAGTGAGTTTCTGGTAAAATCAACATCAAAAAGCCTTTATTAAGGACACTCGTCCCATACCGGATTCTCTCAGATTTATAAACAGAAGTAAACATAGAAGTTATCTACAGAAAATGAAGAGTAAGATCGACCTTTCTTCAAGTTGAATACATCATCTCTGATGCGCCTATTGTCTTTGATTTTTCCAGAATTTGTGAAAAGCTAATGCATTGGGTTTGCCTTTTACTAATTTTGCCATTAAAATATATATATAAGCTTATGTCCATAGCTTTCTTGAAAACCATTTCTGAGATTCCACCCCTCAGTGCTGGGTATATAAGCAGAATCGTCCAATACAGTATTAGAGCTCTGAGAAGCGGTCTGGTGGATTAAATTGGCGGAACCGCTGGGAGGGTTCACCACTGATGAGCCAAGCCCTGCCAATTATATATTTTTTCATCGCAGTAAGGATAGTAGAAGTTTGTATTATGTATAAAAGAAACACTCGTGCTTTTAAATCCTTTCATTAAAATATATGGCGACTTGTTTTCTTAACCAATCATTTGACGGAGAATTTCTCTCTCCTCCTCCAGTGCAAGAATAAAAAACAGTTATTGCAAAAAATATATTTACAAGATGTTTTTATACACGATTATTATCAACATAATTACTAACATCTTTCTTGCAAATCGTAATTTTATAGAATAGGAGATGTGTGAATCCTAACTACGACAGAATCTATCTGTTCGGCCTAGCTACAGTTATTTCAGAAAAATGACGTCATACTTCACATTGTTTTATATTTCAAACATTAATTATCTTTTCAATAGTCGTGGAGCGGCGACAACAAAGGAGAAAGAAAATCCGTTTTTTTTATTCCGACGTAAAAACCAACCAACGGCCGATAGACAAAAACAAAGTAAACTGAATATGGATAATTGGCGTGAAGAGTTGCGACAAAAGAACCTGAGCCTGCAAGTTAAATTAATCTTAATTTTCTCTCTTTATTTTTATGTCAAAGCCTAAAACCACCGCTTAATTATTTGTTTAATTACTTGTAATAGATTTTTTAATTATTGGCCTTAACAATCTTCTATTATCTTTCGAGGTCTTTAATTAGTCTGTTTGTTTTTGAAGTGCTTTTCAAGGAGGTTTTTTTATTCAGTTGTTTTGTTTCTTTCTTCGAATTTCTTCCAGTGGTGTTCTGCTTGGGTAGTGTTTCTATGAACAGAGCAATTCTATGATAAGGACAATTTGGATTATAGATTATAAACACAAGGTAATAAGACCAAATCCAAATAAACAAATAGTGTGTGACGTTTCGGTAACAGCGTTGTTACCATCTTTCAGTACTTTTGTCTGAAGATAGTAACAGCGTTGTTACCGAAACGTCACACACTATTTATTTATTTGGATTTGATCTTATTACCTTGTGTTTAGAGCAGTTCTATGTAACCTTGGGGAAGACGTGTGTATTTCTATGTAATACAAAACATCATACACATTACAAAGAAGTAAAGGATTGTATGACACTTGGGAAAATATCAGTACATTCAACCCTTTTCGAATTGCAGCTAGGTTCAGACACACACTAATAGATCTGTGTTCTCTTCTAATATAGTTCTATAGTATACACCAACAGCGTTTTTAATTAGAGAAAAAATAAAACAATTATATATCATTTATATATACATATATATATTTCTTCAACTTAAAGATACTTCGGCCAGTAAATCTTTTTTATTGTCTCGACGTTTCGACAAAAATCTTTTGACCTCGTTTGGCAAAGCGTTAAAAATAAAAGAGAAATTTTAAAAAGAGAATAATTTTTAACGCTTTGCCAAATGTTTAAATTTTGTTTGCTCCTGACGAGGGCAAAATATTTTTGTCGAAACGTCGAGACAATAAAAAATATTTACTGGCCGAAGTATCTTTAATTTGAAGAACTATGAATGCCAGCCAGGCAGCCTCTATCTTTACGACATATATATATTTAACAATTTTATATAATGTGAAAAATAGTACAAATGTGAAATTAGGCTGGGATAAGGTGGATAAATTAAGCAAAAGGCATCTCCTTATCGTGCACCTAAAAGTTGCTGATGGCTTGCGCCATCAGTCGGAATAAATATGCACTGGTTAGCTTTTCTTGATTAATCAAGAATGGGTATTTGGCCAATTCTGTAATAATTAAAAGTCAACGAATAGTTAATATTTATTCCGACAGGTGGTGTGAACCATTAGCAACTTTCAGTTGCTCGAAAAGGAGATACTTTTTTAAAATTATGTATTTGTATATGTAATTGTTAATGGATTTCATATTTATTTGTTAGTTATTTCTTTAATTAATTAAATTGCTTTATATATTACATTGTGTAATATACCTTATAATATAATATTATAATCTACTCTGTTTAATTAATTTATTTTTGATTCTTTGGATTTGGCAGCACTGTAATTATTGTTGCTGTTATGTATCTATTAAAAAGTGTATGTTTGACATTAGAAAGATATATAATTAAAATTTGTTTATTAATTTAATAAAGCATATTTATTTATTTAATCGAAGAGAGAGAGAGGAACATCACACATTGGTTTTCTTTGTTTATATTTAATTTTATTTAGAATGTATATATTAGATGGTTTATCGCCCAAAAGCTTGTAAGACGTCCGTGACTCACCTGAAACATGCGACCTGCTGTGTGCTTCATAACAAAATCCCTCGTAAAAGAAGGACGATTGGTCCATCGAAATATTGGATTAATAAAAACTTTTTGAATCCAAAATAAGCTTTATTTTAAATATATATATATATAAAATATATACAATGTCGTCATTGGTAGTGCCCACCGCAGGAAAGACTCCGTCACCGGTGGACTGCGAGAGTTCTTGGGAGAGAGAAAGATAAACAAACGCTATCTACAATAGAAGGCGCTGAAGTCACGTGTAAGGTGAAATTTCACTTCGCCGGAGCCATCGCAGAATATTCTGTGACGCTATCTGCTACTATAAAAGTTTTCTAAAACCATTTTGGCTTTAATTTATTGAATTTGTTGAAACACCAGAGCATCTTTTGTTGGCTTACCCTCTGACTAACCATATTGTACTTGCGCACTTTGACATAATGCCAAATCATCTTTCTGTATATACTCAATCTTATGAAAACTTTGGCAAGTTTAGAGCTATTTGTACACAGATATATAAATCACTACTAATTCATCGTGTAAATGATTAAATATATATATGTAAATTAATTCTAATATAGCACAATAGTCTGATAGACTTCGTGCTTCTGTAATTATAAAATAAAACGCCTTGTATAATGTAGGCAATTATAACGATCCAAAATTCTTTTACATAGGAGATACAAAAAAGCTGCTTAAATATCGAATTATTAAAATAAATCCCCCAAATTAACGGAATTTACCAATAAAGGAATAGCTACGAAGTCTGTAGAAGAAATTGGTAAAATGTAGGTTATTAATCTTCCATAAAACTATTGGCCAGCAGCCGACTCAAGTTACGTTTACTTAGCCTGCCACCTGTCGATCGATTTTGGAATTAATTTACAAATAATGAAAAACTCGCTCTGAGAGAAACTATAAAATTTCACTAAAAGATTAATCTCGTATTTCTGTAGGATAAAATATATCTTAAACTCTAATTACTAAAAAAATTGAAACAAATAAAGAAGATAATGGTTATTTTAAAAATGCATTTAGCAGTTTATTTATACTTTGTATTGCCTTATAAAATGGCTGTGAGTTAATTATTTAAGGTTTAATTGAAAGTGATTTGTTTTTAAAGTTTTTTTCTTTACGTAAACAAAGCGGGCGAGGGTACTTGTTTATTCAGGCAATAATCGGTTTAACTTTTGCCCGGATCTAAGTGGTTGAAAATCCTGTTGGTGAACAAAATATAAAATAATACAAATAAATACAAATAATATACATAAATTAATACAAAGCAATAACGCGCCAACTATATATAACGAATGAAGACATTAAGACGAGAATGTTTCTTTCACAAACAAATCAAACTTCTACTATCCTTACTGCGATGAAAATAATATTGGCAAGGCTTGGCTCATCGATGGTGAACCCTCCCAGCGGTTTCGCCAATTTTTTTTTTTAATCTACCATACCGCTTCTTTAGAGCTCTAATACTGTATTGAATCATTTTGCTTTTATACATTTCGATTAATACGATATTTACGAACGGAAAAATAGGTCCAGGGTAGCCTAGTGGACATGCCATCTGCCCGGTAAGCGGAACACTGTGGGTTCGATTCCCATCCCTGGACACTTTTATTTTTCCGTTTATCATTACTCTTCACAATTCATCCTTTCATACTTCATTCATAAGGTTAGAAATAATCGTTATTTCTCCTTAAAATAAATTTAGATTTTTCTTTTAAAATAAACACATGCGGGATAATTTTCAAATGTCGTTTTACAAAAAAGTTGTTGTTGGGAACTGAATGCTACGACCTCTACTAGCACTACCCTGAACTATCATCAATACACACTGTTTACCTTTCTCGCCTATGTTTACTCTCTGAATGTTATTCGCTTTTAACTTTCCAGTTTTAAATAGATCATAAAGGTTATTATCAAATAACCATCAAGGGCCTCATGCCTTCCTACATACTATGTTTTTTTAAATTATTATCCCTAGTACACTAATACAGGCCATGATAATCATGGTGGGTAGAAGTTGGCCACTGCTTTTACTGTAAGTGCACCACATGTCTACACATGTGAAAAGCAGTTCGACTTTGCACTTACAAATGTGCCAGAGCCCCTTTTGGTTACTTTCACTCGCTGATGGGGTTGGACTTTTGCAATAATCGGGGCCATTGAACAATTATTTTAATTAGAAAAAAAGTGCCAAATTCCAAGATTCGATCACGGGTCGTAGCGGGCGAAAACTAATGGTTTAGACCATCCTTCCACAGACCCCCTTCTACATACTGTAAGTACCTGAACCTTACAACAGTAGTAAACGATTAAATTATATCTTCTGTCACTGAAGTTTAATGCTTCAATGTTTAGCAGACAAATGTCATTTGAAAAATCTTTCCTGAATATATTTAGTTTTTTTTTTTTCAAGTTAACGTGGCCTTGGTGAAGGGTAGTGATTGTTACTGCAGTTACTGTAAGTGTGACACAACATTTCTACACATGTACTACCAGGCTATGATGGTGAGTAGATATTGTAGCTACTTTTATTGTGTATGACATCATATATATCTATACTTGTAGTACCAGCCCATAGTTGGAAATGTTATGACTACTTTTATTGCAAAGGTGACATCTTATGTTTGTTTGAGCGATTCCATAATTCCTCTCATAGGTTGTTACGAAATCGAAGCAGCCCATGTACTCCTGAAGGTCATAGTATGACAATAAACAGGTTGGAATTTGTCTGAATTTGCTGAAGCTGTTGTTGTACCGCATATTCTCTCACCTGAGCCTGTGTCTGCTGCACAGAGATGACAGATAGACACGTGGCAAACATAAGTATCCGCTCACTTCTTTCTTTAAATAGGAATCAGTCTGAATATGATCCGACTTAGATAAAACCTACCATTCTGTTTTAGGTTCTCGCCGATGGTTTCTTGATTTAAAGATTTCCAGCTTACAATAAAGAAGCAAATCTCCTTTATTATCTGTTGAGAAGTTTGGATTCCTATTTAAATACAATGTTTTGATGAATTTTTAAAGGAGATAGAGAGCGTTCTGTATATTATATATCTTTCTCTTTCAATATAAATACCAATACCTTCAAAATATATTATTACATATTAATATGATTCATTAGTGCGTCATCTGTTATAAGAAATTCAAAATATTTTTGACGCGCTTGTTTCTTTGTGAATTAAAACAATTTCTTAACGTCCTTATTGTAATGATAAATTAATGGCCTGACTCATCGTAATTAAAACTACTGCCCTTACTGCTTTGATAAAATAATTGGAGGGCCTGTTCTTACTGCAATGATAAAAATAATGATGAGCTAGGTCCTCCCTTTATTTTATCATTTCAGTAAGGGCATTATAAAATTGTTTTAATTAAAAAAAGAATAATACACGCGTTTGAAAATAGATCAAATTTCTTATAATATGAATATATATACAGATTGTAACTATAAACAGAATATATAGTAACAAATGAAAATATCAAGGCGCGAATGTTTCTTTTCACAAATAAATCAAACTTCTACAGTCCTTACTGCAATGAAAAAATATTGGGAGGGCTTAGCTTATCAGTGGTGAACCCTCCCAGTGATTTCGCCAATTTAATCTACCAGACTACTTCTTAGAACTCTAATGCTGTATTGGATCATTCTGCTTATATATGCTAAACTGAAAAGTAGAATCTTAGAAATGACATTTAAGCAAACTATGGACATATGCTTTTAGGACAGTAGAATTTCATTTAAATGTTTGAATAGAGCAAGGCTCTTCCGCAAACAATAAGGACAAGGCCAGTTACGCATAAATTAATTCCCAAACAATAACGCGCAATATATATAAACAAAGAAAATAAAAACACGCGATTGTTTTCTTTCACAAATATATCAAATACTGTCCTTACTTCGATGAAAAAAACATTTTAATATTAGACTATATATAGACATCGATATTTTTATTCAGCAAGGGAATTTAGAGAAGGTAGTTGAGACCGACACGATGACATGACCGCCAGAGTTCTATGTAATTCACCTGGTACCAGTAGATATGTGGAGTTTAGCGACGGAGACCCGTCCAGTTGGGACAATTTGAGAACAGCAAAGAATATAAAATGTTGTCACATGAGACACAAGGTTTTAATTTAGAATGTCGCGAAACATTTAATTAAAATTCTTTTTGTTTGCAGTCGGAGGTAAAAAACTAATGTTCTTCTCCACCGCAGTTAGAGCTGTTACTACACTGTACACTACGCTGTACACCACCGTTTGTGGAAAAAAGAGTATGATGTGGTGTCTATATCATCATGTGTAATTGTGAAGTCTCCAGTACTGTGTGTGGTATTGTAGTGTTTTAAGTAGGTAAGTGGTATTGTGTGTCTGCAATACTATATGGTATTGAGGTATCTGGAGTAACATGTAGTATTGTAGTGTCTACAAAATTAAGTAGAATTGCGATATATTCAGTACCATGTGGTATTGTGATGTCTCCTGTGCAATATTGTGTCTTATTGTGGTATTTTCAGTAGGTGAGTGGTATTATGTTGTCTGCAGCTCCATGTGGTGTTGTGTTGTCTGAAGTACCGTGTGGTATTGTGGTATGTGAAACAGCGGAGGTATTGTAGTGTCTGAAGCAGTACTAAGTGGTATTGTGGTATGTGAAACACCAAGCGGAGGTATTGTAGTGTCTGAAGCAGTACTAAGTGGCATTGTGGTATGTGAAACACCAAGCGGAGGTATTATGATGTTTGCAGCACTAAGTGGTATTTCAATATGTGAAACACCAAGCGGAGGTATTGTGGTGTCTGAAGCAGCACTAAGTGGTATTTTAGTATGTGAAACACCAAGCGGAGGTATTATGATGTTTGCAGCACTAAGTGGTATTTCAGTATGTAAAACACCAAGCGGAGGTATTGTGGTGTCTGAAGCAACACCTAAGTGGTATTATTATGTCTGCAGTACTAAGTGGTATTGTGGTATGTGAAACACCACCAAGCGGAGGTATTGTGATATGTGTACCGCACTATGTGGTTTATTCAGCAAAGAGTAGCATTGCGATGTCTGCGGCACGGTGGGATGTATTGCGGGGTCCTCAGTGACAAATGACGATATTGTGGCGACAGTTTGTGTATAATAAATACATCAGTGAACGGGATAGCTGCTATAACTCTATAGGGTTTGGACCATGTCTCAAACTGTTATTTCTTATTCTTCATCCCTTGAAAGCTGCAGGTTTCAGCCCAATAACTTTCTGAACAAATGATTTTCTGACATTAAAATACGTACAAATTTAAAATAGGAACCTAAACAATTTTTGTGTGTGATTGAAAAATATACTGTATTGACGTTCCAATAAAACAATCTAAAGAAACTTTCCAACTTCAAGTAAGAACTGGTGTAATCAAAGATATCACTTTTCATCGAAACAAAATAAAATCCAGGACTCAAAAATGAAATCTATAAAGAGAAAAGGGATATTTTCCCGAAGTCCGTGTAAATAGGGATTAGGGCGGGTGGAAGCTTTAGGCCGCTAGGCTGGGGTTTAGCCGGCTTTATCGGGAATAAATATTTTTAAAGATTTCGACTCTCAATGTTTATTTAGGCTGATATTTTGTCTCCAGAATATCTGAGTTTTTGAATTTATTCTGTTTTGAAACAAATGGCGCACTTCTAAATATTTCCACGACTCTTGAACAGTCAATGTGGTGAGAAGGGAGAGAGACACTCTCGTACACTTCGACACCTCTTTATTAACTCATTCTATGAGGTACACACATCAGTTGTCTTTCGAACGTTCTGATTCATTTGTTTCAAAGCTGTTTAGTTGATGAAATACGTGTACTTTAATCGATATATATTGTTTCACTGTCCTGGGCGGTTAATTTCATATCAATATTCCATTTGTCCATATCAAGGTTATAAGTGAGACCAGAACGAGTAATCATAAAAAAATTCTATCCAACAAGAAAAGTATTTACAAATTTCGACAAAAACTTAAAATAGACAAAGGAGAGATATATAAACAAACTATTTACCACAGATACTTCTGTGACATTATATTTTACTTTTTTTAGCTCTTTTGCAATATCGAAAGACTTCCAAAACCTTGGGGCCCTACAATGAGCGCCTATATCTGTGACTAATATAGATGTGGCCCAGCAATGGATGTGCCTAAATATATAAATAGGATAGAACTGACTCAACAATGGAGTGTGCCTATATATTTAAAAGGGATAGAAGTGGCTCAACAATGATGGCCTATATATGTAAATAGGATAGAAGTGCTCAACAATGGATGTGCCTATATATGTAAATAGGATAGATTTGGCCCAACAATGGAAGTGCCTATATATGTAAATAGGATAGATGTGACCCAACAATGGATGTGCCTATATATGTAAATAGGATAGATGTGGCCCAACAATGGATGTGTGAATAATTTCAAATAGGATAGATGTGGCCCCAGTATTGCTTATATAAAGAACTAGAGCAGTGGAATTATGAAAAACGTTAATGGAATTGAAAATAATTTATTTAAAGTTACTCTCTATTGTGATATATTTGAAGACTGATGTAGTAGTAGTTAAAATGAAAAGTTTGGTTTATTCAGCGTAGGCTCTCCATTAGTAGCTACGATAGACTCAAAGAGAGTGCGGGGGAAAAAAGCACAGGCCTTAGCGAAGATATGCGCTTCATTTGAGTCATCACCGTGTGAACCACATCCATTACAGACTGGATGATGTTGTGGGGAGCTTTATTGACATCTCTCTGAACAACGCCCCATACTTAGTAGTTTAAGGGTTGCAGTCTGGAGTGTTAGGGGGATAAATATCAGGATTCTAGTGGTGGACGTTGTCAGCCATGACTGTGTCTTTTTTTGCTCGTGGGATAAATCTGACTCATGTTGGGTGGCACAATTTCTTCCTCTGGCCATCATGTCCATCTAAGGCTTTAAGGACAATTAACATTAAACCCTGCTCAAAGAAAGCTTCACTGCCGATGACACCAAGCACCATTACGGAGGCAGAAATCTCGTGTGCATCACGAAATGTAGCTCTGAAGGGTCTTTACATATCTGGGATACCCCATTTGGTCCTGGCCAAAGACCTTTACTTCAGAGAAGAACCTCAGTATGCCATAGTATTCTTGTTTCAGGTTGTTGAGGAGAGCAGCGATCTATGCAAGGGCATAGAACTTATGACCAAGGACCTCATGGATAGTTCTGATAATTGTCATAAGAGTCAACGCTTATCTTACTGGCTATGGTCTTCATAGTTTTACAGTGTTTTCATCAAGGCACAAATTACTTAAGTTTTTTTTATGAGGGTAGTATCTGAGTAACTTGAGTTCTATTGGCGATATTTTGCACCGTGTTTTCTCCAGTAGAAGGACTTTCATACCCGAAATCTAGAGATTTGAATTACCATTTTAAATAGAAGCGTTATCCCTAAAAGCTGATGCTTTCACCTTAATATTGATACAAGGAATTATTCTATCAAATTGTTGTTTGTTTATAATGAGAAAAACCCCGGAATCCAATATATGACGGATGTGAAGCTTCAGGCCAAATGTCCGCCGTTGAAGGTAAACCTGGCTGCATTCACCTGGAGTTTAATCAACGCCAACTTTATGGGTCTAGGGCAACTTTCTTAATCCATTGAGCTAGGAATTTCCTGTCCCGCTCCACCATTGGGGCCGTTGTAGGTTGATCTTCATTGGGTAGTGTGTAGTGAAATAAAGCTTCGAGGGGTGATAAGTTTAAAATATCAATTATAGGAATGTATATTGGACGTCCTATTTAGGGTCATACAAAGTCTATGTAACCATATTCCTAAATACACCCATGTGCAACTGCCTCTAAACATTGCACGAGCCTTATTATGCACATAAATCTAAACTCTCAATAAATTAATTCTATGTATAAAAGTTTATTTTTAATGACATTAAATAATATGCGAAATTTTTCTTTTTCATTGTCACAGAGTAATCTGTGGTGGTCTACTCGGTTTATCATTATGAGTCACGTGACGTCAGCATTTTATTTGTAAATATTTTGTTGATATATCTCTCAGTTTTTTTTTAAGATTGAAAAGCCAGGATAGTGTAACAATATCAGAACTACGTGAAAACCTTCTCCATTGAATATTTAAAAATAGAAAAAAATTAAGGAGAAAAGATTTTTATTCAGATAAACGTATGACAAGCTTTCGGGCAGTCACGCCCTTCAACAGGTAGCAAACTAAGGTAACCAAAGACTTTATATAGGAATCTACTAGAGGTATATTTGCATATGTGATGTATATAGTACGGCGAAAATACAATTCAGGTTAAAATTTTGCATATCTAAATTATTGATATATAACAACTACGTAAGTATGATAATCGTGAAAAATGTTAAAAAATTAAAAAACGATACAAATTGCAGAACGGCTATGGTAAAACATGAATCCGGGAAGTAACCTGAATCGGCGCTAAAAGACTATCAACTGTTCAACCCGCCATCAGCGACCACACCACCAATAGACGGGGGGGAGGTTTATCCGTTTTTAAATTACTACATATATCATGGTATTGGGCAGGTAAATCAATATGACGGTTAATACTGTTTTTGGAAATGGATAAAATGGCTTCTATGATTAATCTTTGGTGTTTACTGGGAATGTTGGTGTATAGGGTGGTGGGAGAAGCTAAATTGAAAGAATGGCCAGTATTAAGTGTGTGTTCGTATATGAGGGATCTGCTATCTTTATTGTTGATACATCTACCATGTTCGATCATCCTGACGGCCACGGACCTACCGGTCTCACCCACGTAGGTTGCACTACAATCGCTGCATGAGACCGAGTAGACCGAGCCACCGGACGATCGAACACTGGTAGGTCTCTGTATGCGGGTAATGGGGTGTCTAAGAATGGTGGCCAGGCTTTTATTATTTTTAAAATAGGTATTGAGGCCATGGGATTTAAGCATGCGGGCTATGGTAGTGAATTGTGGTGAATAGGGCAAAATGCAGGTATTTCTATGAGGTGTAAGGGGTTTCAAAATAGCAGGGTTTTGAAACCCCTTACACCTCATAGAAATACCTGCATTTTGCCCTATTCACCACAATCCACTACCATAGCCCGCATGCTTAAATCCCATGGCATCAATACCTATTTTAAAAATAATAAAAGCCTGGCCACCATTCTTAGACACCCCATTACCCGCATACAGAGACCTACCAGTGTTCGATCGTCCGGTGGCTCGGTCTACTCGGTCTCATGCAGCGATTGTAGTGCAACCTACGTGGGTGAGACCGGTAGGTCCGTGGCCGTCAGGATGATCGAACATGGTAGATGTATCAACAATAAAGATAGCAGATCCCTCATATACGAACACACACTTAATACTGGCCATTCTTTCAATTTAGCTTCTCACCACCCTATACACCAACATTCCCAGTAAACACCAAAGATTAATCATAGAAGCCATTTTATCCATTTCCAAAAACAGTATTAACCGTCATATTGATTTACCTGCCCAATACCATGATATATGTAGTAATTTAAAAACGGATAAACCCCCCCGTCTATTGGTGGTGTGGTCGCTGATGGCGGGTTGAACAGTTGATAGTCTTTTAGCGCCGATTCAGGTTACTTCCCGGATTCATGTTTTACCATAGCCGTTCTGCAATTTGTATCGTTTTTTAAGTTTTTTAATTTTTTAACATTTCACGATTAGCATGCTTACGTAGTTGTTATATATCAATAATTTAGATATGCAAAATTTTAACCTGAATTGTATTTTCGCCGTACTATATACATCACATATGCAAATATACCTCTAGTAGATTCCTATATAAAGTCTTTGGTTACCTTAGTTTGCTACCTGTTGAAGGGCGTGACTGCCCGAAAGCTTGTCATACGTTTATCTGAATAAAAATCTTTTCTCCTTAATTTTCATTTCTATTTTTAAGTGTAACAATATATTGATATAAAAGTATTTTTTTAATGATCAAAATATATATGAAAACTTTTTGTGCAAAATTTCCAAAACGACTTTACTAATCAGATTATGAAGTAAACCCATTTTTGAACTATAACGGGGCAAGTGTGATGTTTGGTAGGAAAAAAATAATATAAAGCTAGTCGCTGTGTTCGAAGACTCTCTCTCTCTCTTTAATACTGATTTCTTGTGACCTTGGTATTTTGTGTGCGCGTAAATGGAAATTATTATTATTATAAATATAAAATATAGTTGTAAAACGAAAATTGCAATTATACCGCGAATGTTTCTTTTAAACAAAAATCGAAATTTATTTTAAAGAGAAATAACAACTATTTCTAACTTTAATTACTTTATTTCTCGCCCCTGGACACTTTTATTTTTCCGTTCGCCATTACTCTTCATATTTTCACCCTTTCATACTTCATCCTTAAAGTTAGAAATAGTCGTTATTTCTCTTTAAAATAAATTTCGATTTTTGTTTAAAAGAAACATTCGCGGTATAATTGCAATTTTCGTTTTACAATCATCAGCCGCGTTATATTGTATTATAAAATATAGTTGTTATCGAATGAAGTTAAGTTACAAATACTCTTTCAAATTCAAATAGACATGTTTAATAGTTTGGAGATTGTTAGATAAAACTCATCCACAGGAATAGATAAATTTACCAACAGTTATGGGTTATACTGAAGGGGCTACGACAGCAGGCGAAGTTATGGATGGGGATATGCCGCAAGTAAACCTCACTCACCAGGTGAATGGAATTATGTAGAGAATAGTTGTGTGTGTGGATCAAAATCGGAATATACATATGTATAATTTTTAAATTGGAACTTTATTCCAACATTTAAAAAATACAATTTTATAATAGTTCTCGGAGTCCGCTAACCAAGAAGTTGTCGTAGGTAATCAATGAGAAGAGGAAAAATATTTGTACATAATGGATGAGCAACTACGTACCATCGCACTGGTTGTTTTGAAATATGTTTTAATACATTTGTATTGCGTTCTATATGAATCTGAAATATAATTTAATACTGCGCAATCTCTGTTATTAAAGAAACTGCATGTCTTTCATGAACACCATAGATAACCTTTGTCTATGTTATGGTGTTTAAAGGTTGGAGGATAGGAGGTGGTGTTGGTTTAACTATCCTAAGACGTTCAGAAATCCACGTGAATCTGTGGGGGACTGAAATATGTGCGGTGAAATATGAAAAATAATTTCGACTTTTTCCATCCTGAAAATGAGAAAATATTTAGGTCGGTAAAGGGAAGTCATTCAGCTAAATATTCTCTCTTGGGATATTTCTTCTGGATGCGATGATGAGTTAATGTATCAAGGAACGACCGTGGGGGTAATTCTGTACTCGGAGTGTACGGTGGAGATGACAGTCTATAGTTTATTTGGTATTGTTCGGCGATGCCTGAGAATACATAGTTAAAGACACCCTTACGCCCCAGAAGATTCTAATCTATCGAGAAAAGAAACTGAGGAAATCTAAGGAAGAAGATACAAGAGTACGTGTAGATTTAATGTCAATAGTGATAAGTTAGACCCATACTTGCGTAGACACATTGTGAGGATAATATAACGTCGAGAAACGCCGCTATCAACTCACTTGCAACACAAATCTATGCAAACAGGTTAAGAGAGATGTCACTTCCCGTCATTGTCACTATACCGGAATAAAATTACACCAATAAACATACAGAGAATCTAAACCGAAGAGAAATATACAAATAAAAGTGTCAAGAATGTATAAATATATAATATAGTGCGTGATTCTATGGATGATATGAATATTGGTATATATTTAGAGGATTTTATCTATGAAATAAAGGACATTCCTCCTGTCAAAATGTACTCTAGAATCTATCTAGAGGCTGTCTCCGTCAAACTAGTAGACTCAGGTCGGTGACAAAGCCAATAAACTTACCACTTTACTAGATGAACATCTCTTTGGAAAATTCTGAAGATTTCATTTGATCATATGTGAAAAAAGGCATCTCTTTATTGTGCAACTGAAAGTTTCTGATGTCTTGCGCAATCTATCGGAATAAATTCAGTTGCATAAGGAGATGCCTTTTTTCTTTTCTTAATTTATGAACCTTATCCCAGTATAATATCACATTTGTACTATTTTTCAAATTAATTGTTATCAAAATTTTTAAAATGGATCTCTTTATGTTTTAAAAAATGAATTTTTAGTCATTTACAGAACTCGAATTAATTTCAATACAGAGCAAATTCATAAAAGTTTAAAATAAGGTATTCCAAAATATTTATGCGCTAAAAATTATTTATTTTGAGATTCTATAAAACCAAAGAAAAAAATATCTCTCTCTCTCTCTCTCTCTCGTGATAAAAATTTTAATAAAAATAATAGATTCACGTATTAACAATTTCTACACATCTCCAACAGAACGTTAAAAGTGAGATGCAATATAGATTTAGCTGATATCTTCCATCCACTTACAAAAAGGTGTCAAAACAGATGTTCCCACCGGTGTTATGGGGCGACCAACAACAATGAATGGGGAAAATAAATCGCAGACGACTACGGGATTTCTGCTGATGCCAAAAAAAGACGAACGTTTAAAATTCCATTAAGGATTGATTTTTTTTTTGTTTTACCGAGAGCGCAGACAACCTGGAGAATTGATTAAGTTTATATTTTATTTGTTACTTCCATTTTTTTGGAAATGGATCTTGACATAAGTAAATTACACATCACTTTGTTATATTCATAAAGATATCGTGATATCAGAATTTATTCCCAAGCGTGTTAGGAAGTTTAGCTTATATATTAAGTGTATCCCAAAAAAGTTCGTTTTTTCTTATTACTTGGCGAATAATATTATTAGGGCGAATACATATAATATATAATTCATAATACAATTACTTTATACATAATATAAAGACATTATACATAATGTCAAATTATATTGTAGCGTTGAAATTAAGTCTTTGTATATCTGAAGATGTGAAAGTATTTATTGATGACGTCAGTACGACTAGTCGACAAATATTAACAAATCAACCAAACTATCTACAGCTAGAGAATATTGAACAAGCAAGCGAGGTAACTAAATGATGATTTAACAAACGTAGAGTAAAACGATATTTAAAAATTATCCCAATGAGTTTCTTTTCAATGAAAAATCAAAATTTATTTAAAGGAGAAATAACGATTATTTCTAACCTTAAGGATGAGGTATGAAAGGATGAATTTTGAAGAGTAATGATAAACGGAAAAATAAAAGTGTCCAGGGATGGGAATCGAACCCACAGTGTTCCGCTTACCGGGCAGATGCCATGTATACTAGGCTACCATGGACATATTTTTCCGTTCGTAAATAATACATAAAGTAATTTATAATACAATATAATATAATGCGGCTTGTGATTGTAAAACGACATTTAAAAATTATCCCGCATGAGTTTCTTTTCTTTTCTTATAATCTGTTGAATATTTTCATTGAATAATATTAAATTAAATGATTAATTATTTCTTCGCCACAATATTATGGCAGATAACATTGGTATTTCCATTTTTTGTAAATGTTTACGAACTCTTTTGGGACAACTTTTTAATAAATAAGAAATACATCTCAATAAGCTGTGGATGTCAGTAACCTCGATTACCATAACAGAAGACCTTTAAACAGATGTTTATAAAGTTTCTTTGAAAATCTTAGATTTTATTTTTGACTCGTTTAATAAAATGACAGAAACATCTGCCACACAGAGAAAGCGCAAAGAAAGAATTTACATACAGAACAATAAAATCTGTCCAGGTATAATCATCTAACAAACGTATTTGCATATTAACATATACAGTGATGTAATTAATTAATAATCTTCTTAAAAAAACAGAAAATAAATCTTGGAAACTAGTACAAAAACATCTGAATTAAACTACAATTGTACTCCGTTTGCGCATAATTAATTTTTAATTTTTCTACATCGCTGCATTTTTAGTTTTAACTCATTTGTAAAAATGTCTATTTTACATATTGTCACTGAATAATCTGTGGTAGCCTACTCGGTGACATCATCACCAATCACATGATGCCACGTCACCATCTTATTTTAAAATAGTTTTTGTCTTAGTTGGTTTTGTTCTGGCAAATTTTGTAAATACTATCCTTGTTATATAAAACTAGCCGAATGACCCGGGCAACGCCCGTGTTTTAACCGACTGTAGATGTTACAACGGTGATCCTTAGGTCGCTGGTTCAAATCCGGCTCGAGGGAGCCTGCGAGCACGTGACCTCCCTGTGCGCGCGCATCCGTGACAGAGGCCGATGAGGAAAGACGGTCGTGACTATATATAGGGATATTTTTTTTATGATTACTCGTTCTGATCTCACTTATAACCTTGATATGGAACCATCGAATATTGACATGAAGACAAGACTCCAGGACGCGGTGCAACATTACATCTTTATAAATTAACCAGCTTAAACACCTGTTTGTGGTAAATTGGACCGATTCCATAACCTATCTTGTAGGATGTTATGAAATCAAAGCCGTCTCTGTACTGATGAGAGTCATAAACTGACACCGTGGTATACAGGTTGGCTTTTTGTCTAAATTAGCTAAAACTGGCTCATTCTTTATCGCCACTAGTAAAGTTCTTTACAAAGATGATGCACAATGCCATCGTTCTGATGTACAATTAAGGGGGAGAGGTGCCTCTTTTGGTACATACAAGTATACTTGAATATACTTGTTTATTCTTATGTTTTAAAATATTCTTGTCTTATTTCGTTTAAATATATATTCAAATAATATATCTCATATATTAAATTGTTTTTCTTGTAATGTTCATTAGAATTACACCTGAGCCGAGAGGTTTGAGAGCTTGTGCCTATATTGGTATATATATATAGGGATTTCATCTATAAAATAAAGGACACTCCTCCTGTCAAAATATACTCTAGAATCTATCTAGAGGTCGTCTCCGTCAAACTAGCAAACTCAGGTCGGTGACAAAGCCAAGAAACTTACCACCTTTCTAGATGAACATCTCTTTGGAAAATTCTGAAGATTTCATTATCGTTAAAACATTATCGAAATTCGAAAAAACTTTTCTCTTTCGCTCTTATGCGTTCTGCTATATCAAATATTACATTTCCATTTGAGTTGCGTCTGGCTGGTTCTCCCGATTGTTCTCTTCCGCTCCACGGAAAAAAAAGGAATGAGAGGTACATAGGAAAATATTGATCCGGGTGACTAGAGCTGTCAATCTAGAGGTTCACCTCTCCCCACAGTTTAAACCTCAGTTTACCCAGGGGATATCTATTGGCCATTTTATGGTTTCATTAAATCTTTCCAGATAGGTCCGAGAATAGACTGACACAACTGGGGGAAAAAAGCCGTAAAAAACAACAGATTTTGTCGCGCAATTTGGAAAGAGGAAATTGCTCTCAGCACTTAATGGCAGGAAGATAAAGGGGGCGCTGATTACGGCAATTAATACTAGGTGATTAACTATTGTACTACACACTCTTCTTTGGCATTTACTGCCGTGGGATAACTGCTGAATTATTTCTGTTTGTGGGTTTAAATTTTACCCTAATCTATACTCATTAGTTTACTATGTAGTAGAGATAAGTGTTTTTTGAACGGTGTGCCACAAAAACAACCGTTAAATATTGATATGTCAACATTTCGTAAAGCCGCTGATATGAATATCTTTCAGGCCAGTAATTGGCTGCCTGGTCGTTTATTAAAAATTGTTGTTTGAATTTGTCGAGTCCACACACACTAAGCCATGTAGCAAGCAGCTGGGGAGATGTTCTCGGGAGCGAATTTTGGCTTTAGTGACTTTTCAGAGTGAGACAACTTTAAAACATGTCTCACTTGTCAAAAATGACAACTCGCGTGGATTCAGTCCGCTGTACGCTAAACGGCACGCCACATAGTTAACAAAAAATCTTTCTGTTTTCAAAATATTGATTGAAACTTTGAACATAAAGTTTTGCAGCCGCGATCTTGTAGACAAGATCTCGAAAAGGAATCTTCACAACAAGGCCTGAACAAGACTCGATAGGATCCGATTGCGATGACAATATATTATAAAAGAATATCTCAAATTAAGAGTCTAGATTATATATTTACATCACTACTCTGTGAAGCCTCTAGGTGTCTTTTCGAATATGTTTTCAATTGTATCAAAAATAATTATACAACAAATATGTATCTGTGGTTTGAATACTGTGTGTTATGTCAGGTCAAGTCTTTATGATCTTTTAAAAGATAGTTGCCTATCAAATGGATCCCTCGTGGGAAGTTCTACTGTATATAGTGGTAAGTAAATTTTTTTAATTCAAAATTAAATACATGTAAATATATAGGAGAGAGATATTGGAGTCCATTCAGAGGAGGAGCATGTTTGAACATCTTGTCCGGCACTCGGAGTGGATAAGAGTATTGCTGGAAAGAGGACCAAGAAGAGAAGGATGGAGATTCAGAGACAAATGATTCCATCAAAATATTATCAAGAAATGGAGCTCTGAGACGACAAGAATAACTGTCCATCAACCTATGTGGGTTGAAGAGAAATATAATTAAAGCGAAGTCTTTTCTCCGTATTAAAATTCTCTCTCCTTCCTATATTTAATATATTTACTCTCGTATTGGGATGACTACCCTCACAGACAACATTTCCCATCTGACCTTATTTCTTCTTAGCTATTTATACGAACTCTTTTTAATTATTTTATCGCCTCACACACAAAATGAATTTTTATGATGGATTTGATTCCTATTTGTATCAATATTGCTGTATTCGGTAAACAATTAAAGCAATGGTGAAATGTGAAATTCGTCTTTTATATATAAAAAAATAAGAATTGAATATTTCCATTCTCTACACACATTCAGATTGTGTATTGTTCACCTACTGGATGCTATATTTATGGCGAACTAAACAACTTAGTCCCTATTTCTGCTCCGCGCTTATGGAATTGAAGACTTGGGGAGATGGCGTCGACCTTTCATATTAAATCTTACTTTTCCTTATCTATATATATAAATTGAATGTCTGTGTGTGTGTGTCTGTGTGTGTGTGTATCTGTGTGTCCTCTATGGATTCAAAAACCATACATCCAATCGCCGTGAAATTTTGGGATATTATTAGGTGTATCTCCGGAAAGGTTTACGAAAAATAATTTCTTGAATATCTTTAATATCCTTAGAGTTATTTGCAGATTATTATTATTTGCTGTGCGGGAAAGCCTCGCGGGAGCTTGCCCAAGATGACCTCCGGGAACTTCGTCCATCTTCCATAAACGACCATGAATTTATTCAACCTTATCGAGTATTTTTCAAGGGATCGGGAAAAAATGTTCACTAGATAAAACGATGATTTTGTAATGTAGAAAATTATGAAAGACAAAATTCAGGATTCAAAAACCATACCTCCAATCGCCGTGAAATTTTGGGATATTATTAGGTGTATCTCCGGAAAGGTTTACGAAAAATAATTTCTTGAATATCTTTAATATCCTTAGAGTTATTTGCAGATTATTATTATTTGCTGTGCGGGAAAACCTCGCGGGAGCTTGCCCAAGATGACCTCCGGGAACTTCGTTCATCTTCCATAAACGACCATGAATTTATTCAACCTTATCGAGTATTTTTCAAGGGACCGGGAAAAAATGTTCACTAGATAAACGATGATTTTGTAATGTTGAAAATAATGAACGACAAAATTCAGGATGACACGGCACACAGGGACCGGGAAAAAATGTTCACTTTATCGAGAGATTCAAATATACGAGTTTCAAATTATCAAAATATATCTTTTTTCTTATAGGTTTATAGAGAATTTTTAGCCGCTAGGTGGCCGATCTGGCTGGACGTGCGTCATCTCGCTCCGCAAGTTTCGGTAAACACTGCCTAAATTTCTTAATTTATTTTCTAAATGCTTATGTTGAAATGTTTTAAATCGGTTTATTGTTTTGCTATTTAATTTTACCTTGCTTTTTTTTATATAGTTCGAATTGTTTCTCTTTTGATTAAATATGAATTCTATGGTTAGGTTACTAAATTTGAAACTGGATGAAATTTTTGCATACTTTGAGAATAAATTTCAACAAAATCAAAAAAATTTGACTAAAAATGATTTATCATATCTTTCGACTATGTTAAAACAAACGAAAGATGGAATTTCTTCTATGGTTGAATCGGATAACGAGAATCTTTTGGCACAGATGAAGGAAACCGTCGGCAACATAGTGGAAGAGAAGCTCGGTGATATTCAAAGCGTGATCTCCTCGAAAGGATTATCTTATGCCCAAGTTACACAGAGAGATCATACACAGAAATTTATTGAGGAAAGACAACGGACCTTAAACACTGAAGCTACACTGCTCGCAGTTCCTCTAAATAATGAGCCTATTAACAACATAGCTCAGGCAATTTCAACTAATATAAAAAAGTTACGAGAAAACGGTAGTGGGATACGAATTAATAAAATTATTAACACCAAAAATGCAGTAGTAATAAAAACTCCTAGCGACGAAGAGGCTAAACACTTGTTAAAGGAACTGAGCATGGCGGCGGAATTGAAAGCAAATAGTAAAATTTTTACCCCGCAACCTAGAGACCCAACAATTATTATAAAAATGTCAGTAAATTAACGGAAGTTAATAATTTAATACCAATCATATGTACCATGAATCCTGAGTTGAGTGGACTAGAGAATGAAATCCGAGTGCTGTTCCCCATGAAATCCAATACCTCTCACCACAATGTAGTGCTGCGAGTTTCTCCACGAGTGTATCAAACCTTAAGGAAGAAGGGTAATTTTATCTATACCGACTGTGAGAGATGCCATATACACGACAAAGTATTAGTTAGGCAGTGCCAGAAATGTTTTGAGTTTAATCCAAGACATAAAATCAGCGAATGCTCCCATGAAAAGATTTGCCTAATATGCGGCGCGGCGGGAAATCATGAGTGTTCGCGTAAACAAAAATGTTTCAACTGCGCTAAACACCCGAGGTACAAGAATGGAAGGTCTCTTGATCACAAGGCGAACTCCAGCGAATGTCCCCTGTACAAAACCCAGATGGAAATAGTAATACAAAGAACTCAATACCATTCAGATGAATGATAACAATATCAGATGTATACAATTTAATGCAAGGAAAAGTATGATGGCAACTAGTGAGTTAGGTGTGACAATCGCAGACGATCTTCCTGACATCATATTTCTACAAGAACCATACATGTGCAATGATACAGTGAAATTTGGCAAGAATTCACGAATAGTATATTCTAGCACAGATAGGCAAATTTATACTGCTACTATTATTTTGAACCGCAACATAATATATGAGAAAATTAACAGGTTTACAAATTCCTTCTGTACAGCGATCTCTCTCTATTTCAACGGGAAAAGAATAGTTATTGCCAATATCTATATACACCCAAACTCAATGGCTGCATTTCATATCCAATTCATCTCAGAAATACTTGAGGCCTTTGGTCAACTCCCAATTATCCTTTGTGGAGATTTCAATTCAAGACATCCACTCTGGTTCGATTCAACGACAAATAAAAACGGATACATTCTAAAGTCTATTATCGAGGAGCAGAATCTATTTGTTCATAATCTTAAAATCCCAACTTGCAGAAATGCTAGCATAATCGACTTGACAATTTCTAATAAACATTCCATTGGTCTTATACATAACTGGAGAACCTCAGCACTTTCTGTTACCTCAGACCATTTGGCAATACTTTTTGATATCTTCAATATGATAAACTTGGCAAACAATAATAGACAGACATCGACATGGAAATTCAGAGAAAAATCGGCGAATTGGACCAAATTTGCTGAGAGTATTTCGCCTTCGGATTTACTGGATTTAAATTCAGCTTCTAAGCACATTGTCAATTGTGAAGATATTGATAATGTGGTAAACAAATTGACAAATTTAGTAATTGAAGCTGCATACTCTTCTCTCGACGTCAAGCATCACACCTCTATAAACACGACTACTTCCAAAAATTGGTGGAATAAAGAGCTTCAACAATTAAAAGAACATTTACATTATCTCAGGAATTTGTATTATAGAGGGGGTAACCTGAATCCGAGTATTTACAGAGCGGCAAGAAATAAATACTTAAGAGCCATCAATAGAGCAAAAAAGACGTCGTGGAAAATATTTATTGAAGAAAATGAGTCTACGAATGCTTTCGGGAATGCATACAGGATTTTTAAACGATTAAGATCGGCCGATATTCAAGTGGGCATACCATTACTGAATAAAACTGCAGAATGCATGAGAGAGCAAAAGATGAAGGAAATGCTAACAGCATTTTTTCCTGATGATGATGTGCGGTTGGACAATGAAGAACACACTTTAATTAGAAATCACATCCCAAGTTTTACCAACAGGGAAATCATTTTTATTACTGAAAAGGAAATAATGGATTTGTGCTCGAATCTTAATATCAGAAAGGCTCCTGGTCCAGATAACGTGAGTAATTATATGATTAAGCACTCATTATTATCAATCCTACCCAGTTTAGTAAAACTCTTTAATGAGTGTCTGGTGCTGGGTTACTATCCTGAAAGCTGGAAACATTCGGTATTAAAAATTATTACGAAACCGCAAAAAGCTGACTACGAAGCAATTAATAGCTATCGCCCAATTTCACTAACATCAAATTTCTCAAAATATTTGAAACGATCATTAAAAATAAAATACTCAATTATTATAATCATAATAACTTACTGAGCCATAGACAACATGGATTTACGAAAAGAAAATCTACAATAACGGCATTGGACAAAATAACCGAGACCATACTGAAACAAAACAAAACGAATTGGTTGCATTGATCGCCATTGATATAAGTGGTGCATTTGATAATGCGTGGTGGCCTGCCTTAATAAAAAGAATGGACGAAGACCACGTCCCAGCAGTTCTTATAAAAATTATCCAATCATTTTTAAATCGGAGAAGAAACAAGTCTCACCTTCTCGAATACAACAATTTCGAAATATTTATCAAAGGGATGTCCTCAAGGCGGACCATTATCACCTTTATTGTGGAATATAGTCCTGAATGATTTGTTGATCAACTTCGCATCCCCAAATTCTGAAATTATCTGTTATGCGGATGATGTTTCGATTGTTTGCTGGCACAAGACCATAGAAGGGTTAAAAAATGAAACAGAAAGAACTTTAAATTATGTAATACAATGGTGTACAAGAAATAAGCTAAAGCTAAGCCCGGAGAAAACCGGCTTAATACGTATGCACGGCAAACAAAATATTCCAATGGGAACTCCAAATTTCATAATAAAACCAGTGGAAGAGGTAAAAATTTTAGGTATAAAATTTTCTAATCACAGAATTAAGTCAAAAATTAACTTCACACCCCACATTAATGATATTCTTTGTAAAATCAACCGTATGAAAAATCTTTTATTTTCACTCTGTGGGAAGATGTGGGGATTGGATGCTAAAAAAAGATTAATTTTATATAAAACTCTTTTCAGGCCAATACTAACCTATGGATCTGAAATATGGTATAAATTTATTAATAAAAGAAGTAAGCAAAGATTAAACTCTCAGCAATATCAGATTCTTCTTTGGGTAGTGAGAGCCTATAAAACGACCTCATCAAATTGTATTCATAGTTTGGCAAAAATACCTATTCTCACAGATCAAATAGAATCGTTGATAATAAAATACGATTTGGCCAATTTATCAAAAGAAGAAATTAATGTATTCAGACCGCATGCCCGACTATAATTCATAACTACATAGAATCAAGAATGGCTGAAACAATAGCTAATACTAATGAAACATTCAGAAAATTTTTCCCATTTGGAATTCCTTTTTATTTTCGTCCGAATTTTTATAACTCACAGTTCGTCACGGGTCATGGTAATTTTGGAGAATTTCTGTCGAAAATCGGGGCAACGGATGATCCTAGCTGTTTCTGCGGAAAGAAAACCAAGACTCAATGCATTTATTGATGGAATGTCCGATATTCCACAGCTACAGAAGTAATCATTTTTATCCCATCGAAGAGGTTTGCGAATTTGTATATAACAAAGACACTTATGTAAAATTCAATAATTTTTGTAAGTTCATTTTGGATTTCTCTTCTGTTTAAGAAAACCATAGTTTCAGTTTTAATTGTGTTTTTAACCGGTTATTGTGTTGTATATACTGAATTGTATATAGGTTGCTAAAATAATTTATTTTGGATTTTCTCTTCTGTTTAAGAAAACCATCGTTTCAGTTTTAATTGTGTTTTTAGTCGGTTATTGAGTTGTATATAGGTTGATAAAATAATCCATTTTGGATTTTCTCTTCTGTTTTAGAGTGCCATCGTTTAAGTTTTAATTATGTTTTTAGTCCGGTTATTAAATTGTATAAAATGAATTGTATATAATCTACTAAAATGTATTTAGGCGCAAGTATCCCGAGCTGGGATATCGCGTCCGATATGTCAAATAAAATAAATAGAGAATTGTTTTAACAAATGTTCGTTAGACAAACCTTTACTCGGGTAAAACCTCGGGCGAAGCCGGGTACGTCCGCTAGTTACTAATCTATATATATAAAATTGAATGTCTGTGTGTGTGTCTGTGTGTGTGTCCTCTATGGATTCAAAAACCATACATCCAATCGCCGTGAAATTTTGGGATATTATTAGGTGTATCCCCGGAAAGGTTTACGAAAAATAATATCTTGAATATCTTCAATATCCTTAGAGTTATTTGCAGATTTGTAGCTTTAACTCGCAAGCAGCGCCGCCATTGAGACAGAGATAGGCTTAGGTTTGCTGCTCCTGATGACCTTGGGTCTGCCCCACCCCGTGAGAGAATGGATTCGCCCGACCGCCGGCCGCCCACCGACCAATCAGGGCAGAGTTGGTGACACAGCTATGCCAAGTAGACAAGAAAAAAAGCCTCGCGGGAGCTTGCCCAAGATGACCTCCGGGAACTTCGTCCATCTTCCATAAACGACCATGAATTTATTCAACCTTATCGAGTATTTTTCAAGGGACCGGGAAAAAATGTTCACTAGATAAAACGATGATTTTGTAATGTAGAAAATTAGGAAAGACAAAATTCAGAATGACACGGCACACAGGGACCGGGAAAAAATGATCATTTTATCAGTTTCAAATTATCAAAATATATCTATTTCTTTTTATAAGTTTATAGAGAATTGTTTTAACAAATGTTCGTTAGACAGACCTTTACTCGGGTACCGATTAATATTGATTTTATTCAACTTATCGAGTATTTTTCAAGGGACCGGGAAAAAATGTTCACTTTATCGAGAGATTCGTTAGACAAACCTTTACTCGGGTAAAACACGGGCGAAGCCGGGTACATCCGCTAGTAATTGTATATAGTTGCGGAACTACTGTTTTCCTGTGCTGCTCTTTTCCTGATATTGCACCTTGTACGGAGAATCTGTATAAGACTAATGTCCTAATAAAGGCTTTGTGTGTGTGTATTGTTCACCTATGGTCCCTTAACAGGTTTTTGTTGTCGTTTCCTTTAAACAGAATAACTGTAATCGAAGATATTTATGGAATTTCTACAATTATAGAAGTATTTTTTTCATAGTTTCGTTAAACACCATTACTAAGAATAAACCTACAAGTTCAGACTATATAAGCCGAATGAACAAACACTGGCTGCAATGCTCTTCACCTTCACCTTCCTCTTCACCCTATCTACGACTGTACGAACTTTGTAGAAGTGAGACATCGACTGCTCTCTGATCTAAATGATTTATCTCTCTTACATCAACCACTTTGTTTATTTAAATTTTATGAACTCTGTCGATTAATACGAAGTACATGTAAATTTGTAAACATTTAATAACAATTTTTATTTTTTTTTCCTCTGTAATAGGCTCAAATATTTCAATACCGCGCCTGGTTGATTATTAAATAAATATATAATAATAATATAAAACACTAGCTGTATCTATCCGATGGATTGAATCATTGGCAAAGTTCATCAGCGGAACCAAGTCTTCCACCAATTCTTTTTCATATCCAGTTTACTCTTTGTATGAATTCTTCTTTTGTTATAAAATAAATATCTCGGGATAGTTCCATGAAGTGTAAAATAGGTTACTAGGAATAAACATCAAACTTATTTTAGCGAAGACTGAATCCGTTTTCTCGGGAGCTCCTCAGCTATGTCGAACGGCTACCATTGTAGATAAGAAATTTGATTTCTCAAATCAAATAAAACTCAAAATTCAATATTGCCTCAATCATTCCCTAAACTGCGTTATCAATTTCACACATCTGAGACAAATTTAGAGTTTTTATACGTAGGTGTGTTGGAAAAAACTATGAATAGCTGGTGAAATAAGGAATGCATTTCTCTGGGAATAAATATTATTGGAGATTCCATCCACTTAATCAACCTTTCCCTTTTTACTTGTCATTCTCTGGGTTATCTGTAGCCATTTTGTAGCAAGTGTGGGTATAAATAACTAATATTTCTATGAAACCTTTTTTAAAATAAAGTTTTATTTAATAAAAATAATATTTTAATAATATAAATAGGGTTGTTTTAGACTTGAAACATGTTTAATTATTGTTATTTCAATTAAAATGAATTAGTTTATTTTGATATATATATATATATATATATGCTGCTTGTTTATTCAAAATCCAATATTTAAACGAGACTGGAAGTTTATATTGTTCTAGTTCAACTTACTGGAACTTATATTGTTACACCTAGTAAAATTAGGAAAGACAAAGGTGAGAATGAAAAGTCATTTTGATCAATTCAACTATAAAACGCGAATGCTCTTTTTTACGAATCTCTTTCACTTCTACTGTTCTTACTGAGATGAAAAAATATATTGGGAGGACTTGGCTTATCAGTGGTCAACCCTCTCAGCGGTTTCGCCAATTTAATCCACCAGACCGCTTCTTTATAGTTCTAATACTGTATTGGACCATTCTGCTTTTAT
The DNA here is from genome assembly GCA_030710605.1 of Cordylochernes scorpioides. NCBI lineage: Eukaryota > Metazoa > Arthropoda > Arachnida > Pseudoscorpiones > Chernetidae > Cordylochernes > Cordylochernes scorpioides. The sequence continues at coordinate 62,748,966 of CP092864.1, forward strand.
ATACAACACTGAAGGATGGAATCTTAGAAATGGTATTTATGTCCATAGTTTGTTTAAATATCATTTCTGAGATTCCACCCTTCAGTGTAGCATATAAAATCAGAATGACCCAATACAGTATTGGAGCTCTAAAGAAGCGGTCTGGTAGATTAAAAATTGGCGAAACCGCTGAGAGGGTTGACCACTGATGAGCCAAGCCCTCCCAATATATATTTTTCATCGCAGTAAGGACAGTAGAAGTTCGAATTATTTGTGAAAAGAAACATTCACGTTTTGGTGTTTTCATTTGTATTATATAGATGGCGCGTTATTGCCATGTATTAATTAAATTGCATTTACATGACAAAAGAGAGGTAAGAGCTGAGTAACAGAGTTAATGTGAATTAAACAATAATCCTTCTTAGCCTGAAACAATGGTCTCCAGATGGACGCTTCTCAGTTTGTCAACATTGTGGCTATGTCACCGACCCGAGGCCGCTAGTTTGTCCCGATGGTCAATAGATGGCGTCTATTTTAACGGGAGAGGTGACTAATACAGCCGTACATAGGTAGACACCGAAACAAATTGTACAAAGAAAAGACATAAATATGGTTTTCATTCACGTGGCAGAACTTCCGACACCACTGACTTTGTTGTTGAGAATTCAGCTAACCCTTCTATTGAAAATAAATGTGAATCCTAGACCTTAACCGCGAATATATCGTACAGTTACCTCTCTTTCTGTATTCCTGTGTGTGGGACATTTACGATATATATTAATATATATAATAGGCATATCCTGAACGCGTTTACATGAGCATTTCTAGATGGCAGAGAGCCATCTAGTGGAACAAAAATCAACTAAACATTGATTCGACCTGTTCCATGATATATGGTCAACCCATTTTATTGATAAATCAAGAAAAACCAACCACGAACTCCTTTCGGGCTGTTGGCCCTCGTCGGCGTGGTGATGGTTGTAATTCTACGACCAAATATTTGGTCCTAGAGGCTTCCTGAGAAATCAAGAAATAGGTATTTAAGGCCAAACTTGCGTTATAAAGCTGAACATGTGAAAAAAAAAAAACATTAAGAAAATAAAAGCTCATGTGATCATGTCAGAATATGCCTATTTTTAAAATTAATATATATGTTGTAATGTGTGGAGCCGTCAACACGTCGCAGCAGGTCCCCATCCAACATGCAGTTAAAGGACAGAGAGGGAGCGCACTAACCTGAATATAAATGAACACCACACGCATAGGAACATGGTTACCTTGGTTTAGGGGGGGGGGGGGGCAGCACCCAGGAAGGTGAGGTGGACTATGAGAGTCCTGGAATTGCTCTGGTTAATATGTCAGCATGACGACCTAACTGCACTGTCTTTAGTGTGATCCTCGCTATACCCTCTCCCTGTGGGCTCAGAGATGATGACGTCAGAGAGGGCGGACCTGTTTGGGTGTCCGTGTCCAATCAAGGACTGGCCTGATAGATATTTATGTTCTCTTAGCTTCCTGGACACTGCCAATGATTTGTCATTCGATCTTACTGGGTGCCGCGCCCTTCTTTTCTGGCGGTAGATTTTATTGAACGCCATTTTGAAGTTACATCAGGTTTGGTGTTTCTATTTACAACATTCCTATGTTTATAACATTGGATATGCACAAGAAATATAATACGACACATATATACTCTTTGCACTAAAGTAATGAACCAAATGCACACAGCACACATTGTTTTAATGCATTTTTAAAACAAAAGGTGCTACTTTTGTTACATGATAATTAAAATTAAACCATTTAGGGATGAGTTTATTCAATCTATTTTTAAAATTTTTATTTCAATTTAAAGCGCTATGTCCCCCTAGGGACACTTGCGCTGTCATACATGTATGCCTTTACATTTGTCTATATATATATATACGATAATTTTAGGCCGTGAATAGAATAGTCATATGATATTAACAATGAGAAAGAGAGAGAGAGAGAAAAAACGAGAGAAAAGAACTGTGTAAAAAAGAAAGAAATGTCTGGCAATATGGACAATCAACATAATATAAATGATCAGTTTCTTAAAAGATATTTGTTGCTATATAATTTAAAATATATCTACAAAAGGTATTGAATTTAATATACATTTCTTTACTGGAAATAAAAATACTTGGATCTGTTACTATTAAATTATTGCCGATTCTATACTTGAATTTTTTCTATATTCTATTATAAAATAACTGGCATTGTTAAATAAATTACAGAGTATATAAAAAAGTTTCCCAAGCCTACTAATTCTGATGTCTATTGGTTATTTTAAATTCTAAAAAAAGAGCGAGAGAAATGCGCGCTATGGGAGAAGAGCGCTTTACATATTCAGAACTCATCTCGTTTACTTAGAAGTGGGTCTTTCATTTCTCTGTTGTGATTCTCGAAACCATTTAATTACTTTAAATAATAAACCGCTAGTGAAGGTAAAAATACGGATAAAACGTTTATAGTTTGGAGATTGGAATCCTATACGTTTAAGGAAATATTTGGATACATTTCTGCAAAGCTTTTAAAACACTTTTCGTGTTAAAATATTCCAAGTCTTGTACTTTCTTAATGTGAATAAATAATCCAAATTTTTATTGTAAGACTAGGTTGAGAAAGGTCATGAATCAAAAGCTAACATTACGGGCTCTTAAAATCTCAGAAGTTATAGAAGATAATTATTTATAATTTTGATATTTCGAGTTTACAAAACTATTTATAAATCTGAAATATATCAATATTGCCGTCATTTGTCTAGATTACGATTCAAATGAGACGTATCTCCATAATGGATCGAGCCAAAAAACTGTTGTCATTTAAATTATCGATTGCTCAACCTAATGTTCGAATTGCTTCCTTAATTGGAGATACTTAACTTACAACCTGCTTAGAATTAAAGACCTTCTTGTACTTCATTAAATGGCCCCTAATTCAGATAGATAATAGGAAAATAAAGAGTGATCAAATCAAAATAGGTGAAAAAGACCCGATATATATCCGATATATTAATCTTATCATTATTTAATTGGTTTCCATCTGGTTGTTGTATATTAGTTTCCCCACATTCTAGTTTAGATTTTGCCAAGTTTTGACAAATTTCTAGGCGTGATGAGGACAAGCATGTTGAACCCACATTTCTAATATTGTTTTTATATGCAGAAAATTGGATTTCATATATGCTTAGATTTCTTAAAACCAAAGTTGTGTGTGTGTGCAAATTTGGCCCTTCGATCCCTATACCATATGGTCTTAGATTTGTTGAATATGGCCATCTCGTAATCCACATTTATATTATGTAAAAACTAATGATTGTACACAAATATATAGTGCAAGTACCATACGTGGCAATCTCTAGAAGCCACTAAACGCTTGCCAGACACCAGAGGAATCACGGTGTCAGGAGGCCACAGCATTGAAGAATAGTTATCGAGAAAGGATTAAAAAGAGAAGCATAAATAATAATTACTACCTCATGAAGTGTTATGTATTGATCGCTGTACTAATGTATTTCTTAACAATTTTATAGATATTTATTCGACACTTAATGAATTCATATGGTTTAACGTAACTCTAATCGGCTTTGTAGAAATAATTTGAAAAACAGGTGTTGGCGATAAAATAAATTTACACGCGAGAGAAACTTAACACATATATGTGTTTTAAGTTAAACTCAAATAAGAAAATTAAAGTTTTTAAAAGATTAATATAAATCAAAACAAGAAATTTACAAAGTCTGTCTAATATTGTCCTCGACCCTGACTCCAATGCTGAGAGTTTTAGCTACGCAATATTAAACACGTGACGTCTCACAGTACCTGGAAACAGACATTTGTGTAAGTGACCAAACGAGGAAGTAGAATCACTAACTATTCAGATGAATCTGTGTTAATTAAATTCGAACGCGTGATTTATCTAAACACAATAGAATACTTGTTCACAGAATCAATGATTTAAACAAGCAGGGATGTGAATGAATGGGAAATAAATATTAAGACATAAAGCAATAACAAGTAGACAAAAGTGGCGACGCCTAACGAGGAGCGCTGAAGTTAATCACAGACTAAAAATTCAAAGAAATTCTGAATCTTTCCACCTCATTAACTCGTCTTCCAAACAAGAAATGCAATTAATTAAAACTTTCTGATTGAAAGAAAATTCGCACAATAAGTATTTTGAAAAGTCAGGCCTTGTACTTCAACATTCATTTAACAATTCGATTTGACTGTTTCAATTTAAACATTTAATGTGCGCACGGTATAAAAGATTAAAATAATTGGAGGATTTTAATTGGATAGATATTTTAGAAAATAATTAGAATATTGTGGGAACTATAGAATATAATTTGCTTCAAATCTATAGTGATGTTTTAGGAAACTCCGCACCAATCAGAGTGGAAGAATACAGATTCCCCTTTGTTTTGTTATAATATAAGGAATAAAATGTGTTTATATGGGGCTATTACATGATATGCATATATTTACATCCATTATACTGAACAACTGGGTGAATACACAAATTAATTAACCCCTAAGACTTTATATTCCAACTTTATTCATCTATCTACCCTTGATCCATGTATACAAATATAAAGATACCTGATAATTATTTAAGAAAAATTAAAGAAAAAGAACTGCTTATTTTCGACTGCTTGTACAAGCAGTACAAGCTTGCTTGTGCTTGCTTGTACACTGCTTGTATATAGGTTTACGCTAAGCCCTTTCTTTCTTTCCCCCTTTATTTGATATACTGTAAATAACATTGCTGATTACTGGTACTATTACTGTTGATTCTACATTTACCCTATATTCCTACTGGATAATCTGTATAAGACCAAGAGGTTTTAATAAATATTTTTGTTATTGCTGTATATATCCCAAAATAAAGGAAGATAGACTATGTGGTAGAGAGGTGACTTGGAAGAAAACTCTATTGTTGATTTTCTTTCCAGCAGCCATTGTTGTAACATCCTAATTGTTGTGTTCCTCCCCGCATGTGCGATGTGAGGTGTCTATTAACCATCTTCAATTCAAACTGAAGTTAGAAAATGTTCTGATATACTCGAGCTTATAAATCCGAAAAAAAAAAACGTGAGCGCGTGCGTCTGTGTGATCAATTATTTTTCTACGTGTTGTAAATGTTTTATCTATAAGGTCCTTATTAAAATATTTCATTACTTTGAATATTTTACGTTTTCCAGTCTCATTCCTGGAAATTATTGATCACATTGTATATTATAAATGTTGATTTTTGTCTTTCCTTAAAAAATTGCCGTGTCATCCTGAAGTTTGTCTTTCCTAATTTTCTACGTGAAAATATAAACATCGTACTTTCGAATAATATAACACATTGACGATATTCAATTTTATTCTTAAACATTTTATCGAGTGACTTGTTGACGAAAGAAAGGACCATTGAAGAGAGAAAGGTGGACTGAATTTGAAACAAATGCTATCAAGCCGTTCTTGAATAATAAATCTCTGCAATTTACTCTATTCTTGCAGCTCTCTAACCCAATTTAATGAAATGGGATCACAAATCAAGCCCAATTCTACAAGTAAGTAACGAAGTGCTCGACTCTGATAAGTGTAAGAATGTTTAACGGCTTATAGTGTAGACAGACATGTCCTGTATTATCAGGATAAGTAAAAGTAAGCCGCTACCAAACAGGGTTATCATGGCTTATACCAAATTTACTTTACATAGCAATAATAAAAAAGAAGACGGCCATTCCCGTGTAGATTACTACTCTACATTTCCTCCGTGTACATAATTTAACACGTAGAATGGTCCCCATCTATCACTTCCCCTATATCTGACTTTTTCATTTTCTCTAAAGTAGCTCCAAGGTAACTTAACTACTCTGGTTTTTATAGTTATTATTGTACTGATTATTTCATTAATTAATTCTGTGTCATTTTTGTACACTGGTTTCCAAAATTAGGTAAGTTCACGTTTCTTTTATAAATATTGAAAATAGAATGAACAATATTGGCAAACATATGATTTTTTTAAAGATAAATTCACTTATTATAATAATTTAATTTATTGAACTCGGAAATATGCAATTTTCAATCATTCTTGATAAGCGATTGATGTATTAGTATGTTATGGCCATTTTTCACCTAAAATCTTGTACATGTTAGAATAAATATGGCATGATAACTTCTTTCATATTTTACCTTATTTTATAACTAGGTTTTCTAGAGATAATTAATTTCTCCGCTAAGAATTTTGAAAGAACATTTCTTCCACAGAAGTTTTTTTTTACTTAATTGACATTTCGAGATCAAATATTTTATTCTAACAAAAAGAGAAGAGTTCTTCAAAAATTATGATTACGTAGGCTAGGCAGCCTCTAAATTCTTTTAAAAACTATATTGATATTCTATTTCTTATTTCATTATATAAATATATGTATCTATATTTCTATAAATTATATTTCTCTCTATATGGATATTCTATATTACAGTAAAGCTCTCTCAGTATAACATAGGCTAGTACAACGCTGGGAAATTTTTGTTTGTCCTTTAAGGCATTTTTAAAAATCTTAAACGGAAGCATATTGATGCCACAATGATTTGATTTTAATCTTTTTTCAAAGTTTAAATTGATATATATATACATTTTAATCACACATAATTTTAAAATTCGGGTTCTGTGTGTTACGAAATAAATATTAAATATTCCATAAAACGTTGACTACTAAGTTTAAATTGTTAAACGCGAATAAACTATTGCTGTAAGGTTTACACATATCCTGTCGTTAAACGAAATTAAATACAGATAAGAACTCTTCACGCTACACGAGAATCAACTAACCGACAAGTTAGCGAAAGAAAACAGCTTCAATCGCCCATCAGTAAAAAATAACGGATTAGCAGTTGCAGCTAACAACGATCACTTGTCGTGTCATTGGACACAACATCCTGTCGCCAAACCAAATAAAATACAGAGAAACACGCTACACGAGAATCAACCAACCGACAAGTTGGCGAAAGAAAACAGTTTCAATCGCCCATCAGTAAAAAATAACCGGATTAGCAGTTGCAGCTAACAATAATCACTTGTCGTGTCATTGGACACAACATCCTGTCACCAAACCAAATAAAATACAGAGAAACACGCTACACGAGAATCAACCAACCGACAAGTTAGCGAAAGAAAACAGCTTCAATCGCCCATCAGTAAAAAATAACCGGATTAGAAGCAGCAGCTAACAATAATCACTTGGCTCAACAACCTCGCGCTAACAATGCCAAGTTTTTAACAACGGCGGATTGAACTCGGAGAATATGTTCTTAAACGATTGAGGTACGACACCGTGGCAGTAGGTTGGAATACTGTAGGTTGGCTGTGATTTAGTGTGCTGAATATACTATCTAACCTTGTGGTTGATACAAAATCTGGCTTGGACTTTCTAAACATTTCCAGAGAAATTTTACATAAATGAAAGGTTAATTTGAATTCTTAAATATTTCGTATTTTGGAATATGCTGTTGACAAGGTAAGGTGATGCAACTATTATTCTTTTTGATTATAGATATATATTTCAGCAAATTAAAATAAAATTCAAAGTGTGATAAAGTTTTAGTACACACCAACAACATTTACGCCTTCCCTTATTTCTCTTTCTGTTTTTTTTTTATTTTTTATCTCCAATCTATTTAACACACTAACACACAAAGATACTTTTCATAACACAATACTATTACAAATTAGGAAAAAAAAATGAAATAATTATTTTTATATTGCGAATCTTAAGAACATCTTCTGTAACAATGGAATCGAAGCCAACAAAGATATTTGAGCGCTAAACCTTTAGACAAGAAACGGTGGAAGATAGGCAGTTTATTCCATGGACCTTATATCAGAAATCCGATTTTATGAATCCAAAATTTTATTCCTGAATATTATTATTTTCATAACACAATTCTCATTATCTTTTCAAATTCACACACTTCAAAGGTACTTTTAGGAGAAAGATACTATTCTATATAGATAATACCGTAACAGAGTTTTCCATTGTAAAGTCCTGAGCTATCTCCTCCGAAGATTCTGAACTACACATAACAATCTATATACCAAAATTTTCGTTATTTTTTTCTTCGTGTCATAGGCCTGTTTTTATTTTCCTAATGTTAACAGTTATTTTTATTTTTTAATTTAATCTATTTTACAATCGTAGATTTTTTGCATTTATCATCATCAATCATTTGTTTTGAAATTCCGTAGAAATGTGTTTTGAAATAATATATTATCTGATTAATTTGATTATGTAAGTACTTTGTTATAGTTTTTCATTTAAATATATACATTTTTCGATTTGTAGATTGAATTATTACTTTATTCTATAATAATTATCTTTTATAACTGTTTGTTATAGTTTTTCATTTGAATTTAGCTCCATTTTTGTGTTTATTTCTTCTGTATATTAAAAAAAATATTGAAACTTAGTTTTTCATTTAAATATATACATTTTTCAATTTGTAGATTGAATTATTACTTTATTCTATAATAATTATCTTTTATAACTGTTTGTTATAGTTTTTCATTTGAATTTAGCTCCATTTTTGTGTCTTATTTCTTCTGTATATTGCAAAAAATATTAAAACTTAGAATTAAGCTTTGCTTTTTCATATACATGTTTGTTACACATTTAGCAATATATATACCAAAATATTTTTTTGGATACTTAACTCTTTTAGTGAATTTTTGTCAGGGGGGCTGCAAAAGTGCCTTACTTATTTTGGAATATTTAAATTTTTTGGTGAATTTTTGTCAGGGAAGCTATGTATAATATGTTGATATTAATATGTTGAAATATATATGTTGATGTTCTTCTCATAAAAAAAATATTTGGGTTTAGAATTGGGCTTTGCTTTTTTATATACATATTATTTGCACTTTTTTTTTTTCATCAATTGTTTCCTCACATGCTTGGAATTTTCTTTTTATGCCTGTCCTGGCTTTCAGTTTTATAGTTTTCCTCTGCTTGGTTCTTATTTTACCTTTTTTTTTCAGCGTCTTTTTTGTATTTCTGATTAAATTAATTTGTGGGTTCTTTGTTATAGTTTTTAATTTTACATTTTGCTCAATTTTTTGTGTCTGGTTTTCTTTTTTGCCGTATCTTTCATAATTTTTTTGCAGTATCTTTCATAATGTCTTTGGCATCTTTATTTTTCTCAATAAGAGGCTAATTATTTATTTGTATACTCAATTGTTGATTACTTAATTTGTTATATGATAAAATGTTATATGATACATACAATTTTCTACATTTTTGCACTGTGCAATTTAATATGTTGTTTATATTGAGATCTTTTACATTAAATTTATTTTGACATGTATTTGCTCAACTTGGTTTTTAGTTTAGCTTTTTTTTTTTCAGCGGCTTCTGTATCATGCCTCGCAGAGGCCGTGGAAGACTCGCTTATAGGACTCGCCGCGGGAACAACACCCCTAATCCTATTTCTCCTGTTCCCACTGAATATATTATTGGGGGCCTCGATATAGTCTGCCCTTACTGCTCAGCCCTTCATTTCCCTGGCGAAACTGTTGGTAGCTCCTGCTGCCACAAAGGGAAAGTTATTCTTCCTACTTTGTCCTCCTTTCCATATGAAATGATGGAATTGATGACTTCAAACAGTGTGGAGGCTATGTACTTCCAGACCAACATTCGGAGCTACAACAGCTCTTTGGCATTTGCCTCCATGGGTGCGCAGGTTGATGTCTTTTCTGGACAGGGGCCTTTTTGTTATAGAATCCATGGACAGATCTATCATTTGACTGGGCCCCTTCATCCTCATGGAAACAGAGCCCCGTCTTATGCCAACTTTATATTTTGGATTCTGAGGCTGCGAATAATACACGCATTGCAGCATCTAGGCCTTTGGAATGCCATCCTGGTATTTGACTCTTTTGGATTCTGTGCTTAGGCGTGTAATCCGTATACTTCTGCTTATAGGCGATGCACCAGGTGGAACTAGCTGAGGAACACCGGGCTCGCATTGAGAACCGGCAAATGTGTCAGGTTCAGATGCTCATCCGGCAAAATCATTGTAGAGATCTTCGCCGATATAATGCCCCAAGTGTAAGTGAAGTTGCGGCCATTTTTGTTGATCAAGATGGCCATGTACCTTCTAACAGAGATATTGCTGTTTTTCCGCATGATTGTGGTTTAGCGCGTATTTCTCCCTTAATCCTAACTGTGACCCAATGACATACCCTCTTTTATTTCCTGCCGGTGATCCTGGTTGGGCGATAGGAATCTTACATGAAGAAAACATGCGCACAAGCACTAGAAACCATGTTACCATGCTTCAGTTCTATAGTTATAGGTTGGCCATCAGACCTGGCTTTTCGCCCATTCACTATGGCAGGAGACTATTTCAGCAATATGTTGTTGATGCCTATGTTAAAACAGAGGGCAATCGCCTGAACTATATTCGCCAAAATCAGTCCCTGCTTAGGGTGGAGTTATATCAAGGTCTGATGGATTATATCCATGAGCAGGAACATTCTCGGGGTGTGCGAATAGGCCGTATTTTTATTCTTCCATCTTCCTTTCCTGGGAGTTCCCGGGCCATGCAACAAAACTATCAGGATGCTATGCCATTGTTAAAGTTTGGAAGACCTGACCTATTCGTGACATTTACCTGTAACCCACGTTGGACTGACATTTGAAAATCTTCTTCCTAACCAGAATCCTTCTGATAGACCGGATCTGGTGGCTAGAGTTTTCAATCTCAAGTTACAACAATTACTGCACGAGATTGTTAGTCAGCATGTATTGGGAGTGGTCATTGCTCGGGTGCATGTTGTTGAGTTCCAAAACGCGGTTTACCGCATGCCCACATGCTGTTTAAGCTTAGAGAAGAAGACAAGCCTAGAGACAGGGATGCCATTGACAGATTGGTTTGTGCAGAAATTCCTAGCCCTACTATGCAGGTTCAGCTGTATGACATGGTTCGTAAACATATGATCCATGGTCCTTGTGGAAACTTCAATCTTCACTCACCATGCATGTCTGATGGCAAGTGTACTAAAGACTTCCCTAAATCATTCCTGCAGCTGACTGAGGCTAACAATAATGGCTATCCTCGCTACAGACGTCGAGATGACGGCCAGACATTAGTTGTGGGCATCACGAGGTGGATAACCGCTGGGTTGTTCCCTATAACCCCTATCTGCTGGTTAGGTTCAATGCTCACATTAATGTGGAGGTCTGTGCCTCTGTGAAAAGTGTCAAATATCTTTTCAAGTATGTATATAAGGGACACGACAGGGCTGAGGTGGAAGTGTCTGTTGGAGAATTAGATATGGAAAGCAGGGCACATGATGAAATCAAAAACTTTCTTGACGCTCGGTATGTAAGTGCTCCTGAGGCAATGTGGCGAATGTTTGAATATCGCTTGCATGCTCATTCGCATACCATATGTCGCTTAGCTGTTCATCTACCTAATTTTCAATCTGTCTATTTTGTTGAAGGTAGTGAAGAACAGGCTCTTGAAAATGCCTCACGCAGACGCACAACTCTGACTGCCTGGTTTCAGCTCAATTGTGTTAATGTATCCGCAAGATCACTTTTATATGGAGACATACCTTCCGCTTATGTTTTCAGGCAGAATCAATGGAGTGCTAGTGTTGGGGTGGGGCTTTGTGCATTGGACGTATGTGTTCAGTGAATCCTAAAGATTCTGAGCGTTACCACCTCCGGCTTCTACTATTACATGTTGCAGGTGCTCAGAGTTTTGAAGATTTGCGAACTGTGGATGATATTGTTTGCTCCACTTTTAAAGAGGCTGCCCAGCGCCGTGGATTATTGGCTGATGATTCTGAATGGGATGCATGCTTAGCTGAGGCGGCTTTGTTCCAAATGCCTTGTCAACTGCGGCAGCTCTTTGCGACAATTCTCATCTACAATAATCCTACCGACCCTGTATCACTGTGGACCAAATAAAGGGTATCTTAGTGAGGACTTTTCTCGTGCAACATCTGACGCAGCTGCTGAACAGATGACTCTCAGAGAGCTTGAATTCCAGCTGAGAGAAAATGCCTCAGTTGCCACCATTATGGACTTCCTGCACCCCTAACCCCACTTCTTGATTCAGGAGAGGATCACCTTGATGTTAATGCAGAGCTGCAAATTGGGACAGAAATGTATAGGTCCCTTACACCAGATCAAAAGTCAATTGTTGACACAATTGTTGATTCCCTCAATGTAAATCCACGTTGCTTTTTTATTGATGGGCCTGGTGGTACGGGCAAGACTTATGTTTATAACACCCTAATTCATTGTGTTAGAGCCGTTGGAAAAATTGTCATTCCGCTGGCCTCCACTGGAATAGCGGCTACCCTTTTGTCAGGTGGCCAGACTGTCCATTCCAGGTTTAAGCTGCCGATTCCCTTGCTTGAGAATTCTGTAGCTGCGATCTCGGCCAATAGTTCTGAGGCTGAGCTTATTCGTAGATCATCCTTAATTATTTGGGATGAGGCTCCTATGGCCCACTACAGAGCACTTGAAATTGTGGATCGTCTCCTAAAGGACATTATGCATTGTGACCTTGCTTTTGGCGGAAAGGTTGTTGTTCTTGGAGGTGACTTTCGCCAAGTGCTACCTGTGGTACCTCGAGCTTCAAGAGCTGAAATTGTTGCTGCTTGCATTAAGCAAAGCAAGCTATGGCCATTGTTTGTGATCTTGCGCCTTACTCAGAATATGCGAGCAGGTATTGATGCACAGAGCTTCTCTCAATGGTTACTTAAAGTTGGTGATGGTGATCTACCTACAGACCAACAGGGCCTCATTTCTCTTCCAGAAAGCTGTATCTTTCATGGGGTTGACCTGGTGCAGGAAATATTTGGTTCTTCCTATGGTGATATTACCGCCTTAGCCAGTCTGTGATTTTAACGCCAAAAAACACAGATTCATTAGAGATTAATGAAAAAGTTTTGGATCGCTTACCAAACAGGAGTCAGTGTTTTCTCAGTGTTGACAGTGTCGAGTGTGAGAATGTGGAGGAACAAAATAACTACCCTACTGAATTCCTTAATAGCCTTACTCCCACAGGAATGCCTCCACACCGGTTAAACCTTAAGATTGGTGCTATTGTTATGCTCCTTAGAAATTTGAATCCTAAGCAGGGTCTCTGCAATGGCACACGTATGGTTATCCAGCGCATGCGCTCTCATGTCCTAGAAGCACAAATACTGACAGGGACCAAGTTGGACAAACTGTATTGGTGCCAAAAATATCTTTGGCTCCTTCAGATACCAACCTTCCCTTCATTCTGAAGAGGCGTCAGTTTCCACTAAGGTTGGCTTTTGCCATGACTATTAATAAGGCTCAAGGCCAAACCTTTGCTAGAGTGGGTCTCTTGCTACATGAGCCCGTGTTTACTCATGGACAGCTCTATGTGGCTTTTTCACGTGTGCGAACTTTGAATAGCATACGGGTAAAGTTGAACCCACGTATTTATAAAACTAGAATATAGTTTTTAATGAGGTCCTTTAAATGAATTTTTCCTTTTTATGTTGTCTTTCTGCTATATAGTTGTGTTGTATTCAATTTTATTTTCAGATTTGTTTTCTTTTAATTTTTTTTTCATTTCAAATAAATGAATCTATGCCTTTTATGTTGTCTAATTTGGTTTATTGTTGTGTTGTATTAATTTTCTTTTAAGATTTGTTTTCTTTTACTTTTTGTTTCATTTCCAAAAAATTTGTTTAAAGTTTCACCAATGCCTATAACAAAAGGTACTAAGACCAAATCCAAATAAATAAATAGTGTGTGACGTTTCGGTAACAGCGTTGTTACCATCTTCAGACAAAAGTACTATGGCCTACGGCCATACCACGTTGAAACACCGGTTCTCGTCCGATCACCGAAGTTAAGCAACGTCGGGCTCGGTCAGTACTTGGGAGGGTGACCACCTGGGAACACCGGGTGCTGTAGGCTCCTTTTTTCCATTCAGTACTTTTGTCTGAAGATGGTAACAACGCTGTTACCGAACGTCACACACTATTTATTTATTTGGATATTTATTTCAAATAAATGAATGTATGCCTTTTATGTTGTCTAATTTGGTATATTGTTGTGTTGTATTTAATTTTCTTTTAAGATTTGTTTTCTTTTACTTTTTGTTTCATTTCCAAAAAAATTGTTTAAAGTTTCACCAATGCCTATAAACAAAAGGTAATAAGACCAAATCCAAATAAATAAATAGTGTGTGACGTTTCGGTAACAGCGTTGTTACCATCTTCAGACAAAAGTACTATGGCCTACGGCCATACCACGTTGATGAAAACACCGGTTCTCGTCCGATCACCGAAGTTAAGCAACGTCGGGCTCGGTCAGTACTTGGGAGGGTGACCACCTGGGAACACCGGGTGCTGTAGGCTCCTTTTTTCCATTCAGTACTTTTGTCTGAAGATGGTAACAACGCTGTTACCGAAACGTCACACACTATTTATATATTTGGATTTGGTCTTATTACCTTTTGTTTATAATCTACAATCCAAATTGTGCCTCATCAACCAATGCCTATAGTTTCTCACACCTCCCATGCTTACCCCTCTGTAACTGGCCTGTGGTGCAGTGGACATTGTTGGAGGTACAGTAAACTCTCTACACGATTGTATCAAGTCTTGTTCTGGTAGACTTGATGCTGTAACCAGGAGGGACACTCCCTCTTAAAAATCTGAGTTCAACTGACCCAGTTGATGGACCTCAGCAATGGTTCCACTCCAGGGATACGGAGGAGCTGCGTCTGTGCT
>CP092864.1:62763843-62856103 GCA_030710605.1 Cordylochernes scorpioides
CATTTTGGTATTTTCTCTCCAGAATTTTTGCATTTTCTCCTATTTAAATGGCTTGGAATATTTACATAACATTGTATATATCACACTTATGGACAAAACTTAAACTTAAGGAAGTGGAGGGTCTTTGATTTCGCCGGTCGTCTATTTTTATTAAGGAGACGGAGGCAATTTTGTTCACATTTGGTTATCTCATGTGTGTCACGGTGTACCAAATATCTTTCAGAGTTCTTATCTGAATCACGATATATATTCAAAAAAAGGTTTAACTTTCTTAAGTTCTTTCATTAGTGTCAGTTTGGTTTTGGTTTCGGATTGAAAAGTTCTTTTGTAATGGATTAATGATAAAAATTTTGTCTCCAAGTAATAGTCTTAACCTATGATACTTGCATATATTCACACACACAAAGCCTTTATCAAGACATCAGTCTTATACAGATTCACATCTCTCATTGCCGGTTTGCAACGATATCCTCACAATGATCAATCACCATTATGTAGTGGAGGAGAACACAATAAATCTAAGTTATTTTTCCTACTTATTGCTTTGTAGAAGTATATAGGAACAGAGCAACCATTCGACTTGATATGGCGCTGGTTAAGATACTTTGCACTGAGGTAAGTTGGCTGTCGTTTACTTTTGAGAAGAACGTCTCTTTTTCTTCGTTAAATATACTGACACTTATAGTTGTAATGAGATATTTAAATTTCTATTTTTCTTTGCGCCACAAGATGGCATACTATATTCCCCTCACTGAAGATTTTGATATGGTTTTCCTGAAGAAAGGAATAGAATATTCTCAACTTGCATATATGCAATAAAAAATAAAATGACTATCTACAATTTACTTCTTTTTGAATATTCGGTAAGTTTTCTGGCGACAACTCCGTCAATAAAATTTCAACTTGGTTCAGTATTGTGCGCACGAAGCTAAATGCGATTTAAACAAAATAATTTCAATACCAACTTGAATATAACGAAGATGGATGATGTATAGACAATCGAATTCTATATTTAAATTTAATTTGTAGCCAAGTTTTGCTTTCATAAAATACATTTACAAAATTTTCGATTTTTTAATTTCAAATGGCTAAATAATGGCGAATTATTAACTCTCTACCATATTCTTGGGAGCCACTATATGTAATTTGAATAACAAACAGTGGAGAAAATGTAAAATAAATAGTCATTTTACGAGTTATGAAAGCGTCGTGTGTTTATTGAATAATGATAAAAACAATATCGAAATATGTTAGGATAAAAATATATATGAAGATTGGCTTCTTAGTTTAAAAGTTATTTATTTTGTAGGAGAACTCAATCTTTGCCGTGTGCATGAAAAATGAAACAATTTACTGCCACTTTTTTACAAATAAAACAATTTTCTACTGTCTTTCTATGGTAGAAAAGTATATTGGTCGGGCCTGGCTCATCAGTGGTGAACCATCTCAGCGGTTTCGCTAGTTTAATTTATAATCCCGTAGAACCAACGTAGAAATTTAATGTATTTAGTTGTCAATGGGGTCTGATTTCTTCCAAGCGATATATTGGGCCGAGGTGTGAAGGTGTTTGTAGGTAAACCGACCTTTATGCGCTCATTTCAGTCACTTAATTCTATACGAGGTCGAAAAATTGATTACCCCATAATATTATATATATGTTATAATGAATATTGTTGAGAGAAATTATTTGATTGGTTTTGAATACATATGAGCATTTTGACAATGATATGCAGTCGTTTCATCTTGAAAATATAATTAAAACAATTTAGTTCATAATTTGTTTTAATTGTGCTGATACCTGCCCCCAGTAGTTCAACCCCTCCTCTACGTGGCGGGCGGGAGAAGCAGCACAAGTAATGGACTGCCCTGTAGGGCGAAGTAAGGTGTCGTGAGCCCCGAGCCGTTACGGTAACCGTGAACAGGGAACTTTGAAATGTGGCTGACTAACGGGGCAATTGCATCCCTCTTTCCATGGAGTGGACAAGACACTATCACAAATTGAGGTGATGAAACAATTTAGGAAGAATTACCTGACTTGAGGCGTGAAAAATAAATAAAATAAAATACTTAAGACAAAAAGATTTGAGTCTGCCAAAAGAAAACAACAACCCCTTTTTAAATATCCTATTGTACACTGCGTGACATTGAAAATGGAACACCAAGAAATAGTGGCCAGAAAGTGATGAAACTCGGCAGACAGAGAGAGACAGGGACGAACAATAAGTGATCTTTATTTCAAAATGATAGTCATAATACAGAGCGAGAACGGCGTCGGCTTAGTAGCAAGTAGGACCACCGCGGACGGCGATGCACGCAGCAACACGTCTAGGTAGAGAGTTAATCAGAGTACGGATGGCGTCCTGAGGGATGGCTCTCCATTCCCTCTCAACCATTTGCCACAGTTCGTCTTCTGAACGCGGCTGTGGCAAGGCATGCAAACGGCGTCCAATGATGTCCCAGACGTGCTCGATTGGTGAGAGATCAGGAGAGTATGGTGGCCAGGGAAGCATCTGTACATCTTGCAGAGCTTGTTGGCTAATGCGAGCAGTGTGCGGTCGGGCGTTATCCTGCTGATAAAGGGCATTGGGTAACCCCTGAAGGTAGGGGAGTGTCACCGGTCGCAGCACATCATCAACGTATCGTTGGGCCGTCATAGTGCCCTGAATACGAAGTAAAGGTGACCTGGAATCATACGCGATTGCGCCCCAAACCATGATTCCACGTTGTCGCACGGTGGGGCGTTCCACAATTGCTGCCGGATTGGACCTTTCTCCACGTCGACGCCACACGCGTACACGGCGACTATCACTGGACAAGCAGAAACGCGACTCATCTGAGAACACGACCCTGTGCCATTCCGTCATCCACGTCGATCTAGCCCGGCATCATTCCAAACGTTGGCGCCTATTCGGTGGGGTCAATGGCAGTCTTCTTAGCGGACGGCATGAGTGCAAGCCATTAGCAACCAATCGACGGGAAATGGTTCTGGTCGAGATGGAATGATCTAGGGTGTCTTGCACATGTTGCAGGATGGCGGTACAAGTGGCTTGTGGGGCCGCCACTGCTTGTCGAAGGATACGCCGATCCACACGTGCTGACGTCACTCTGGTTGCACCGGCATTCCTATAAATTGCCACATTTCCTTGTTCCAACCATCTTCTCCACAGTCGGTGCACCGTGGACGCACCAAGGTGTGTATCAGCTGCGATTTGACGTATGGACCAACCTGCCCTTTTCAGTCCGATCACCATGCCCCTCGTAAAAGCGTCTGTCTGCTTGAACTGCCTCCGTTTACGATGACCTGGCATTCTCTGTTATTACACGTGTCTTTTGACACAAGAAAAAAAATTCTACAATGATTTTCCATGAAGAAATAACGACACGAATACTGTCCTTTCGGCAAGTTCCTTCCCTTATATTTTACTCCATGTGCGCACGAGAGCTGCGCATTTTACATCATTTGCATAACTCGGTTAGGCGCGTCTACCCTGAAATTTGCATAATTTTCTGGCCACTATTTCTTGGTGTTCCATTTTCAATGTCACGCAGTGTATAATAATTATACAAGGTCATGGAGACTAAATTCAAGAATTATATTTATAATCTTGGTAGGATTGGAATATAAGTTCTGTCTTGAGGCTCCCAAACATTCCAAGAGGTAGACAACAACAAGGAATTTATATACAGGGTGATCCAAAAGTCCCGCACAACTTTAAAAATTAATAACTCCGCGAATATTTGCGCTAGAGCAATGCGGTAAACACCATTGTGTTCAGGATGCAATGGGATTTTTTATGGCAAATAATGAAAAATTCGAAATTGATTTTAGTTACCACTTTATTCGCTAGATGGCGCCCTACCAGAATCAGCGATTCAGCGGCCAAATTGTTTGATAAATTGAAAAATATAACTGAACGACACGTATTTTTACTTTTTGAATACCAGGAAAGAACCCTAATAATATCAAATGACAAATTAATAAAACACCATTTCGCCAAAAGTTAGAAGAAATGGTTAACGATTTTTAAATACAATCTGAGATATGTAAAATAGGTATATGCAAATTAAAACATGTAGCAAAAAAAAAAATCTGATATTTTCGATGCGGTTTGCTGGAATCCTCTCAGCTATTTATATTTCGAAAATAATAATTTTCTATTTTTTAAATTCAACTCTCTCTCAGTATCGATTATATTTATTTTAATTCATTTGAAAAATATTTATCTATCTCTGATGATTTATTTTACTCTGGAATGCCGTTGTTGTTTTTGTCGTGTCCAATAAAGAGCCTCATATTCTTTTCGTTTGGCCAACAAAAAATGTCCAATTTATATACACATATATTCTTACATAATGAGACTTTAAAGAATTCAAATAATCTTCATCTAATCACATACACAACACACCTCCCCCCTTAATAATACTCCAGTCGGTCTAGGGGTTTCCTGGCTCTCTGAGGTCTAGGACTGCGGGCGGGCACTTGCACAGCGGCAGCCTCCGGTTTAGGAGTGCAAGAGGGCACGTGCACAGCAACAGGCCCTGGTATAGGAGTGCAAGAGGGTACGTGCACAGAAGCAGTCGCCTCCTCGTTTCCTGATGTAACCTCTGGAACCTCCTCTTCACTTTATTTCTGACTTCCACCTACAGGCTTCTCTCCTGATGTTCGAGGAAGTATCAAATTTCTTGTCTCCACTTGTTTCTTTCTCACAGGTCGCAATTGATTGATATGCCTCTTATACACGACGCCCTCGCAACTTATAAGGTAGTGACAGTAGCTCAATAATTCCAAAATGGTACCTTTTTACCGTTTAGGTCCAGTTGCATAGTTGCGGAAATAAACCTCGCAACCTGTAGTAAACTGCTCCTGCCTTCTTACGGCCTCATGAAATACCTCTCGCGGATTTCCCATATTGATATTAAATTCGAGAATCTTGATCTTAAACTTCTCTTCATTAGCAGTTCCGCCGGGGAATTCCTTTTTTACAGTTTGGGGGAATGCTCTATGAGCAAATAGGAAACTTTGTAGATTCGTCTCTAAATCATCCTTCCCATTATTCTTTCTCAAAAGGTTTTTAAACTCTCTTACATATCTCTCAGCTAAACCATTTGTACTAGGATTATACGGACTGGTCTTAGAGTGCCGTATACCATTCATTTTGGTAAATTGCTCGAATTCACCGGAGACAAACTGTCTTCCGTTATCTGTAACAAAAAATTATGGCTATCCAATTCTGGCGAGAATTTCTCTAAGATGACTTATAATCGTTTTTATGGTAATATCTTTGATGATAAAAATTTCTATCCACTTTGAGTATGCGTCCACGAGAACCAAAAACATTCTTCCCATGAACGGACCCGCTAGATCAAGATGAAGTCGATGCCACGGTTTTTCGGGCCAAGTCCATTCCGAGATGGTAGCCGGGGGCATGCTTGCCGATTCTTGGCATACTCTACATTCTCTAGTTAACTCATCGATGTTACTGTCTATGCCTGGCCACCAGAAAATACCGTCTGGCAATCATCTTCATTTTAACAATCCCCATGTGTATTTCATGCAAGTCATTTAAAATTAAATATCTTAATTTTTGGGGAATTACCACTCTTTCACGCCATTGAAGACAACCAAACTCCAAACTTAATTCCTCATTGATCTTATAATGAGGAGCTAGTGGGTTTTCTCTCGGTACCCTTGTGAATTTCCAGTTGCCTTCTCTAACATTCCTTAATACTATAGACAGTATTTTATCTTAGGGAATCTCATTAGCCACCTCCATAAAAGAGAACGGTACCTCATTCGACTTCCTAAGAAGAAGTACCTGGTCTTCATCAAGAGACTCCCTGACACTCGATTCTAAAGGAAGACGTGACAATGCGTCAACATTGGAATTATCACTAGTTTTTCAAAATTCCACAGTATAATTAAATGCAGCTAATTTTAAGGACCATCTTTTAATTCTGGATGATGCACATATGGGAAATGGCTTATGAGGTGAAAATATATGAATTAAGGGTCGGTTGTCTGTGACCAATACAAATTTTCGTCCCAGTAAGTATTGTCTGAATTTCTCAACGCCAAAAGTTATGCTCAACGCTTTCTTTTCTAGTTGAGAGAAACGTTTTTCCGCTTCAGTTAATGTTCTAGAAGCAAAAGCTATAGGGCATTCTTCCTTTCTATCATTTCTATGACTCAGAATTACGCCTAGTCCATAGTCCATTAATAATGATTTACATTTTTTAAATAACATTCGATATATTTTCGTCCAATTCCATCTACAATTTTTATTCAAAAGTTGATAGAATAGCGCTAAAATGTTTGCTATATTCTTTATAAATCTATAATAATAAATTAAGAGTCCCCTATGAAAGATCTCAATTGCGAAACATTCTTTAGGTTCATGCGCCTCTATCACTGCTTTAATTTTATTTTCTAAGGGATGCAGTCCATATTTATCCATTTTAAACCCTAAATATTCCACCGATTTCTTTTTAAATTTACATTTATATCTGTTTAACTTTAAACCTTTTTCTAGCAATCATCTAAACACTAGATTCAACTTTTGTTCATGATCTTCAAAGTCTTTTCCTGCAACCAAAATATCATCTATGTAGCAGGCCACACCTGGCAAATCAGAAAATAGGCCTTCCATAATCCTCTGAAATTTATTTGGTGCTACCGCTACGTCATATGGTAGTCTTTTATAAGAAAACAACCTCTTTGTTGTGTTTATATCAACAACAGCTTTGGCTTCTTCCGCTAACATTACTTGTAAGTAAGCCTGTGATTTTTCTAGAGTCGAAAGTACGGTGCTTGTAGATAATTTTGAAAAGATCTCATCGATCGATGGAATGGGATATCTTTCTAATTCTATTGCTTTATTAGCTGTACATCTAAAATCACCACATATCCTTACACTACCATCCTTTTTTGATGCCGGTACTATTGGAGCGGTCCAATATGCATGAACTATAGGTTATAAAATGCAAGAATCCACTAAACGATCAATTTCATTCTCTACTTTGTTTTTTAGAGAGAATGGTAAACTTCTGGCCTTACAAAACACAGGAGTCACATCCTTTTTTAAATTAAAATTTATTCTAACGTCCTTTAGACAGCCCAAATCTTTGTTAAACAAATCTGCATACCTATCCATCAAATCTTCATATATTTAAATAAATTTCTATTATATTCATTATTTAAAATTTTAATGCTAAACAATATAGAATAATCAAGTTTCAACTGTTTAAGCCATTCTCTTCCTAATAAAATTACCTGGAATTTTTCATTTACAACTATTAATCGCAAATATTGGTTGGCTTCTTTTACAAAAACATTTCTTTGATCTATAATCTCTATTGATTTACCACAAAATGATTTTAATCTTAAATTTGTTGGAAATAATCTTTTACCTTGCCAATAATTCTTATAAATATCTTTAGGCATTAACGTAACTGGACTTCCTGTAACTATTGTAAAGCACAACGAATAATCATCTACTGTTAAATTTATTGTGGCATTAGTTTCGCCCTGTACAGAATATAGAGTCCTCTTGTACAAATTTACATCCCCACATTCTTTTACTAGCTTTGCAGACCCTACTTAAATGACCCAGTTTATTATATTTTAAAACAAGTCTTTGTTCTATGAGGTAAAACAGATGCCACGTGTGAATGTCTTTCACCACATCTCTATAACACACTATTTTGCCTTTGTCACTTTGCCTGAAAGGCCTATACTGCGCCGTATTATTAATGTACTCACCCTTTTTATCCTTTCAATTCACAGGGGATATCTTGGCCACTAATTTATCTTGTAATTCTCTTGTATTTATCTCCGCCAATTCGAACGAGATCGCCACTGCAAAAACTTTATCCAGGGTGACATCGTCGTCCTCTTGTAGTAGCTCCTTTGCAGGATTTCCGACTTGATTCCAGCCACAAAACGGTCTCGTATCATGGTTCGCAACATATCGACGAAATTACAATTTATTTTGCCAAATGTTTCAATTCTCTAAGATATTCCGAAATTGATTCTCCTTCCTGTTGAATTCTCTTTAAAAATCTGCATCGCTGTGGTATCACTCTCTTCTTTGGATCCAAATACAGCTTAATTCTTTGAATGATAGTATCATAGGGTTGATCTTTCATTAGACCAGGAAGAAAATGTCGTTTCCCTGCTGCAAAGTTTCAGAATCTGGTAGCGAGGTAAAAATCAGCACTTTAATCTCCTCCTTCAGATGCCAAAAAGAAAGCCTCAAATTTTTGCACAAAAAGATCGAAGTGTCCTCCACTGGGCTATAGCATCTAAAAGGTACTATTAACTTTGAACTTGTCATGCTGATCTTTTCTACTCCTTTGTTTTTTTTTATCCAGATAGTTTAAAAGATGTAATCTTAACCCATTTTCCTATTTTTCCTCTCCATAATCCGAGAGTCAGATTTGTTTAAAAGATGTAGTTGTTATACTTGCATAGACACCGTTTTCCTCAGCTTTTTACTGGCTCTGTAGATCGCGCATCCTCGTCGCCACTTTTGTTGTGTCGTAATTAGACGTACAAGAGCTCAAACTTGACCATGGCCAACAACAAATGTCCAATTTATATACAAATATATTTTTATATAATGAGGCTTTAAAGAATGCAAAAAATCTTCAACTATTCATATAAACAACAGTTAATATATAGCGAGAAGAGTAGAGGACTGAGCACAGATCCCTGAGGTACACCAGCCCCTGTTCTTTGGTCCTTGGAAAATGTTCCATTGACCGAACCTTTATCTTTCTTCCCCTTAAAAAAGTCTGCAATCCAGATTAAGGTTTTTCCTCTTACTCCGATGTTGTGCAGCCTTTCAAATAATTTCTACACTCGATCAAAAGCTGAGGTCATATCCAGGAATATGGTCGTTGTCTTCTTTGGCGGTTTTTCCTAGAAATCTATTATTGATTGACAGAAGTAGAACAATTGCAGGGACTCTTACCAGTAAATTATAAAGATGGACAACACGTGAGGTAAGATAAGTTTCTTTTAATAAAGCGAAATGCAAGCTTTCGGGACGAACGCCCTTCTACAGGCAACTATGAATACGCGCAAAGATACAAATGGTAGGTAGGAGCGAATATTAATATATGCTAGTGTTTAACATATTTACAATAATTTTGCTGTAAAATTAGTATAGTAAGCTAAACCAAAGAATGCAAATATCTAACTATTATTTCAATTATTAACTTGATGACGGGAACTATTGTATATTCAATATTTTATAAAAAACTAAGATGTTACAGATGTTTCAGCCAAGAAAACACCATAGATGTCGGGAATTTCGATCTTTCTATTAATGCTATTGTGTTTGTGTGAGACTATGGATTCCAACACCAATCGTTGGTGTTGGTTGTGGATATGTCTATAGTGTATTACTGGATGGTTAATGTCGAATGTGTGTCCTGTAGATGCTATATGTTGGTGGATGAGGGATTTGGGGTCTTTGTTGGTTATATAACGGGAATGCTCTGTCATTCTGATGGCCACAGTTCTACCTGTCTCACCCACATATGTGGCAGAGCACTGCTCACATGAGACAGAGTAGACTGCTCCTGTACTCTGAAGGGGGCTGGGAGGAGTGTCTGCTTTAGTTATGGGATGTCTGAGGTGTGTGGATATGTTATTGGTGTTGCTGAAAAAGGTCTGGATGCCATGGGGTTTAAGAAGTCTGGATATATTGACTGTGCAGGGTGAATAAGGTAAAATACAAGTGGATCTATGAGCTGTTGGGGGTTTGTAAGGGCTGGGTACGTAAGTGTGTCTATTAATAAAGGTAAGGGGGAAAGCTGAGGCAGTAAGATGGGAAATTACTAATTATTTTTCTATGGTTTTGAATATGGGGAGGGAACAATGGGTATGTATTCGTTTTGTTAAAGTTTTAACTATGTTAATTTTATGGACTAAGGGGCAGTATGAATTGAAGTGGGTATAGTTGGGGGGGGGGGGGGGGGAGTTTTTCTTGTAATAGACTGTGGTATGGAAGGAATTTGGAGTACGTATAATCAGTATGTCTAGGAAGGGGATGACATTCTTGTGTTCTTGTTCTAAAGTGAATGAGATATCAGGGTGATAATTGTTGAGGTCTGTTAGGATGGTGCCCTCTTGGCTGATTTTGCAAATGCAAAAAACATCATCTATGTAACGCCGCCACATGGAGATGCCTGATGCATGTATTTGGTTAATCCACGCATCAATTTTGGTCATCACTATTTCTGCTGCTATGGAAGAGAGGGGACTTCCCATAGGGGAACCCTTGGTCTGTTTGAAGTGTTCACGATTATAGGTAAAAATGTTCATTTTAAGGCATATTTCTGAAAGTTGTGTTATTGTGGTGACTATTTGGGGATCTATATTAATGGAGGTAAGGAACTGGTGTATGCTGTTTTTTATTAAGGTGTGTGGGAGGCTAAGGTACATGGATGTTACGTCGAAGGAGCACATTATATAATCAGGTGTGGGATGTAGTGTGGTTATTTCATTGATGAATGAGGGGGTGCTGGCAATGGAATAATTTTCTCTGTGTGCATTCATGAGGGGGGAGAGATAATTAGAAAGGAACTTAGCTAGAGGATATGCTGGCGAGAGGTGGTAGGATATAATAGAACGGAGAGGTATGGAAGGTTTATGGATCTTGGGGAGGCCGTAGATGTAGGCATTGCCACAAAGGTTGGAGGTGAAGGATCTGAAATCTTCTATGGAGATATGCTTGGATTTTTTCAACTTATTAAGAGAAATCTTGAAATCCCTAACTGCTGTGACGCTGTCTTGATTCGATATAGGAGAGAAGGTTGAGGCATCCTGTAATAATGATAGCATTTTTGAGTGGTAACTATCTTTATCCATGACTACGGTATTGGATCCTTTGTCTGATCTACTGATAACTATGGATTTCGCGTTCTTTAACCTATTAAGTGTTTTGAGATCGAGGTGAGTGTTTGAGGGTAAGGTGAAAGGTTTTTGCAATGCTTGAGACACTGCATTCCTGATGGAGCACTTATCTTGATGGTTGTAGCTTTTGATGGTGGCTTCAATGCTACTGATGATCTTAGGTATATCAGGTTTGCTAGGAATTCGGTACTTGAGTCCTTTGGCCAAGAGTTTGTTTTCGGATGGAGTCAAAGATCTGCTGGACAGATTGACAACAAGGTACAAATGGCTTATATACAAGAAATCCCTCCAGTTGTCCAAATGGAGAAGTCATCTGCAGTTAAACCGCTTGTGTGAAAGTTCAGGCTTCATTCCTCCATCACTCAGGCTAAAAGACCCAGTTAGCAACCCATTCTCGGAAGTCCTCATCAAGAAAGCCCACAAACAGTTACTTCGGGCAAGAATCAATGGGTGCCTCTCCAACATCCGGTTCCTCAGCAAGAGCATCAAGGGATTACTATACCTAACCGCCCAAAATATTCCAGAAGCAGAACTCATTGAGTTAATAACACGTACCACAACAGACATTAAGATACAAGAGCAAACTATCCGTAATAGACATGATAAGAAATTATCGTTCTGGGCCTACAAATATTCATTTCCACTCAGTCCCAAAAATGAAAAAAAAGGAAGCAGCCGCCAATGTTGTCAATCTGTCCAGCAGATCTTTGACTCCATCCGAAAACAAACTCTTGGCCAAAGGACTCAAGTACCGAATTCCTAGCAAACCTGATATACCTAAGATCATCAGTAGCATTGAAGCCACCATCAAAAGCTACAACCATCAAGATAAGTGCTCCATCAGGAATGCAGTGTCTCAAGCATTGCAAAAACCTTTCACCTTACCCTCAAACACTCACCTCGATCTCAAAACACTTAATAGGTTAAAGAACGCGAAATCCATAGTTATCAGTAGATCAGACAAAGGATCCAATACCGTAGTCATGGATAAAGATACTTACCACTCAAAAATGCTATCATTATTACAGAATGCCTCAACCTTCTCTCCTATATCGAATCAAGACAGCGTCACAGCAGTTAGGGATTTCAAGATTTCCCTTAATAAGTTGAAAAAATCCAAGCATATCTCCATAGAAGATTTCAGATCCTTCACCTCCAACCTTTGTGGCAATGCCTACATCTACGGCCTCCCCAAGATCCATAAACCTTCCATACCTCTCCGTCCTATTATATCCTACCACCTCTCGCCAGCATATCCTCTAGCTAAGTTCCTTTCTAATTATCTCTCCCCCCTCATGAATGCACACAGAGAAAATTATTCCATTGCCAGCACCCCCTCATTCATCAATGAAATAACCACACTACATCCCACACCTGATTATATAATGTGCTCCTTCGACGTAACATCCATGTACCTTAGCCTCCCACACACCTTAATAAAAAACAGCATACACCAGTTCCTTACCTCCATTAATATAGATCCCCAAATAGTCACCACAATAACACAACTTTCAGAAATATGCCTTAAAATGAACATGTTTACCTATAATCGTGAACACTTCAACACAGACCAAGGGTTCCCCTATGGGAAGTCCCCTCTCTTCCATAGCAGCAGAAATAGTGATGACCAAAATTGATGCGTGGATTAACCAAATACATGCATCAGGCATCTCCATGTGGCGGCGTTACATAGATGATGTTTTTTGCATTTGCAAAATCAGCCAAGAGGGCACCATCCTAACAGACCTCAACAATTATCACCCTGATATCTCATTCACTTTAGAACAAGAACACAAGAATGTCATCCCCTTCCTAGACATACTGATTATACGTACTCCAAATTCCTTCCATACCACAGTCTATTACAAGAAAAACTCCCCCCCCCCCCCCCAACTATACCCACTTCAATTCATACTGCCCCTTAGTCCATAAAATTAACATAGTTAAAACTTTAACAAAATGAATACATACCCATTGTTCCCTCCCCATATTCAAAACCATAGAAAAAGAATTAGTAATTTCCCATCTTACTGCCTCAGCTTTCCCACTTACCTTTATTAATAGACACACGTACGTACCCAGCCCTTACAAACCCCCAACAGCTCATAGATCCACTTGTATTTTACCTTATTCACCCTGCACAGTCAATATATCCAGACTTCTTAAAACCCATGGCATCCAGACCTTTTTCAGCAACACCAATAACATATCCACACACCTCAGACATCCCATAACCAAAGCAGACACTCCTCCCAGCCCCCTTCAGAGTACAGGAGCAGTCTACTCTGTCTCATGTGAGCAGTGCTCTGCCACATATGTGGGTGAGACAGGTAGAACTGTGGCCATCAGAATGACAGAGCATTCCCGTTATATAACCAACAAAGACCCCAAATCCCTCATCCACCAACATATAGCATCTACAGGACACACATTCGACATTAACCATCCAGTAATCCACTATAGACATATAAAGAATAAATAATTTCAAATAAAGAAACTCATCCTTTTTGAATCTATTCATTATTACTATAGACATATCCACAACCAACACCAACGATTGGTGTTGGAATCCATAGTCTCACACAAACACAATAGCATTAATAGAAAGATCGAAATTCCCGACATCTATGGTGTTTTCCTGGCTGAAACATCTGTAACATCTTAGTTTTTTATAAAATATTAAATATACAATAGTTCCCGTCATCAAGTTAATAATTGAAATAATAGTTAGATATTTGCATTTGCATCTCATAAGATCACAACTATCAAAACACTAACAAAAAGGATCTCTACTCATTGTTCTTTAGAAATCTTTAGGACGGTCGAGAGAAATAACATTTATCGTAACCTTTCGTCTTTCGGTTATCCCATAGATTTTATCCGGCGTCATACGTACCAACAACGTACATATACAATCCCAAACGTTTACAAATCGACTTGCGTTCTCCCGTATTCCGAAACCAACGTTGATATTGCCCGTTTCTTGAGAAAATACGGTGTTCGCACGCATTTTAGTAATTCACCTTCCGTCGAACTCAAACTCCGGCATCCCATCACAAAAAGTTCTATAAAGCAGGACCCACTATCCGCCTCTAACGCAGTGTACAAAATTAAATGCTCAAATTGCGAACTACATTATGTTGGTGAAACCGGCAGAACCATAGAAATCAGGACTAAAGAACACAATAGAAACATCATGAACAAAGACAGCCGTTCCCAGATTTATCAGCACATGGCAGAAACACAGCATTCATTTGATTTCACAGACACCCAATGTATTTACAGTAACATAAGCGGAAAATATCAACGACTGGTCCTGGAGGCTTTGGTTTCCAATAAAATTCCAAGCCTCAATAGAAAAATAGAACTACCCCCGCAGTACATAGCTTTTTGTAATAGTATGGACCCCGCATATGGAAGTTTAACCTCAAGTGTTTTCCCGAATTATGTATATATTTTATCTATTTTAAACTTATTTTAAACTGAATTTCTCGCTCGCTCTCTAGGTGTGTTGATACGTGCTTGTTCGTGGCAATTCTGCTTTAATTTTCAAATCTTACTTAGGTGGGTGTATTTACCTCTCCGCATATATTTTCTTGGATAACCTGAAGAAAAGCATTTTGCTTGAAAGCTTGTAATTTTAATTTTAATAAAAAGAAACTCACCACGCTATTTTTCGTTTTCTCTTTTAACTAGCATATATTAATATTCGCTCCTACCTACCATTTGTATCTTTGCGCGTATTCATAGTTGCCTGTAGAAGGGCGTTCGTCCCGGAAGCTTGCATTTCGCTTTATTAAAAGAAACTTATCTTACCTCACGTGTTGTCCATCTTTAGAAGTAGAACAGTTTATCAGTTGTACAGTGTCTGGATCTTTAGGCAGTTTGGTAGAAGTTTATTTTATTATTGTTAGTGAGCCAGACTATGAGCCTAGAGTAAATAATTCATTCTGTTATTTTACAAAGTATGCTGGTAAGAGCAATTGGCCGATAGTTCTTGCATTCCTTAGCATCTTTGTTTGGTTTCAGTATTGGCACTATAATTGATATCTTCCAATTCTTTGGTAGTTTACCAGTTTGCCATGAAATGTTCAGTATTCGTAGGAGTTGATTTTTAGCTTCGTCTCCAAAGTTTTTAATCATTTGACCAAAGATTAGAGCATCTCCAGGTGACATCTTGGATTTAACTTTCCTATTGATGAATTTAGCTCATTCAGTGTCAGGTCTCTCGAGTAAATATCTTGTTGATGGTAATTTATTGCTTGTTTAACTAACTTGTTCATATTATTTTTTAGAGTCCGGCCTTCATTCGTTTAGCTGAGTCTGAAAGTGCTTGAAAGATATTCAGCAATTATGTCAGCCATCTGTTTGTTCGTTCTCGCTGTTCATATCGGTTAGAGTATTGGAGGATTGGTGTTGGTTTTGATTGTTTTATAACACTAATTATATTCGAGTGATGGCTTTCCTTTTTTGGATCCATTTTTTTTCGCAGAATTCTGCCCATTTTTCTTGTTTGAATATCCAAATTTCTTGTTCTATTTTGTGACTAATTTCAATGAGTTCCTTTATGATTTCTTCTGTTTTATTTATTTTAAGAAGTTCATTTTTATTGTCTCTCTCTGCAATCATTGCCTCGATATTGTGGTCCTTCCAGTAAAGTATTCACAGGTCTTTACGTCTACCTCTAGGTATCGATACTTTTGCAGCTTTGGATATGTTCAAAGAGAATTTTTCCAATTTTTTGTCAATCGTTCTGTGATTTAATTCTTCGTTGCACAGTTCTTCAAGCTTTTCTGTAAATTTTTTTCCAGTGTTCTTTTATTTTGTTGTAAATTCTCAATTTTGAATTTTGGGCTTGTTAAAATTGGTCTGTGGTCACTGATTACACATTTCAGAATTTTCCATTGTGTTGTGGGTGCGATGTTGTAATTTATCGCTGTGATGTCTATTGCGGATTCTGTGCCTGTGGACTTGGATAGATAGGTGTTCTTTTCGTTATTTAACGGCGTAAGGTCGAGGTCGGTTAGCATGTCCTCAACCTGCTGACCTTTGTTATCCTGGACAGGTGATCCCCAAGTTGGTCTTTCGGCGTTAAAATCACCAAGTATGATTGCGATATCCGAAGACGCTTCACTTAATGTCTCTATCAGGCCTGTATTGATGCTAGTATTATCGTGGTGATAAACATTTATGATTGGAATTGTTTTATCTGTAAGATAGATTTCTATTGCCTGGGTTCTGTCGTGCTTTCTCTAGGCTTACTCTGATTATAGGCAATTTCCTTAAATTTGATTTCTAGAGTTTTAATCAAAACGGCAAGTCCTCCTCCGAATTTTCCCGGTCTGTCCATTCGTAGTGTTGTATAATCTTTGATATTGAATCTCAGATTCTGATTCAATTTTGTCTCCTGAGGACAATTAATATGTACATTGTTGCTACAGAGAAGACAAGTCAGCTCTTTATTTTGCTCTGGGTACCATTTATATTGAGTTGTACTAGATTGAATTGTGTCCTCGTAGTAGATTTCTCATCATGAGATCGAGCTGCAGCTCCTGACGCGGCGGTTACCCCGGACGCGGTAGCATTACTGGAGATATCAGTTTTGCTATTCATTTGAAAATGGGTGCCGTTGCAACGTTAGTCATCTTGGAAACGAACCAGAATTTGATCAAATATTCCAAGGGTCCAGAGGGGACCGCAAGGAGGTGTGGTCGAACTTCTCCCCTCCCCCCTGGAATGCCGTCACTACAGGATAAAACACTCTTGGTGAATTTTTTTAATTGTGAATCAGAATCTGCCACTGAAGCTTTACGAGCGTTTCGTTACTTTAAAGATATTCGAAGCGGTAAAGGACCAATGAGTTGCTACTCTCTAAAGCGATTGATTAAAAGTTTTGAGGAAACTGGATCTCTGGAAGCTAAACCTCGGAGTGGAAGACCATCAACATGCAAGTCAGTTGCTGTTACGGTTCTGCAGAATGCTTAAGCTATTGATACGTTATCCACGTATGGAGAAGTAAGTGCTAGACAAGTTTCTCGACAAACGGGGATTTCGTATGGAACAGTTTGGAGAGAACACACATTTAGAATTTTTCTATAAAAATATCCCAACAAAATTCAAAGTTTTCACGAGTTGAAAGTCAGCGATTTTGAGAAGCGTCAAGAATTCGCTGCATGGGTTTTCCGGCAAATTGATATTGATGAAAATTGGCTATCAAATGTTCTAAGAACAGATGATGCTCACTTTTATCTAAAGGGAGAATTTAACATTCAAAACTGCCTCATTTTGGCAACAGAAAACCCTAGGAATTTTACAGAAATACCACTTCATCAGCACAGAGTTACAGTTTTGTGTGGGTTCACTTCTTCTTTTATTATTGGGCCATTTTTCTTTGAAAAATCAATGGAAGAACTTTTAAAACCGTTTTTGTAACTGGTGAACTTTATGTTCAACTTTTGAGAGAAAAGGTTATTCCCATATTGCAGGACAGACACGCACTGAGCGAAATAACATTCATGCAAGATGGAGGACCTCCTCATATCTCCCGCGGTGCCAAACAATTGCTGAAGGATACGTTCGGTGGAATTCATTGATAAGTCGCCACTTTATATACCAGTGGCCTCCAATATCACCAGACTTGACGCCTTACAATTTCGGTTATGGGGGTACATTAAGTCGCGTTTTTATCGATGACGGCCTACCACATTGGCCATGTTGAAGGCTTCTATCAGATGGCACGTTTTATAAATTTCAACTATTTAATTGTGACCATTCTGTCATCTATCGTCTGCAGGCGGTGTTTGAGAATGAAGGGCGCCACATTGAGCAAGGATTGTGACCTAATACAAGAGAGAAGGCAGTTACCTCATGTGTTATATTTTGCAGCTCTTTGTTTTGGGTTATGGGAATAATAAATGCTGTCCTCACATCTTGACTCTTTTTTTTCTGTAAACAGTAATTTTTTTGTTTGTCATTTGCCCACATTTTATATTATGTCGTGCAAGCCAAAGTGTTATAACTTCTCGAATAACACTGGTATACACAATTTTACCCCTTATGTTTAGTTTATCGCTTTTCGCTCATTAGAAGAAATAGCATAAGGAATAATCTCTGTATCCCCCCCCCAACTTTAGATATTTTGCGCAAAAAATAATACAAACTGATTTTACTACCACGTTTTTCAACGCAAAAGGTCGATTTAAAAATGATTTTTTTTTGAGGGGATACATTTTTAAAATTATGTACAGTATAATAAACAATGATAACATTTGACAAACCCATAGGATATTTGGAATAAAGTTCGGCAAATATATTTTGTCACTCCCCTCTATATTTCATTTTTGGATCATGACAAATATCCAGTTAAATAGCAAGTGTCGACAATTAGTCAAGAAACTATACATTCCTTATAGCACGACATCCTATTAGTAGTGCCATCATAATTTTTGGTACTATATTAACATTTCAAAAATCGTGTATTGATATCAGTAGTTATTTTCAAACATTCAATTTATTTCACAAAACTCCATCTAAAATATAAATATTTTTTGCTACATGTTTTAATTTGCATATACCTATTTTACATATCTCAGATTGTATTTAAAAATCGTCAACCAATTCTTCTAACTTTTGGCAAAATGGTGTTTTATTAATTTATCATTTGATATTATTAGGGCTCTTTCCTGGTATTCAAAAAGGAAAAATACTTGTCGTTCAGTTATATTTTTCAATTTATCAAACAATTTGGCCTCTGAATCTCTGATTCTGGTAGAGCTCCATCTAGCGAATAAAGTTGTAACTAAAATCAATTTCGAATTTTTCATTATTTGCCATAAAAAATCCCATTGCATCCTGAACACAATGGTGTTTACCGCATTGCTCTAGCGCAAATATTCGCGGAGTTATTAATTTTTAAAGTTGTGCGGGACTTTTGGATCACCCTGTATTATAAATCAGCGCTATCTGGCCGCCGACTTCACAGAGTTGTTCTAGAATATATTTTTAAAAATTAAAGTTTTTCATATAAAACACACACACATATATATATACAGTAGAACATTAGTTGGCTGTCCATGCGAACGATAAAATTTAATGACATCTAAACTTGTTCAAGTTTCCATTTAACCTTTTGTTCAGAAGAAAAAAAATCTTTTAAAAGGTCGTTGAGAGAGGAGACGAAGTTTGAGCTGTGAAGCACTTAGAGCAGAAGCACATTTTGGAACAAAAGCTGCACTCCATGCCATATAAATCTTGTTATATCAAGTCGTCATTATATTTTAACGAAAAATAGAATTCAATAATATTTTATGTAGACTAGTGTATCCAGTATTCTTAGACAAAAAGGCAATTTGATTCCGTTTAAAATTTACATACTTAAAAAAACATTAGCTTTTCTTTTTGTAATCTTTGGTGATAAATAGCTAACTATTCATATTGCCACATATAATGAGCTTACAAATAATTGTTGTAGGGTAATTTCTATTTTACATAAATGCAGCTTTATAAATTTAAATACATTTATTATTCAAATACAAAGAGAGGTATAAACTAATTAAACATTTGAAAAGTTTTAGGTCTTTACTTTAAGCCATTGCCCTTAAAGAAAACTTGGTCATAACATATTTCACTGATTTGTTTTACCAATCTCAACAATAATAAAACAAATTTCTTTGATTTAATAACTAACGATCTTTCTAGTTCGGTACATTGAGTGAACATTGATAGATTTCATCGCCATATTCAAATAATAATAATAATGATTCTTACACCTATATATTATATTATAGCAAAGTATTAATTATTTTATTAACATATTATTAATTTTGATGTTTATATTGTAGCGTAGAAAATTAAGTCTTTTTATATCTGGGTAGATGAAAGTATTTATTGATGACGTCAGTACGACAAGTCGACTATTATTAACAACTCAACCAAAACTATCTACAGCTAGAGAATCTTGAGCGAGCAAGCAAAGAAATATTTAGATCATTATTTTATATTGAATAATTAAATTAAATCTGTTTCCAAATATTTTCATTGAATAATTAAATTAAATAATAAATTATTTCTTCGCCACAATATATTTTATTACTCTGAGTGAACTTCCCTCATTGCGCTTCTTTTGTATTTTATCAGTTTGAGTTTGTTCTTGTGTCTTAAATAAATTGT
The DNA here is from genome assembly GCA_030710605.1 of Cordylochernes scorpioides. Taxonomy (NCBI): domain Eukaryota; kingdom Metazoa; phylum Arthropoda; class Arachnida; order Pseudoscorpiones; family Chernetidae; genus Cordylochernes; species Cordylochernes scorpioides. The sequence continues at coordinate 62,783,933 of CP092864.1, forward strand.
TATGTAAGCCTGAAGATTGTCTTTCTTAATTTTCTACGTTACAATATTATAAGGTTATGGTATTATATAAGGTATAAGGTAGTCAATTCTATACAGTTTAGTGGAATGTTGTTAATAAAATGTTTAAATGACTCCAACATGGCGGAATTCTATACACACGACAGTTAGATCAACACGCTGAGGAATTCGATTTTCCCGATGTTTGCTTAACGTTCATATCAATTATCGACAAATTGGTCGTGTGAAGCAAAAAGGAAAAACGCCATTAACGTCACATCTTGTTGAATCGTTTGATCCATGCCTGGAGTTACACCGAAGAAATTTGTTACAATTCTCCCATGTTATGTTCACCTGGTAATTCAGGTTTGACATGGCAAAAGTCTGTACTTGTTGGGCGTATCTTTTAGTATTTGTCAAATTAACTATGAAGAACAAGTTGTGAGCTCCCGACTTTGCATCAATTTTTAGAAGTATTGAATAAACATCGATGTAGTTGGGGAATGCTGATGAGAATGTAATCCAATATCTGGAATCGATGTTTGCAGGGGTCTATGATAGTAGTTTCTAGATAATATGTAAATATACCATGTCTAAAACACTACTATTTGAGACAGAAGTCGGCTGAGCATTGTCCCCTGAAGAAATTTGTCTTATGTCCTAACGATATAAATCTATAATACATATATATATAAATAAAGGTCCCCTCTCTCGTCCGACTACTATAATATATACACCTCTTAATGTTCATACATATAAATATGTGAAAAAATAGTACAAATGTAACATTGTACTGGGATAAGGTGCGTAAATTAAGAAAAAGGCATCTCCTTATCGTGCAACTGAAAGTTGCTGATGGCTTGCGCCATCTATCGGAATAAATATCAACTATTCTCGTTGATTTTTAATTATTCCAGAATTGGCCAATTACCCATTTCTTGATTAATCAAGAAAAGCTAACCACGGACGCGTTTCGGGCTGTTAGCCCTCATCAGCGTGGTGCAAGCTGTACCTCAACGATTTATATGTGGTTTAACGGGCTACTAACCAAAAGTAATGATTTTTGAGCCCATGCGCGATGTGAGGAGGCAAGGAATGGGGGTATGTAGCGGCAGGAGAAGACTCGCAGGGAAGTGGAAACGTTGGGAAAGCAGGGGAACAGCGCCTGGGAGAAGTGAGGCAGGGGTCCAGTAACCAGTGGAAAGTGGCGGGAGGAGTTGGAGGCGGAGGGTTTTTTGAAGCCTAAAACGTGCGGGCCTTTGACTTCAGGATGGGGCAGATTGAGGCTCTCGCCTCGTGGTTGTCTGAGAGGCCTTTTTGGCAGCAGTTGGCACATTTGGAAGTGTGCTGGTCAGCTCTGGTTGGGCAGGAGCGGCCTTCATGGCCGTCTTCACCGCAGTGGAAGCACTTGGGGGCTCTGGAACAGTGGGTGGAGTTGTGGCCGAAGCCACAACAGCGGAAGCAGACGCGGGCGCGGATGGACGCCTCGAAGTTGAGGATCACGCCGTCAACCACGATTCTTCCGCGGTTGCCCAGGGCTCCAAAGGTCTTGAGGTCCACCTCGATGAAGGCGGTGCAGGTCCCGTTTCTGAGTGCAGAACGGTGCGCCACGCGCACCACTGTGTTCCCGGGGAGCTGGCTGACAGCGGCGGTTGCCAGGAAGGTCTCCTCGATTGTGGAATTGGAGGTCTCCTCATCCACTCTGAAGAGGCAGATTCTTGGCAGGATCTCCTTCTGCTGGCGGACCTTCATTCCCGTTAGCTTGCTGGCCAGGGAGGTAGTCACCTCAGTGATGATGTTGGGATTGCTGGAGTGGAGGACCAGCTTCCCCTTGGTGCGCAGAGAGGCCCAAACACCTTGGGGTAGGGTGTGGGCAGCGCGGACAGCCTTGTAAATGTCCCTAGTAGAGGCTGTTGGCCCTCATCAGCGTGGTGCAAGCTGTACCTCAACGACCAAAAAATTGGTCATTAAGGCATCCTAAAAAATCATGAAATGGATAGTTAAGGCCAGAATTGCGTGTGGACGCTACACAATGTGAAAAAATAGTACAAATGTAACATTGTATTGGGATAAGGTGCGTAAATTAAGAAAAAGGCATCTCCTTATCGTGCAACTGAAAGTTGCTGATGGCTTGCGCCATCTATCGGAATAAATATCAACTATTCTCGTTGATTTTTAATTATTCCAGAATTGGCCAATTTTTTAGAATGCCTTAATGACCAATTTTTTGGTCGTTGAGGTACAGCTTGCACCACGCTGATGAGGGCCAACAGCCCGAAACGCGTCCGTGGTTAGCTTTTCTTGATTAATCAAGAAATGGGTAATTGGCCAATTCTGGAATAATTAAAAATCAACGAGAATAGTTGATATTTATTCCGATAGATGGCGCAAGCCATCAGCAACTTTCAGTTGCACGATAAGGAGATGCCTTTTTCTTAATATAAATATGTATGGTCACTTTATTCATTTTTCCGTTTATCATTACTCTTCACAATTCATCCTATCATACTTCATCCCTAAGGTTAGAAATAATCGTTATTTCTCCTTAAAATAAATTTCGATTTTTCGTTCAAAGGAAACATTTGCGGTATAATTGTCAAACTTCGTTCTACAAATATAAATATGTAGTAATATATGTCAATATACACAACATTTTTTTATATGTATAATAATTATAAATAGTATAAAGTCCCTAATTTATATAAAATTCAACGCGCTAGCTGGAGATCATGTAATATGAAAGAAAACAATAAAGAAAGAGAGATTCAGCCATTGACCCAGGCAATTCAAAGCCCTAGTAAAATTAGGACATGGAAATTTTATTAAAGTATCACGCGGACCCTACCCGGGGATCTTCCATAAGTCATTAATGAGTTTTACGACCAGTCGCTGGACGACCGACAATTCATGGCAGACACCCTCTTGGCCCTTGCCCGTGTCACTGACCACTGTGTGGGCCGCCGATTTTTCTCCATGGAGGACCACTTGGGCGGCCGCAGGCTTGGATACGCGGGATGACGCAAGTTTGGTTGGACCTTTTAGGTTGGGTCTTTTTGCGGGCGGGTTGAGAGCCTCAGGCTGCTTCCTCTTGGTTGCAACAGGAGCAGGCAGGGTGGAGGCAGGCTTGTCAGCAGGAGAAGGAGTGGCAGGCTTGGTGGGGTCAGTCTGGGAGCTTTTGCAGGCAGTCTGTGGCATGATTTCGTCCAGTTCCTTAAAGGACGCGAGGGTGCCAGAGAGGTTCTCTACCTCGGCAATGAGGGCCTTGATCTGCTCGGTCCGGTGACTGGTGATATTCGTAATGATTTCGCACAGGCATTCTTGGGAGGTAGGGTGAGGATAGCGTAATGCTATCTCGACGTCCTCCATATACTGGCTATTCTCCAGCTCTAATAGGGCGAGGGTTGCGAGGGGCTCCTCGGCATTCTTCTTCTTCTTCCTAGAGGGAGCCATGGCAGGGATAAGTATGGTAAGTGGTAATCATGAAATGGGTAGTTAAGGCCAGAAATGCGTGAGGACGCTAAACAATGTGAAAAAATAGTACAAATGTAACATTGTACTGGGATAAGGTGCGTAAATTAAGAAAAAGGCATCTCCTTATCGTGCAACTGAAAGTTGCTGATGGCTTGCGCCATCTATCGGAATAAATATCAACTATTCTCGTTGATTTTTAATTATTCCAGAATTGGCCAATTACCCATTTCTTGATTAATCAAGAAAAGCTAACCACGGACGCGTTTCGGGCTGTTGGCCCTCATCAGCGTGGTGCAAGCTGTACCTCAACGACCAAAAAATTGGTCATTAAGGCATCCTAAAAAATCATGAAATGGATAGTTAAGGCCAGAATTGCGTGTGGACGCTACACAATGTGAAAAAATAGTACAAATGTAACATTGTATTGGGATAAGGTGCGTAAATTAAGAAAAAGGCATCTCCTTATCGTGCAACTGAAAGTTGCTGATGGCTTGCGCCATCTATCGGAATAAATATCAACTATTCTCGTTGATTTTTAATTATTCCAGAATTGGCCAATTTTTTAGAATGCCTTAATGACCAATTTTTTGGTCGTTGAGGTACAGCTTGCACCACGCTGATGAGGGCCAACAGCCCGAAACGCGTCCGTGGTTAGCTTTTCTTGATTAATCAAGAAATGGGTAATTGGCCAATTCTGGAATAATTAAAAATCAACGAGAATAGTTGATATTTATTCCGATAGATGGCGCAAGCCATCAGCAACTTTCAGTTGCACGATAAGGAGATGCCTTTTTCTTAATTTACGCACCTTATCCCAGTACAATGTTACATTTGTACTATTTTTTCACATTGTGTAGCGTCCTCACGCAATTCTGGCCTTAACTACCCATTTCATGATTTTTTAGGATGCCTTAATGACCAATTTTTTGGTCGTTGAGGTACAGCTTGCACCACGCTGATGAGGGCCAACAGCCCGAAACGCGTCCGTGGTTAGCTTCTCTTGATTAATCAAGAAATGGGTAATTGGCCAATTCTGGAATAATTAAAAATCAACGAGAATAGTTGATATTTATTCCGATAGATGGCGCAAGCCATCAGCAACTTTCAGTTGCACGATAAGGAGATGCCTTTTTCTTAATTTACGCACCTTATCCCAGTACAATGTTACATTTGTACTATTTTTTCACATTGTGTAGCGTCCTCACGCAATTCTGGCCTTAACTACCCATTTCATGATTTTTTAGGATGCCTTAATGACCAATTTTTTGGTCGTTGAGGTACAGCTTGCACCACGCTGATGAGGGCCAACAGCCCGAAACGGGTCCGTGGTTAGCTTTTCTTGATTAATCAAGAAATGGGTAATTGGCCAATTCTGGAATAATTAAAAATCAACGAGAATAGTTGATATTTATTCCGATAGATGGCGCAAGCCATCAGCAACTTTCAGTTGCACGATAAGGAGATGCCTTTTTCTTAATATAAATATGTATGGTCACTTTATTCATTTTTCCGTTTATCATTACTCTTCACAATTCATCCTATCATACTTCATCCCTAAGGTTAGAAATAATCGTTATTTCTCCTTAAAATAAATTTCGATTTTTCGTTCAAAGGAAACATTTGCGGTATAATTGTCAAACTTCGTTCTACAAATATAAATATGTAGTAATATATGTCAATATACACAACATTTTTTTATATGTATAATAATTATAAATAGTATAAAGTCCCTAATTTATATAAAATTCAACGCGCTAGCTGGAGATCATGTAATATGAAAGAAAACAATAAAGAAAGAGAGATTCAGCCATTGACCCAGGCAATTCAAAGCCCTAGTAAAATTAGGACATGGAAATTTTATTAAAGTATCACGCGGACCCTACCCGGGGATCTTCCATAAGTCATTAATGAGTTTTACGACCAGTCGCTGGACGACCGACAATTCATGGCAGACACCCTCTTGGCCCTTGCCCGTGTTACTGACCTCTCTTTGATGCCATCCAACCTGCCTCGTCCTTTAATATAAACCAAGATGCCTGAAGCCACTGGGCCCCATGACTGCTATTGTTTGTGTGGTGTATATATAATAGTAGATTGACACCACGCAACTATACATTACACATATTATCAGTGGGGATGTGAAATGGGATCGTTACAGGTTATAAATGTAAATTCATTATATTTATAAATATTAAAAACAAAAGAGGCATATCCTGACCAGGCTCACATGAGCTTTTCTAGATGGCAGAGCGCCATCTAGTGGAGCAAAAATAAATTAAACGTTTATTTAACTTGCTCCGTGATATTTGACCAACCAAATTTCTTGATAAATCAAGAAAAGTCAACCACAAACGCGTTTCGGGCTGTTGGTTCTCGTCAGTGTGGTGCCGACTGTACCTCTACAACCAAAATTTGGTCCCAGAGGCTTCCTGAGAAATCAATAAATGGATATTTAAGGCCAAATTTGCGTAAATGCACAATAAAAAATATGAAATAGGTCAGGTGTTGATATTAAAAACAAAAGAGGCATATCCTGGCGAATTCAGACAAAAGCCAACCTGTATACCATGGTTTCGGGCTATAGTCTTCATCAGTACAGGGGCGGCTTTGATTTTATAACATCCTACGGGAGGAGTTATTAATAACTGCTCAAAATATTATGGTAACTAGTGGTGTTATTGTTTCAACAACATTCGAGCACACCATAGCGACTTAAATACGTTATTTTATAAAAACAACAAACTAAGTATTTTAAATTGCAAGTTATTAGTCTTACCAATTTATCATAATTTAATGACAAGGAAAACTTCGGTTGAAGATGATTTCAGAAATCCTTTTAATATATTATCTTTTCCAAACATTTTCTTTTCTAATTAAACAAATGCAATTATTTGTGGGATTCTGATAATGCAATTGTATTCTCTGGGTTCTTAACAAATTATTCTTAAGATTATTTGCTGATATAATTGGAAAAGGAATTGAGAGGTTTCGTCCCATCATCTCTCTAATTGACTTCCAAGTGGAATAATTGATTTACAGGACGTAAAGGGTTTCAGAGGTTTTTCGACGATTCCTTTCTTCTAGCGGGGATACACCTATACCGTGCAAATATGAAACGTTCTGTGGGAGCAAGGGCACACTTTCAGTTTTTGATGGAAATTTATACAGGAGGATTTATATTTATAAGAAGAATGTACACCTCTCCTGTCAAAATACACGCAAACACTCCTGCGACCTCTAAGCACCATCAATGCAACCTAGCCAAATCGGGTCGGTGACAAAGCCGCAAAAACAAGTTTGGAAAATTCCTAAAGCTCACCTATAGATCATTGTTTGAGAATATTATCATTAAAATAAAATCGAGCTGTTTGGAATTTGCTGGCGTTGTGGCTTTGTCACTGACCCGATTCTGATAGTTTTTAGATACTGTCGATAAATAGTGGAAAACTTTTGAAGTCTATTTAGACGGGAGAGGTGACCTTTTAAACAAGTAATTCAATGTTTTATAAAATAGTCTTTGATGCGGGATTCGGTCCCGGGAAAAGGTTGCACTGACCCTCTCTAATATATCAATATATTCCCCAACATTCTCTTTATGGAATAGAAGATGCGACTTTGGGAATAGAAGCCAGTCGCTGGATTCTCACCAGTCCCCATTCACGATCTCCAACAACCTCCAGACAAAATATTCCTTCAGACTAACGAATGTGTAAGTTTAAAAACTTTCTGGCCCAAATGTCATCCTTTATTCGTAAAAATATATAAATGCCGCCCGCCAGGCAACTTCAATCTTCACGACAAAATCTTCCGCCACAATTATTTCCATGTCGGATATTTTAGAAGAGAGATTTATAAACAAATAAATAAAATATTGAAATTCTAGAAAACCTTATTCGTTATGTTTCTGTTGTGTTCTTCCCCATCACTTTAGGGATATCTCAAATCTCTCCGCAGGGATGGATGGAATGAGATATTGGGAGTAGCTCGGGACACTGTTGGTATGATGATGGCTTCAACGCGTTTCAAACTTGAGGGAAGTCTTGGGACTTTCTCCCATGTTTACTAACCCTAATCTAGCATACAATGTTTACATGACAAGGTTAGGTAAGGTTAGGTTCAATTCAGGACAGGTTCATGTTAGGGTTAGAAAACATGGGACCTAGTCCCGAGACCTCCCAAACTTAGAACAAATCCCAGGAACTTGTAGCCCTTTCCTTGTTTGAGTGGCTACAGAGAAAAGCCCTACAGACGGGTTTTTCTCTGGTATGACGGATATCTCAGGTTGATGCACTACCAGTCGATGTCTACCGTTGTTTCATTTTTTCTAGAACGCAATTTTTTTCATTTCTCCTGGTGTTATATAATTGTGGACCCCATTGTCATAGGAACATGCCACACAATTCTCACTGCACACAATGACATATTTCCTTGATTCCAAAATTTATGAATAATTTAAATGATTTGTATGAATTATTGATGAATTGATTTCATTTCAATAGAGTGTCAAAATATTTTTTAATTTATTATAATAAGATTATCCACAGAATTAGATACATGAATATCTTACTCATCCTAGTAAAAATCAGATGGAATTTAGTTTATTAAAAATATTAACGCTATTTAACGCTAAACTAGTTTGAAGTTCCAATAATAGAATTAGGTACAACAACAACAACAACAACAACAAAAACCTTTATTAAGACACTATTGTCTTACAAGGGGATTCCCCTAAAAGGTTATATATGTACATGAGTGAGGAGGAAAAGCAATTTAGAGGGGAGGGGGAGCAATCAGCCGTTGTCTGTGGAGTTGAGCACTTCTTCTCTCATTTTATCAATCGCCTTGAAAAATTTAAAATATTTATAAACAAATGTTTTATCCAGCAGGAGAGCAGTAAAGATTTTATATACATGTTGTTCATTGTAGTGAGTTAGCTCCGAAATTTCGCGAAATTCCAGTCTCTTTTCATGTAGGAATGGGCAATGGAATAATATAATTAGGTATACGATGAACATTACTACAATAAAAATGAGATAGCATTAATGCCAACAGTTATTCCTCAAGACTGCGCTATATGAAACAATTCATTAAATGACATCGCATGCAGGGATTTGAAAAAGATCTACTGAAAATTCTCAATTTTATTGAAATACTAAAGAAACATCTGTGCACAATTTCGGAGGTTCAAATAGAACCAGCGATAGAGAAGAAGTAGGTAGTCAGTTCTTTTATATAAAAAGCCCTTCTATAATTTAGTTCCTTGTCATTTAAAAAAAGGTTTTGCTCTCTAGTCGTTCTGCCTGCGTTACCTGAATATACCCTGTAACGTAAAAGAGATTTTACTGTAATTAAAGACTATATTTGGTGAAGGTATTTGAAAAATTATTTTTACATACACATACGCGTCTATAATAGTTTCGAATTTATATACAGGGTGTACCAGGTAAATTGGGAATTTCAACAATGGTATTTAACTGAAATTTTTTGCAAGTAAAAATTGAAATATCCGAATGAAATTTGACACAGTAGTAGATAAAAGGATATAGTTTTTATTTATTCAATGTAGTTTCCATTATTAGCTACAACAGTCTCGAGGCGAGTGCGGAATGAAGCACAGGCCTTGGCGACGATGACCTTGTCCATTTGGGTCATCACCGTGTGAACTGCTTTCTTGACAGACTGGATGGTGGTATGAGGAGCTTTGTTGACATCTCTCTCAACAACGCCCCATACATAGTAGTCGAGGGGATTGCAATCTGGAGAATTAGGGGGCCAAATATCAGGACCCCAGTGACTAGGGACGTTAAGTGTCAGCCACGATTGTGTCTTTTTTGCCTTATGGGCTGGAGCTGAGTCCTGTTGGAAGACATACTTCCTTCCTGCGGCCACCATGTCCATCCAAGGCTTCACAACGGTCTCCAGAACATTGATGTAGGTGTCAGCGTTCATCCTAAGGCCCTTCTCAAAGAAATGGGGAGGCATGACATCACCTTCACTGCTGATAACGCCAAGGACCATTACGGAGGCAGGAAATTTCGTGTGCATCACGACAGGTATCTCTGAGGGGTCTTTACAGATCCAGCGATCATTCCTGGGATTTACCTTTTGGTCCACGTCAAAGTTCTTTTCGTCAGAGAAGAACCTTAGCATGCCAAAAGAGTCGTGTTTCAGGTTGTTGAGGAGGGCAGCAGCCTTTCCTTTTCTGTTATTCTTCATATTCTCAGTCAGCAACTGACCTTTCCGAAGGGCATAAGACTTGAGACCAAGGTCCTCATGGATAGTTCTGACAATTGTCATAGAGCCAACGTCCATTTCCTTGGCTATGGCCCTCATGCTCTTCCCAGGGTTTCCATCAATCTTCTCCTTGACATTTTTGACAAATTCTTCGCCTCTTACCCTGTCCGATCGACGCGAGTGCTTTTTCCTTGTAGCTATCCCCTCTTTGTTACTGTCGGCCTCATCAAACTGCTTCTTGACACGATAAATAGTGGTTTTGGGCAACTTAAGAAAATCCACTATCTCTTTGGGGCTCCTTCCGGCGCGCAGAGCAACGATGATGGCAGCTCGATTTTCAAATTCTCGGTTACTCTTCATCACTACACTGCGCACACATGTACTGTTGCATTTTACATGAATATGGCTACGTAATGAAAAAAAAAAACAAGTTTTTAATCTCAAGTAGTTTTTGTTTTATGGACTGTCAAAGTTAGTCCCAATTTACCTGGTACACCCTGTATAACTATAATACAAAAATGCATAATATATATTTGGTGGGGTATTTAAATACTCTTTTTACATAAACATACAACTATAATATACAAATGCATAATTTATACTTGGTGGTGGTATTTGAATTTTTTTTGACATACACATACAACTATAATACAAAAATGCATAATTTATACTTGGTGAGGTATTTAAATACTTTTTTTTTACATACACATACAACTATAATACAAAAATGCATAATTTATACTTGGTGGTGGTATTTGAAATTTTTTTCACATCCACATACAACTATAATACAAAAATGCATAATTTATACTTGGTGGTGGTATTTAAATACTTTTTTTACATACACATACAACTACTTGTGTATAATACACAAATGCATAATTTATACTTGGTGGTGGTATTTAAATACTTTTTTTACATACACATACAACTACTTGTGTATAATACACAAATGCATAATTTATACTTGGTGGTGGTATTTAAATACTTTTTTTTACATACACATACAACTACTTGTGTATAATACACAAATGCATAATTTATACTTGGTGGTGGTATTTAAATACTTTTTTTTACATACACATACAACTACTTGTGTATAGTACACAAATGCATAATTTATACTTGGTGGTGGTATTTAAATACTTTTTTTTACATACACATACAACTACTTGTGTATAGTACACAAATGCATAATTTATACTTGGTGGTGGTATTTAAATACTTTTTTTTACATACACATACAACTACTTGTGTATAATACACAAATGCATAATTTATACTTGGTGGTGGTATTTAAATACTTTTTTTTACATACACATACAACTACTTGTGTATAATACACAAATGCATAATTTATACTTGGTGGTGGTATTTAAATACTTTTTTTACATACACATACAACTACTTGTGTATAGTACACAAATGCATAATTTATACTTGGTGGTGGTATTTAAATACTTTTTTTTACATACACATACAACTACTTGTGTATAGTACACAAATGCATAATTTATACTTGGTGGTGGTATTTAAATACTTTTTTTTACATACACATACAACTACTTGTGTATAATACACAAATGCATAATATGTATTTGGTGAGGTATTTGAATACTTTTTTTTACATACACATACAACTATAATACACAAATGCATAATTTATATACATTAAAACCTCTCTCAAAATGCAGGAACATTCAATTGTGGAACCAAAGTGTAGAGGTGTCCTCTTTCCAGAGAGCATTTAATTGGTGTAAATGATAATGATTTTAGTGATGAAAACTATCCTTTGTAGAGAGATGTCCACTAGCAAGAGTGTACCTCTCTACAGTGTTTCTCTATAGGTGATAGTAGAGTTTAGGTTGCAACAAGGCAGGCATTGAGAAGACAGCAGTCGAGGAGGTACCAAGATGGTTGTTACTTTATGGTCTGCTAATCCTCCCATAACATAACGGAATGTGTCTCCGAGGACTAGGTTGATGGGCCATTGGGCGAGGCTCGCCCACAGCGTGAAGGGCTAAGATGAATCAAACTTGCAGGAAGAACATCGCGAAGTTAGCCACGGTCTTATAAAAGTATACTTGTATATGACCCAAGACGAGTAGATTTTTGTCAGCTATCACCACAGTTCTAGAAATCTTCCATAACTGAACAACCAATTTATAGTCTTCCATCAGATTTTGTTGAAGCTACACGCCTAAATAGTAATAAGATTTTAAGTTATTAGGTTTACAAAGAGAAATTGGATAAAAGAAGAAAAAAAAAACATAAGTAATTTTTTAGATGGTAATAATACAAAAATGATCTAATTTTACTAATGCACCGGGGCCACAGAGTTGCTATCAGTGAATAATTTATTTGGAAATCATCATCAGATAATTCGATTGGAAGGCCATTCCAAGTTGAATGGGGCCACAAATGTAATAAATATTTTTTAGGATGAGAGATTATTCTTGACAGGTATCTCCCAAGATATTAGTTTTAATTTACTTTTATTTGTTCGGAAAAGAACTATTTTTAAAGGATTAGAATGACCTTTTATTTTTTAGCTTTAGCCTACTAGATGGATATTTAAGCATCCAACATTACAATACTTCTGTTGTTTATTAGGATCGCACTTTATAGAATACTAGACCATTAGACCTTGACACATTATACAGAAAATCATGATAATCAAATATGAAAATACGAATTTACGGATTTAAAAAAATAAATAACAACATTCAAATATAATATAAATCTTACAAAATATAGTGTCTCTTTCTAATATATCTATTCCAACGCCGAAAGATAAAAGTTATCACTTATGATAAGGAGATTATGCGCAACAGATCCCCATATAATATGAATATAGAAAAATAACTAAAAAGAGTCCGTGTGTGACCCTACTAAGGAAGAGCCGTGACCCTACTGAGGAGAGGCTTTGGTCCCCTACTAAGGAAACGCCGTGACCCTATTGAGGAGAGGCTTTGACCTCCTACTAAGGAGAAGCCGTGACCCTATTGAGGAGAGGCTTTGACCCCTTACTAAGGAGAAGCCGTTATCCTACTGAGGAGAGGCTTTGACTTCCAACTAAGGAGAGGTCGTGACACTACTAAGGAGAGAAGGCTCTGACCCTACTGAGGAGAAACGGCAACCTTATTAAGGATAAACTGTGGCCCCACTAAGTAGAGGACGTGACCTAACTAATGAGAAGCCGTGACCCTACTAAGGAAATCCCGCGACCCTATTAAGGAGAAACTGTGACCCTACTAAGGAGAGGACATAACCTTATTAAGGAGAAACTGTGGCCCCACTGAGGAGATGACGTGACCCTACTAAGTAGAAGCGGTTATTCTATTAAGGAGAAACGTTGATCCTACTAAGGAGAAGACGTGTGTGTGTAACCTAAAATATTTTATAAACTTTATTAAAAAAGCATAATAACCCCGTGAAGTCGTTTATAGATTGACGTACGGTGATAACAATTTTGGGAGACGAGAGCTCCCTACCGGGAGGGAGTTGCTTATGTTGGAGGAACAATCTCTGTCAGACTGGCCGAGGAAGCGGTCGTCCGGCAGATACTGTCCTGCAAGCGATTGATCCACTGCGTTGTTCGGACTGCCCTGCGTATCCTTCCGCCACGTCAACCCGGATATCGAATTTGAGTGAGGTTTATCGCTCTAAAATGGTGTTTGGAACCGTTGAAAACTTTTTAGTGTTTTTATAGTTCAATAAAAGAAATATATTTTGGATTTTATATTAATATTTCGACGGGAAGCTGGCTCTTCTTTAACAAGAACAAATGGTGGAAAAGTGAAATTTCGTGAAATTTCAAAATGCATCTTTTTTTTTTTAGATTTCAAACTATCATTAAATAGGATTTCGAATCTACCACAAAATAAAATCGTGTTTTGAATTTCAGTATAGTCCATACATTAGACTAAATATTGGCTTCAGACTTTCTCTAAGTGACGGCAGGATTTCTTGTTTCTGGATGCGGCAGAGCCTCAAGTGGCCTTCACTCAATTAATTTCTAGAAGATCTCGTTGAGGAAGTTAGCGGAGGGAGGATTCTCCATCGTGAAAATAAGGTTTCAAACGATTTCTAGTGGTCGCTATCAAATTCCATTTTTGAGTGGAATTCTCCCTGAAATTGGATGCAATATGGATGAACTCGCCCGGCGATTCTTTAATCCGACGTCGGGAAATATCCAAAATTCAATTATTGCCCTGCGAGGAAATTCTTTGCTCTTGCAGGAATTTGTTGGCTTCAATATAACTTTTCATTTTTTTTTGTGTCTGAAAAGTTGCTTGTATTATGTTATACATGTTTAACATATGTGAATATTTTTATATGGCTCAGTTATACGTGCAGAGTAACTCTTTTATGATTAGATATCTTTTATTCTCTAATAAAGTAGAATTTTAAATAATCACAAAACTTAATGACATACATAGAAAAATTGAATAAAGGAATCAATTTGTGTTGAACGCCTTACTTAATACAAGTAATACTTTGTATGACCCACAGAAGAAAGTTCTTATTCTGCACATATTTAAAGTGCTTTCTTGTCTTCCTTGTAGAATAGTCTCAATGCAATAGCACCAAGTACCAGAAAAGCATTTGTCGACACTCCTACCCAACATTACCTGACTTCTCAACCATATAACTCATTAATAGAGGATAGTTGGTGTTTATGCGCTAGCTATTTTCTCTCCATACTAACCCACTCGTAGGAATAAAATCCAATGATTCAAGTGCGTGTAACTTTGGATTATTGTTAATTGTTACATTTTCCCGTAGTGTTATATTCCGTTAATGTAGTAAGGCGCAACCAATATGCGATAACCACCAAGGGTATCTTGACTAATGATTAATAGACTATAGCTGAAACTTTAGAGCAAAGCGATACTTTCGAATAATTAGCTTTTTAGATCTCAGTCGTTCTTATACAGGTAGTGGACTTATCTATACCTTGTAGACTATCACCTGATGTGAATTAACATCTCCTGTATATAAGCTATCCTTTGTAGGGACCAGTGCCTGGAGATTTAGAACTCACAGTCATTCTTCTAAAGATACTGAATTTATCTCTACCACGTAGAATAACACGCATACCTGATGAAGACTAAGACCTCCTGAATATAAGTCATCTTTGGTAGATAATAGTACATGTAGACTGAGTTTAAAAGGCAGTACTGATATGTTATATTAAAAGACATTCTTTTCCCTAATGTTTTGGCGAATGATTATTAAACATTACTCCATCTTTATCTGTATTGGAGCTATATTTAGATTACAGCCTGGGCATAGATTTCTGTGTTTCCCGTCAGCTGTGATTATTTATCCTTATTCTCACTTATCTCTTACAGCACTTTCAACAGAACTTTAGCGCTTCTGACAACGGGATTATTCTAACTACTCGTAACATTCTACAGTATAGAACTAGTTATAGGTGGTTGATATATCCTTGATCTTAGACTACTTGTACGTTTACGATCAAATAAACATAAACCGCTGATGCTATTAAAAACACGTTCATACACATCATACACACGTTTTTCCAGGATGGTTTAAAGATCTTTCCACAATGCACCATCTGCAGAACCAAAGAAGCCTCACCAGAATACCTCTTAGAATGTATGGAAGCCTCAAGACAGGACCTATATTCCAACCCTACCAAGATTGTAAATTTAATCCATGAATAGTTTCAGTCTCCATGACCTTGTATAATTATAAAACGAGATAATAATAATAAAAAAAAACACGAGAATTAAAACCATACGTTTTCTTGGGACCGAAAATATGAGTTAAGTGGGCGGAAATTTGTAGGTGCTTTTTGAGCACTTTGAAATCTGACTTTTGCAATTTTCAAAAATCTTATTTATTTCTCTTGGAAGCAAAATTCTATAGAGCTCTAACACTATAAAATAGCCGTACAGAATATCTCTGTCTAAGTTATATTAACCTGTCTTGTCTGACGGTTGTGAGTTTCCTGATAAGAATGTAATTGAAGTATTACGTCGATTTATCGCATGTATTCGACTGAATTTATTCTCTGTAAACCACTTTTATTTATTTATTTATTTATCACAAAACACACGTTATATCCTATGTGGATATTTGAATGTAAATGTTTAATCTATTTTATGTACATAGTTTTTAAATATATATAAAAAATTATTTATAGTTTTAGAGAGAGAGAGAGTGAAGGTTATTTAAACCACTGATATAATATTTGATAACACAACGTTTTAACTCTAATTACTGTGTAAACATATGTTGATCAGGGCTATAATTGCTATAAAACTTTCTCACTTGCGCCTCACGGTCACTCTTTATACCCCGTGGCTATGTTCAAAGTATTTGCTATATATACTAATCAATACCGAATTAAATATTTCAATATCTTACCTTAAAAAAGTATCAGGTTAGACAATTACCAACTCTTTAAATGATCATATAAATAAATAAATATTTCACTTATAAATAAAATAAGGAAAATTAACGACCTTTCAGCACCAAACATAAAATATGTAAGAAGTTCATTTCCTGACGATTGAATTTTTAAAGGACGCACGTTTTTGGTGTTCTCAGATTTATAAATCAAAGATGAATTCCCTCTCTGGGGGTTAAAAATATATCTATCTGATAATGTTGCCCCTTTTATCCATGTTTCAATAGAGTTGGCGTATAATGGGCTTCGCAATGTTGAATTGAATATTTAGCTTCTTCTATTGCTTGTGTGGAATAAAACATTATTTTTTATTATAATACGTTTCATAAATTGCTTATTTTTCTATGTTTGATTCTGTCCATCTAGCCACAATATGATCTATCATAGTCAAGAGCAGGATTTGTCAACTTAGTCAATACTTCGGGTCAGAAAACAATTATCTGATCAAACGATAACACCTCGCTAAAATCAACCGGGGATATAGAGAAATTACCTTTAATAGAATCTAAATAATAAATTCTAATGTTATGGTGAAATATAGCTAAAGTGAATTCTCATTAGAGTTTTCTACTGTAAGGTTTTTTAAAAGAGTGTTATGAACTTAATTTAAATAAATGATAATAAATAGCTTAGCAAAATATCGTTTCTTTGAATTATTTTAACTGTTCTCTCATATATGTTATGATTGCCGCCATTTTATAGCCTCATTTTTATTTTATCCATATTAAAGCGTTTTATTAAAAAATATATAAATTTGATAGCGCGTTCCAGCTTTTAATTCTACTAGCTCACTCGCGATGATAATGCTATTATTTAATAATATTTTTTGATAGGTAATATTTTAAATGATAGAACAATGATCGGTTTGAATAAAAAGATGTAAAATACTCTTAAAGTAGATCAGAAATTGATATTTGAAAAAAAAAAATTAATATTTCTAAGAATATTATTAAAGTGAAAGGATAATAGAAAAATTTAGAGCTATGATGATATTTTTTAACACATTAGAATAATTCCGATAGTCTTTGATTCATAACTCCAAGAGTTTTCTAGATAGAAACCTAGAATTAAGGATTTGTTCCTCCTTTGTAGTCTTAAACAACAAAAATTAAGTCTCAACAAGATCCAAGATAAAATCACGAATTAAACACAGACATTCTATTTATATAAAGTTATACATGATGAGATTTAAAAAAAAATCTTTATATTGATTCTTAATAGTCTTTTTTTGACTCGCAACTCCAAGGAGTTGTTAGATAGAAATAGAAATATTTGAATTTTAACGTCAAAATAAAAATAAACCGTGGATTCTAACGGACACCAAGTTAAAATTGTCCATCGTCGACAGTAAAACAAAAATAATTTAATTATATAAATAGAATTGATATATAGATTAAGTACAAATATAAACTCCTTTTATAGATTTTAATAATATAAAATTTGGTTCTTTTCAGAAAAAAGTAGCGATTTTTTTCACAATTTCCTATTCATTACTTAAAGTACTTTCAAATAAACAAAAATGTGGTGGCAAAATTTACTGATTTATGGTCGGAAAAAATTGTCTCAAAAAGTTATTTCCGGAAAAAGAGTTGCAGAGAGCTTAAAGGAATCAATATTACATATAAAACGACAGCGTTCGGTAAACGAATGGATTACTGCTCTCTTAAATATACCTAGGACCTTAAATATTCACATTTAAAAAAGCTAAATGATAAAATAAGTGAGGACCCATATCTCTCTCATAGTTTACAATCTACGCGAGGTAAATAAATAAACGCTCAGTGTGTTAGCAGATTGCAATATTATTTTCACACCTTTTTTACCTATTTGAATAAAATGCATTTAAAATAATTTTTATACAGAATTTTTTTTGATAACTGTTTTCATTTCCACTCACGATTATAATGTAATTATTTAAAAATACGATTTTTTTGGTCAAATTTAGATAATTACTCATCCGTTTTTAAAAGATATATTTACCTGATGAGAATTAGAGCGTATTTTACACAATTTCGAATTTTAAAACTTTAAATATATAAATATATATTTTTCATATATAAATAGTCTAGACCATCGTATGTCATAGTCCAGGAAATATATCCACCATACGATATATCATTGCTAAGCAAATTAGCAATAATGAGATATATTTTAGACAACGCAATCTAACCAACGTATGATCTATCATCATCTTTCTTATCTCCACCCAATCATATTGGGGTATCATACTTGTTTGACAACCATCATGACTGGGTGAAGTAAAATGCATCTGCCTTTGTCATTAAGACTGGAAGCACTACTCTGTGGCAGGCAGACTTAGCTCCAAAAGAAATGGCCGCCTCTGATATGAGGAACAGACGCCATGTGCAGCCGCTCCTAACATGGCGTACAAACGCTGCTCATCCTGTATTCCTGGATTAGGAGCCCTTACAGGGTACTATCAGCCGGGCCAGCTAAGCCCAGGTTTTTTAGTGAGCTTGTTACTGCTCCCCCTCCTCCTTTTTCAACCGGGCTTGGGACCGGCAAAGGCGGAGTTATGATCTATCATGACCTAGGCAAACCAGCGACGTACTATCTATCTTGGCCTAAACCATCACGCCACTATACAATCTATTATGGTCTAGTTAATCTATCCATTCCCTGATCAATCGTGTCCTAAACAATCTTTCCACAATACGATCTTCTGAACTATCTCTAGACCAACCTTTCTCTCCCTTTTAACTCACGACAGTTAAGTTTATATAAAAGAGCGTACTTGGATCTATAAAGAAAAAAAACAAAACAATTTTTTATAAAAATATTTCGAGAGATTGCTTCCTCTTTATCAATTTATTTTATTAAGAGGGAGTAATCTCTCGCAATATTTTTAGAAAAAATTGTATTTTTTCTTTACCGATCCAGGTACGCTCTTTTATATAAACTTAATTGATGGATTGCCTTTTGATTCAAATTACGACAGTTAGTCACTATCCCATTTGTCAACTATGAGTCTTAGTTTTACTTCTTCCTCTCGTTGCGTTTGTTATGTAATATAGAGAATTTAAAATTAAACATGGCATTGGGTTTAAAACAATATGCGTATTTGACCCAACTCTTTCAAAACCATTTAAACTTTTATTAAGATGTATATAACCACAATTCTATGTTCAATAAAATAGAACAAAGGGAATAATGTACTGGGAGGAGCAGGATGGTAAAACGTCACTGAAACTTCAGGAAGAAAATAAAAGAGTGGTTAATGTAGCTATACATTTTTCAAACAAACTTTCAAAGAGAAAATGACGTTCATCGTCTAAGTATTGATTTATTATGAGAATTCGAAACTATTATAGACGCGTATGATTATTTTACGAATTAAACAATTTCTACTGCCCTTACTGCAATGGAAAAATTAATGGGAGGGCCTGGCTCATCAGTGGCGAACCCTCCCAGCGGTTTCGCCAGTTTAATCTACCATACCGCTGTTATATTGTATTTTTCGATCTTCCTTTTATAGTGATACTGATGCTAGACTCTTGGAATGGGTATTTTAGATGAACTATGGACATAAGCTTTGAGGACAGCAGAATTACATATATTTATAAATATATTATGATGCATTAGCGCGCCATCTGTTTATTTGATTTATTATAAACTTGTGGAAATATAAAGTGTTGAAACCAGAAAGAACAGGTGGAACATCATTCAACTTAATCATGACTGTATGTATAGACTATTACATATTCCAAATGATTTAAAATGAAAAGTATACGCATTTCGATATTTTAAGACGTTTTGATAACAATATTTTAAGTTTAATTTCACGCTCCTCAAAAGGATAATTTGAGTTAAATTCCATCTTTTTACAACTCTACTGTATATCTCCTTTTTTTCATGAATATTCTACAAATTATAAAATACATTTCTACACAATAAATTGACGAGGGTCCGAGTTTTCCCATTTTTTTTTTCCAAAGCTGGTGTTGTAGCTTTGTATCCGAGCAGAGTCTGCTAGATCGCAAAGAATGTCAATAGATGATGCATAGGTTATATGTATTTTTTGACGAAAGAAGTAGCCTTTATCTTTTTATTAGACCAATATATTCAGAGGTAAATTTTTCTTTCTATCTCTATCTCTATACCGGTAGAGTGAATATTATATTTATTTTAGCCAAATTATTCTGTAATAAAACATATCAACGCTTTGTTTATATTTATTCCTCAAGCTGGTTCAAGTCTTATCAACAACCTTCAGTATCACATTAAGAACAATTTTTTAACATTGCGCTTAACATTTGACAAACCCACGTAGACCTATGTTGACACGGAACCAAATTGTGCGTAGACAGAAACAAGTTTTACACTTTTATATTGAACTTCCGAAGCTGAATTTATTTATTTTTTTGATTATCCCTAGTACACGTGGTACAGGCCATGTTAATCATGGTGGGTAGAAGTAGGCGACTTTTTTTACTATAAGTGAACCACATGTCTACATATGTGAAAAGCAGTTCGACTTTGCACATACAAATGTGCCAAAGCCCCTTTTGGTTACTTGCACTCGCTGGTGGGGTTGGAATTTTGCAAGAATCGGGGACCATTGGAGAATTTCTTTTTTTTTTTTTTTAATCAGAAAAAAAAAAGTGCCCAATGCGGGAATCGACCCCGGGTCTAGCGGTCAAAATCCAAAGGTTTAGACCATCCTTCCACCGACCCCTTGATGAATTTATTGCAGAATATTATCCTATACTTCCATTGTAAGCTATCGACAACACATTTTGTCGTTTAAGGAGTATGACAAATGGGACAAATAGACCTTAACTTTGACTATTCCGGACTTTTACCTTATTGTCCCAGTATTATGGCATCGTACACAGGCAGGAATCGAACGACAGAAGCATCCATGTGTCAGGAAAGATGTTATTTACCTATACAAATCTTTTAAACAATACCACACGTTTCTAGGGATGATTTTCCTCTCATTTTATTAAAGTAGCATCGAGCTTTCGGGCATATCTGCCCTTCTACAGAGGAACATAAATGAACGAATAAAACTCAGCCTGATATAAAATTATATTCAAAATTTTAAAATATTTTTGTAATAGTTTAGCATCAGACAGCGTTTTATTCGTGTATTATGTTCCTGTGAAGAAGAGCAGAGATGCTTGAAAGCTTTAAACTACTTTAATAAAATGAAAATAAAATCATCTCTAGAAATCTGTGTGGTCTTGTTTAATTTATGTCCAGGAGATTTAAATCAATTTTGATAAAATTGGTATAGAGATAGAGAGAGATAGAAATTTGCCTAGGAGAATATTGATCTAATAAAAAGATAAAAGCTACTTCTTTCTTAAAAAAAGACATATAATCTATTCATCAATTATTGACATTCTTTGCAACTTAGCAGACTCTGCTCGGAGACAAAGCCACAACACCAGCTTTGGTAAAAATTGGGAAAACTCGGACCCTCGTTTTGTGTATAAATGTATTTTATAATTTGTAGAATATTCATGAAAAAAGGAAGTATGGAAATATCTTTATTTAAGGTGCTGCTAACCAGAATGGATGATTTTTGAGCCTAGAACGTTGAAAAATGAAGTATAACTTCTATAACACGAGAGCTATACTTAGAACGAATCGATTCTTCTAATAAAGAAACGGTATTAGTACTAATACAAGTTTTGTTTCACTAAACAATGCTGGACTACGTAAGGACTCAATACAGTTTACAGTTTATTAAATCTATTGACGTAACACATCACTATATAAAATTGGATTTTAATTCGGATATCGAGTCGCTAAAACTATTAATTTGAAATTTCGATTAGAAAAAAAGGTTTAGCTTTGTCGATAAATAATTAAGATTCTAATGAGATCCAGAATGGATCGGTCCTTGTCATTCAAATAATTGATTCTTCTCTCTCGATGTTTGCAATAAGATTGGAGAGGCTCTTTAACTCTTCAACCTTGTTTTTGATTTAATGACTTGTCTCTTACATCAGAAAAAAAAACCTTCTTGACAGAATTGATTAAATAGAAGTTTGATATTTAGTCATATTGAGAGTTCGAGGATCTTTTTTCTGGACGCATATTAAATTCAATAGATAAAACTGTTGGTGGTGAATCTCAATAATTACTTCTCTTCTAAAATATAAATCTTCTTTATTGAAGGTACAAGAAACATAAATTACTAAATATATCTAAGTTAACATTACTAATATCTCTCTAACCACCTCCTTCTCTATTAACTCTCACCTATATATATATAGTAATAGTCATGACTCCACAGATTTTAAGTCACAGATTATTACAATCATAGAATAAAAATAATATTTGACCACAACATCCAAAAACCACGCCACGGACCACGCCATCACCATCTCCTCAGCGGCGAAGTGCGCGATCTACGTATTCTTCGTAGATCGCGAAATGCGTGGTGTCGCTGGAGACCCACTGGCGATTCTCCACCAAACTCTGCAGCGCTGGCAGAGGCGCCATATTCATTGTACATAGTGTATCTAATCCATATTATCTTTTTTAAATAGTGAAGACTGTGCACTTTGCATGTATTGACAAGATGTCAATAAAATTATTTTAATTGTCAATTGTCCAACAAAAACTGTTTGATCGACAGTGGGGGGGTGAGCCCTCAAAGATTTCTGCCAGACAATTCGACTCCTGATTAGCCTAGAGGTCTGGTTCATCGGAGAGTGATTTGGTCGGTTCATAAATTTAGATGGCTTTTATTTAGTTATCAAAATTCGAAACTATTATAGACGCATATGATTCTTTTAAAAATTAAACAATTTATACTGCCCTTACTGAAATGGAAAAATTAATGGGAGAACCTGGTTCATCAGTGGTGAACCCTCCCAGCGGTTTCACCAGTTTAATCTACCATACCGCTGTTAAATTGTATTTTTTTGGTTTTCCTTTTATAGTGATACTGATGCTAGACTCTTGGAATGGATATTTTATATTAACTATGGACATTAGGACAATTATATTATAATGCATTTTATTAGGACAATTATATTATAATGCATTTGTGCGCCATCTTTTATGAAAATTTGAATTGATTAGTTATGCCACATTTCAACAAAAAGGGTAATATATATCGCGTGAAAGTTAACCACCAATCTCCTTTTAAAAATCACTTGCAAGTTGGAAGTTTGTTCAATAAAATATATAGCTACATCCGCTATCTTCGTTTATTTATTTCTCGATGTATTTGTCACTGTCACCTTCCTATATAACTACATTTTTATCCAACTAATGGTATGCTGATAATATTTTATTATTTTAAAGCGCAAAGATAATTAAACTTTGATCCATACAGAGAGAATAAAAAAAATTCAATGAAAAAAATGACGAATTCGAAATCACAAGGGAGAACAGTCAAAATAATTAGATATTAAAATATTAAAGCAAAAAAATGTTAAAGTTATGAATAAGGGATGATATTGTGTCCACTATAAAAACTTATGAGAAAAAAGCCGTAAAGATAGTACACCCAGAAACCTGCCTGGATGATGGAAGACATGAGAGGCGTCATTAAGCGGCATCATCCGCCTGTAATTTGTTTTAAACTTCCCTATTTCAACGCCGGAATATCTTAGAAAAGGAATCCATTAAAGGCCAAAAGAAGCGAAAATATTCCCTGAAGAATTCAGATATTGTAGCTAGGCGGCGTTCCTCGGGGATTTGTGTGGATCGATAGGCCCGGCTTTAACCAACTTGGAACGTTTGAAATACGCTCTGCCAACACGAGAGTTCAATGTGCTCTAACATGGTAGAGGAAGAAGAGGTTCAGTGGACTAGATGATCACATTCTTTGGTCATTAAGCCATTAGCGCGCTACCTGTAGGAATATAAGTAATATACGTGTGGTAAGTTGAAGTACAATCGAGTTGTAAGTGGCAAAGAGCACACAGGGGGCCGATGAAAGGACCTGCTAAGTGGAGAGTAGTCCGTAACAAGAATGATGTGGAGGCGACGTTGGATAAATTTAGCTATTAACGATGGAATTTTGTAGTTCTGGAAGGATGGAAAGAAGGAACTTTGTTTCTAGTACTTTAACTTTTTATTTCTTGTTGCGTGAAGAGCGGCTTTGTCGTCGTATCGTCTGTAGGGACATTGTCATCTTGGAGGGAAGTCTTAGATTTAACAGGGCAGTGGAATTCTGAAGATAGTAGCTGAAAATATAGATCACTGCACCTCAAGGTTTTCTCGGCGATCTTCAGTTTGTCTTCTCTAATTTACCCAACATCTCCACCATATGTCACGTAGAAAAGTAGGAAAGAAAAACCTCAGGATGACACAGCAATCTATTTGAGGCACAAGTACAAAACTAAAATGTATAAAATACAATAGAAGCAATAAGGGATGTATACAGAATAACAATATATATAAATGTCAAAATTAATAAACTGTTCATAACATATAAATATTTCGATACAATATTAAATAATAGTTTTTTCTTTTCGTTTTTCTTACCCCAATAAATATATTTTCTGTGCAGGAATAATTTGATTAAAATTTAAAAACACAAATTGAGCTGAATTCAACGACACACTTTGGAATAGACTTAAATGATAAAAACTCTACAATAAGTAAAAAGTAAATAATTTTATTAAATCTAGCCCCACATCATCTATTTATTCTATTTAGAAATACCCTCCGCTCCAATAAAACCATTCTGTTGGACACAACCCACTTTTTGTCCGTCAAATAAGCCATTATTCAATATTCTTTTCAATAGAACTAGCGCTGAATCGGAGAGTTTTTTCCCTCTTCGGAAATTCAATAAATTTTCAGAGATATCGGGATAATATTAAATTCTTTAATTTTATAGCTTCTCTCTTTATATCGTCCGTCTAGAATTCAAGATATAGGCTATCCCTCTATATATAATACTATTGTCATGTAGAAAATTAGACAAACTTCAGGATGACACAGCAATTTATTTTTATGGCAAGAACAAACTAAAATTTATAAAAACACAAGAGAAACATTGAAGGAAGTATATAGAGTAACAGAATATAAATATCAAAATTAATAATCTGTTGATAAAATGATAAATATTTCGCTACATAGCTTCTTCTATGTAGAAATTGAGACTTACAGCTTGAAAACCTTATTGATATCATTATGGATCTGATTTGTTTCTGCCAAGAATTCCCTCGGAGTCTTGGAGCTTTGTCCCTAGTACTTTAACGTCTTTTTTTCTTGCGGTGGAATCCTGGATTAATGTACGTAAATTAATAATGTTCGGCGAAATACTGTATTCGAATAAAGAACGCATGTGTGCCAAGTTAGATAAGCTCCAAGTGGGGGAAACTATTGATTCTCAGAGTGCTCTATGTCGGCTAATGAAGGTCAATTCACCCCACCAACACAGCGCGGGAATGTAAATTGGTTTAAACACTTCCCGACGTGTGATCAAAAGTATCGGGATTAGGGCTGAGAGAAATTATAAAAATAAACGCGAAAGTAATTGCAAATTAGCAATTTAATCTCTTTGGATTTCTTTGTTATATCCTGAGAAATCTTCTTTTAGAGTACGACCTAATATTTTAAGAAATAGGAAAAAGACTTATCTGGAAAATACGATGAATTTAGAATATGAAGAATTTGACATCTAATCAAAATTGCCCCGAATATGTTTAAATAGAATGAGGCAAATATCCTGTGCTACAGGTGCGCCCATTGGGTTTATAAAACAATTAAGCAATTTACTCAATAATAACGGATCCTCGTGGCTTACTTATTGTAATGATCCTGATTCACTAAGGAATGCTATCCCAGGAATATTAAGAACTGCGATAGAGCAAACAATACAAAATGACTTAACAAGAATAACCCAATCAAAGTTATATTCCCACTATAGAGATATATATACAACGTTTACCACCGAAGAATATTTCTTAAGTGAACTCCCTTTTCCTGCCATCAGATTAATCGCACAATTTAGAACCCTTTCAATTTTTTTCAGAGAACACCATCTGATTTTATTGAGGCGTGAAGACCTGAAATGCACTTTCTGTGGATCAGGAATAACAACGGAGATGTTGCACTACTTATTTGACTGTGCTGCTCTGTCTGAGGAAAGACGAAAACTAAATGATAAAACGGGGCAACTTTGTCCTTCATTTCCGGCACTAATTAATGAAATATCAAAAAATAGGTATATAGCGATGGCGATATTTGGATTCCACAAGACTATATCCCGGAAAAAGGCCACACAGTGTTCTCCCCATCCATTGTGAACTGGCGAATCCTGTATAGGGCGAGAGGCCCTAAATAAAGGCTTTTTTGTTGTTGTTGTTGACATCTAATCAAAAATTGACGTACGAGGTGCGATGATTGTCTTGGTAGAGTCACCATCTCAGAGCGTATATAACTCTGGATTTCTCATCGACGAAGCGTCTCTTAAACGTCTCCACATATCACCTCAGTACTCCATGTTTATTATCTAGCCACGAGGTGCATGATTGGCGTCTTTGTAATCGAACAAAACGGTCAACATATCTTCAAACTGCTTCAACTTATTTGTCCTTTCTTCGGTCTCTAAAACTTTAGATCTTCCGGTGAGAAAATTGATTTCGCAACTTCAGAAATCTAACTACAATATTGATCTATTGTTATAATAGGTTTGTATAAAAGGATTGTATGATTTCCATCACATTCAAAGAGATCTAGCGCAGCAGTGAGAGGTAATTTACAGAATTTTCCCGCATTTTAAACAAAACTCGTCATATTCATTGGGGGTAACTCTGCTTTATATAATTACAATTTCCCTGAGCATGATTTCTCTCTGGTTTAGTTAATCTCGATCTAGTATTACTGGAGAAATTCTCTCTATGCCTCTATTTTCATCTATAAACCGAATTCTATGAGAGTTTTTCAAACGATAATTAGAACGTGAAGAATCTTAACGCGATTACCCGTTCAACGACCGTAATAACCGGACTGGGGCAATAATCTGGAGGCCGCCGCGGTATTTATGGATAATATAGACTTCAGCCCTGGACATGATGTATGTGTCTGGCGTCCACAACAAACTATATATAAGGCAACAAATAGACAATTATAGAAATAGACAACAATCAGTGTGTATTGACCCGCAAGTAATTCTCAATCCGAGATATATCTATATATGGTAATCCCCAGTAAGTAAATATACAATGAGATATAATCTAGATGGAGGCAGCCATCAGTAAGAGAATAGATAGACGGGCGGCGGGTGTATTTATCCAGATATAATATTTATGTATAGCCTGAGGGTGGATCCATCTTGCCGCTAACGAGCTGTTGCACCATCCATCTCCATTCCTCTTCCGTTAGCGTTCCTCCGTCACCGGCAGCGTTCCTCCGTCACCGGCAGCGTTCCTCCGTCACCGGCAGCGTTCCTCCGTCACTGGCAGCGTTCCTCCGTCACCGGCAGCGTCTCTCCGTCACCGGCAGCGTCTCTCCGTCACCGGCAGCGTTCCTCCGTCACCGGCAGCGTCTCTCCGTCACCGGCAGCGTCTCTCCGTCACCGGCAGCGTTCCTCCGTTACCGGCAGCGTATCTCCGTCACCAACAGCGTTCCTCCGTCACCGGCAGCGTTTCTCCGTCACCGACAGCGTTCCTCCGTCACCGGCAGCGTTCCTCCGTCACCGACAGCGTTCTTCCGTCACCGACAACGTTCCTCCATCACCGAAAACGTTCTTCTGTCACTGGCAGCGTTCCTCCGTCACCGACAGCGTTCTTCCATCCCCAGCAGCGTCTCTCCGTCACCGACAGCGTTCCTCCGTCACCGACAGCGTTCCTCCGTCACCGGCAGCGTTCCTCCGTCACCGACAGCGTTCTTCCGTCACCGACAACGTTCCTCCATCACCGAAAACGTTCTTCTGTCACCGGCAGCGTTCCTCCATCACCGACAGCGTTCTTCCATCCCCAGCAGCGCCTCTCCGTCACCGACAGCGTTCCTCCGTCACCGGCAGCGTTTCTCCGTTACCGACAGCGTTCTTCCGTCCCCAGCAGCGTCCTTCCGTCACCGGTAATGTTCCTTTGCTATCGGTATCCTTCCTTCCTCAGTGATAGCTAAAATAGTGGTAGCGTTCCTCGTGGCAAGCGGAGCTTGGTTAATAATATTAAATTCAAGACATTTTGCGGCGTGAATTTGACGGCTTATTTGATTAAGAGAAGTTTTCTTTTAAGTAAAAACGCCGAATAGATAAGACAAATAGTTTATAACGATATGTTCTCCTTATAGAATAATTATAAAAGTAATATATCGTTTATATATCATCTGAGTGTATTTGTCTCAGAAGATTGGCAGATGTTGGAATCTTTTTGTAAGGTAAATAGTTTTAAAGTTGTAATTCCATATAGGTGTGTGTGTCGTCTTAAAATTAAATATCGATATTAAAATTCCGTTGGAAAATGGTAGCTTATACGCGTGGGGATCCTTTATTTTGTTGTCTTTTGTTGATATTCGATGATTAGGTATTCGTACATGGACTATAGGTGAAAACATTGGATAAGTTTTTCATGTTTTACAAAGTAATAGTGAACGTCTTAAACATTTATGAATATATACACATACATAGAATCTCTAATACATTACGTGTTTCATATTTTGTCTCTCTAAACCAGAGTTAGAAATAGTTTCCCGTGGAGGGACCCCATCTTAAATAAAGAGCCAACTATGAATAATTCAGTTTTATCAGTATTAAAAATGTTTGTTACTTCCCCTTTGAAAATAGAGATTGAATTAATGAGGTTTCACTCGATTTCTATGTGGTTAGGGAGATCAAATTATCTTAATTGTAATTTACAACCCAATCACAAGTCTTCCCCCAGACAATAATTGGTTTTGTTTTAAATACGAGATTAGATATATTAGTCCTCTCCCTACAGCAAACACAAATACAAAATGAGAAAAAATTTCACAGAATTGAACTGATGATAAACAAAAGTCTTTTAATTACAGGGGATTTCAAAATTAAAATGAACACATAATAGGAGATGTCAGAAAGGACATTTTATATTTGCACGCAGAGAGTTTTTGGTAAAAATTAAAATCAAAAAGCCTTTATTAAGGACATTCGTCCCATACAGGATTCTCCCAGCACAGGAGTAAACATAGAAGTTATCTACAGAAAATGAAGAGTAAGATCGACCTTTCTTCAAGTAGGATCCATCATCTGTGATGCGCCTATTGTCTTTGATTTTTCCAGAATTTGTGAAAAGCTAATGCATTGGGTTTGCTTTTTACTATTTTTGCCATTAAAATATATGGCAGCTTATTTTAATAACCAACTAGACGGGTGACCCGGGCTTCGCCCCGGGATTGACCCGAGTGATATATATTTAGATAAGATCTTTTAAAAATAATTGTTTGTTATTAGCATTATCTATTTGTTTGCATCAGCATAATGTATGTATACATAAAGTATGTGTATATATATGCACCTTAATAGTACAAAAGCTACATACCTATACTTTCAATATTTGCGGACCTATAATGAGGTATTGTTAACAATAGATTATTTAAGGAGCGACCCGCTCCAACACAATAGTTACAAAAACAACAAAGCGAGTGGGGGGGCAAAGGTGGCGTGGTCGTAGCCAACCAATAGGAGAGCGCCATTCCAAAAAAAAAAAAGCAAACGGTGACAGAGATGAAAAAGAATTGATGACGCTCGTAACTGTATATAGAATCATTTGACGGAGAATTTCTCTCTCCAGTGCAGGACAATAAAGCATTTATTGCAAAAATTATATTTAGAAGAAGTTTTTATTTATAGACGATTATTCTAAATATCTTTACTAGCATCTTTCCTGCAAATCGGAATTTTATAGGATAGGAAATTTGTGAATCCTAACTACAGCAGCATCTATCTGTTCTGCCTAGCTACAGTTATTTCAGAAAAATTACGTCATACTTCACATTGTTTTATATTTCAAACATTAATTATCTTTTCAATAGTCGTGGAGCGGCGACAACAAAGGAGAAAGAAAATCCGTTTTTTTTTATTCCGACGTAAAAACCAACCAACGGCCGATAGACAAAAACAAAGTAAACTGAATATGGATAATTGGCGTGAAGAGTTGCGACAAAAGAACCTGAGCCTGCAAGTTAAATTAATCTTAATTTTCTCTCTTTATTTTTATGTCAAAGCCTAAAACCACCGCTTAATTATTTGTTTAATTACTTGTAATAGATTTTTTAATTATTGGCCTTAACAATCTTCTATTATCTTTCGAGGTCTTTAATTAGTCTGTTTGTTTTTGAAGTGCTTTTCAAGGAGGTTTTTTTATTCAGTTGTTTTGTTTCTTTCTTCGAATTTCTTCCAGTGGTGTTCTGCTTGGGTAGTGTTTCTATGAACAGAGCAATTCTATGATAAGGACAATTTTGATTATAGATTATAAACACAAGGTAATAAGACCAAATCCAAATAAACAAATAGTGTGTGACGTTTCGATAACAGCGTTGTTACCATCTTTCAGTACTTTTGTCTGAAGATAGTAACAGCGTTGTTACCGAAACGTCACACACTATTTGTTTATTTGGATTTGGATTACCTTGTGTTTAGAGCAGTTCTATGTAACCTTGGGGAAGACGTGTGTATTTCTATGTAATACAAAAC
Organism: Cordylochernes scorpioides; assembly: GCA_030710605.1. Lineage (NCBI taxonomy): Eukaryota > Metazoa > Arthropoda > Arachnida > Pseudoscorpiones > Chernetidae > Cordylochernes > Cordylochernes scorpioides. The sequence goes on from CP092864.1 coordinate 62,814,694, forward strand.
ATCATACACATTACAAAGAAGTAAAGGATTGTATGAGACTTGGGAAAATATCAGTACATTCAACCCTTTTCGAATTGCAGCTAGGTTCAGACACACACTAATAGATCTGTGTTCTCTTCTAATATAGTTCTATAGTATACACCAACAGCGCTTTTAATTAGAGAAAAAAATAAAACAATTATATATCATTTATATATATATTTCTTCAACTTAAAGATACTTCGGCCAGTAAATCTTTTTTATTGTCTCGACGTTTCGACAAAAATCTTTTGACCTCGTTTGGCAAAGCGTTAAAAATGAAAGATAAATTAAAAAAAGAGAATAATTTTTAACGCTTTACCAAATGTTTACATTTTGTTCGCTCCTGACGAGTACAAAAGATTTTGTCGAAACGTCGAGACAATAAAAAAGATTTACTGGACGAAGTTCCTTTAATTTGAAGAACTATGAATGCCGGCCAGGCAGCCTCTATCTTTACGACATATATATATATATATATTTAACAATTTTATAAAGTGTGAAAAAATAGTACAAATGTGAAATTGTACTGGGATAAGGTGGATAGATTATGAAAAAGGCATATCCTTATCGTGCAACTAAAAGTTGCTGATGGCTTGCGCCATCTATCGGAATAAATGTCCACTGGTTAGCTTTTCTTGATTAATCAAGAATGGGTATTAGGCCAATTTCGGGAATAATTAAAAATTAACGAATGGTTGATATTTATTTCGACAGGTGGTGTAAACCATTAGCAACTTTCAGTTGCTCGAAAAGGAGATGCCTTTTTTTTAAATTATGTATTTGTATATGTAATTGTTGATGGATTTCATATTTATTTGTTAGTTATTTCTTTAATTAATTAAATTGCTTTATATATTACATTGTGTAATATACCTTATAATAATATTATAATCTACTCTGTTTAATTAATTTATTTTTGATTCTTTGGATTTGGCAGCACTGTAATTATTGTTGTTGTTATGAATCTATTAAAAAAATGTATGTTTGACATTAGAAAGATATATAATTAAAATTTGTTTATTAATTTAATAAAGCATATTTATTTATTTAATAGAAGAGAGAGAGAGAGAGAGAGAGAGAGGAACATCACACATTGGTTTTCTTTGTTTATATTTAATTTTATTTAGAATGTATATATTAGATGGTTTATCGCCCAATAAGCTTGTAAGACGTCCGTGGCTAACCTGAAGCACGCGACCTGCTGTGTGCTTCATAACAAAAAACCTCGTAAAAAATGAACGATTGGTCCATCGAAATATTGGATAAATAAAAACTTTTTAAATCCAAAATAAGCCTTATTTTAAACATACATATATATAAAATATATCCAATGTCGTCATTGGTAGTGCCCACCGCAGGAAAGACTCCGCCACCGGTGGACTGCGAGAGTTCTTGGGAGAGAGAGATATAAATAAAGGTTATTTATACAATATAAGGCGCTGGAGTCACGTGTATGGTGAAATTTCACTTCGTCGGAGCCATCGCAGAATATTCTGTGGCAGTATCCGCTACTATACAAGTTTTATAAAACCATTTTGGCTTTAATTTATTGAATTTGTTGAAACACCAGAGCATCTTTTGTTGGCTTGCCCTCTGACTAACCAAATTGAACTTGCTTACTTTGACATAATGCCAAATCAACTTTCTGTATATACTCAATCTTATGAACACGTTGGCAAGTTTAGAGCTATTTTTACACAGATTTATAAATCCCTACTAATTCATCGTGTAAATAATTAAAGATATATATGTAAATAATTCTAATATAGCACAATAGTCTCATATAGATTTCGTGCTTCTGTAATAATAAAATAAAATAAAATGATGTTTATAATGTAGGCAATTATAACGATCCAAAATGATTTTTTTATACACAGGAGATACAAAAAAGAAAAAACTGCTTAAATATTGAATTATTAAAATAAATCCCCAAATTAACGGAATTTGCCAATAAAGGAATAGCTACGAAGTCCCTAGAAGAAATTGGTAAAATGTAAGTTATTAATCTTCCATAAAACTATTGGCCAGCAGCCGACTCAAGTTACGTTTACTTAGCCTGCCACCTGTCGATCGATTTTGGAATTAATTTACAAATAATGAAAAACTCGCTCTGAGAGAAACTTAACCTATAATATTTCACTAAAAGATTAATCTCGTATTTCTGTGGAATAAAATATATCTAAAACTCTAATTACTAGAAAAATTGAAACAAACAAAGAAGATAATGGTTATTTTAAAAAATGCATTTAGCAGTTTATTTAATACTTTGTATTGCCTTATAAAATGGCTGTGAGTTAATTATTTAAAGTTTAATTGAAAGTGATTTGTTTTTAAAGTTTTTTCTTTACGTAAACAAAGCGGGCGAGGGTACTTGTTTATTCAGGCAATAATCGGTTTAACTTTTGCCCGGATCTAAGTGGTTGAAAATCCTGTTGGTGAACAAAATATAAAATAATACAAATAAATACAAATAATATACATAAATTAATACAAAGCAATAACGCGCCATCTATATATAACGAATGAAGACATTAAGACGCGAATGTTTCTTTTCGCAAACAAATCAAACTTCTACTGTCCTTACTGCGATGAAAATAATATTGGCAGGGCTTGGCTCATCGATGGTGAACCCTCCCAGCGGTTTCGCCAATTTAATCTACCATACCGCTTCTTTAGAGCTCTAATACTGTGTTGAATCATTTTGATTTTATACATTTCGATTAATACGATATTTACGAACGGAAAAATAGGTCCAGGGTAGTCTAGTGGACATGCCATCTGCCCGGTAAGCGGAACACTGTGGGTTCGATTCCCATCCCTGGACATTTTTATTTTTCCGTTTATCATTACTCTTCACAATTCACCCTTTCATACTTCATTCCTAAGGTTAGAAATAATCGTTATTTCTCCTTAAAATAAATTTCGATTTTTCGTTTAAAAGAAACACATGCGGGATAATTTTCAAATGTCGTTTTACAAAAAAGTTGTTGTTGGAAACTGAATGCTACGACCTCTACTAGCGCTACCCTGGACTTATCATCAATACACTGTTTACATTTCTCGCCTATGTTTACTCTCTGAATGTTATTCGTTTTAACTTTCCCGTTTTAAATAGATCATAAAGGTTATTATCAAATAACCATCAAGGGCCTCATGCCTTCCTACATACTGTTTTTTTTATTATTATGCCTAGTACACGTGATACAGACCATGATAATCATGGTGGGTAGAAGTTGACCACTGCTTTTACTGTAAGTGCACCACATGTCTACACATGTGAAAAGCAGTTCGACTTTGCACTTACAAATGTGCCAGATCTTCGTTTGGTTACTCTCATTCGCTGGTGGGGTTGGGATTTTGCAATAATCGGGGGCCATGGAGCATTTTTTTTTTCAATTATAAAAAAGTGCCAAATGTGAGATTCTATCCCGGGTCGTAGCGGTCGAAAACCAATGGTTTAGACCATCCTTCCACCGACCCCCTCCTACATACTGTAAGTACCTGAACCTTACAACAGTAGTAAACGGTTAAGTTATATCTTCTGCCACTGAAATTTAATGCTTCAATGTTTAGCAGACGAATGTCATATAAAAAATCTTTCCTGGATATATTTTGTTGTTTCTTTTTCAAGTTAACGTGGCCTTGGTGAAGGGTAGTGATTGTTACTGCAGTTACTGTAAGTGTGACACAACATGTCTACACATATATTACCAGGCTATGATGGTGAGTAGATATTGTAGCTACTTTTACTGTGTATGACATCATATATATCTATACTTGTAGTACCAGCCCATAGTTGGAAATTTTATGACTACTTTTATTGCAGGTTTGACATCTCATTTTTGTTCAACGATTCCATAATTCCTCTCATAGGATGTTACGAAATTGAAGCAGCCCATGTTCACCTGAAGGCCATAGTATGACGATAAACAGATTAGAATTTGTCTGAATTTGCTGAAGCTGTTGTTGTGCCGTATATTCTCTCACCTGAAACTCTGTCTGCTGCACAGAGATGACTGACAGACACGTGGCAAACATAAGTATCCGCTCACTTCTTTCTCTAAATAGGAATCAGTCTGAATATGATCCGACTTAGGTAAAACCTACCATTCTGTTTTAGGTTCTCGCCGATGGTTTCTTGATTTAAAGATTTCCAGCTTACAATAAAGAAGCAAATCTCCTTTATTATCTGTTAAGAAGTTTGGATTCCTATTTAAATACAATGTTTTGATGAATTTTTAAAGGAGATAGAGAGCGTTCTGTATATTATATATCTTCCTCTTTCAATATAAATACCAATACCTTCAAAATATATTATTACATATTAATATGATTCATTAGTGCGTCATCTGTTATAAGAAATTCAAAATATTTTTGACGCGTTTGTTTCTTTGTGAATTAAAACAATTTCTTAACGTCCTTATTGTAATGATAAATTAATGGCCTGACTCATCGTAATTAAAACTACTGCCCTTACTGCTTTGATAAAATAATTGGAGGGCCTGTTCTTACTGCAAAGATGAAAATAATGATGAGCTAGGCCCTCCCTTTTTATTTTATCATTTCAGTAAGGGCATTAGAAAATTGTTTTAATTAAAAAAAGAATCATACACGCGTTGAAAATAGATCAAATTTCTTATAATATGAATATATATACAGATTGTAACTATAAACAGAATATATAGTAACAAATGAAAATATCAAGGCGTGAATGTTTCTTTTCACAAATAAATCAAACTTCTACAGTCCTTACTGCAATGAAAAAATATTGGGAGGGCTTGGCTTATCAGTGGTGAACCCTCCCAGTGATTTCGCCAATTTAATATACCAGACTACTTCTTAGAACTCTAATGCTGTATTGGATCATTCTGCTTATATATGCTAAACTGAAAAGTAGAATCTTAGAAATGACATTTAAGCAAACTATGGACATATGCTTTTAGGGCAGTAGAATTTCATTTAAATGTTTGAATAGAGCAAGGCTTTCCGCAAACAATAAGGACAAGGCCAGTTACGCATAAATTAATTCCAAACAATAACGCGCAATATATATAAACAAATGAAAATAAAAACACGCGATTGTTTTCTTTCACAAATATATCAAATACTGTCCTTACTTCGATGAAAAAACATTTTAATATTAGACGATATAGTATATCGATATTTTTATTCAGCAAGGAAATTTAGAGAAGGTAGTTGAGACCGACACGATGACATGTCCGCCAGGAGTTCTGTGTAATTCACCTGGTACCAGTAGATATGTGGAGTTTAGCGACGGAGACCCGTCCAGTTGGGACAATTAGAGAGCAGCAAAGAATATAAAATGTTGTCACATGAGACACAAGGTTTTAATTTAGAATGTCGCGAAACATTTAATTAAAATTCTTTTTGTTTGCAGTCGGAGGTAAAAACTAATGTTCTTCCCCACCGCAGTTAGAGCTGTTACAAAATTGTAAACTACGCTGTACACCACCGTTTGTGGAAAAAAGAGTATGATGTGGTGTCTGTATCATCACGTGTAATTGTGAAGTCTCCAGTACTATGTGTGGTATTGTAGTGTTTTAAGTAGGTAAGTGGTATTGAGGTGTCTGCTATACTATATGATATTGAGGTATCTGTAGTAACATGTGGTATTGTAGTGTCTACAAAACTAAGTAGAATTGCGATATCTTCAGTACCATGTAGTATTGTGATGCCTTCTGTGTAGTACTGTGTCTTATTGTGGTGTTTTCAGTAGGTGAGTGTATTATGTTGTCTGCAGCTCCATGTGGTGTTGTGTTGTCTGAAGTACCGTGTGGTATTGTGGTATGTGAAACACCAAGCGGAGGTATTGTGGTCTCTGAAGTACCGTGTGCCATTGTGGTATATGAAACACCGAGCGGAGGTATTGTGGTGTATGTAACACTAAGTGGTATTGTGGCATGTTAAACACCAAGCGGAGGTATTGTGGTGTCTGAAGCAGCACTAAGTGGTATTTCAGTATGTGAAACACCAAGCGGAGGTATTGTGGTGTCTGAAGCAGCACTAAGTGGTATTTCAGTATTTGAAATACCAAGCGGAGGTATTGTGGTATCTGAAGCAGCACTAAGTGGTATTGTGGCATGTTAAACACCGAGCGGAGGTATTGTGGTGTATGTAACACTAAGTGGTATTTCAGTATGTGAAACACCAAGCGGAGGTATTGTGGTGTCTGAAGCAGCACTAAGTGGTATTTCAGTATGTGAAACACCAAGCGCAGGTATTGTGGTGTCTGAAGCAGCACTAAGTGGTATTGTGGCATGTTAAATACCAAGCGGAGGTATTGTGGTGTCTGAAGCAGCACTAAGTGGTATTGTGGTATGTGAAACACCAAGCGGAGGTATTGTGGTGTCTGAAGCAGCACAAATGGTATTGTGGTATGTGAAATACCAAGCGGAGGTATTGTGGTGTCTGAAGCAGCACTAAGTGATATTTCAGTATGTAAAACACCAAGCGGAGGTATTGTGGTGTCTGAAGCAGCACTAGGTGGTATTATTATGTCTGCAGTACTAAGTGGTGTTGTGGTATGTGAAACACCACCAAGCGGAGGTATTGTAATATGTGTAACCGCACTAAGTAGTTTATTCAGCAAAGAGTAGCATTGCGATGTCTGCGGCACGGTTGGATGTATTGCGGGGTCCTCAGTGACAAATGACGATATTGTGGCGACAGTTTGTGTATAATGGATACATCAGTGAATGGGATAGCTGTTATAACTCTATAGGGTTTCGACCATGTCTCAAACTTTTATTTTTTATTCTTTATCCCTTGAAAGCGGCAGGTTTCAGCACAATAGCTTTCTGAACAAATGATTTGCTGACATTAAAATACGTACAAATTTAGAATAGGAACCTAAACAATTTTTGTGTGTGTGATTGAAAAATATACCGTATCGACGTTCCAATAAAACAATCTAAAGAAACTTTCTAACTTCAAGTAAGAACTAGTGTAATCAAAGATATCACTTTTCATCGAAACAAAATAAAATCCAGGACTCAAAAAATGAAATCTATAAAGAGAAAAGGGATATTTTCTCGAAGTCCGTGTAAATAGGGATTAGGGCGGGTGGAAGCTTTAGGCCGCTAGGCTGGGGTTTAGCCGGCTTTATCGGGAATAAATATTTTTAAAGATTTCGACTCTCAATGTTTATTTAGGCTGATATTTTGTCTCCAGAATATCTGAGTTTTTGAATTTATTCCGTTTTGAAACAAAGGGCTCACTTCTGTGTGTTTCCACGACTTGAATAGTCAATGTGGCGAGAAGGGAGAGAGACACTTTCTGTACACTTCGACACCTCTTTATTAACTCATTCTATGAGGTAAACACATCATTTATCTTTCGAACGTTCTGATTCATTTGTTTTGAAGCTGTTTAGTTGATGAAAGTACGTGTACTTTAATTGATCTGAATTGTTTCACCGTCCTGGGGGGTTGGCTTCATGTCAATATTCGATGGGTCCATATCAAGGCTATAAGTGACACCAAAGCGAGTAATCATAAAACAATTTTATTCAACAAAAAATATGTACACATTTCGCCAGAATCAATATACAACTAATATACAATATATATATATATACAAATAAACAATTTACAAATAAAATTGTGACTAATCGTCATGTAACTGATGATGATTCACCGAGGAGGTCACCACAGATTCTTCTGTGACATTATATTTAACTTTTTTTCAGCTTTTTTTATTTTTCTAAAGACTTTCAAAACGTGTGACCCAACATTGAGCGTTTATATATGTGACTATGATAGATGTGACCCAACAATGGATGTGCCTATATATGTAAATAGGATAGATGTGACCCAACAATGGATGTGCCTATATATGTAAATAGGATAGATGTGGCTCAACAATGGATGTGCCTATATATGTAAATAGGATAGATGTGGCTCAAAACTCGATGTGTATATATGTAAATAGGATAGATATGGCCCGACAATGGATGCGTGAATAATGTCAAATAGGATAGATATGGCCCAGTATTGCTTATATAAAGGACTAAAGCAGGGGAATTATGAAAAAGGTCAATGAAATTGAAAATAATTTATTTAAAGTTACTATTGTGATATATTTGAAGACTGACATAGTAGTAGTTAAAATGACAAAGTTTTGGTTTATTCAGCGTAGGCTCTCCATTATTAGCAACGATAGACTCAAAGAGAGTTCGGGGGAAAAGCACAGGCCTTACCGGAGTTATGCGCTTCCATTTGGGTCATCACCGTGGGAATCACAACCTTTACAGACTGAGCGGTGTTGTGTGGAGCTTTGTTGACATCTCTCTCAACAATTCCTCATACATAGTGGCCGAAGGGGTTGCAGTCTGGAGTGTTAGGGGGATAAATATCAGGATTCCAGTGGCTGGACGTTGTCAGCCATGACTGTGTCTTTTTTTTGGCTCGTGGGATAAATCTGACTCATGTTGGGGGGGCACAATTTCTTCCTCTGGCCATCATGTCCATCTAAGGCTTTAAGGACAATTAACATTAAACCCTGCTCAAAGAAAGCTACCGATGACGACAAGTACCACTACGAAAGTAGAGTAGCTCTGAAGGGTCTTTACATATCCTGGGATTCCCCATTTGGTCCTGGCCAAAGATCTTTACTTCAGAGAAGAACCTCAGTATCCCATAGTATCCTTGTTTCAGGTTGTTGATGAGGGAAGTGGTCTTTACATTTCTGTTTTCATTCTTAGTCTCAGTCAGCATACTAACTTTTCCGAAGGGAATAGAACTTATGACCAAGGATCTCACGGACAGTTCTGATAATTGCCATAGAGTTCACGCTTATCTTACTGGCTATGGTCTTCATGTTTTTACAAGGTCTCCATCAAGGTACAAATTACTTAAGTATTTTTATGAGGGTAGTATCTGAGTAACTTGAGTTCTATTGGCGATATTTTGTACCGTGTTTTCTCCAGTAGAAGGGCTTTCATACCCGAAAGCTTTAGATTTGAGTTAACATTTTAAATAGAAACCTATCCCTGGAAGATGATGTTTTCACTTTAATATTGATACAAGGAATTATTTTATTAAATTATTGTTTGTTTATAATGAGAAAAAATCTTGGAATCCAATACACGACGGATGTGAAGCTTCAGGCCAAGTGTCCGCCGTTGAAGGTAAACCTGGCTGCATTCACCTGTAGTTTAATCAACGCCACTTTATGGGACGGGAAACTTACTTAATCCATTGAGCTAGGAATTTCCTGTCCCGCTCCACCATTGGTGCCGTTGTAGGTTGATCTTCATTGGGGAGCAGAGCATCTCTGTAGTGAAATAAAGCATCGAGGGGTAATACGTTTAAAATATCAATTATAGGAATGTATATTGGACGTCCTCTTTAGGGTCATACAAAGTCTATGTAAACCTATTCCTAAATACACCCATGTGCAACTGCCTCTAAACATTGCACGAGCCTTATTATGCACATAAATCTAAACTCTCATTAAATTAATTCTATGTATAAAATTACCTAAGCGTAAATGTTTTTTTAGGATACTTTTAAAAAAAGATCAAAAGTTTATTTTTAATGATATTAAATAATATGCGAAAATTTTCTTATTTATTGTCACGTGACGTCAGCATTTTATTTGTAAATATTTTGTTGAGATATCTCTCAGTTTTTTTTTTAAGATTGAAAAGCCAGGATAGTGTAACAATATCAGAACTACGTGAAAACCTTCTCCATTGAATATTTAAAAATAGAAATGAAAATTAAGGAGAAAAGATTTTTATTCAGATAAACGTATGACAAGCTTTCGGGCAGTCACGCCCTTCAACAGGTAGCAAACTAAGGTAACCAAAGACTTTATATAGGAATCTACTAGAGGTATATTTGCATATGTGATGTATATAGTACGGCGAAAATACAATTCAGGTTAAAATTTTGCATATCTAAATTATTGATATATAACAACTACGTAAGTATGATAATCGTGAAAAATGTTAAAAAATTAAAAAACGATACAAATTGCAGAACGGCTATGGTAAAACATGAATCCGGGAAGTAACCTGAATCGGCGCTAAAAGACTATCAACTGTTCAACCCGCCATCAGCGACCACACCACCAATAGACGGGGGGGAGGTTTATCCGTTTTTAAATTACTACATATATCATGGTATTGGGCAGGTAAATCAATATGACGGTTAATACTGTTTTTGGAAATGGATAAAATGGCTTCTATGATTAATCTTTGGTGTTTACTGGGAATGTTGGTGTATAGGGTGGTGGGAGAAGCTAAATTGAAAGAATGGCCAGTATTAAGTGTGTGTTCGTATATGAGGGATCTGCTATCTTTATTGTTGATACATCTACCATGTTCGATCATCCTGACGGCCACGGACCTACCGGTCTCACCCACGTAGGTTGCACTACAATCGCTGCATGAGACCGAGTAGACCGAGCCACCGGACGATCGAACACTGGTAGGTCTCTGTATGCGGGTAATGGGGTGTCTAAGAATGGTGGCCAGGCTTTTATTATTTTTAAAATAGGTATTGAGGCCATGGGATTTAAGCATGCGGGCTATGGTAGTGAATTGTGGTGAATAGGGCAAAATGCAGGTATTTCTATGAGGTGTAAGGGGTTTCAAAATAGCAGGGTTTTGAAACCCCTTACACCTCATAGAAATACCTGCATTTTGCCCTATTCACCACAATCCACTACCATAGCCCGCATGCTTAAATCCCATGGCATCAATACCTATTTTAAAAATAATAAAAGCCTGGCCACCATTCTTAGACACCCCATTACCCGCATACAGAGACCTACCAGTGTTCGATCGTCCGGTGGCTCGGTCTACTCGGTCTCATGCAGCGATTGTAGTGCAACCTACGTGGGTGAGACCGGTAGGTCCGTGGCCGTCAGGATGATCGAACATGGTAGATGTATCAACAATAAAGATAGCAGATCCCTCATATACGAACACACACTTAATACTGGCCATTCTTTCAATTTAGCTTCTCCCACCACCCTATACACCAACATTCCCAGTAAACACCAAAGATTAATCATAGAAGCCATTTTATCCATTTCCAAAAACAGTATTAACCGTCATATTGATTTACCTGCCCAATACCATGATATATGTAGTAATTTAAAAACGGATAAACCTCCCCCCCGTCTATTGGTGGTGTGGTCGCTGATGGCGGGTTGAACAGTTGATAGTCTTTTAGCGCCGATTCAGGTTACTTCCCGGATTCATGTTTTACCATAGCCGTTCTGCAATTTGTATCGTTTTTTAAGTTTTTTAATTTTTTAACATTTCACGATTAGCATGCTTACGTAGTTGTTATATATCAATAATTTAGATATGCAAAATTTTAACCTGAATTGTATTTTCGCCGTACTATATACATCACATATGCAAATATACCTCTAGTAGATTCCTATATAAAGTCTTTGGTTACCTTAGTTTGCTACCTGTTGAAGGGCGTGACTGCCCGAAAGCTTGTCATACGTTTATCTGAATAAAAATCTTTTCTCCTTAATTTTCATTTCTATTTTTAAGTGTAACAATATATTGATATAAAAGTATTTTTTTAATGATCAAAATATATATGAAAACTTTTTGTGCAAAATTTCCAAAACGACTTTACTAATCAGATTATGAAGTAAACCCATTTTTGAACTATAACGGGGCAAGTGTGATGTTTGGTAGGAAAAAAATAATATAAAGCTAGTCGCTGTGTTCGAAGACTCTCTCTCTCTCTTTAATACTGATTTCTTGTGACCTTGGTATTTTGTGTGCGCGTAAATGGAAATTATTATTATTATAAATATAAAATATAGTTGTAAAACGAAAATTGCAATTATACCGCGAATGTTTCTTTTAAACAAAAATCGAAATTTATTTTAAAGAGAAATAACAACTATTTCTAACTTTAATTACTTTATTTCTCGCCCCTGGACACTTTTATTTTTCCGTTCGCCATTACTCTTCATATTTTCACCCTTTCATACTTCATCCTTAAAGTTAGAAATAGTCGTTATTTCTCTTTAAAATAAATTTCGATTTTTGTTTAAAAGAAACATTCGCGGTATAATTGCAATTTTCGTTTTACAATCATCAGCCGCGTTATATTGTATTATAAAATATAGTTGTTATCGAATGAAGTTAAGTTACAAATACTCTTTCAAATTCAAATAGACATGTTTAATAGTTTGGAGATTGTTAGATAAAACTCATCCACAGGAATAGATAAATTTACCAACAGTTATGGGTTATACTGAAGGGGCTACGACAGCAGGCGAAGTTATGGATGGGGATATGCCGCAAGTAAACCTCACTCACCAGGTGAATGGAATTATGTAGAGAATAGTTGTGTGTGTGGATCAAAATCGGAATATACATATGTATAATTTTTAAATTGGAACTTTATTCCAACATTTAAAAAATACAATTTTATAATAGTTCTCGGAGTCCGCTAACCAAGAAGTTGTCGTAGGTAATCAATGAGAAGAGGAAAAATATTTGTACATAATGGATGAGCAACTACGTACCATCGCACTGGTTGTTTTGAAATATGTTTTAATACATTTGTATTGCGTTCTATATGAATCTGAAATATAATTTAATACTGCGCAATCTCTGTTATTAAAGAAACTGCATGTCTTTCATGAACACCATAGATAACCTTTGTCTATGTTATGGTGTTTAAAGGTTGGAGGATAGGAGGTGGTGTTGGTTTAACTATCCTAAGACGTTCAGAAATCCACGTGAATCTGTGGGGGACTGAAATATGTGCGGTGAAATATGAAAAATAATTTCGACTTTTTCCATCCTGAAAATGAGAAAATATTTAGGTCGGTAAAGGGAAGTCATTCAGCTAAATATTCTCTCTTGGGATATTTCTTCTGGATGCGATGATGAGTTAATGTATCAAGGAACGACCCGTGGGGGTAATTCTGTACTCGGAGTGTACGGTGGAGATGACAGTCTATAGTTTATTTGGTATTGTTCGGCGATGCCTGAGAATACATAGTTAAAGACACCCTTACGCCCCAGAAGATTCTAATCTATCGAGAAAAGAAACTGAGGAAATCTAAGGAAGAAGATACAAGAGTACGTGTAGATTTAATGTCAATAGTGATAAGTTAGACCCATACTTGCGTAGACACATTGTGAGGATAATATAACGTCGAGAAACGCCGCTATCAACTCACTTGCAACACAAATCTATGCAAACAGGTTAAGAGAGATGTCACTTCCCGTCATTGTCACTATACCCGGAATAAAATTACACCAATAAACATACAGAGAATCTAAACCGAAGAGAAATATACAAATAAAAGTGTCAAGAATGTATAAATATATAATATAGTGCGTGATTCTATGGATGATATGAATATTGGTATATATATTTAGAGGATTTTATCTATGAAATAAAGGACATTCCTCCTGTCAAAATGTACTCTAGAATCTATCTAGAGGCTGTCTCCGTCAAACTAGTAGACTCAGGTCGGTGACAAAGCCAATAAACTTACCACTTTACTAGATGAACATCTCTTTGGAAAATTCTGAAGATTTCATTTGATCATATGTGAAAAAAGGCATCTCTTTATTGTGCAACTGAAAGTTTCTGATGTCTTGCGCAATCTATCGGAATAAATTCAGTTGCATAAGGAGATGCCTTTTTTCTTTTCTTAATTTATGAACCTTATCCCAGTATAATATCACATTTGTACTATTTTTCAAATTAATTGTTATCAAAATTTTTAAAATGGATCTCTTTATGTTTTAAAAAATGAATTTTTAGTCATTTACAGAACTCGAATTAATTTCAATACAGAGCAAATTCATAAAAGTTTAAAATAAGGTATTCCAAAATATTTATGCGCTAAAAATTATTTATTTTGAGATTCTATATAAACCAAAGAAAAAAATATCTCTCTCTCTCTCTCTCTCTCGTGATAAAAATTTTAATAAAAATAATAGATTCACGTATTAACAATTTCTACACATCTCCAACAGAACGTTAAAAGTGAGATGCAATATAGATTTAGCTGATATCTTCCATCCACTTACAAAAAGGTGTCAAAACAGATGTTCCCACCGGTGTTATGGGGCGACCAACAACAATGAATGGGGAAAATAAATCGCAGACGACTACGGGATTTCTGCTGATGCCAAAAAAAGACGAACGTTTAAAATTCCATTAAGGATTGATTTTTTTTTTGTTTTACCGAGAGCGCAGACAACCTGGAGAATTGATTAAGTTTATATTTTATTTGTTACTTCCATTTTTTTTGGAAATGGATCTTGACATAAGTAAATTACACATCACTTTGTTATATTCATAAAGATATCGTGATATCAGAATTTATTCCCAAGCGTGTTAGGAAGTTTAGCTTATATATTAAGTGTATCCCAAAAGTTCGTTTTTTCTTATTACTTGGCGAATAATATTATTAGGGCGAATACATATAATATATAATTCATAATACAATTACTTTATACATAATATAAAGACATTATACATAATGTCAAATTATATTGTAGCGTTGAAATTAAGTCTTTGTATATCTGAAGATGTGAAAGTATTTATTGATGACGTCAGTACGACTAGTCGACAAATATTAACAAATCAACCAAACTATCTACAGCTAGAGAATATTGAACAAGCAAGCGAGGTAACTAAATGATGATTTAACAAACGTAGAGTAAAACGATATTTAAAAATTATCCCAATGAGTTTCTTTTCAATGAAAAATCAAAATTTATTTAAAGGAGAAATAACGATTATTTCTAACCTTAAGGATGAGGTATGAAAGGATGAATTTTGAAGAGTAATGATAAACGGAAAAATAAAAGTGTCCAGGGATGGGAATCGAACCCACAGTGTTCCGCTTACCGGGCAGATGCCATGTATACTAGGCTACCATGGACATATTTTTCCGTTCGTAAATAATACATAAAGTAATTTATAATACAATATAATATAATGCGGCTTGTGATTGTAAAACGACATTTAAAAATTATCCCGCATGAGTTTTCTTTTCTTTTCTTATAATCTGTTGAATATTTTCATTGAATAATATTAAATTAAATGATTAATTATTTCTTCGCCACAATATTATGGCAGATAACATTGGTATTTCCATTTTTTGTAAATGTTTACGAACTCTTTTGGGACAACTTTTTAATAAATAAGAAATACATCTCAATAAGCTGTGGATGTCAGTAACCTCGATTACCATAACAGAAGACCTTTAAACAGATGTTTATAAAGTTTCTTTGAAAATCTTAGATTTTATTTTTGACTCGTTTAATAAAATGACAGAAACATCTGCCACACAGAGAAAGCGCAAAGAAAGAATTTACATACAGAACAATAAAATCTGTCCAGGTATAATCATCTAACAAACGTATTTGCATATTAACATATACAGTGATGTAATTAATTAATAATCTTCTTAAAAAAAACAGAAAATAAATCTTGGAAACTAGTACAAAAACATCTGAATTAAACTACAATTGTACTCCGTTTGCGCATAATTAATTTTTAATTTTTCTACATCGCTGCATTTTTAGTTTTAACTCATTTGTAAAAATGTCTATTTTACATATTGTCACTGAATAATCTGTGGTAGCCTACTCGGTGACATCATCACCAATCACATGATGCCACGTCACCATCTTATTTTTAAAATAGTTTTTGTCTTAGTTGGTTTTGTTCTGGCAAATTTTGTAAATACTATCCTTGTTATATAAAACTAGCCGAATGACCCGGGCAACGCCCGTGTTTAACCGACTGTAGATGTTACAACGGTGATCCTTAGGTCGCTGGTTCAAATCCGGCTCGAGGGAGCCTGCGAGCACGTGACCTCCCTGTGCGCGCGCATCCGTGACAGAGGCCGATGAGGAAAGACGGTCGTGACTATATATAGGGATATTTTTTTTATGATTACTCGTTCTGATCTCACTTATAACCTTGATATGGAACCATCGAATATTGACATGAAGACAAGACTCCAGGACGCGGTGCAACATTACATCTTTATAAATTAACCAGCTTAAACACCTGTTTGTGGTAAATTGGACCGATTCCATAACCTATCTTGTAGGATGTTATGAAATCAAAGCCGTCTCTGTACTGATGAGAGTCATAAACTGACACCGTGGTATACAGGTTGGCTTTTTGTCTAAATTAGCTAAAACTGGCTCATTCTTTATCGCCACTAGTAAGTTCTTTACAAAGATGATGCACAATGCCATCGTTCTGATGTACAATTAAGGGGGAGAGGTGCCTCTTTTGGTACATACAAGTATACTTGAATATACTTGTTTATTCTTATGTTTTAAAATATTCTTGTCTTATTTCGTTTAAATATATATTCAAATAATATATCTCATATATTAAATTGTTTTTCTTGTAATGTTCATTAGAATTACACCTGAGCCGAGAGGTTTGAGAGCTTGTGCCTTATATTGGTATATATATATAGGGATTTCATCTATAAAATAAAGGACACTCCTCCTGTCAAAATATACTCTAGAATCTATCTAGAGGTCGTCTCCGTCAAACTAGCAAACTCAGGTCGGTGACAAAGCCAAGAAACTTACCACCTTTCTAGATGAACATCTCTTTGGAAAATTCTGAAGATTTCATTATCGTTAAAACATTATCGAAATTCGAAAAAACTTTTCTCTTTCGCTCTTATGCGTTCTGCTATATCAAATATTACATTTCCATTTGAGTTGCGTCTGGCTGGTTCTCCCGATTGTTCTCTTCCGCTCCACGGAAAAAAAAGGAATGAGAGGTACATAGGAAAATATTGATCCGGGTGACTAGAGCTGTCAATCTAGAGGTTCACCTCTCCCCACAGTTTAAACCTCAGTTTACCCAGGGGATATCTATTGGCCATTTTATGGTTTCATTAAATCTTTCCAGATAGGTCCGAGAATAGACTGACACAACTGGGGGAAAAAAGCCGTAAAAAACAACAGATTTTGTCGCGCAATTTGGAAAGAGGAAATTGCTCTCAGCACTTAATGGCAGGAAGATAAAGGGGGCGCTGATTACGGCAATTAATACTAGGTGATTAACTATTGTACTACACACTCTTCTTTGGCATTTACTGCCGTGGGATAACTGCTGAATTATTTCTGTTTGTGGGTTTAAATTTTACCCTAATCTATACTCATTAGTTTACTATGTAGTAGAGATAAGTGTTTTTTGAACGGTGTGCCACAAAAACAACCGTTAAATATTGATATGTCAACATTTCGTAAAGCCGCTGATATGAATATCTTTCAGGCCAGTAATTGGCTGCCTGGTCGTTTATTAAAAATTGTTGTTTGAATTTGTCGAGTCCACACACACTAAGCCATGTAGCAAGCAGCTGGGGAGATGTTCTCGGGAGCGAATTTTGGCTTTAGTGACTTTTCAGAGTGAGACAACTTTAAAACATGTCTCACTTGTCAAAAATGACAACTCGCGTGGATTCAGTCCGCTGTACGCTAAACGGCACGCCACATAGTTAACAAAAAATCTTTCTGTTTTCAAAATATTGATTGAAACTTTGAACATAAAGTTTTGCAGCCGCGATCTTGTAGACAAGATCTCGAAAAGGAATCTTCACAACAAGGCCTGAACAAGACTCGATAGGATCCGATTGCGATGACAATATATTATAAAAGAATATCTCAAATTAAGAGTCTAGATTATATATTTACATCACTACTCTGTGAAGCCTCTAGGTGTCTTTTCGAATATGTTTTCAATTGTATCAAAAATAATTATACAACAAATATGTATCTGTGGTTTGAATACTGTGTGTTATGTCAGGTCAAGTCTTTATGATCTTTTAAAAGATAGTTGCCTATCAAATGGATCCCTCGTGGGAAGTTCTACTGTATATAGTGGTAAGTAAATTTTTTTAATTCAAAATTAAATACATGTAAATATATAGGAGAGAGATATTGGAGGTCCATTCAGAGGAGGAGCATGTTTGAACATCTTGTCCGGCACTCGGAGTGGATAAGAGTATTGCTGGAAAAGAGGACCAAGAAGAGAAGGATGGAGATTCAGAGACAAATGATTCCATCAAAATATTATCAAGAAATGGAGCTCTGAGACGACAAGAATAACTGTCCATCAACCTATGTGGGTTGAAGAGAAATATAATTAAAGCGAAGTCTTTTCTCCGTATTAAAATTCTCTCTCCTTCCTATATTTAATATATTTACTCTCGTATTGGGATGACTACCCTCACAGACAACATTTCCCATCTGACCTTATTTCTTCTTAGCTATTTATACGAACTCTTTTTAATTATTTTATCGCCTCACACACAAAATGAATTTTTATGATGGATTTGATTCCTATTTGTATCAATATTGCTGTATTCGGTAAACAATTAAAGCAATGGTGAAATGTGAAATTCGTCTTTTATATATAAAAAAATAAGAATTGAATATTTCCATTCTCTACACACATTCAGATTGTGTATTGTTCACCTACTGGATGCTATATTTATGGCGAACTAAACAACTTAGTCCCTATTTCTGCTCCGCGCTTATGGAATTGAAGACTTGGGGAGATGGCGTCGACCTTTCATATTAAATCTTACTTTTCCTTATCTATATATATAAAATTGAATGTCTGTGTGTGTGTGTCTGTGTGTGTGTGTATCTGTGTGTCCTCTATGGATTCAAAAACCATACATCCAATCGCCGTGAAATTTTGGGATATTATTAGGTGTATCTCCGGAAAGGTTTACGAAAAATAATTTCTTGAATATCTTTAATATCCTTAGAGTTATTTGCAGATTATTATTATTTGCTGTGCGGGAAAGCCTCGCGGGAGCTTGCCCAAGATGACCTCCGGGAACTTCGTCCATCTTCCATAAACGACCATGAATTTATTCAACCTTATCGAGTATTTTTCAAGGGATCGGGAAAAAATGTTCACTAGATAAAACGATGATTTTGTAATGTAGAAAATTATGAAAGACAAAATTCAGGATTCAAAAACCATACCTCCAATCGCCGTGAAATTTTGGGATATTATTAGGTGTATCTCCGGAAAGGTTTACGAAAAATAATTTCTTGAATATCTTTAATATCCTTAGAGTTATTTGCAGATTATTATTATTTGCTGTGCGGGAAAACCTCGCGGGAGCTTGCCCAAGATGACCTCCGGGAACTTCGTTCATCTTCCATAAACGACCATGAATTTATTCAACCTTATCGAGTATTTTTCAAGGGACCGGGAAAAAATGTTCACTAGATAAAACGATGATTTTGTAATGTTGAAAATAATGAACGACAAAATTCAGGATGACACGGCACACAGGGACCGGGAAAAAATGTTCACTTTATCGAGAGATTCAAATATACGAGTTTCAAATTATCAAAATATATCTTTTTTCTTATAGGTTTATAGAGAATTTTTAGCCGCTAGGTGGCCGATCTGGCTGGACGTGCGTCATCTCGCTCCGCAAGTTTCGGTAAACACTGCCTAAATTTCTTAATTTATTTTCTAAATGCTTATGTTGAAATGTTTTAAATCGGTTTATTGTTTTGCTATTTAATTTTACCTTGCTTTTTTTTATATAGTTCGAATTGTTTCTCTTTTGATTAAATATGAATTCTATGGTTAGGTTACTAAATTTGAAACTGGATGAAATTTTTGCATACTTTGAGAATAAATTTCAACAAAATCAAAAAAATTTGACTAAAAATGATTTATCATATCTTTCGACTATGTTAAAACAAACGAAAGATGGAATTTCTTCTATGGTTGAATCGGATAACGAGAATCTTTTGGCACAGATGAAGGAAACCGTCGGCAACATAGTGGAAGAGAAGCTCGGTGATATTCAAAGCGTGATCTCCTCGAAAGGATTATCTTATGCCCAAGTTACACAGAGAGATCATACACAGAAATTTATTGAGGAAAGACAACGGACCTTAAACACTGAAGCTACACTGCTCGCAGTTCCTCTAAATAATGAGCCTATTAACAACATAGCTCAGGCAATTTCAACTAATATAAAAAAGTTACGAGAAAACGGTAGTGGGATACGAATTAATAAAATTATTAACACCAAAAATGCAGTAGTAATAAAAACTCCTAGCGACGAAGAGGCTAAACACTTGTTAAAGGAACTGAGCATGGCGGCGGAATTGAAAGCAAATAGTAAAATTTTTACCCCGCAACCTAGAGACCCAACAATTATTATAAAAAATGTCAGTAAATTAACGGAAGTTAATAATTTAATACCAATCATATGTACCATGAATCCTGAGTTGAGTGGACTAGAGAATGAAATCCGAGTGCTGTTCCCCATGAAATCCAATACCTCTCACCACAATGTAGTGCTGCGAGTTTCTCCACGAGTGTATCAAACCTTAAGGAAGAAGGGTAATTTTATCTATACCGACTGTGAGAGATGCATATACACGACAAAGTATTAGTTAGGCAGTGCCAGAAATGTTTTGAGTTTAATCCAAGACATAAAATCAGCGAATGCTCCCATGAAAAGATTTGCCTAATATGCGGCGCGGCGGGAAATCATGAGTGTTCGCGTAAACAAAAATGTTTCAACTGCGCTAAACACCCGAGGTACAAGAATGGAAGGTCTCTTGATCACAAGGCGAACTCCAGCGAATGTCCCCTGTACAAAACCCAGATGGAAATAGTAATACAAAGAACTCAATACCATTCAGATGAATGATAACAATATCAGATGTATACAATTTAATGCAAGGAAAAGTATGATGGCAACTAGTGAGTTAGGGTGTGACAATCGCAGACGATCTTCCTGACATCATATTTCTACAAGAACCATACATGTGCAATGATACAGTGAAATTTGGCAAGAATTCACGAATAGTATAATTCTAGCACAGATAGGCAAATTTATACTGCTACTATTATTTTGAACCGCAACATAATATATGAGAAAATTAACAGGTTTACAAATTCCTTCTGTACAGCGATCTCTCTCTATTTCAACGGGAAAAGAATAGTTATTGCCAATATCTATATACACCCAAACTCAATGGCTGCATTTCATATCCAATTCATCTCAGAAATACTTGAGGCCTTTGGTCAACTCCCAATTATCCTTTGTGGAGATTTCAATTCAAGACATCCACTCTGGTTCGATTCAACGACAAATAAAAACGGATACATTCTAAAGTCTATTATCGAGGAGCAGAATCTATTTGTTCATAATCTTAAAATCCCAACTTGCAGAAATGCTAGCATAATCGACTTGACAATTTCTAATAAACATTCCATTGGTCTTATACATAACTGGAGAACCTCAGCACTTTCTGTTACCTCAGACCATTTGGCATACTTTTTGATATCTTCAATATGATAAACTTGGCAAACAATAATAGACAGACATCGACATGGAAATTCAGAGAAAAATCGGCGAATTGGACCAAATTTGCTGAGAGTATTTCGCCTTCGGATTTACTGGATTTAAATTCAGCTTCTAAGCACATTGTCAATTGTGAAGATATTGATAATGTGGTAAACAAATTGACAAATTTAGTAATTGAAGCTGCATACTCTTCTCTCGACGTCAAGCATCACACCTCTATAAACACGACTACTTCCAAAAATTGGTGGAATAAAGAGCTTCAACAATTAAAAGAACATTTACATTATCTCAGGAATTTGTATTATAGAGGGGGTAACCTGAATCCGAGTATTTACAGAGCGGCAAGAAATAAATACTTAAGAGCCATCAATAGAGCAAAAAAGACGTCGTGGAAAATATTTATTGAAGAAAATGAGTCTACGAATGCTTTCGGGAATGCATACAGGATTTTTAAACGATTAAGATCGGCCGATATTCAAGTGGGCATACCATTACTGAATAAAAACTGCAGAATGCATGAGAGAGCAAAAGATGAAGGAAATGCTAAACAGCATTTTTTCCTGATGATGATGTGCGGTTGGACAATGAAGAACACACTTTAATTAGAAATCACATCCCAAGTTTTACCAACAGGGAATCATTTTTATTACTGAAAAGGAAATAATGGATTTGTGCTCGAATCTTAATATCAGAAAGGCTCCTGGTCCAGATAACGTGAGTAATTATATGATTAAGCACTCATTATTATCAATCCTACCCAGTTTAGTAAAACTCTTTAATGAGTGTCTGGTGCTGGGTTACTATCCTGAAAGCTGGAAACATTCGGTATTAAAAATTATTACGAAACCGCAAAAAGCTGACTACGAAGCAATTAATAGCTATCGCCCCAATTTCACTAACATCAAATTTCTCAAAATATTTGAAACGATCATTAAAAATAAAATACTCAATTATTATAATCATAATAACTTACTGAGCCATAGACAACATGGATTTACGAAAAGAAAATCTACAATAACGGCATTGGACAAAATAACCGAGACCATACTGAAACACAAACAAAACGAATTGGTTGCATTGATCGCCATTGATATAAGTGGTGCATTTGATAATGCGTGGTGGCCTGCCTTAATAAAAAGAATGGACGAAGACCACGTCCAGCAGTTCTTATAAAAATTATCCAATCATTTTTAAATCGGAGAAGAAAAACAAGTCTCACCTTCTCGAATACAACAATTTCGAAATATTTATCAAAGGGATGTCCTCAAGGCGGACCATTATCACCTTTATTGTGGAATATAGTCCTGAATGATTTGTTGATCAACTTCGCATCCCCAAATTCTGAAATTATCTGTTATGCGGATGATGTTTCGATTGTTTGCTGGCACAAGACCATAGAAGGGTTAAAAAATGAAACAGAAAGAACTTTAAATTATGTAATACAATGGTGTACAAGAAATAAGCTAAAGCTAAGCCCGGAGAAAACCGGCTTAATACGTATGCACGGCAAACAAAATATTCCAATGGGAACTCCAAATTTCATAATAAAACCAGTGGAAGAGGTAAAAATTTTAGGTATAAAATTTTCTAATCACAGAATTAAGTCAAAAATTAACTTCACACCCCACTTAATGATATTCTTTGTAAAATCAACCGTATGAAAAATCTTTTATTTTCACTCTGTGGGAAGATGTGGGGATTGGATGCTAAAAAAGATTAATTTTATATAAAACTCTTTTCAGGCCAATACTAACCTATGGATCTGAAATATGGTATAAATTTATTAATAAAAGAAGTAAGCAAAGATTAAACTCTCAGCAATATCAGATTCTTCTTTGGGTAGTGAGAGCCTATAAAACGACCTCATCAAATTGTATTCATAGTTTGGCAAAAATACCTATTCTCACAGATCAAATAGAATCGTTGATAATAAAATACGATTTGGCCAATTTATCAAAAGAAGAAATTAATGTATTCAGACCGCATGCCCCGACTATAATTCATAACTACATAGAATCAAGAATGGCTGAAACAATAGCTAATACTAATGAAACATTCAGAAAATTTTTCCCATTTGGAATTCCTTTTTATTTTCGTCCGAATTTTTATAACTCACAGTTCGTCACGGGTCATGGTAATTTTGGAGAATTTCTGTCGAAAATCGGGGCAACGGATGATCCTAGCTGTTTCTGCGGAAAAGAAAACCAAGACTCAATGCATTTATTGATGGAATGTCCGATATTCCACAGCTACAGAAGTAATCATTTTTATCCCATCGAAGAGGTTTGCGAATTTGTATATAACAAAGACACTTATGTAAAATTCAATAATTTTTGTAAGTTCATTTTGGATTTTCTCTTCTGTTTAAGAAAACCATAGTTTCAGTTTTAATTGTGTTTTTAACCGGTTATTGTGTTGTATATACTGAATTGTATATAGGTTGCTAAAATAATTTATTTTGGATTTTCTCTTCTGTTTAAGAAAACCATCGTTTCAGTTTTAATTGTGTTTTTAGTCGGTTATTGAGTTGTATATAGGTTGATAAAATAATCCATTTTGGATTTTCTCTTCTGTTTTAGAGTGCCATCGTTTAAGTTTTATTATGTTTTTAGTCCGGTTATTAAATTGTATAAAATGAATTGTATATAATCTACTAAAATGTATTTAGGCGCAAGTATCCCGAGCTGGGATATCGCGTCCGATATGTCAAATAAAATAAATAGAGAATTGTTTTAACAAATGTTCGTTAGACAAACCTTTACTCGGGTAAAACCTCGGGCGAAGCCGGGTACGTCCGCTAGTTACTAATCTATATATATAAAATTGAATGTCTGTGTGTGTGTCTGTGTGTGTGTCCTCTATGGATTCAAAAACCATACATCCAATCGCCGTGAAATTTTGGGATATTATTAGGTGTATCCCCGGAAAGGTTTACGAAAAATAATATCTTGAATATCTTCAATATCCTTAGAGTTATTTGCAGATTTGTAGCTTTAACTCGCAAGCAGCGCCGCCATTGAGACAGAGATAGGCTTAGGTTTGCTGCTCCTGATGACCTTGGGTCTGCCCCACCCCGTGAGAGAATGGATTCGCCCGACCGCCGGCCGCCCACCGACCAATCAGGGCAGAGTTGGTGACACAGCTATGCCAAGTAGACAAGAAAAAAAGCCTCGCGGGAGCTTGCCCAAGATGACCTCCGGGAACTTCGTCCATCTTCCATAAACGACCATGAATTTATTCAACCTTATCGAGTATTTTTCAAGGGACCGGGAAAAAATGTTCACTAGATAAAACGATGATTTTGTAATGTAGAAAATTAGGAAAGACAAAATTCAGAATGACACGGCACACAGGGACCGGGAAAAAATGATCATTTTATCAGTTTCAAATTATCAAAATATATCTATTTCTTTTTATAAGTTTATAGAGAATTGTTTTTAAACAAATGTTCGTTAGACAGACCTTTACTCGGGTACCGATTAATATTGATTTTATTCAACTTATCGAGTATTTTCAAGGGACCGGGAAAAAATGTTCACTTTATCGAGAGATTCGTTAGACAAAACCTTTACTCGGGTAAAACACGGGCGAAGCCGGGTACATCCGCTAGTAATTGTATATAGTTGCGGAACTACTGTTTTCCTGTGCTGCTCTTTTCCTGATATTGCACCTTGTACGGAGATCTGTATAAGACTAATGTCCTAATAAAGGCTTTGTGTGTGTGTATTGTTCACCTATGGTCCCTTAACAGGTTTTTGTTGTCGTTTCTTTAAACAGAATAACTGTAATCGAAGATATTTATGGAATTTCTACAATTATAGAAGTATTTTTTTCATAGTTTCGTTAAACACCATTACTAAGAATAAACCTACAAGTTCAGACTATATAAAGCCGAATGAACAAACACTGGCTGCAATGCTCTTCACCTTCACCTTCCTCTTCACCCTATCTACGACTGTACGAACTTTGTAGAAGTGAGACATCGACTGCTCTCTGATCTAAATGATTTATCTCTCTTACATCAACCACTTTGTTTATTTAAATTTTATGAACTCTGTCGATTAATACGAAGTACATGTAAATTTGTAAACATTTAATAACAATTTTTATTTTTTTTTCCTCTGTAATAGGCTCAAATATTTCAATACCGCGCCTGGTTGATTATTAAATAAATATATAATAATAATAATAAAACACTAGCTGTATCTATCCGATGGATTGAATCATTGCAAAGTTCATCAGCGGAACCAAGTCTTCCACCAATTCTTTTTCATATCCAGTTTACTCTTTGTATGAATTCTTCTTTTGTTATAAAAATAAATATCTCGGGATAGTTCCATGAAGTGTAAAATAGGTTACTAGGAATAAACATCAAACTTATTTTAGCGAAGACTGAATCCGTTTTCTCGGGAGCTCCTCAGCTATGTCGAACGGCTACCATTGTAGATAAGAAATTTGATTTCTCAAATCAAATAAAACTCAAAATTCAATATTGCCTCAATCATTCCCTAAACTGCGTTATCAATTTCACACATCTGAGACAAATTTAGAGTTTTTATACGTAGGTGTGTTGGAAAAACTATGAATAGCTGGTGAAATAAGAATGCATTTCTCTGGGAAATAAATATTATTGGAGATTCCATCCACTTAATCAACCTTTCCCTTTTTACTTGTCATTCTCTGGGTTATCTGTAGCCATTTTGTAGCAAGTGTGGGTATAAATAACTAATATTTCTATGAAACCTTTTTTAAAATAAAGTTTTATTTAATAAAAATAATATTTTAATAATATAAATAGGGTTGTTTTAGACTTGAAACATGTTTAATTATTGTTATTTCAATTAAAATGAATTAGTTTATTTTGATATATATATATATATATATATGCTGCTTGTTTATTCAAAATCCAATATTTAAACGAGACTGGAAGTTTATATTGTTCTAGTTCAACTTACTGGAACTTATATTGTTACACCTAGTAAAATTAGGAAAGACAAAGGTGAGAATGAAAAGTCATTTTGATCAATTCAACTATAAAACGCGAATGCTCTTTTTACGAATCTCTTTCAACTTCTACTGTTCTTACTGAGATGAAAAAATATATTGGGAGGACTTGGCTTATCAGTGGTCAACCCTCTCAGCGGTTTCGCCAATTTAATCCACCAGACCGCTTCTTTATAGTTCTAATACTGTATTGGACCATTCTGCTTTTATATACAACACTGAAGGATGGAATCTTAGAAATGGTATTATGTCCATAGTTTGTTTAAATATCATTTCTGAGATTCCACCCTTCAGTGTAGCATATAAAATCAGAATGACCCAATACAGTATTGGAGCTCTAAAGAAGCGGTCTGGTAGATTAAAAATTGGCGAAACCGCTGAGAGGGTTGACCACTGATGAGCCAAGCCCTCCAATATATATTTTTCATCGCAGTAAGGACAGTAGAAGTTCGAATTATTTGTGAAAAGAAACATTCACGTTTTGGTGTTTTCATTTGTATTATATAGATGGCGCGTTATTGCCATGTATTAATTAAATTGCATTTACATGACATAAAAGAGAGGTAAGAGCTGAGTAACAGAGTTAATGTGAATTAAACAATAATCCTTCTTAGCCTGAAACAATGGTCTCCAGATGGACGCTTCTCAGTTTGTCAACATTGTGGCTATGTCACCGACCCGAGGCCGCTAGTTTGTCCCGATGGTCAATAGATGGCGTCTATTTTAACGGGAGAGGTGACTAATACAGCCGTACATAGGTAGACACCGAAACAAATTGTACAAAGAAAAGACATAAATATGGTTTTTCATTCACGTGGCAGAACTTCCGACACCACTGACTTTGTTGTTGAGAATTCAGCTAACCCTTCTATTGAAAATAAATGTGAATCCTAGACCTTAACCGCGAATATATCGTACAGTTACCTCTCTTTCTGTATTCCTGTGTGTGGGACATTTACGATATATATTAATATATATAATAGGCATATCCTGAACGCGTTTACATGAGCATTTCTAGATGGCAGAGAGCCATCTAGTGGAACAAAAATCAACTAAACATTGATTCGACCTGTTCCATGATATATGGTCAACCCATTTTATGATAAATCAAGAAAAACCAACCACGAACTCCTTTCGGGCTGTTGCCCTCGTCGGCGTGGTGATGGTTGTAATTCTACGACCAAATATTTGGTCCTAGAGGCTTCCTGAGAAATCAAGAAATAGGTATTTAAGGCCAAACTTGCGTTATAAAGCTGAACATGTGAAAAAAAAAAAACATTTAAGAAAATAAAAGCTCATGTGATCATGTCAGAATATGCCTATTTTTAAAATTAATATATATGTTGTAATGTGTGGAGCCGTCAACACGTCGCAGCAGGCTCCCCATCCAACATGCAGTTAAAGGACAGAGAGGGAGCGCACTAACCTGAATATAAATGAACACCACACGCATAGGAACATGGTTACCTTGGTTTAGGGGGGGGGGGGGGGCAGCACCCAGAAGGTGAGGTGGACTATGAGAGTCCTGGAATTGCTCTGGTTAATATGTCAGCATGACGACCTAACTGCACTGTCTTTAGTGTGATCCTCGCTATACCCTCTCCCTGTGGGCTCAGAGATGATGACGTCAGAGAGGGCGGACCTGTTTGGGTGTCCGTGTCCAATCAAGGACTGGCCTGATAGATATTTATGTTCTCTTAGCTTCCTGGACACTGCCAATGATTTGTCATTCGATCTTACTGGGTGCCGCGCCCTTCTTTTCTGGCGGTAGATTTTATTGAACGCCATTTTGAAGTTACATCAGGTTTGGTGTTTCTATTTACAACATTCCTATGTTTATAACATTGGATATGCACAAGAAATATAATACGACACATATATACTCTTTGCACTAAAGTAATGAACCAAATGCACACAGCACACATTGTTTTAATGCATTTTTAAAACAAAAGGTGCTACTTTTGTTACATGATAATTAAAATTAAACCATTTAGGGATGAGTTTATTCAATCTATTTTTAAAATTTTTATTTCAATTTAAAAGCGCTATGTCCCCCTAGGGACACTTGCGCTGTCATACATGTATGCCTTTACATTTGTCTATATATATATAACGATAATTTTAGGCCGTGAATAGAATAGTCATATGATATTAACAATGAGAAAGAGAGAGAGAGAGAAAAAACGAGAGAAAAGAACTGTGTAAAAAAGAAAGAAATGTCTGGCAATATGGACAATCAACATAATATAAATGATCAGTTTCTTAAAAGATATTTGTTGCTATATAATTTAAAATATATCTACAAAAGGTATTGAATTTAATATACATTTCTTTACTGGAAATAAAAATACTTGGATCTGTTACTATTAAATTATTGCCGATTCTATACTTGAATTTTTTCTATATTCTATTATAAAATAACTGGCATTGTTAAATAAATTACAGAGTATATAAAAAGTTTCCCAAGCCTACTAATTCTGATGTCTATTGGTTATTTTAAATTCTAAAAAAAGAGCGAGAGAAATGCGCGCTATGGGAGAAGAGCGCTTTACATATTCAGAACTCATCTCGTTTACTTAGAAGTGGGTCTTTCATTTCTCTGTTGTGATTCTCGAAACCATTTAATTACTTTAAATAATAAACCGCTAGTGAAGGTAAAAATACGGATAAAACGTTTATAGTTTGGAGATTGGAATCCTATACGTTTAAGGAAAATATTTGGATACATTTCTGCAAAGCTTTTAAAACACTTTTCGTGTTAAAATATTCCAAGTCTTGTACTTTCTTAATGTGAATAAATAATCCAAATTTTTATTGTAAGACTAGGTTGAGAAAGGTCATGAATCAAAAGCTAACATTACGGGCTCTTAAAATCTCAGAAGTTATAGAAGATAATTATTTATAATTTTGATATTTCGAGTTTACAAAACTATTTATAAATCTGAAATATATCAATATTGCCGTCATTTGTCTAGATTACGATTCAAATGAGACGTATCTCCATAATGGATCGAGCCAAAAAACTGTTGTCATTTAAATTATCGATTGCTCAACCTAATGTTCGAATTGCTTCCTTAATTGGAGATACTTAACTTACAACCTGCTTAGAATTAAAGACCTTCTTGTACTTCATTAAATGGCCCCTAATTCAGATAGATAATAGGAAAATAAAGAGTGATCAAATCAAAATAGGTGAAAAAGACCCGATATATATCCGATATATTAATCTTATCATTATTTAATTGGTTTCCATCTGGTTTTGTAGTATATTAGTTTCCCCACATTCTAGTTTAGATTTTGCCAAGTTTTGACAAATTTCTAGGCGTGATGAGGACAAGCATGTTGAACCCACATTTCTAATATTGTTTTTATATGCAGAAAATTGGATTTCATATATGCTTAGATTTCTTAAAACCAAAGTTGTGTGTGTGTGCAAATTTGGCCCTTCGATCCCTATACCATATGGTCTTAGATTTGTTGAATATGGCCATCTCGTAATCCACATTTATATTATGTAAAAACTAATGATTGTACACAATATATAGTGCAAGTACCATACGTGCAATCTCTAGAAGCCACTAAACGCTTGCCAGACACCAGAGGAATCACGGTGTCAGGAGGCCACAGCATTGAAGAATAGTTATCGAGAAAGGATTAAAAAGAGAAGCATAAATAATAATTACTACCTCATGAAGTGTTATGTATTGATCGCTGTACTAATGTATTTCTTAACAATTTTATAGATATTTATTCGACACTTAATGAATTCATATGGTTTAACGTAACTCTAATCGGCTTTGTAGAAATAATTTGAAAAACAGGTGTTGGCGATAAAATAAATTTACACGCGAGAGAAACTTAACACATATAATGTGTTTTAAGTTAAACTCAAATAAGAAAATTAAAGTTTTTAAAAGATTAATATAAATCAAAACAAGAAATTTACAAAGTCTGTCTAATATGTCCTCGACCCTGACTCCCAATGCTGAGAGTTTTAGCTACGCAATATTAAACACGTGACGTCTCACAGTACCTGGAAACAGACATTTGTGTAAGTGACCAAACGAGGAAGTAGAATCACTAACTATTCAGATGAATCTGTGTTAATTAAATTCGAACGCGTGATTTATCTAAACACAATAGAATACTTGTTCACAGAATCAATGATTTAAACAAGCAGGGATGTGAATGAATGGGAAATAAATATTAAGACATAAAGCCAATAACAAGTAGACAAAAGTGGCGACGCCTAACGAGGAGCGCTGAAGTAATCACAGACTAAAAATTCAAAGAAATTCTGAATCTTTCCACCTCATTAACTCGTCTTCCAAACAAGAAATGCAATTAATTAAAACTTTCTGATTGAAAGAAAATTCGCACAATAAGTATTTTGAAAGTCAGGCCTTGTACTTCAACATTCATTTAACAATTCGATTTGACTGTTTCAATTTAAACATTTAATGTGCGCACGGTATAAAAGATTAAAATAATTGGAGGATTTTAATTGGATAGATATTTTAGAAAATAATTAGAATATTGTGGGAACTATAGAATATAATTTGCTTCAAATCTATAGTGATGTTTTAGGAAAACTCCGCACCAATCAGAGTGGAAGAATACAGATTCCCCTTTGTTTTGTTATAATATAAGGAATAAAATGTGTTTATATGGGGCTATTACATGATATGCATATATTTACATCCATTATACTGAACAACTGGGTGAATACACAAATTAATTAACCCCTAAGACTTTATATTCCAACTTTATTCATCTATCTACCCTTGATCCAGTATACAAATATAAAGATACCTGATAATTATTTAAGAAAAATTAAAGAAAAAGAAACTGCTTATTTTCGACCTGCTTGTACAAGCAGTACAAGCTTGCTTGTGCTTGCTTGTACACTGCTTGTATATAGGTTTACGCTAAGCCCTTTCTTTCTTTCCCCCTTTATTTGATATACTGTAAATAACATTGCTGATTACTGGTACTATTACTGTTGATTCTACATTTACCCTATATTCCTACTCGGATAATCTGTATAAGACCAAGAGGTTTTAATAAATAATTTTGTTATTGCTGTATATATCTCCATCAAAATAAAGGAAGATAGGACTATGTGGTAGAGAGGTGACTTGGAAGAAAACTCTATTGTTGATTTTCTTCCATCCAGCAGCCATTGTTGTAACATCCTAATTGTTGTGTTCCTCCCCGCATGTGCGATGTGAGGTGTCTATTAACCATCTTCAATTCAAACTGAAGTTAGAAAATGTTCTGATATACTCGAGCTTATAAATCCGAAAAAAAAAAAACGTGAGCGCGTGCGGTCTGTGTGATCAATTATTTTTCTACGTGTTGTAAATGTTTTATCTATAAGGTCCTTATTAAAATATTTCATTACTTTGAATATTTTACGTTTTCCAGTCTCATTCCTGGAAATTATTGATCACACATTGTATATTATAAATGTTGATTTTTGTCCTTTCCTTAAAAAATTGCCGTGTCATCCTGAAGTTTGTCTTTCCTAATTTTCTACGTGAAAATATAAACATCGTACTTTCGAATAATATAACACATTGACGATATTCAATTTTATTCTTAAACATTTTATCGAGTGACTTGTTGACGAAAGAAAGGACCATTGAAGAGAGAAAGGTGGACTGAATTTGAAACAAATGCTATCAAGCCGTTCTTGAATAATAAATCTCTGCAATTTACTCTATTCTTGCAGCTCTCTAACCCAATTTAATGAAATGGGATCACAAATCAAGCCCAATTCTACAAGTAAGTAACGAAGTGCTCGACTCCTGATAAGTGTAAGAATGTTTAACGGCTTATAGTGTAGACAGACATGTCCTGTATTATCAGGATAAGTAAAAGTAAGCCGCTACCAAACAGGGTTATCATGGCTTATACCAAATTTACTTTACATAGCAATAATAATAAAAGAGAGACGGCCATTCCCGTGTAGATTACTACTCTACATTTCCTCCGTGTACATAATTTAACACGTAGAATGGTCCCCATCTATCACTTCCCCTATATATCTGACTTTTCATTTTCTCTAAAGTAGCCTCAAGGTAACTTAACTACTCTGGTTTTTATAGTTATTATTGTACTGATTATTTCATTAATTAATTCTGTGTCATTTTTGTACACTGGTTTCCAAAATTAGGTAAGTTCACGTTTCTTTTATAAATATTGAAAATAGAATGAACAATATTGGCAAACATATGATTTTTTTAAAGATAAATTCACTTATTATAATAATTTAATTTATTGAACTCGGAAATATGCAATTTTCAATCATTCTTGATAAGCGATTGATGTATTAGTATGTTATGGCCATTTTTCACCTAAAATCTTGTACATGTTAGAATAAATATGGCATGATAACTTCTTTCATATTTTACCTTATTTTATAACTAGGTTTTCTAGAGATAATTAATTTCTCCGCTAAGAATTTTGAAAGAACATTTCTTCCACAGAAGTTTTTTTTTACTTAATTGACATTTCGAGATCAAATATTTTATTCTAACAAAAAGAGAAGAGTTCTTCAAAAATTATGATTACGTAGGCTAGGCAGCCTCTAAATTCTTTTAAAAACTATATTGATATTCTATTTCTTATTTCATTATATAAATATATGTATCTATATTTTATAAATTATATTTCTCTCTATATGGATATTCTATATTACAGTAAAGCTCTCTCAGTATAACATAGGCTAGTACAACGCTGGGAAATTTTTGTTTGTCCTTTAAGGCATTTTTAAAAATCTTAAACGGAAGCATATTGATGCCACAATGATTTGATTTTAATCTTTTTTCAAAGTTTAAATTGATATATATATACATTTTAATCACACATAATTTTAAAATTCGGGTTCTGTGTGTTACGAAATAAATATTAAATATTCCATAAAACGTTGACTACTAAGTTTAAATTGTTAAACGCGAATAAACTATTGCTGTAAGGTTTACACATATCCTGTCGTTAAACGAAATAAATACAGATAAGAACTCTTCACGCTACACGAGAATCAACTAACCGACAAGTTAGCGAAAGAAAACAGCTTCAATCGCCCATCAGTAAAAAATAACCGGATTAGCAGTTGCAGCTAACAACGATCACTTGTCGTGTCATTGGACACAACATCCTGTCGCCAAACCAAATAAAATACAGAGAAACACGCTACACGAGAATCAACCAACCGACAAGTTGGCGAAAGAAAACAGTTTCAATCAATCGCCCATCAGTAAAAAATAACCGGATTAGCAGTTGCAGCTAACAATAATCACTTGTCGTGTCATTGGACACAACATCCTGTCACCAAACCAAATAAAATACAGAGAAACACGCTACACGAGAATCAACCAACCGACAAGTTAGCGAAAGAAAACAGCTTCAATCGCCCATCAGTAAAAAATAACCGGATTAGAAGCAGCAGCTAACAATAATCACTTGGCTCAACAACCTCGCGCTAACAATGCCAAGTTTTTAACAACGGCGGATTGAACTCGGAGAATATGTTCTTAAACGATTGAGGTACGACACCGTGGCAGTAGGTTGGAATACTGTAGGTTGGCTGTGATTTAGTGTGCTGAATATACTATCTAACCTTGTGGTTGATACAAAATCTGGCTTGGACTTTCTAAACATTTCCAGAGAAATTTTACATAAATGAAAGGTTAATTTGAATTCTTAAATATTTCGTATTTTGGAATATGCTGTTGACAAGGTAAGGTGATGCAACTATTATTCTTTTTGATTATAGATATATATTTCAGCAAATTAAAATAAAATTCAAAGTGTGATAAAGTTTTAGTACACACCAACAACATTTACGCCTTCCCTTATTTCTCTTTCTGTTTTTTATTTTATTTTTTATCTCCAATCTATTTAACACACTAACACACAAAGATACTTTTCATAACACAATACTATTACAAATTAGGAAAAAAAAATGAAATAATTATTTTTATATTGCGAATCTTAAGAACATCTTCTGTAACAATGGAATCGAAGCCAACAAAGATATTTGAGCGCTAAACCTTTAGACAAGAAACGGTGGAAGATAGGCAGTTTATTCCATGGACCTTATATCAGAAATCCGATTTTATGAATCCAAAATTTTATTCCTGAATATTATTATTTTCATAACACAATTCTCATTATCTTTTCAAATTCACACACTTCAAAGGTACTTTTAGGAGAAAGATACTATTCTATATAGATAATACCGTAACAGAGTTTTCCATTGTAAAGTCCTGAGCTATCTCCTCCGAAGATTCTGAACTACACATAACAATCTATATACCAAAATTTTCGTTATTTTTTTCTTCGTGTCATAGGCCTGTTTTTATTTTCCTAATGTTAACAGTTATTTTTATTTTTTAATTTAATCTATTTTACAATCGTAGATTTTTTGCATTTATCATCATCAATCATTTGTTTTGAAATTCCGTAGAAATGTGTTTTGAAATAATATATTATCTGATTAATTTGATTATGTAAGTACTTTGTTATAGTTTTTCATTTAAATATATACATTTTTCGATTTGTAGATTGAATTATTACTTTATTCTATAATAATTATCTTTTATAACTGTTTGTTATAGTTTTTCATTTGAATTTAGCTCCATTTTTGTGTTTATTTCTTCTGTATATTAAAAAAAATATTGAAACTTAGTTTTTCATTTAAATATATACATTTTTCAATTTGTAGATTGAATTATTACTTTATTCTATAATAATTATCTTTTATAACTGTTTGTTATAGTTTTTCATTTGAATTTAGCTCCATTTTTGTGTCTTATTTCTTCTGTATATTGCAAAAAATATTAAAACTTAGAATTAAGCTTTGCTTTTTCATATACATGTTTGTTACACATTTAGCAATATATATACCAAAATATTTTTTTGGATACTTAACTCTTTTAGTGAATTTTTGTCAGGGGGGCTGCAAAAGTGCCTTACTTATTTTGGAATATTTAAATTTTTTGGTGAATTTTTGTCAGGGAAGCTATGTATAATATGTTGATATTAATATGTTGAAATATATATGTTGATGTTCTTCTCATAAAAAAAATATTTGGGTTTAGAATTGGGCTTTGCTTTTTTATATACATATTATTTGCACTTTTTTTTTTTCATCAATTGTTTCCTCACATGCTTGGAATTTTCTTTTTATGCCTGTCCTGGCTTTCAGTTTTATAGTTTTCCTCTGCTTGGTTCTTATTTTACCTTTTTTTTTCAGCGTCTTTTTTGTATTTCTGATTAAATTAATTTGTGGGTTCTTTGTTATAGTTTTTAATTTTACATTTTGCTCAATTTTTTGTGTCTGGTTTTCTTTTTTGCCGTATCTTTCATAATTTTTTTGCAGTATCTTTCATAATGTCTTTGGCATCTTTATTTTTCTCAATAAGAGGCTAATTATTTATTTGTATACTCAATTGTTGATTACTTAATTTGTTATATGATAAAATGTTATATGATACATACAATTTTCTACATTTTTGCACTGTGCAATTTAATATGTTGTTTATATTGAGATCTTTTACATTAAATTTATTTTGACATGTATTTGCTCAACTTGGTTTTTAGTTTAGCTTTTTTTTTTTCAGCGGCTTCTGTATCATGCCTCGCAGAGGCCGTGGAAGACTCGCTTATAGGACTCGCCGCGGGAACAACACCCCTAATCCTATTTCTCCTGTTCCCACTGAATATATTATTGGGGGCCTCGATATAGTCTGCCCTTACTGCTCAGCCCTTCATTTCCCTGGCGAAACTGTTGGTAGCTCCTGCTGCCACAAAGGGAAAGTTATTCTTCCTACTTTGTCCTCCTTTCCATATGAAATGATGGAATTGATGACTTCAAACAGTGTGGAGGCTATGTACTTCCAGACCAACATTCGGAGCTACAACAGCTCTTTGGCATTTGCCTCCATGGGTGCGCAGGTTGATGTCTTTTCTGGACAGGGGCCTTTTTGTTATAGAATCCATGGACAGATCTATCATTTGACTGGGCCCCTTCATCCTCATGGAAACAGAGCCCCGTCTTATGCCAACTTTATATTTTGGATTCTGAGGCTGCGAATAATACACGCATTGCAGCATCTAGGCCTTTGGAATGCCATCCTGGTATTTGACTCTTTTGGATTCTGTGCTTAGGCGTGTAATCCGTATACTTCTGCTTATAGGCGATGCACCAGGTGGAACTAGCTGAGGAACACCGGGCTCGCATTGAGAACCGGCAAATGTGTCAGGTTCAGATGCTCATCCGGCAAAATCATTGTAGAGATCTTCGCCGATATAATGCCCCAAGTGTAAGTGAAGTTGCGGCCATTTTTGTTGATCAAGATGGCCATGTACCTTCTAACAGAGATATTGCTGTTTTTCCGCATGATTGTGGTTTAGCGCGTATTTCTCCCTTAATCCTAACTGTGACCCAATGACATACCCTCTTTTATTTCCTGCCGGTGATCCTGGTTGGGCGATAGGAATCTTACATGAAGAAAACATGCGCACAAGCACTAGAAACCATGTTACCATGCTTCAGTTCTATAGTTATAGGTTGGCCATCAGACCTGGCTTTTCGCCCATTCACTATGGCAGGAGACTATTTCAGCAATATGTTGTTGATGCCTATGTTAAAACAGAGGGCAATCGCCTGAACTATATTCGCCAAAATCAGTCCCTGCTTAGGGTGGAGTTATATCAAGGTCTGATGGATTATATCCATGAGCAGGAACATTCTCGGGGTGTGCGAATAGGCCGTATTTTTATTCTTCCATCTTCCTTTCCTGGGAGTTCCCGGGCCATGCAACAAAACTATCAGGATGCTATGCCATTGTTAAAGTTTGGAAGACCTGACCTATTCGTGACATTTACCTGTAACCCACGTTGGACTGACATTTGAAAATCTTCTTCCTAACCAGAATCCTTCTGATAGACCGGATCTGGTGGCTAGAGTTTTCAATCTCAAGTTACAACAATTACTGCACGAGATTGTTAGTCAGCATGTATTGGGAGTGGTCATTGCTCGGGTGCATGTTGTTGAGTTCCAAAACGCGGTTTACCGCATGCCCACATGCTGTTTAAGCTTAGAGAAGAAGACAAGCCTAGAGACAGGGATGCCATTGACAGATTGGTTTGTGCAGAAATTCCTAGCCCTACTATGCAGGTTCAGCTGTATGACATGGTTCGTAAACATATGATCCATGGTCCTTGTGGAAACTTCAATCTTCACTCACCATGCATGTCTGATGGCAAGTGTACTAAAGACTTCCCTAAATCATTCCTGCAGCTGACTGAGGCTAACAATAATGGCTATCCTCGCTACAGACGTCGAGATGACGGCCAGACATTAGTTGTGGGCATCACGAGGTGGATAACCGCTGGGTTGTTCCCTATAACCCCTATCTGCTGGTTAGGTTCAATGCTCACATTAATGTGGAGGTCTGTGCCTCTGTGAAAAGTGTCAAATATCTTTTCAAGTATGTATATAAGGGACACGACAGGGCTGAGGTGGAAGTGTCTGTTGGAGAATTAGATATGGAAAGCAGGGCACATGATGAAATCAAAAACTTTCTTGACGCTCGGTATGTAAGTGCTCCTGAGGCAATGTGGCGAATGTTTGAATATCGCTTGCATGCTCATTCGCATACCATATGTCGCTTAGCTGTTCATCTACCTAATTTTCAATCTGTCTATTTTGTTGAAGGTAGTGAAGAACAGGCTCTTGAAAATGCCTCACGCAGACGCACAACTCTGACTGCCTGGTTTCAGCTCAATTGTGTTAATGTATCCGCAAGATCACTTTTATATGGAGACATACCTTCCGCTTATGTTTTCAGGCAGAATCAATGGAGTGCTAGTGTTGGGGTGGGGCTTTGTGCATTGGACGTATGTGTTCAGTGAATCCTAAAGATTCTGAGCGTTACCACCTCCGGCTTCTACTATTACATGTTGCAGGTGCTCAGAGTTTTGAAGATTTGCGAACTGTGGATGATATTGTTTGCTCCACTTTTAAAGAGGCTGCCCAGCGCCGTGGATTATTGGCTGATGATTCTGAATGGGATGCATGCTTAGCTGAGGCGGCTTTGTTCCAAATGCCTTGTCAACTGCGGCAGCTCTTTGCGACAATTCTCATCTACAATAATCCTACCGACCCTGTATCACTGTGGACCAAATAAAGGGTATCTTAGTGAGGACTTTTCTCGTGCAACATCTGACGCAGCTGCTGAACAGATGACTCTCAGAGAGCTTGAATTCCAGCTGAGAGAAAATGCCTCAGTTGCCACCATTATGGACTTCCTGCACCCCTAACCCCACTTCTTGATTCAGGAGAGGATCACCTTGATGTTAATGCAGAGCTGCAAATTGGGACAGAAATGTATAGGTCCCTTACACCAGATCAAAAGTCAATTGTTGACACAATTGTTGATTCCCTCAATGTAAATCCACGTTGCTTTTTTATTGATGGGCCTGGTGGTACGGGCAAGACTTATGTTTATAACACCCTAATTCATTGTGTTAGAGCCGTTGGAAAAATTGTCATTCCGCTGGCCTCCACTGGAATAGCGGCTACCCTTTTGTCAGGTGGCCAGACTGTCCATTCCAGGTTTAAGCTGCCGATTCCCTTGCTTGAGAATTCTGTAGCTGCGATCTCGGCCAATAGTTCTGAGGCTGAGCTTATTCGTAGATCATCCTTAATTATTTGGGATGAGGCTCCTATGGCCCACTACAGAGCACTTGAAATTGTGGATCGTCTCCTAAAGGACATTATGCATTGTGACCTTGCTTTTGGCGGAAAGGTTGTTGTTCTTGGAGGTGACTTTCGCCAAGTGCTACCTGTGGTACCTCGAGCTTCAAGAGCTGAAATTGTTGCTGCTTGCATTAAGCAAAGCAAGCTATGGCCATTGTTTGTGATCTTGCGCCTTACTCAGAATATGCGAGCAGGTATTGATGCACAGAGCTTCTCTCAATGGTTACTTAAAGTTGGTGATGGTGATCTACCTACAGACCAACAGGGCCTCATTTCTCTTCCAGAAAGCTGTATCTTTCATGGGGTTGACCTGGTGCAGGAAATATTTGGTTCTTCCTATGGTGATATTACCGCCTTAGCCAGTCTGTGATTTTAACGCCAAAAAACACAGATTCATTAGAGATTAATGAAAAAGTTTTGGATCGCTTACCAAACAGGAGTCAGTGTTTTCTCAGTGTTGACAGTGTCGAGTGTGAGAATGTGGAGGAACAAAATAACTACCCTACTGAATTCCTTAATAGCCTTACTCCCACAGGAATGCCTCCACACCGGTTAAACCTTAAGATTGGTGCTATTGTTATGCTCCTTAGAAATTTGAATCCTAAGCAGGGTCTCTGCAATGGCACACGTATGGTTATCCAGCGCATGCGCTCTCATGTCCTAGAAGCACAAATACTGACAGGGACCAAGTTGGACAAACTGTATTGGTGCCAAAAATATCTTTGGCTCCTTCAGATACCAACCTTCCCTTCATTCTGAAGAGGCGTCAGTTTCCACTAAGGTTGGCTTTTGCCATGACTATTAATAAGGCTCAAGGCCAAACCTTTGCTAGAGTGGGTCTCTTGCTACATGAGCCCGTGTTTACTCATGGACAGCTCTATGTGGCTTTTTCACGTGTGCGAACTTTGAATAGCATACGGGTAAAGTTGAACCCACGTATTTATAAAACTAGAATATAGTTTTTAATGAGGTCCTTTAAATGAATTTTTCCTTTTTATGTTGTCTTTCTGCTATATAGTTGTGTTGTATTCAATTTTATTTTCAGATTTGTTTTCTTTTAATTTTTTTTTCATTTCAAATAAATGAATCTATGCCTTTTATGTTGTCTAATTTGGTTTATTGTTGTGTTGTATTAATTTTCTTTTAAGATTTGTTTTCTTTTACTTTTTGTTTCATTTCCAAAAAATTTGTTTAAAGTTTCACCAATGCCTATAACAAAAGGTACTAAGACCAAATCCAAATAAATAAATAGTGTGTGACGTTTCGGTAACAGCGTTGTTACCATCTTCAGACAAAAGTACTATGGCCTACGGCCATACCACGTTGAAACACCGGTTCTCGTCCGATCACCGAAGTTAAGCAACGTCGGGCTCGGTCAGTACTTGGGAGGGTGACCACCTGGGAACACCGGGTGCTGTAGGCTCCTTTTTTCCATTCAGTACTTTTGTCTGAAGATGGTAACAACGCTGTTACCGAACGTCACACACTATTTATTTATTTGGATATTTATTTCAAATAAATGAATGTATGCCTTTTATGTTGTCTAATTTGGTATATTGTTGTGTTGTATTTAATTTTCTTTTAAGATTTGTTTTCTTTTACTTTTTGTTTCATTTCCAAAAAAATTGTTTAAAGTTTCACCAATGCCTATAAACAAAAGGTAATAAGACCAAATCCAAATAAATAAATAGTGTGTGACGTTTCGGTAACAGCGTTGTTACCATCTTCAGACAAAAGTACTATGGCCTACGGCCATACCACGTTGATGAAAACACCGGTTCTCGTCCGATCACCGAAGTTAAGCAACGTCGGGCTCGGTCAGTACTTGGGAGGGTGACCACCTGGGAACACCGGGTGCTGTAGGCTCCTTTTTTCCATTCAGTACTTTTGTCTGAAGATGGTAACAACGCTGTTACCGAAACGTCACACACTATTTATATATTTGGATTTGGTCTTATTACCTTTTGTTTATAATCTACAATCCAAATTGTGCCTCATCAACCAATGCCTATAGTTTCTCACACCTCCCATGCTTACCCCTCTGTAACTGGCCTGTGGTGCAGTGGACATTGTTGGAGGTACAGTAAACTCTCTACACGATTGTATCAAGTCTTGTTCTGGTAGACTTGATGCTGTAACCAGGAGGGACACTCCCTCTTAAAAATCTGAGTTCAACTGACCCAGTTGATGGACCTCAGCAATGGTTCCACTCCAGGGATACGGAGGAGCTGCGTCTGTGCT
>CP092864.1:62856203-62884154 GCA_030710605.1 Cordylochernes scorpioides
AAACGGAGGTAGAGAAAGCGTAGATTTAAAATAGCATCTATACTATATAGACTCACATTTTTGTTTGGAAAGTGTTCACTCTACCTTCAGCGAAATGCCCAATAGCCGGGTGGATATACTGTTGATATGTCTCTTACCTTTTCTTAGACTTCTTTGTTTTCTTCGATTTCTTCTTTTTCTTCTTCTTCTTTTTGGACTTCCTCCTCCTTCTCTTTTTCTTCGACTTCCTCAATTTCTTCTTACCCTTAAATCTCGCTCTGTGTTTCTTAATCTTCCTCAGTGTCAAGGCCCGTTTCCTGAGGGACTTTCTCCTTGGCTTCTTGCCGACGTCCGAGTCCCCCGCGTCTGTCGATCCTTCCAGGTCCCGTGTCAACTTGTTCTGTAGGATCCCCAAGTTCAGGTCCTGGAACTGGATGGTCTGTCTGCGGCTCATGAGACCGAAGAACATCCGGGTCTTCAGAGTGATCCTGGCGCCGCGCCATATACCCTGGGCTTTGGAGGATCTTCGCTCCTCTCTCTGTCCCCTGGTCTCGTCATCCTCCTCCTCGTCGTCCTCTTCTTCTTCTTCCCCGGAGCTGAGCGACATCTTCTCTCAGCCTGCACACAGCACCACGTAGGTCGACAATGTCGTTAGCAATTCGATACTGAGAGGCCAGATGACCCACTGGGTAATTTCTATTTATATTTTGATGTGTTTTATTTATTTATTATATATATATATAATTTTTTTTAGAAATTTATTCATCTTCAATTATAATCGTTTTTAGACTTTTGGAATCCCCCCCCAAAAAAAACCTTTTGTTAAAACAAAATATATATAGCCTCGCGGAAAAAAACATTATATTCACTACACAAAGTCTGGTAGTCTAACAGCACCGTGCAAGCAACCTGTAATACACTACGCCACATCTGGAGGCCTTACAGCACATTGTAAGTGCCCTAAGATATACTACGCCACATCTGTTAAACTAACAGCACCGTTCAAGCAACCTGTAATACACTACGCCACATCTGGTAAACTAACAGCACCGTGCAAGAACCTGTAATACACTACGCCACATCTGGAAGCCTTAC
Organism: Cordylochernes scorpioides; assembly: GCA_030710605.1. Lineage (NCBI taxonomy): Eukaryota > Metazoa > Arthropoda > Arachnida > Pseudoscorpiones > Chernetidae > Cordylochernes > Cordylochernes scorpioides. The sequence goes on from CP092864.1 coordinate 62,857,278, forward strand.
AGAACATTGTAAGTGACCTGAGATAAACTACGCCACATCTGGTAAACTAACAGCACCGTGCAAGCAACCTGTAATACACTACGCCACATCTTGAGGCCTTACAGAACATTGTAAGTGACCTGAGATAAACTACGCCACATCTGGTAGACTACCAGAACCGTGTGTAAAATCTTTGTTTACGTTTTATCTCGTGCTTCCTCATCTACATATTCCAGGCGATATACTACACTACATCGTACATACCCCGGCACATCTCGTGGTTCCTCATCTACATATTCCAGGCGATATACTACACAACATCGTACCTACCCCGGCACATCTCGTGGTTCCTCATCTACATATTCCAGGCAATATACTACACAACATCGTACCTACCCCGGCACATCCCGTAGTTCCTCATCTACATATTCCAGGCGATATACTACACAACATCGTACCTACCCCGGCACATCCCGTGGTTCCTCATCTACATATTCCAGGCGATATACTACACAACATCGTACCTACCCCGGCACATCCCGTGGTTCCTCATCTACATATTCCAGGCGATATACTACACAACATCGTACCTACCCCGGCACATCCCGTGGTTCCTCATCTACATATTCCAGGCGATATACTACACAACATCGTACCTACCCCGGCACATCTCTTGGTTCCTCATCTACATATTCCAGGCGATATACTACACTACATCGTACATACCCCGGCACATCTCGTGGTTCCTCATCTACATATTCCAGGCGATATACTACACAACATCGTACCTACCCCGGCACATCTCGTGGTTCCTCATCTACATATTCCAGGCAATATACTACACAACATCGTACCTACCCCGGCACATCCCGTGGTTCCTCATCTACATATTCCAGGCGATATACTACACAACATCGTACCTACCCCGGCACATCCCGTGGTTCCTCATCTACATATTCCAGGCGATATACTACACAACATCGTACCTACCCCGGCACATCCCGTGGTTCCTCATCTACATATTCCAGGCGATATACTACACAACATCGTACCTACCCCGGCACATCCCGTGGTTCCTCATCTACATATTCCAGGCGATATACTACACAACATCGTACCTACCCCGGCACATCCCGTGGTTCCTCATCTACATATTCCAGGCGATATACTACACAACATCGTACCTACCCCGGCACATCCCGTGGTTCCTCATCTACATATTCCAGGCGATATACTACACAACATCGTACATACCCCGGCACATCTCTTGGTTCCTCATCTACATATTCCAGGCGATATACTACACTACATCGTACATACCCCGGCACATCTCGTGGTTCCTCATCTACATATTCCAGGCGATATACTACACAACATCGTACCTACCCCCGGCACATCTCGTGGTTCCTCATCTACATATTCCAGGCAATATACTACACAACATCGTACCTACCCCGGCACATCCCGTGGTTCCTCATCTACATATTCCAGGCGATATACTACACAACATCGTACCTACCCCGGCACATCCCGTGGTTCCTCATCTACATATTCCAGGCGATATACTACACAACATCGTACCTACCCCGGCACATCCCGTGGTTCCTCATCTACATATTCCAGGCTATATACTACACAACATCGTACCTACCCCGGCACATCCCGTGGTTCCTCATCTACATATTCCAGGCGATATACTACACAACATCGTACCTACCCCGGCACATCCCGTGGTTCCTCATCTAAATATTCCAGGCGATATACTACACAACATCGTACATACCCCGGCACATCTCATGGTTCCTCATCTACATATTCCAGGCGATATACTACACTACATCGTACATACCCCGGCACATCTCGTGGTTCCTCATCTACATATTCCAGGCGATATACTACACAACATCGTACATACCCCGGCACATCTCGTGGTTCCTCATCTACATATTCCAGGCGATATACTACACAACATCGTACATACCCCGGCACATCTCGTGGTTCCTCATCTACATATTCCAGGCGATATACTACACAACATCGTACATACCCCGGCACATCTCGTGGTTCCTCATCTACATATTCCAGGCGATATACTACACTACATCGTACATACACCGGCACATCTCGTGGTTCCTCATCTACTTATATCAGGCGATATACTACACAACATCGTACCTACCCGGCACATCCCGTGGTTCCTCATCTACATATTCCAGGCGATATACTACACAACATCGTACCTACCCCGGCACATCCCGTGGTTCCTCATCTACATATTCCAGGCGATATACTACACAACATCGTACCTACCCCGGCACATCTCGTGGTTCCTCATCTACATATTCCAGGCAATATACTACACAACATCGTACCTACCCCGGCACATCCCGTGGTTCCTCATCTACATATTCCAGGCGATATACTACACAACATCGTACCTACCCCGGCACATCCCGTGGTTCCTCATCTACATATTCTAGGCGATATACTACACAACATCGTACCTACCCCGGCACATCCCGTGGTTCCTCATCTACATATTCCAGGCGATATACTACACAACATCGTACCTACCCCGGCACATCCCGTGGTTCCTCATCTACATATTCCAGGCGATATACTACACAACATCGTACCTACCCCGGCACATCCCGTGGTTCCTCATCTACATATTCCAGGCGATATACTACACAACATCGTACATACCCCGGCACATCTCGTGGTTCCTCATCTACATATTCCAGGCGATATACTACACTACATCGTACATACCCCGGCACATCTCGTGGTTCCTCATCTACATATTCCAGGCGATATACTACACAACATCGTACATACCCCGGCACATCTCGTGGTTCCTCATCTACATATTCCAGGCGCTATACTACACAACATCGTACATACCCCGGCACATCTCGTGGTTCCTCATCTACATATTCCAGGCGATATACTACACAACATCGTACATACCCCGGCACATCTCGTGGTTCCTCATCTACATATTCCAGGCGATATACTACACTACATCGTACATACACCGGCACATCTCGTGGTTCCTCATCTACTTATATCAGGCGATATACTACACAACCTCGTACATACCCCGGCACATCTCGTGGTTCCTCATCTACATATTCCAGGCGATATACTACACTACATCGTACATATCCCGGCACATCTCGTGGTTCCTCATCTACATATTCCAGGCGATATACTACACTACATCGTACATATCCCGGCACATCTCGTGGTTCCTCATCTACATATTCCAGGCGATATACTACACAACATCGTACATACCGCGGCACATCTCGTGGTTCCTCATCTACATATTCCAGGCGATATACTACACAACATCGTACATACCCCGGCACATCTCGTGGTTCCTCATCTACATATTCCAGGCGATATACTACACAACATCGTACATACCCCGGCACATCTCGTGGTTCCTCATCTACATATTCCAGGCGATATACTACACTACATCGTACATACACCGGCACATCTCGTGGTTCCTCATCTACTTATATCAGGCGATATACTACACAACATCGTACCTACCCCGGCACATCCCGTGGTTCCTCATCTACATATTCCAGGCGATATACTACACAACATCGTACCTACCCCGGCACATCCCGTGGTTCCTCATCTACATATTCCAGGCGATATACTACACAACATCGTACCTACCCCGGCACATCTCTTGGTTCCTCATCTACATATTCCAGGCGATATACTACACAACATCGTACCTACCCCGGCACATCCCGTGGTTCCTCATCTACATATTCCAGGCGATATACTACACAACATCGTACCTACCCCGGCACATCCCGTGGTTCCTCATCTACATATTCCAGGCGATATACTACACAACATCGTACCTACCCCGGCACATCCCGTGGTTCCTCATCTACATATTCCAGGCGATATACTACACAACATCGTACCTACCCCGGCACATCTCTTGGTTCCTCATCTACATATTCCAGGCGATATACTACACTACATCGTACATACCCCGGCACATCTCGTGGTTCCTCATCTACATATTCCAGGCGATATACTACACAACATCGTACCTACCCCGGCACATCTCGTGGTTCCTCATCTACATATTCCAGGCAATATACTACACAACATCGTACCTACCCCGGCACATCCCGTGGTTCCTCATCTACATATTCCAGGCGATATACTACACAACATCGTACCTACCCCGGCACATCCCGTGGTTCCTCATCTACATATTCCAGGCGATATACTACACAACATCGTACCTACCCCGGCACATCCCGTGGTTCCTCATCTACATATTCCAGGCGATATACTACACAACATCGTACCTACCCCGGCACATCCCGTGGTTCCTCATCTACATATTCCAGGCGATATACTACACAACATCGTACCTACCCCGGCACATCCCGTGGTTCCTCATCTACATATTCCAGGCGATATACTACACAACATCGTACATACCCCGGCACATCTCATGGTTCCTCATCTACATATTCCAGGCGATATACTACACTACATCGTACATACCCCTGCACATCTCGTGGTTCCTCATCTACATATTCCAGGCGATATACTACACAACATCGTACCTACCCCGGCACATCTCGTGGTTCCTCATCTACATATTCCAGGCAATATACTACACAACATCGTACCTACCCCGGCACATCCCGTGGTTCCTCATCTACATATTCCAGGCGATATACTACACAACATCGTACCTACCCCGGCACATCCCGTGGTTCCTCATCTACATATTCCAGGCGATATACTACACAACATCGTACCTACCCCGGCACATCCCGTGGTTCCTCATCTACATATTCCAGGCGATATACTACACAACATCGTACCTACCCCGGCACATCCCGTGGTTCCTCATCTACATATTCCAGGCGATATACTACACAACATCGTACCTACCCCGGCACATCCCGTGGTTCCTCATCTACATATTCCAGGCGATATACTACACAACATCGTACATACCCCGGCACATCTCATGGTTCCTCATCTACATATTCCAGGCGATATACTACACTACATCGTACATACCCCGGCACATCTCGTGGTTCCTCATCTACATATTCCAGGCGATATACTACACAACATCGTACATACCCCGGCACATCTCGTGGTTCCTCATCTACATATTCCAGGCGCTATACTACACAACATCGTACATACCCCGGCACATCTCGTGGTTCCTCATCTACATATTCCAGGCGATATACTACACAACATCGTACATACCCCGGCACATCTCGTGGTTCCTCATCTACATATTCCAGGCGATATACTACACTACATCGTACATACACCGGCACATCTCGTGGTTCCTCATCTACTTATATCAGGCGATATACTACACAACATCGTACATACCCCGGCACATCTCGTGGTTCCTCATCTACATATTCCAGGCGATATACTACACTACATCGTACATATCCCGGCACATCTCGTGGTTCCTCATCTACATATTCCAGGCGATATACTACACTACATCGTACATATCCCGGCACATCTCGTGGTTCCTCATCTACATATTCCAGGCGATATACTACACAACATCGTACATACCGCGGCACATCTCGTGGTTCCTCATCTACATATTCCAGGCGATATACTACACTACATCGTACATATCCCGGCACATCTCGTGGTTCCTCATCTACATATTCCAGGCGATATACTACACAACATCGTACATATCCCGGCACATCTCGTGGTTCCTCATCTACATATTCCAGGCGATATACTACACTACATCGTACATATCCCGGCACATCTCGTGGTTCCTCATCTACATATTCCAGGCGATATACTACACTACATCGTACATACCCCGGCACATCTCGTGGTTCCTCATCTACATATTCCAGGCGATATACTACACAACATCGTACATACCCCGGCACATCTCGTGGTTCCTCATCTACATATTCCAGGCGATATACTACACAACATCGTACATACCCCGGCACATCTCGTGGTTCCTCATCTACATATTCCAGGCGATATACTACACAACATCGTACCTACCCCGGCACATCTCGTGGTTCCTCATCTACATATTCCAGGCGATATACTACACAACATCGTACATACCCCGGCACATCTCGTGGTTCCTCATCTACATATTCCAGGCGATATACTACACTACATCGTACATATCCCGGCACATCTCTTGGTTCCTAATCTACATATTCCAGGCGATATACTACACTACATCGTACATATCCCGGCACATCTCGTGGTTCCTCATCTACATATTCCAGGTGATATACTACACTACATCGTACATATCCCGGCACATCTCGTGGTTCCTCATCTACATATTCCAGGTGATATACTACACAACATCGTACATATCCCGGCACATCTCTTGGTTCCTCATCTACATATTCCAGGCGATATACTACACAACATCGTACCTACCCCGGCACATCCCGTGGTTCCTCATCTACATATTCCAGGCGATATACTACACTACATCGTATCTACCCCAGCACATCTCCATGGAACCTACCGGTGCAGCCGACGTCCGACCTGGAACTCACAATTGCGTGATCCTGCTCAAACTTATTTTTAAGACGAACGTCCTTGGCACCGCAACAGGAGTCCACACCGTCTAATTGTTCGGATCGATGGACGCACTCTTCGTCGAATTTAATTACTTGAACTGTGAGCGGACCGTGAAAACTGATCCACGTGTAGGTTTGATGGGGTCTACACGACAACATTTGCCTGGAGACAATTAATATCGATCTACTCTGAGTATATCGTCCATCAATGATAAGCCACAATATCCTAATAAATTTTCATAGGTGATAATACATACAGATTTTTTTATATATGAAATTCTCAATTAACAAAAACATATTAAAAGATTGAAGTAAATCGTCTCATTTACCTAATTACCAGACATCACAAACATTTTTGGATATGTATCGTCTACAACAGGTGCGTTGACCCAAAGCTACAAGCATTTTCTTTGAGAAACATTTGTCAAATTTCGAAAGAGATATACTATATTATTAAAACCTATATATAAATGACTTCTTAAAACTTGAGGTAAATCGTGCATATAACTTTTATCAAGAGCTTCTTCTTCTAGCTTTAATTCTAGCACCTGTTGAAAAACATTTAAAATCATTTGCCATCTATCGTTAAAAATTTTAATCATTATTTTTGCCAATGTATTTAATTTTCACATATATCAAATATTATCTATACAGAGATGTCCGAAAAATTGTGATGTATGCTAAATGATTAAAATAAACTCCGTTCCATTCAGTCTTCTCGGGTTAATATTACTTGTCATCAGGGATTATCGTCCTATCTACCAAACTTAAATAAAAATTTTTGGATCTCAACTAAATGTTTAAAATTAAATTTTGGCCTCAACTTCAATGTATTGTTACGTCGAATAAAAAGCACATTCCAGAATTCCAGAATAGAATGTTTCAGAACTTTCAAGAATAATGTAGAAAAATCGGAGAACAACTGATTGGCCAATCTAAAGCGATTGTGCAAGGCTTAGCGCTGGCGGCTTTCTGATTGACTAACCAAGCATGACCGTTCTGGAAAAATCTACTCCGGGATATTTTGGGATGAGGAGCTCATGCCAGGGGGGAGAAAGCGAGGAAAAGGAGGAAGAAGAACAAAGCTACATAATGTGCTCCAAGCAAGCTGCTGTCTCAAGAAGTCGGACTTCTGCTTACCGCCGACGCCGGTGTACTTCGTGGAATATTCTAGAAGGTTCTGCCAACTTCTGTCTCCTGTTCTGCTCCTACTTTCCTTGACTGTGCTGCAGTTGGTGAGTTTGTAACTGTTTTCTTTATTTTTCTTCTTTTATTTTGCATTCTTCTGTAAATCATTTTATTTATTAGGCTTAAATAAAGTCCTAAAGATCCTCTGTACCCACGGGTTATTCTTTGTCAACCAACAACGCAACAGTATGATAGTACACATTGATGATTTCTTCCGTTATATTATATGAAAAGGTATGTGTGCAGTTCCCAAGATGATAATGTTAAGATTTATAATGTTGAGAGTTTTTGAAGTTGGCTACTTGATGGCAATTTTCTTGTTTTTTTCTGAAAAATCTTTAAAACCTAGTTTTTTTCCACCAAAATACATTTTAATAGAAAGGAGGGTTTGTTAAAAGACGTTTAATCTTGAGTCATTTCATGAAATTACGTTAAAAAATATGCATTGGGGAGGAGCGCTTTCTGGCGACCAGATTGCTGCAGTCTGACACTCTATTTGCATATCTCCCTGCGTGTATTTATACATTTAACAGATCCGTTAACATGAAAAGAACGAAAAGGTTGAAGGAAGGGGGAAAAATTGACAACATGAATTACTAGTAGGGAACAAATTAAATCTTAAAATACCATCGATCAAATAAATTTTACCTTTTTTTTTGGAAATTAATGTTTCTTTGTGAACCCATTCATCTATTTTTTCTATCATGGCAGTAAGATTTGCAGAAGTAGTTTGTGATAGTATATTCGAAAAGAAACGTCAGTTTTAAAAAATAATAATATTATATATAGATTTGTCCCAGTCACTTTGCCAGCTAAACACCTCTTTGACGGATTGTGAAGATTACATTAGATCCCTTGTGTCCGTCCTGAACTGATGATGGCCATTAGCCCGAAACCATGTTCTTTAAGTGGACGCTTCTTAGTTTGCCAAAGCTGGTGTTGTAGCTTTGTCACCGACCAGCGGCCCCTAGTTTACAGTGACGGTCAATAGATGGCGTCTCGTTTTGACGTTTATTTTGACGGGAGAGGCACCCTATGATTTTATAGAATATTATATAGATGGAAATTATGCCGGGAGGAAATTGATCTAAAGATACAAAGTTCGCCTCTCCCGTCAAAATAGACGTCAAAACTAGACGCCATCTATTGACCGTCGCCGCAAACAAGCGGCCTCGGGTCGATGACAAAGCCACAACACCAGCTTTGGCAAACTGAAAAGCGTCCACTTAGAGACCATGGTTTCGGGATAATGGCCCTGGTCAGCCTAGGGCGGACTTTATTCCATGAGATCCACACGGGATCTAATAGAATCTTGAAAATCCGCCAAAGAGGTGTTTAGCTGGCAAAGTGGCTGGGTCAAATCTATGGCTAAAATATAGATGGAAATTTTGCCGGGAGGATATTGATCTAAAGAGACGGGAGAGGCGACCTATGTCTCTTTAGAATATTATATATGTTAATAATATAATGCTAGTTCTCTCCCGTTAGAATAAAATACATAAATACGTGACTGTGTTCTCTCACGCCCGACCCACAATTTTATAATTTTAAAGAATATATGAATAACTAATTCTACGAATAAGTGTGTTTACCCCTGAAGAATTTTGTGTGGAAGTATAAATCCCTAAGTATACAAATCAGCCTGGTTCAACTCAATCTGATCAATTAGATGTCCACCGTCACCATTAGACATTAAGTGAAGACCAACTCGGATAATTGGCGACTTTTGTACATAGCTTACTCTAAGAGTCAAAAGCCAAAAAGATTCAGAATATTTAAAAATGGTATCCTTCTTGATCCATTGTTTCAAAACTCAAGCAACAAGCCGATCTGGTCAGAAGTCTCGTGTATTGATTTGAATTTTGATGCCGAACGAAAGCGCTTATAAAAAGAAAATTCTAAAGTCATATTTTTGAAGAAATATTTCTCAAGATAACTAACTAATGGTAAGAAATTTGAAACAAAATGATCAAAATATGTAGACTATGGGACAAGAAATTTATAAACAAACTTTTTAAATTCAAAATTGATACAATTGTGGTTGAAAATATTTGTACAGAAAAATGTCAACTTGATTTGTGGAGGCCTTTCTATTCATAACGGAAAATTGAAACTTTTGATGTTCTTTACAAAGCTTTAAACTCAAGGGCTCTCATCCAGGAGGCCCGAGTTCGATTCTCGGCGTGGGAACTTTTTTGTTGGGTTCGAAATTCATACACTTTGGTTAGTAGCCCGTAACACCATATTTTCTCTCCAAGAATTTATCTGGTGGAATTTTCTTTCTGATTTGTGTTTAACTACATATGTTTTCATGAAATAAGAATAGTTTTTTACACGCATTTTACATTTTCTACATTATAAAACGTTCAAGTATGTAAATTGAAAATTGTGCTTCATTATTTTAGTAAATTCTCTAAATTATTAGTGTATCATATTTTTTTTTATTCCTGAAAAATACTATCTTATAAAAATTATTTTTCACTATAAAGTTCACCTCTTCTGTCAAAATCGATGCTAAAACCAATTTGGGCAATATTTATTGCCCATCTCTGCAAACTAGTGAACACGAGTCGGTGCCAAAGCCCCAACATCAACTTAGGCAAACTAATAAGACCAACTATATGGTTTCGGACTAATGACCATTGTCAGTCCAGGGCTCGCCTTGATTTCATGGGATTCACCAAGGATTCAGGAAATCTTCAGAATTTGTTAAAGAAGTGTTTAGTTGACCACTGAGTGCCACACAGAAAAAGTATTAGCATTACTTCTTCATATAACATTGGCCACTTCATTCTACATTTATTCGATAGTGGAATGAAGTAGCCAATGTACTTATATTCTCTGGTTTATGTCACCTTGGTGTGAAAGAATTAAAAATGTCGTTCAAAGATCCGAGATAATAAGATAGAAGATGTAATCTTCAACCTTTTTGGCTCATAAGCATACTTTTTTTTTTAAGATATCATTTTCTTGGTTATTTAAATAAACCTTTAGATACTGTGCATACACACTTGATGATTGAAATCCTACCAGGAGTCACAGAAGTGCTGAGAGATTTGAATATTCAGGGGATCAAGAGGCCTCAAATGACGAGAGAGGAAACTGTCCCTGTAAGAGGACTAACAGGAATGGGAGTGGGGCAGTGTTACGACCATGGAGAATTGTTGCCCTGAAGGGTCTGGCGTGTGTGGTCGCTGCGTAGAATAGCTGTACGATTCAAAATGGTTGGTCATGTATTAGAACAGTGGGGTTATCTAGTGTGATTGATACATAATTATATCTTTTTAATTCTAGAGTAAGGTAATTACCTCGAGTTGTGTGTGAGGTGTGTGTCTGATTACTCCAGGGTCTCCTTAGCCATCAAATACATTGTGTTGTATAGTTATTATTTAATTTATTAATTAAAAATTACTCACCAGATGGAATTATTTTATTTCAATTATATATATTTAAAAGGTTACATTTATTTTATTTTACAATTTATTTATATTCGAATCCAATGTTCAATGTTTATGCTTCATGCCTTCTATGATGATCTATATATTTTTAAACATACAGAATACTACAATCCCTCCTTCCTTTAGATGAAAGGAATCATGTCTTTATATCTTGATGATGGCTTGATGACTCTTCCACTCCTGATGATCACGGGTTCCTTGGTAGTCCGCAAGGGTAGAGAAACTGGTGAAGAGTCTCAGCATCAAGTCTATTTGAAACAACTGGGTTAAATGTAGACCCTGTTCTACTTGAACTTGGTCGGTTTAAAGAAGTGTCCTTGTCTTGGTTTGAGGAATTATCACCTGGAATTTGTACATCAGAAGAGTTAAGGTATTCAATTCTTGTTGAATCTGATCTAAGATTTTCCTGGCTCTCTTCTGGAATCAAGTCAGAAATGTCTTGATTGGTCTCTTGAGTAGGAACATGTTTCAAATGTTTAGCATTTCTATGAATTATTTTCCCATTTTTAGTGTTGACTAATTTAAAATAATTTATTGAAGTGTTCTCAAGAATGACATAATGATCTGATCTGAAATTTGAATCACGTTTTCCATTATTTGGATTTGCCACATAAACCAAATTTCCGATTTCAAAATTATGAGGACTAGCCTTCCAAATTATATCATTATATGTTTTCATTTTTTCTTTGTAGTCCATGTTGAATTCTTTGATGTTGGTTTCATCTTCTTCTGTATCATCAACAAGTGAGATTAATTTAGTCTTGATTTCTCTTGAAAATAATAGGAATTCTGGAGTCTTTCCTGTAGATTTGTTTGGAGTAGTTCGGTAAGACATTAAAATTCTGGATAAATCTTCTTTCCAATCTTTCCCTTCCTCAGAACTTGAATTAAATTGTTTCTTTAGAAATCTATGGAATTTTTCTATCTTCCCATTACTTTTTGGGTAATAAGGTGAGGCTTTGATGTGCCTGATTCCACATTCTTTTTAAAAATCTTTCCATTGATGTACTTACAAACTGTAAGCCATTATCTGTTACAACTTCATGTGGATAACCATGTCTTGAAAAAATCTCCATAATTTTTTTAATAATTGTCTTGCTAGAGATGTCTTCTATTATCATTGCTTCAGGATATGAAGAATAGTAGTCGATCACTGTTACCATCTGACCAGAGATGACATTTTGGGACACCTAACGATGGGAAAACATGGCATGATACAACCTGATGTATCACCATCCCATCCTTGCCACCAATTTATGTTGTATAGTTATTATTTAATTTATTAATTGGGGGGTCGGTGGAAGGCTGGTTAAACCGTTTGGTTTTCGACCACTACGACCCGGGTTCGATTCCCGCATTGGACACTTTTTTCTGTTTGAAAAAAAAAATGCTCCAATGGCCCCCCGTTTCTTGCAAAAGTCCAACCCCACCAGCGAGTGCAAGTAACCAAACGGGGCTCTGGCATATTTGTAAGTGCAAAGTCGAACTGCTTTTCACATGTGTAGACATGTGGTGCGCTTACAGTAAAAGTAGTCGCTAACTACCCACCATGATTATCATGGCCTGCACCACGTGTACTAGGGATAAGCAAAAAAAAAAAAAAAATTATTAATTAAACATTACTCACCAGATGAAATTATTTTATTTCAATTATATATATTTAAAAGGTTACATTTATTTTATTTTACAATTTATTTATATTCGAATCCAATGTTCAATGTTTACGCTTCATGCTTTCTATAATGATCTATATAAACATACAGAATACTACACATTGGTCTCTTAGAAAATGGAAAATCTGGATTATTTAATTGTATGTTTTCTTTAGATGTAATACCTGTAGTTTTGTCAAACAAAAATAACAGTCTGAATAATGGTCTTTTGGTTCCCTCTATACCATTGGAACTGCAAGAGCATATGGACTTTACCTTTAATCTACCTTGTAAGAGGCCGAGCACAAGCTTGACAACAATGATGAGAGGGCCATGTCTAAGAAAAATTTAAATTAATTTAAAATATGCTGTGATATATTTTCTCATTCAGTACTTTTGTCTGAAGATGGTAACAATGCTATTTCCAAACAACACACTATTTTTTTGGATTTGGTCTTATTACCTTGTGAATTAGGAGTTAGTCATTTCTTTTTTTTTTTTACTTATCCTAAAGACACGATTACATATAGGTTATATGCCAGTTACGTTAGAGCACTGGTTTTATCCAACATTTCCCTGTAGTCACCTAAAGAGAGGTGTAACTTGGACTTTGACCTGGTATTAAATGGCCGCCTCTAACATGAGGAACAGATGCCCTGTGCAGCCGCTCCTAACATGGAGAACAGACGCTGCTGAATATCCTGTAACCCAAGAATAGGAGCCGCTACAGGGTGCTATCAGTCGGGCCAACTGAAACCTGTTTTTTTTTAACGAGCTTGTTACTGCTCCCCTTCTTCCTTTTACATCCGGGCTTGGGACCGGCAATGGCGGAGTTATTAGTCATTTCTGATTTTATAAAATTGATTACTTTTCAAATGAGTCCCTCATGGTGCATATATCATCAAACTCCATGTTACCAAAAATAAACTATTTATTTCACACCAGAATTTGTACATTTCAGCAGCTGTTGTTCAGGTTCGGGGAGGACAGGTCAATGTTGACCTCGGACACAAAGGTGCCATCGTTCTCTGGCGGTCCAAGTCTCAGCTTCAACAACTCCTCCAATCTGTACACAAGGTAACAAGTTAGAGATAAGGCACAATTTGGATTATAGATTATAAACACAAGGTAATAAGACTAAATCCAAATAAATAAATAGCGTATGATGTTTCAGTAACAGTGTTGTTATCAAAATGTCACGCACTTCTATTTATTTGTATTTTGTCCTATTACCTTGTGAAGTTAGAGATAAGGTGTAGTTGATATGACAAATGGAATCAAAGAGTATCTAGACAATGTGTGCTCATATTAAATCTACTCTATGTAGTACTCCCTTCTACTACTGTATTATGTTACTTTATCGTTTAAGGGGGGGGGGGGGGGGTCAGTGTAAGGGTGGTCTAAACTGTTGATTTTCGACCGCTACGACCCGAGATTGAATTCCGCATTGGGCACTTTTTTCTAATTTAAAAAAATGCTCCAATGGCTTCTGATTCTTGCAAAAGTCCAACCCTACTAGTGAATGCAAATAACCAAACCGGGCTCTGGCATATTTGTAAGTGCAAAAGTCGAACTGCTTTTTACATGTGTAGACATGTGATGCACTTACAGTAAAATTAGTCTCCAATTTCTACCCACCATGATTATCACGTGTACTAGGGATATTTAAAAAAAAGGAAACATATCAACTAACTAAATAATTACACAACAGAAACTAGCCCAGTCTGATGATGGGAATGATGTTGCAGATTGACACATAGCCCACTTCTATATGAGTATTTGGTTTGGTCCAAACACTCAAAATAATTTGTATAGTAATAAACATTATATGCATATACAATGGAACGTCCCAAGACAGACCACCCATAAAACATGGTTACTCCTTGTCTCTTCTCAAGGTAGTCTTTAATCCAAGGCTTGGTTGTCAGGTCATATCAGATGGGTTCCTTGTGAGAAGTACACAGTACACTCATGGACAAAACTTAAGGAAGTGGAAAGTTTTTTTGTCACCCGTCATCTTTTTTTTTTTTTAAGGAGACTGAGGCAAATTTGCTCACACTTTGTTATCTTGTGTGTCTTCAATGAAGGTTACTATGTATCAAATATCTTTCAAAATTATCATCTGAATCCTGATATACATGCTAAAAGGTACAACTTCCTTAAGTTTTGTCTATGAGTGTATACTCATTATAACAAATATTTGGTTAAATCACCAGAATTTAAAGTTCCTAGTTTCAAGCTGTCATTTATTTTATGTTTCAATAATCAGGTTTGTTGCTACAACCATGGTTAAAACAATTTTTAAATAAAAACTTTTGGGAGTTTAGAATTATGGTGCTATAACTAGGTCCCAATGAATTCCATAAAATCATATTATCATCATGTCAATTTTTTTTTTTTTTTGGGTTACAGGATATTCAGCAGCGTCTGTTCTCCATGTTAGGAGCAGCTGCACAGGGCGTCTGTTCCTCATGTTAGAGGCGGCCATTTAATACCAGGTCAAAGTCCAAGTTACACCTCTCTGTAGGTGACCTCGGGGAAATGTTGGATAAAACCAGCGCTCTAACGTAAATGGCATATAACCTATATGGAATCGTGCACAAATGTCAATATTGAGGTCAGCTACCATGTGATTCTCAAGTAACACAACTTTAGATGATGTGACTTGCCATAGAACCAAATACAAGTTGGTGATCAAAGTTGTCTCTTGTTGCCCATCAAGTCTATCTGTCCGTAGTTAGAAATCACAGCTTTTTTTTTTTTTCATTTCAGATAATGCACAATTTGGATTATAGATTATAAACACAAGGTAATAAGACCAAATCCAAATAAATAAATAGTGTGTGACGTTTTGGCGCTGTTACCGAAACATCACACACTATTTATTTATTTGGATTTGGTCTTATTACCTTGTGTTTTTTATTTCTGACTTAGGTATTCCATCTTTCCTGGAATTGGGCAGCCAAAACCTCACCTTGTCATTGCAATATATTGTAAAATTGAACTCATTGATATATGACAGTCATTTTTTTTGTCTTGGGTTTGGGTTTATGAGGAAATTTAAAAGGTAAATAGGGCCATACAATGTCAACATTAATAAAATTGATGTTGATCCATGACTACTTAGTTGCCAACTTTATAAAAGTGATAACTCATTTATATTGCAGCAAAGCTCTGTATATGAATTTCCTTCCTCCCATCCACCACACTCCTGGTAGAAGTCTCTGTCCCAGAGATTTATATATTCCTACAAATATATACAGTAGAACCTCCCTTTAGCGGACACCTAGTTGCAGATCCAAAGTGTCCTTTAGGGAGAGGTGTCCTCTTACCGGAGAGTTACTAAATAGTAAAAATTGTAATTTTTCAAAAATGAAAACTGTCCTTTATAGAGATGTGTCCTCTAGTGTGAGTGTCCTCTCATGTAGGTTCTACTGTATTAGAAAATATCCATAATCTCTTCTTACTTGGAGATCCTCTTGAAGTTTTCAGCCATCTTCATGTTGGCCTTGTCAATCAGAAACTCCAGGTACTGGAGCACACAGGGGACATTACATTGACTGGAGGAGATAACAAGGGAACAACAGCAAGGTAAGGTATCAGTCCAGTTCCCACCATCTAGGTACAACTTTCCCACTCTCAAATGTCTCTCAAACCCAGTCTCACCACAACACACTCTGGACTGCATCAGATAAAACAGAAAAGAGCTATTTCAGAACCCTAAAGAGGTATTTTGAAAACTAGATGTGCATTACCCTCAAAAATTTGTGTGAACACTGGAACAAGCACATACTGTACATACCAACACCACCAAGTACATTCATGGACACTAAACTAATTTTACTTGACAATTACTCTAAAAGTGGGTCACCAGGATGATGCAAATATAAAGGTAGGCTGTTGTTCATGTATTACACTTGGTTTATGTGAATATGGGGGTGTTTGATAAGGCACAATTTGGATTATAGATTATAAACACAAGGTAATAAGACCAAATCCAAATAAATAGTGTGTGAAATAACTATTTATTTATTTGGATTTGGTCTTATTACCTTGTGTTTATAATCTATAATCCAAATTGTGCCTTATCAATTTTATTGACTTCAATGGACCTAAGAAGTTATTCTTCCTATGAGCTGAAGAAAATGAATTCCAAAGTGAATATCAATGTTGATGCTAAGCCATCACTTGAAGATTCTATTTTAAAGAGTTCAGGATCTGAAGCTCTCCTCTACTTCAAGAAATTTACACACTATTTATTTATTTGGATTTGGTCTTATTACCTTGTGTTTATGGGGGTGTTTCATTGACGACTACTTGAAAACAACCAGACAAAAATCAATTGGGGGTCGGTGGAAGGGGGGGGGGGGGTCTAAACCATTGGTTTTTGACTGCTTTGACCCGGGATCGAATCCTGCATTAGACACTTTTTTCTGATACAAAAAAAAAAATGGTTCAATGCCCCCCCCCCCCCAATTCTTGCAAAATTTCAACCCCCACCAGCGAGTGCAAGTAACCAACCAGGGCTCTGGCACATTTGTAAGTGCAAAGTCGAACTGCTTTTCACATGTCTAGACATGTGGTGCGCTACAGTAAAAGCAGTTGCCTACTTCTACACACCATGATTATCATGGCCTGTACCACATGTACTAGGGATAAGCAAAAAAAAAAATCAATCACATTATTCAGAGAAATGACTAATTTTTAGGCAGTGTGATAAGAAAGAAGAAGAGGTTGTTGAAAATACCACCACACCAATTTTGTCAAATTTTAAAAGCCCAGCTGAAGACTGTTAGAGTCACAGCACCTAAAATGGTCGCTATATGATTTTTTTATTCCTTATATCTATTTTGGCAGTGAGGTGAAAGAGGATGAAGACTTTTTCTTAAAAAAAAGAAAACACAAATTACAGAGTATGACCTCTTATTCAACTGTGTATGATATTCAAATAGGTATGGTTTACTGAGGCAATTTTAAATATAAAAATTGAGAATTTTATACAGTGGTGGTGGTGGTGTCTTGTCCTTCCATGGAAAGGGGGGGGGGGGTGCCATTGCCCCGTTAGTCAGCCACATTTCAGAGTTCCCTGTAGGCCTTCACGGTTACTGTAGCGGCTCGGGGCTCACGACACTGTACTTCTCTCTACAGGGCAGTCCCTTACTTGTGCTGTTTGTCCCGTCCATTTATACAGTAAAATCTTCTTACAGCGAACCCCAATGGGACTGAACATTTGATTCATTATAGCCATGGTTTAATTACTGCTAGAATGGAATTGGAGATTGATAAAGCACAATTTGGATTATAATAAAGGAAAATAAAGACCTAATCCAAATAATTTTGGATTTATTTATATTTATTTAAATTCATTTTATAAATTTAATAAATTATAATTTTAATAAATTTATTTAAATTAATTTGGATTTAAACTATCTAAGAACGTGCTGTGATATTTTTTCTCATTCTTTTGTCTGATGATGGTGACAATGTTGTTGCCGAAACGTCACACACTAATAAATTATTTGGATTAGGTCTTATTTTCCTTTATAAAATTGGAGATTATATATTTTTTAGGTTCATTATACGGGATATTTTGCTATATACCCAGTTAATTTTAGTGTGAGACTTTATTGCATAATTACAAAATAATAAAATTACTCTATCCCCTCCCAGAAAACTTTCCACCTCGGGCTAACTCAGTTTTGTGTCAGACAAGGTTTATGCAGGAGACAATGTGAGGCAACCACAGACTCCGGTAATTCAATAGATGAAATATGCTGCTGAAACACACTTGCTTTCAATGGTAGCAATTTCTGACACCAAAATCCACAATATAATTAAACCTTAATAATTTATTTCTTTTATATTTTAATTGTAAACTCTAAGCTACTGCACATACAGTTCTATAATAATGCACAATTTTGGATTATAGATTATAAACACAAGTAATTAGACCAAATTCAAATAAATAAATATTCAGTATGTTTGTCTGATGATGGTAACAACACTGCTACCAAAATGTCACATACTATTTATTTATTTGGATTTGGTCTTATTACCTTGTGTTTAACATCCAGTTCTAGTTAATTCTGCTAGTTAAAACAATTAGCCACCAATATAGTTATCATGATTAATACAGCTTATTAGAAATAAGAAATTTTGACAGACGCTAATTTTCAAACTCCGCTGTTGCTGGTCTCATATGAAAAAGGAGAGGAAGCAGTAACACAGGCCAGCTATAAAATCTGGGTTCAGCTGGCCTTGGCTGATAGTTAAGACTCCTGAAAGCAGGATGAGCAGCAACTGTACTCAGTTAGAAACATCAGCATAAAAACACCTGTTCCTCACTCCAGAGAGGTGACCATTGGAGCTAAGTTCTACTGAAGAGTGCTCCCAGTCTTAATGATTAAAGCTGACTCATTAAACATGTTTCAGTCATAAAGCTCCATCCACATACTTCACATCTTTAAATGACTGAGAGGAGATAAGAATGAAGAGAGAAGCAGTTCCCTCTCACCTCCTCAGACACCAGAAGCCGGCCTTCCTTGGAGATTGGGGCCTCCAGAGAGTGGGTGCTTCTCACCGCCTGCACACCAGAGTTGGTTATACAACTCTCCCACATTCCCACTGACTGTCAGGATAGTTTCAGTCAATTATTGTTGGCACTTCTCACCAGTATTATTTCTCTATTATTTTTATTACAATAGTAATATTGTCGTGTGTTTCCCCTCTTTGGTTCTTCTTCATGGATCACCAACACTGCCTCCTTTACGACACCTCTGCAGCCCTACCCTGCAGACAGCCCTCTGAGATCTACTACTCAGGCAGATCTCCTCTAGCAGTATCTCTACCACTGGTGGGGGGACACGAGAGACTTACCAGAAGAGTAGCTACTTTGATGGTGGATAGGAAGTAACGACAGCAGCAGTAGTAATCGTGAACAAGCCTACTCGCCAACCTTTATTGTAAACCTTCATCCACATTACTCTAGAACTCAAATAACAATTAACAAGTATTTACAGTAAATTAAATCGTACAGCCAACATAATTGCCCAAATCTCCAAATTGTACCAATTGTTGTATTCACCAGTTGTCTCCACTGAGTATCATGGCATCTTGTATACAACAGTCTTAGAGAGATGGGGAAACTACTGACCAGGGTGATGTTGCCTTTCTTGCTGATGGTGAGACCGGAGTTACGGAATCCAGAGTCCAGGGCCAGACAGTGCTGTCACAACATGTCATAGTATTGTCATAGTACACATGCTTCAATATTGTCATTGTACAGGGCTGTCACAACATGCCATAGTATGGTCATATAGCACACATGCTACAAAATTGTTTTTGCATTATGCAGGGCTGTGTCACAATGCTGTTACAAAATGCCATAGTCATAAGGTAATAAAACCAAATCCAAATAAATAAATAGTATGTGATGTTTCGGTAATATCATTGTTACCATCTTCAGACAAAAGTACTGAATGAGAAAAAATACCACAGCATGTTTTAAGTATTTTTCTCATTCAGTGCTTTTGTCTGAAGATGGTCTTATTACCTTGTGTTTATAATCTATAATCCAAATTGTGCCTTATCAATATGCCATAGTATTATCATTGAATGCTACAATATTGCCATAGCATGACACAGGGCTGACTCAGTGCTGTTATAATAGGACATGGTGCTGTTTGTTTCATCATGAATCCCCCCCCCCCCCCATAGATGGCTTTCTCAACTGAAATAAAGTGCAAATGATGGCATCTCCAGATGATACACATGAACATAATGATTTTCTAAAACCATCTATCAGAATAATTGATGGAATTTTGGCTTATAAATTTTATTGGAGAATCAAGAAAATGTATCTCTGAATTAAAAAAAACTTTTAAAATGGGGAATCAAGAAGACAAATAGACAACCAGGAGCTATCTTTATTTCTTGCAGAGGAAAAATGGCAAGAAAACACTTGGCAAACAATGTGATGTTTGACAGCAGTCATCATCTAATAAAAAGGGTATAATTATTGTAATTATATATTTAATAGGGAGGTTCTCCAGTGTATCATATAATCATCAAATGATGGAGGAATGCTGCTATGGAAATGTCTAACACAGTTCACTTATTATTATTTTGGTCTAAATTATCCTTTTCCATAATTTAACCAAATAGCTATAAGACCATTTTGTTCAGTTGTTGAGGCACACACATACCGATGGTGATTAATGGTACAAAATCCATATGGAATTAGTTCTTCTTAATTTTTTAAGAGAGTCTTATTGGCCAATATACTGTAGCGAAGAATTTATTATTTTATTAGCAGAGTATCATTTTTTTATGTTTATATTTTGCCACTCTGTACACTTCCCTCTTTGCTTATCTTTTGTTTATCCTTCATAATTTTTTCTTGCCTTAAATAAAATTTCTGTCTCATCCCAAAG
Organism: Cordylochernes scorpioides; assembly: GCA_030710605.1. NCBI lineage: Eukaryota > Metazoa > Arthropoda > Arachnida > Pseudoscorpiones > Chernetidae > Cordylochernes > Cordylochernes scorpioides. The sequence goes on from CP092864.1 coordinate 62,878,601, forward strand.
TTAGTCTTCCCTAATTTTCCACGTGGTATTATTCTGAAAAAAAAAAAAAACATTTTGCTGAGATACACTTATGGCCAAAACTTAAGGAAGTTTTACTATTTAGCATGTATATCGGGATTCAGACAATAACTCGGAAAGATATTACAGTGATCTTTATTGAAGACACACAAGATAACCAAGTGTGGACAAAATTGCCTCTGTCATCTTAAAAAAAAAAAAAGATAACCGACGACATCAAAACTTCCTCAAGTTTTGTCTACGAGTATATTCTCATAGATGCTACACAATTGGCTGATGAGCCAAGTTTAAATTTTCAATTTTATGACCCTAATTTGGTACATCCTTTCCTTTGTTTATGATAAAGCACAATTTGGATTATAGATTATAATACAAGAAAATAAGACCTAATCCAAATAATTTAATAGTGTGTGATGTTTCCGCAACAGCATTGTCACCATCATCAGACAAAAGAATAAAATCTACATTAAATTATTTGGATTAAATCTTATTTTCTTGTATTCCCTTTGTTTACTTATTTTGTGATGTACTTCAAAAAGACAGAAAAGAATGAAGAAGACCAAATGAAGAGTCAACTATGGATGAGAGTCATCATTAGATTAGATAGATTCTAATCATCGAACATCTCTCTAAATGCTGCTTCCACCCAGTTAACTAACTTGAATTTTGTTTGAGTCAAAAGGCAATCCATCAATGAAGTTTATATAAAAGGGCATACCTGATCTGTGAAGAAAAAAAAAACAATTTTTTTTTCAAAATATTTCAAGAGATTGCTCCCTCTTTATCACTATGCAATAAATTGATAAAGAGGGAGCAATCTCTTGAAATATTTTGAGAATTTTTTTTTTTTTTTTTTCTTCACAGATCCAGGTACGCTCTTTTATATAAACTTAACTTGAATTTGTTATCTTAGAGTTTTACAGTTGAACCTTCTCTGTTGCAGAGCCAAAGTATCCTTTGTATAGAAGTATCTTCCTACTGGAGAAGAGCTTATTAGCAAAAATGGTAATCTTGATGATAAAAACTTTCCTTTGTAGAGAGGTGTACTCTAGCAGAAGTGTCCTTTCATTCCATTCAGCAAGAGACCACTGCAACCAACTATAACTAAAAAAAAAAATAGAGACAACTTAGCAAAGACCTCAAGTTAAAATAAAAGAGTTCTCACAGTTATTCAATTTGAACTCAGGCTACTTGTGTTCATTGATAGGAAGCAAATACCATTCCCACGAAATGAAAATTTGAATAGGCCAAACCCCCCCCCCCCCCCCCCCCCCAGCATATACTGAAATGTATTTGGAATGGACAAGAGCACTCTATTTAAGAAAGCAAAGAAAGTACTTGATTGCCTTAAAAAGCTCCAGAATTGGTTTGAAGGGACAACAATGTGGGAAAAATACTTAATTGTAATAAAAAATATACAATTTCTGTTGTTAAAGTAAATATATAAATTAATCAGCTTTATAAGAACAATGGTTAAAGAGAGCAATATGTATCTAAGTGGGAGATACAGTAAACCCTCTACACGATCGTATCCAAGTCTTGTTCTGGTAGACTTGATGCTGTAACCAGGAGGGACACTCCCTCTTTAAAAATCCTGAGTTCAACTGACCCGGTTGATGGTCCTCAGCAAAGGTCCCACTCCAGGGATACGGAGGAGCTGTGTCTGTACTCATGTTAGAGTCGGCAGCAAAGGATTCCATGTTAGGAGCAGTCTCAAACTACAGGCAAAATCAGACTTTCAACAAGTGTGCCTGGATCATGGTGCCATGATCAATGAAAGCTGCACCCCTACACCCCATTCCATGAGATCATGAACTCATGGAATTCGTGAAATTTTTACACAAGGGGATAAGAAACAACATATGTATATAAGTGAATATATATAATAGGAGTGAAGTTAGCAGGACATCAAGATGACATAGATGTGAATTCTATGCTGGCTCACCAGGAGCTGGGCACTCTCCAGGGTCTGGCAGTTGACATGGACAATGAAAGGCTCAAACTTGAAGATGGCAGAACCCTCGTGGTTCTTCAGAACCTCCATCTGGCAGAACACAAACATCTGTCACTGTGGAGGGAACAGGAGCCACCCACATATAAACAGTAGAACCGCTCTGTAAGAGACACATAGTTGCAAAGCCAAAGTGTACTTTCTCCTCTTACTGAAAAGTAACTAACTAGTAAAAATGGAAATTTTGGCGATAAAAACTGTCCTTTATAGAGGGGTGTTTTCTAGCAGGAGTGTCCTCTTGTGAAGGTTCTACTTTATGTAATTTCGTTTCTCAAAACATTAAAAAAAAATTGAAAATAAATTGCATAATATTACATTTTCTCTCTAAATCAGATTCTTTCATCTATGGCATCCCAAGAAATGCTCTTGGTCAGGTGGAATGGCAGAGTTAATTCCAGACTCTATAGTGGCTATAGTACTAATTTAAATTTAGTGTTATAACTTTGGTAGTTTCCACAACCTTTGGTAAAGTTTAATATTGTTTCATTAAAAAATGAAAAGGTCCTGTGAAACCTAAACTATATATGGTATAGTGTGCAGTATATGACCTAGATAAAATAGAAAGATCATCAATAATTTGAAAAACAATCTTCTCTTCTTATTATTCTTTCTTATCTCCACTCAATCACACTAAGGTATCAAGCTTGTAAAGCTATAAAAACAATCTTATTTATTTCAGGTGAATCATTCCCAAAAGACTGGAGAGTGCCTCCTCAATAAACTTCAAAGATATGATTGGTATAAAGACATAGTTTTCAGGTTTCTTGGATTCTCTCTTCAATTGGTTCACAAATGTAGTATGAAGTACTGGTTCTCTTGATCCAGGGTCTTCACTGTAGCCTCCAATCAATATGTGGAGTAGATTATCATTTCATAGAGCACATGACCTATCAAATTCATTATCTGTTTTTCTTAGCATTTTAACGAGGCACCTATTATTTTTCTCCTACTAGTTCTTTGTGACATGTGCAATATCCATGGTATCTTCAGAAAACATCTCACCCACCATATTCTACACACAAACAATATTAATTACAAAACTAAAGGAAACCTATCTTTTTGAGAAATGATGGTACATTCTATCAAGATATAAATACCAAGATGTGGGCATTACAACTAAAGATTAGACAAAAAACATGGTGAAGGAAGACGAGTTTCTTTTATTGATGCATAGGTGCAAGCTTTCGGGTAAAAACCCTTCAACAGGCGAGCAATGAAGCGCGACTTATAAGAACTATGGTACCAATAATAATTCTTATAAGTCGTGCTTCATTGCTCGCCTGTTGAAGGGTTTTTACCCGAAAGCTTGCACCTATGCATCAATAAAAGAAACTTGTCTTCCTTCACCATGTTTTTCTTCTAATTTCAATTTCAGGAAGAATTCTTTATCTATATTTACAACTAAAGATATTGGCAATACACCTATCATTAATATTGTAGCGTAGATATCAAGTCTTTGTCTATCTGAAGATGTGAAGGTATTTATTGATAATGTCACCACGACCCGTCGACAAATATTAATAAATTAACCAAACTATCTACAGCTAGAGAATATCGAGCAAGCAAGCTAGGCAACTAAATGATGAATTAACAAATGTAAAATTTTAAATCTGTTTCAAATAATTTCGTTGAATAATTAAGTTAAATCAAATTATTTCTTCGCCACAATATATTGACAGCACACATCTATATATTGGCTGCAGATCATCAGTATTTCAACACCATTGGTGACAATGACATCTCCTGAGCAATTCTCAGCCTGCAACCCCAAGACATATTATTGACTGTATTGACTCATCCATTGATGAGCTCTACTCTTCCCCGGCAGATACCATCAAAAATCTCAAGCTTTACAGGCTTGATACCTTAGTGTGATTGAGTGGAGATAAGAAAGAAGAAGAAGAAGACATCTCCTGATATGTGAATAAACATTACATGATGGCTGTACCTAAACTTCAAATTGAATTTGTAAATGGATGTTGTGTGCAGTCACTGCTTTCACCTGGTTGAAGGAATCCTTCAAAGGGTTCTATTAGAGAATAAACTTAACAAACAATGATGGTCTCCATAATGATCATTGTTTTTTTCATTTTCTTCTTTCTTATCTCTCATGATTGGGTGACGTAAAATGCATCTGCCTTTGTCATTATAACTGGGGGAAACTACTCAGTGGCAGGCCAACTTAGCTCCAAAAGAAATGGCCGCCTCTGACATGAAAAACAGACACCATGTGCAGCTACTCATAACATGGAGTACAAACGCTGCTCATCCTGTATCCCTGGATTAGGAGCCCTTACAAGGTGCTATCAGCCGGGCCAGCTGAACCCAGGTTTTTTAGTGAGCTTGTTACTGCTCCCCCTCCTCCTTTTTCATCCGGGCTTGGGACCGGCAAAGGCGGAGTTTTTCTCATGAACATTGTGAGGGCAATAAGTTCCATGAACTTGGAACAATCTGCACATGTAAATATTGGGGGTAATTTTTTGAAAACCTATCATTTTATTTGTTGTACATAGCCTCTCTCTCTCTCTTAATACTGATTTTATTGTGGCCCTTATGCTTATGTGCACAGAAATAAAGATTATCACTGTAAATATTATAATGTTGTGTAGTATGATAAATATGTGTTCTTAAGCTTAGTAATAAATAGAATTATAATACATTGTTGTGTCGTGAGGATGTTACCCCAAACACTAACACACCATCAAGGGCACAACCACTATTTTTACTGATATTATTTATCTCTACCACACAAAGAGATGATGAAGGCAAACATTTTTTACCACAGACCATGGGATGTTTGAGGTTAGATTTCTTGTTAATCATGCTTTTGCTATCAACCAGGAATTGCAACACCCTGGATCCTCAACCTCACAAACCCCAGGCATTGCTTCCATTCCAAGTGGGAAATCTATTGAGAGATAAATAAACTTCTTTATTGAAATGCCTCAAGATTTCCTCAGTATCTTAGCAATCATTTTTTTTAAATGTTCCTTTGTTATTAAAATAATAATTCAAAATATATTTATTAAAGTCATTACAGTTATTTAATAATAATGATTTTAGGAATAATATAGATTTTGCCATTGTGAGAATATTAATATTAAAATAAGCATTTAGTAAAAGTAAGGATTTGAGAACAAGAAAATCTCAGGTTCCCTTGCTTAAAGAATCAAGAATCAGTTGTTTATGGCATCTCAGTAGCAACTTAGCTATCCAACTACATTGTTGCCTTCATCAAGCAGTGGCAACATATCATCATCAACCATCATCATCAGGATCATGAAGGAATTACAGGGGAGAGACACTCACACAAGAGTTGAGGTCCACTTGGGAATGAGAGACCAGGAGCCAACTACATCCTTTCTTCACTGGCAGCTGGGATTCCTGTCAACAATGTTTGTATTTAGTTCTGGAAATTAGTTCTTGCACACACACACAATGAGGTACACTTTGGATTATAAATAAGAAACACAAGATGACCATTAAATTATATGTGTCATTTCAGTAACAGTGCTGTTACCATCT
>CP092864.1:62884254-62961621 GCA_030710605.1 Cordylochernes scorpioides
TAAGCTCAATTGAGAACACCCTGCCAGCTATTCAAAGAGTAATCAAATTATCATATCTATCTCTCAACCGCCATTTCAAACCTTAATGCTAACTCGAACAAAGTTATATTCAACCTCTTCTAGCGAAAAAATGTTACCGTTGATGAGTCAAATCCTCCCAATATTTTTGTATCGCAGTTGAGGGTTGTTTATTTGAAGAGGGATACAATTAAAATGAATTGAATAGCTTCTAATCTTAAAACTCCAAGAGCTCACCATGCGTGTAAAAACTTTACTCAATTTGGCAAAGGGTAGATTTCACCAGCAAGTATTGATCTATGAAGAATATCGGCGAAGAATTTCTCGAACAAAACTACACCCAACCACTGACATTGCCAACCAAACTGGAGAGAATAACTCGGCATTGGCTGGAACCAAGTTGTAAGGTAAGAGTAGTAGACATCACACACTCCAGGATCCTGGGTTATGTCCCTCTCTAGTAGACATCGCACACTCCAGGAACCTGGGTTGTGTCCCTCTCTAGTAGACATCGCACACTCCAGGAATCTGGGTTGTGTGCCTCTCTAGTAGACTTCGCACACTCCAGGAACCTGGATTGTGACCCTCTCTAGTAGACATAGCACACTCCAGGAACCTGGGTTGTGTCCCTCTCTAGTAGACTTCGCACACTCCAGGAACCTGGATTGTGTCCCTCTCTAGTAGACTTCGCACACTCCAGGAACCTGGATTGTGTCCCTCTCTAGTAGACATAGCACACTCCAGGAACCTGGGTTGTGTCCCTCTCTAGTAGACATAGCACACTCAAGGAACCTGGGTTGTGTCCCTCTCTAGTAGACATCGCACACTCCAGGAACCTGGGTTGTGTCCCTCTCTAGTAGACATCAGAAGTAGCCCATCCATCGATCGGCGTGTCATTTGCTAATAGGGCATCGACCGTATCGAACACGGCTGGGCTTAAAATGGAGTCCCTATAGATCCCGTGGGCTATATTCCCCGCAGCTCTCATGGAGAGAGATTGGGTCTAATATGATTAGAACACGGCTCGCGAGACGAGGACAATCCCTTCTTACAAATACAGTACTTCAATGTTTTATTTTTTTCAATTAAGCAAAACATTGAGAGCTATCTACACTCATGGACAAAACTTGAGGAAGTTGTACCTTTATTATATTCCTATATAATTCTGAAATATATTTGATATAAAGTGACATTTATTGAAGACGCACGAAATAACCAAGTGTGAACAAAATCGCCTCTGTCTCCTTAGAAAAAAAGACGATCGGCGACATTTGGCTTTCCACTTCCTTAAGTTTTGTCCATGAGTGTATCACACTATAGATTCAGAGAATAGCTCTTCTCATAGCGACGTTTTAAACCTCCGATTGGAATCTCGCTGGTGTAGTCTTACCGACGGCACGGTGACGTCCATATTGGACTTGAGGCTGTGCGCGATGTTGAAACGTCTGCTTTCAGATAAGGTAAATTCTGGGATGAGAGGTTGTTGTCCATAATTTTATAATTTCTTCATCTTTGGTGTTGTATTTTAATTCAAAGAGACAGTATTCGGGGAAAAATCTTTGGGCGATCATCACAAAACAGATGGAATTGCATCAGTATTCTAATTACTAGTTCAATAGCCTCTTTTTTTGTCTTTAGTTTTCCTTCATTGAAGCAGCTATGATATTAAAACGAGTGGGTTTTCATTTTTTATTTATCAAAATTCTTAAATGGAATTCTTGGATTTTATTACATAACATGTGAATCGAAATCTCCTTCCAGGTTGTTATTGGCGAGAAAAGCCTTCTGTGTGGACTTGGCTGCTGCTTCAGCGTATGAAGTTTATTCGGTAGATGGCTGTGGACTAGACTGTACGTGGTTGGACCCGATATAGGCATCCTGGAGAGCAAACTGATCTAATATGTTAGAGCGGGGTGTTGATGACACTTTAAGGAGAGCATACTCAGTTTCTTAACGCCGGTGTTGAAGGTGCATTTTTCTGAACATGGAATCGATAAACTTGAGGTCGGTATCCATATCGAAGCCAATTCATTTTACTTTTATGGACATTGAAATTTTACTTGACTGTAAATTATATGACAAAAATATAAAAGAAGATATAGAGTGGCAAAGTTCATTATTATTTTATGTAGAGAATGTATATAAAATAATTTAGTGAAATATAACATATCGGTAAAAAATCAGTTTCCATAATAATTTACATTAGGTAGAGTTCAAAATATATTACGATACTTTATTAAAGGCTTCATTAAGGGATAAACTCTTTAATAAGGCTCATTGTTGTACTTGCGTAGTATAAACCCGTTCGTGGAATAGGCCAATCGTCTAGTATTTTATAAATAAGGTAAAATTTTAACTGTCATTCCAGACCTGTTTATTGAATAGGCATTTTTTTTACACTCATGGACAAAACTTAAGAAAGTTGTACTTTTTAGCATGTATATCAGGATTCAGACTATAACTCTGAAAGATATTTGATATACAGTGACCTTTATTGAAGACACACGAGATAACCAAGTGTGAACAAAATTGCCTCTGTCTCCTTCAAAAAAAGACGACCGGCGACATCAAAATATGAAACTCCTTAAGTCTTGTCCACAAGTGTAAAATGATCGGGCTGAACCCACGTGAGCTGGGTTATCCAGTTTGTAAAATTGAATCGACTCTCTCTCTATATTGAAGTAGTGTTTTTAAATGGTAGGAACAATTCTTCTAACCCTATTGTTTACAGTAAGGAACAAAATGTATCGTCACTTCTTCCCACACCTATGTGTGTTTATTTATATTTCCTAAACTTATTGTACTCCATGTTGCATCAGGTCTTGTTATGTTGTTAAAACTATTTTACCGTTCTTTTACTTTGTACATAGAAAGAAGGTCTTAGGTGAAGGGAGACAACGAGCAAGACATCTATATCTATAGATAGCCCCAGCTTGGACCGACCGAGGGCAAAGGTCGGCGTGGGCGGAGACGACGGAGCGTCATGTTACATTCTTTTTTTGGTCAGATGGCAGGATTCCCTTGTTAGAAGCGGAGGGGAAAGTTGAGTTCCCTTGCCAGGCGGAGCAGACACTCCAAGAAAATCCTACAAGCAGCGTCTTGTGGACGGAACGACGTCGAAGAAAATCCCACGAGCAGAGTTTCGTGGACGGAGAGACGTCGAAGAAAATCCCACGAGCAGAGTTTCGTGGACGGGAAAGGACGCATTGGAGTATCCCTCAAGCAGCGACTTGAGGACGGAAAAAGACACTTAGACAACCAACGAGTCGTGACAATTAGACAACCAACGCGCGACAATTGGACATCGCGACAAGAGAAAGTCAAGCCTGCGACGGTGCTGCCACACCAGAGGTACTGTGTAAACAAACGCTCGACACCCCCCCGCCATTTATTTTTATCTCCCTTCCCTGAGATTAGTTAATTTTTTTACTTTCTCTTTTGCTTAACCTTGTTTATTGTTTTTTATACATAATCCCTTAGATATAAGTATAATTTAGCTTAACCATTTTTCTTGTTTTTACCCATAATAATAGTATAATAGTTTTTATCCCTTTTGTTTTTAATTTTTTAAAATAAATCCTTTTTTATTATACTGTGTTTCTGTGCATTTATTTCCCCCATTGTTTTTCCTTTCAATCGATCACCCTTTTATATTTTTTTTTAAACGAACACGAACATTTTGGTGAGCCGGACGTGATCGATTTAAAGGAAATATGGAGGAGATGGATGCACTTAAAAAGCGCAGAAAAGCCATAAGAGGTACTTTCACTAGAATTATTAATAAAATAAATGGGGAATTTGAAAAGTCTCAAATTGATAGGAATGATATTTATTCTAAGTTTAATAGGCTAGAGTCTTATTACACGAAACTTGTAGATCTAAACGAAAAATATCAGGCTTTATTGGTAGTGAAAGAAGGGATTACAGAGGAAAGTATTGATAGGGAATGGCAAGAATGCGATAAATATGAAGAGGAAAAGTTTGATATTCAACAGAAAGTCAGTGTATTACGGAATCCCGATAAAGAAGAAACAATCCCGATTGCTAGCGAGGACACTGTAATAAATGTGAAATTACCAGAGTTAGCCCTAAAAAGCTATGACGGCTCTCTGGAAGGTTGGTTGCCCTGGTGGGCGCAGTTTTCGAAAATTCACGAAAATAAGAATTTATCCGATAGCGACCGGTTTTTATATTTGCGTCAAGCAATTGTACCAAATTCAGAAGCCTATCGTGTTGTAGCAAGCTATCCCGTTACAGGCGCCAACTATGTTTTGGCAGTACAAGCCCTACAGGAGCGATTCGGTGACCCGAATATACTGACAGAACTGTATGTCAGACGTCTATTGAATTCGGTTATATCTAATGTAAAGAAGGAAAATAGAAATTTAAGCAGTCTGTACGACGAACTGAGCAGTCACCTCCGGTCGTTAGAGACACTGGGCATTGATCCCCAGTTGTCGGGTATTTTTTTATACCCTCTTGTCGAGTCTTCATTACCTTCGGATATTTTGAAAATATGGCACAGGCATCCTTCTTCGGGTTATGGTATGGAGTTAGCAAAACGGGAAGAGTCAGATAAAGGGGTTGGAGGAGCTCAAGAAAGGCTCAGGTTATTATTGGACTTTCTAAAAGCCGAAGTAAGGAGTGCTCAACGGCTGAAATTTGTGGAAAAAGGCTTTAAGCAGGAGGAACCCTATAAAAGGTCTTACAATGATGGGACCAGAACAAGGAGCAATTTCAGACCCGCCACTGTGTCTAGTCTGTTCGGAGGGCGAACTAATATAAAATGCTTCTTTTGTGAAAGAACAAATCATGCGAGTCATCAATGCCGTTCCATAATGAAAATGTCTCCGGGAGAGAGAAATGATAAAATACGTAGTGCCCATCTATGTTTCAAATGCTTAAGAAAGGGACACATACAGAGTCAGTGCCGAGAACAATTGGAGTGCAAAAACTGTGGGAGAAACCACTTAGAAGTTTTATGTGAAGGAAATTCTTCTAACCGGTTAACGAAACCAGGAAGAGAAAATCTAAAGGAAAATGCACCTGAACCCATTGCATCGCTTTCTAGTCAAGCCTGCACAGGTCAGGTCTTGCTGATGACCACGGTAGCACTGTTAAGAGGCCCAAATGCCTCTAGAAGGGTTAGAATTCTCCTCGACAGTGGAAGTCAATTTTCATATATCAAACAGTCGTTAGTCTGGAGTATAGGAATAGAAAGAAAAGGCAAATAACCATAGCTAAAAGTCTTTTGGAGGTAATAAGATTGGTGAAGAAAAGCACGGTAAATTTATGTTAGAATTAGAGAATTTAGGTAATAAAAGAGATGTGATCCATATTGAGGCGCTGGATCAACGTAAAATTTGCGACGCCATACCACCTTTGCCAAAAGGAGACTGGTTAGAAAAATTGAAGATTAAGGGCATAATATTGTCTCAGGACAATTTTAAAGGACAAGAGATTGACATATTGATTGGCGCTAACTATCTAGGTATGATTTTGACAGGAAAAATAGTTCAAGTTGAAGCAGATTTAACTGCGGTGGAAACGAAATTAGGTTGGACACTAATGGGCAATTCGCCAATTATTGATAGCAATGACAATGTGCAGCAGACTTTGAATCTGCTAACAACGCGATGCGATTTAAAGGATTTGTGGGATCTAGAAGTACTAGGCATTAGGGATCCTGTTGAAACTTGCTCCAAAGAGACCAGATATCAGGAAATAAAAGAAAAGTTTATAACAAAAATTCAAAGACAAAGTGATCAGAGATATTCTGTAGGTCTACCTTGGAAGGTAGAAAGGAGTCAATCCCCAGCAATCTTGACATAGCGATAAAAAGGTTAGATATAAGCACTAAGAAAATGACCTCACAGAATAAGTTGACCGAATATAGTCAGATCTTTAGAGACTGGCTGACTGAAGGACTCATTGAAAGAGTCGAGGAAAATCCTCTCGAGAGAAGAGGCTACTATTTACCTCACCGCCCTGTGTACAAGATAGAATCTAAAACGACGCCCATACGTCCGGTTTTCGATGCTTCTTGTCTAGGCCATAATGGACTATCTTTGAATCAATGTTTAGAAAAGGGACCGAATTTATTGGAAAGAATCCCTGAAATGATGATAAGATTTCGGGAAAATAAATTTGGAGTCACGGCAGATATAAGAAAAGCATTCCAGATGGTGGCGATTGAAGAATCTGAACGGAACTACCTTAGATTCCTTTGGTGGGAAAAGGAGAGCGATAGAGAACTAATAGCTTACAGGCATAAGAGACTTGTATTTGGCTTAAACTGCAGTCCTTTTGTGCTGAACGCCGTAATAGAATACCATCTTCAATCAATAAGAGGCCCACTTGTTCAATGGGCAAAGATTTTAGCTCAATCCTTCTACATGGACAATTGTATTACCTCGCTGGAAACAAAGCAGGAAGTGCAGGAATTTCAGAAGGCCGCAATTGAAATTATGGACAGGGCTAAAATGGACTTACGAGAGTGGGAATATTCTCTGGAGGAAAACCCTGAAAAGGGGACTTGTACAAAAATATTGGGTGTTGTTTGGAATAAAATGGAAGATTCATTAAAATGCGAACTCCCTGACAATTTGAGTCTTCAACCCAAATTAACAAAAAGGCTGGTACTGTCCATGGTTCAGCGGATATTTGATCCACTTGGATTTTGCGCTCCAGTATTCTTGCCACCAAAGTTGTTACTGCAGCGATCATGGGGGCTGAAACTAGGTTGGGATACACCTCTACCCGAAAGTATGGCCCAGGAATTTCGAACCTGGTTGGATCAAATAAAATTAATAGAGTTAATAAAGATACCGAGATATATGTGGAATGATCTCATTTTCCCTACAGAAGTTCATATCTTTTGTGACGCTAGTCAAATAGGCTATGGAGCTGTAGCCTATTTACGGAGCGAAACGGGACGAGAAAATACTCTAACTTTGATTTGGAGCAAAGTCAGATTAGCTCCTATGAAGAGTATTACGATCCCTCGCTTGGAATTAATGGCCATGGTACTAGGAGCTAGACTAGCCAATGCAATCCAAGCTGCCTTGAAGAGAAAATGTGAAACAACTCTTTGGTCTGACTCTACTACCGCGCTAAGTTGGATAAAGAAAGAAATTGAGTGGAGAGTTTTCGTGAGAAACCGAGTCAGAGAAATACAGGCCACTACCAATTTGAACGATTGGAGGTTCGTTCCTAGTCAGTTGAACCCGGCCGATCTTCTGTCTCGAGGTTGCCCTCCAAGCCAGTTTTTGCAAAGCAGATGGTGGGAGGGCCCCGAATGGTTGAAAAAACCTAAAGAATTCTGGCCCAATTCAGAGTTCTCGATAAATCCAAAAGAAATAAATGTTGAAGAAAACATTATGAAAACCAGAGAATTAAAGCAGAGATTCTTAAAGGAATATTTAGGCGCGCTGATTCAGAAATCCGAAAATATTGATAGAAGACAGTTGAAAGTAGGAGACGTTGTACTGATCGGGCAAGAAAATCTTAAAAGAATGTTTTGGCCTAAAGGGCGAATAGTAAATCTCATACCAGGAAAAGATGGAATAGTGAGAGTGGCCCATGTTAAAACATCCACAGGAACCTTGATCAAGGCTCTACAACGCTTACACCCTCTTGAAATATCCTCGAATGTTGAGACGATTCAAAAGGACAATTCAAATACCGAACCCCTATCTGAAGCATTTTTAGGAAATAGGCCCAATATTGAATCCAGGGACTCTAGAAATAGATATGGTAGGGTAATCAGAAAGCCTGCTAGGTATGACTCGAAGGGACTAGTGAAAGTACCTGTAGAAAAAAAAAAGGTGTAATATGTGTATTCTTTTATGTGTATTTTATGTAATGTAATAGGCATATCTACTCTTGTGTGTATTGTGTATATATATGCTCTTTTGTCTTATACTTAATTTTGGCTTCTTTCGGAGCAAAATTATGTGGGAGAATGTTAAAACTATTTTACCGTTCTTTTACTTTGTACATAGAAAGAAGGTCTTAGGTGAAGGGAGACAACGAGCAAGACATCTATATCTATAGATAGCCCCAGCTTGGACCGACCGAGGGCAAAGGTCGGCGTGGGCGGAGACGACGGAGCGTCATGTTACATTCTTTTTTTGGTCAGATGGCAGGATTCCCTTGTTAGAAGCGGAGGGGAAAGTTGAGTTCCCTTGCCAGGCGGAGCAGACACGCCAAGAAAATCCTACAAGCAGCGTCTTGTGGACGGAACGACGTCGAAGAAAATCCCACGAGCAGAGTTTCGTGGACGGAGAGACGTCGAAGAAAATCCCACGAGCAGAGTTTCGTGGACGGGAAAGGACGCATTGGAGTATCCCTCAAGCAGCGACTTGAGGACGGAAAAAGACACTTAGACAACCAACGAGTCGTGACAATTAGACAACCAACGCGCGACAATTGGACATCGCGACAAGAGAAAGTCAAGCCTGCGACGGTGCTGCCACACCAGAGGTACTGTGTAAACAAACGCTCGACACCCCCCCGCCATTTATTTTTATCTCCCTTCCCTGAGATTAGTTAATTTTTTTACTTTCCTCTTTTGCTTAACCTTGTTTATTGTTTTTTATACATAATCCCTTAGATATAAGTATAATTTAGCTTAACCATTTTTCTTGTTTTTACCCATAATAATAGTATAATAGTTTTTATCCCTTTTGTTTTTAATTTTTTTAAATAAATCCTTTTTTATTATACTGTGTTTCTGTGCATTTATTTCCCCCATTGTTTTTCCTTTCAATCGATCACCCTTTTATATTTTTTTTTTAAACGAACACGAACATATGTGTTAAAAGCGACCTCTTAATTTACCAGAAATTGCTATAAGTCTATAAAGGGGAGAGAAAAACAAAAAATACAAACACAGAAGATTTATCTTTCTGGGTATGTGGGGGTTGAAGAAAGCTCCTTGAAACAAGAACTATCTTATATTAACCAATAATAATTTGTTTTTATATCAACACCTGACTTTTTTGTTATATTTTCACATGCTCAGTGCATTTACGTAAGTTTGGCCTTAAATACCCATGTTTCTACATATGTATATGTCATAATTTGTATATACCAAGATGTAACCCCACCACAATATATGCAATGTATGATCCAAAAGGTTTTAATAAAGGTTAGGCCTAGCGAACTGGGGAGAAACCATTACCAGGATTTCATTATCCAGGAAGTAAAGGTTATTACCCAGGAACTAAAAAAAAAACTAAGTTCAAAGACCTTCTTCTTCCTGGAGGATGGTAATCATGACAAAGACAATATGGTACCAAAATCCAATCAGAGACCAGCAGGAATAGCTAACAGCCAACCAAAGGTAACCACGTAGACGATTTCAACCAATGAGAGCAATAGAGAGTAAACGAGGTAAATCTCGGACTCAAGTTAAGTCAGTTGGGAGCTCGACACTAAAAGAAGCAAGACGTGCTTCAGCCCTTCTCGCTCAGGTAACTTCTATGTTAGAATATCATAGTCAAGTACCCCATTAGTCAAAAACCCTTCTCTCCCTTGATCGCCTGGTCCTATTTTCAATCCCATTCTGTGTCCCTCTCGTTATTTCCCCTGAGATAACCTACCATTTCAGCCAAAACGACTGCGTCATCAATCACCCCACGTCAACCCCCTCAAGTAAGTCAACAGGGTCTTACAACAACCAATCCAAAAAACCAATCCAATCAATCCGATCGATAATCTATATATATAAAATTGAATGTCTGTCTGTGTGTGTCCTCTATGGATTCAAAAACCATACATCCAATCGCCGTGAAAATTTGGGATATTATTGGGCATATCCCCGGAAAGGTTTACGAAAAATAATATCTTGAATATCTTTAATATCCTTAGAGTTATTTGGAGATTTGTAGCTTTAACTCGCAAGCAGCGCCGCCATTGAGACGGAGATAGGCTTAGGTTTGCTGCTCCTGATGACCTTGGGTCTGCCCCACCCCGTGAGAGAATGGATTCGCCCGGCCGCCGGCCGACAGTCCAAGTACCCACCGACCAATCAGGGCAGAGTTGGTGACACAGCTATGCCAAGTAGACAAGAAAAAAAGCCTCGCGGGAGCTTGCCCAAGATGACCTCCGGGAACTTCATCCATCTTCCATAAACGACCATGAATTTATTCAACCTTATCGAGTATTTTTCAAGGGACCGGGAAAAAATGTTCACTAGATAAAACGATGATTTTGTAATGTAGAAAATTAGGAAAGACAAAATTCAGAATGAAACGGCACACAGGGACCGGGAAAAAATGATCACTTTATCAGTTTCAAATTATCAAAATATATCTATTTCTTTTTATAAGTTTATAGAGAATTGTTTTAACAAATGTTCGTTAGACAGACCTTTACTCGGGTACCGATTAATATTGATTTTATTCAACTTATCGAGTATTTTTCAAGGGACCGGGAAAAAATGTTCACTTTATCGAGAGATTCGTTAGACAAACCTTTACTCGGGTAAAACACGGGCGAAGCCGGGTACATCCGCTAGTATTATATATACATGTATATAAAATAAAAGGATTTAAAAGCGCGAATGTTTCTTTTATACATAAAACGAACTTCTACTGTCTTTACTGCGATGAAAAAATATATTGGGAGGGCTTGGCTCATCAGTGGTGAACCCTCCCAGCGGTTTTCGCCAATTTAATCCACCAGACCGCTTCTCAGAGCTCTAATACTGTATTGGATCATTCTGCTTTTATATGCTACACTGAAGGATGGAATCTTAGAAATGGTTTTCAAGTAAACTATGGACATAAGCTTATAGGACAGTAGAATTACATTCCTTTAATCCTTTTATTATATATATATATATATATATATATGGCGCGTTATTGCTTTGTGTTAATTTATGCCTAACTGGCCTTGTCTTTATAGTTTGCTGAAGAGCATTGCTCGAAGCAAATATTTGAATATAATTCTACTGTCCTATAAGCTTATGTCCATAGTTTACTTGAAAACCATTTCTAAGATTCCATCCTTCAGTGTAGCATATAAAAGCAGAATGATCCAATACAGTATTAGAGCTCTGAGAAGCGGTCTGGTGGATTAAATTGGCGAAACCGCTGGGAGGGTTTACCACTGATGAGCCAAGCCCTCCCTATATATTTTTTCATCGCAGTAAAGACAGTAGAAGTTCGTTTTATGTATAAAAGAAACATTCGCGCTTTTTAAATCCTTTTATTTTATATATATATAGATGGCGCGTTATTGCTTTGTGTTAATATATATATGTGATGACCCTAGAGAGAAAATAGAGGTAACTCGGGCTTTCTGGAGCGTAAATCGCCAACTACCCGGGATGACCCTACTATAAAACTACCCCATCATGATTATCATGTCATGTACCACATGTGCTTGGAATAAGTAAAACAATATATGGATTATATAATGGATTATAGATTACTAGAAGAATGACCCGGCTTCGCCCGAGAATTCCCCCGAGTGAAATTTCCTTCATACTGAAAGTACATCAACATCAATATAAAAAAAAGTTGGGCAAGCGATTTGGAAAATATGCAGAACGCTCATTGGTCGGTTAATTCGCCTGGTGTTGTCACTTCGACTCGTATTTACTGCCGCGCAAAAAATAGTTCTGAAGATTCTTTACACTTTATTAAAACAATATCGAACTTTCGAGTATTTTTGCCTTCCTGCAGGAGTACATAAAAACGAATAAAACGGTTTAGATGCTAATAATATGTACATTTAAATATTAGGAGAGATTTTGCATATTGCTTGATATTAGAATATTTTATTAAGTTAGTTTGTATTTTTTGCATATTGACTATTGTTTGTTTAATTTTAAGAATTATCATATTGAATGTAACTTTTATTTATTATATTAAAAAAAAAAACAAAGGCCAGAACAAAAATTAATAGAAAATACGAAAGCCATTGTTTACATACAGTAATGCTAATTTTGTGAAGTTTTTTTTTAAATTGCATTGTGTGCACTTACCGTAACTTAGTAATATAAATTTCTCTCTCAATACTTTTGAAAAAAAAAGTGACACTCGTATAAAAAGATATTTAAAAAAAAGTAGGCAAGCAACTTGAAAAGAAATGCAGAACGCTCATTGGTCGCTTAATTGGCCTCGTGTTGTTACTTCGCCTCGTATTTACTTCGCGTGAAAAAAAAGTTCTTCAAATGAAAAAAGGAAATAACCAAAAATACTAATCAAAATGTAGCCGAAAAATTTTCCTCAGGTTTATAAAAAGCGACATGCAAAATTTGGTACCAATTGCTTCAGTAGTTTTTGAGTTTATCGCGAAACAGACAGACATTGACTTTTATATATATATAGAGATAAACATAAGGTAATAAGGCCAAATCCACTATTTATTTATTTGGATTTGGTCTTATTACCTTGTGTATATAGAAATTCACAACCTTGTTTCAACTTTATATTTCTAGTTTATTCATCTGTCGGTTTGATGTCAACAACTCAGCTACTCTGGAGGAAGGAAGGTTCAACATTTTCAGTGACTATCGCAAATTAAAACTCCACAACAACATGTAGGTGATGTTTCAGCATGGTTAAACAAATTATTGGAATATATTTCACTTATCATTTGTCATCCTAATATAGCACAAAGATAACCTCCCTTGAGAGGCCTGCTAACTACCAATACCTCTGTGTCTTCTAGAGATGGTGGTCTTTCTTTGGAGGATGAATTAGTTTAGTTCAAGTCATTTTTAAATTCTACAGGCAAATGTTCATCAGCAGGGGTGAGAGTTATCACTGAATTTAATCTCCATTGCAATAGTGGGTTTAAAAATGATCAACTTGCATTATAAAGAAAAATAGATGGAAATGTCACCAAGAGAATATTGATTTAAAAAAAGAAAGGCTACCACTTCCATCAAACTCTTTGTGCCATCCATTTTGGCCATAGAGTTGACCTAGCCACTTTGTGCCTCTTTTGATGCAAATTCTCAATCTCTTGTGGACACTTGAGACCCAAGTCCCATCAAGTAAATTATTAAACTCCTGTTTACACAAGGTAATAAGACCAAATCCAAATAAATAGTGTGTGACATTTCGGTAACAGCGTTGTTACCATCTTCAGACAACACTGGTAGGACAACTGGCCTTAAGATGGTAACAACACTGTTATTGAAACCTCACAATTTATTTATTTGGTCTTATTACCTTATGTTTATAATCCAAATTGTGACTTATCGTCCATTCCTGTTTATTAAAGATTCTGAGGATGTTATGAGTCCCTTGTGGACCACATAAAATCAAAGTCCACCCTGAAACCATGGTCTCCAGGTCTGAAATTGTCAAAGCTGTGATTAATGGTTTTGTCATAGGTTGCTAGATCACAGAGACAATTAATAGAGGTCAATATTGTTGCATCTATTTCGATGGAAAAGGTATCTTTTCTTTTATTTAGCATTCAAATATTTTATCTCATGACTGATTCAGTAGAACTTCTATAAAGAATACCTATTTGTAGAGCCACCTTGTCCTTTAGAGAAAGGTATTCCCTTACTAGAAAGCAGCTAAATAGTAAAAAATGGGAATTTAGGCAATGAAAACGGTCTGTTGTATAGAGGTATCCTTTAGTGAAAATGTCCTCTCATGGAGGTTCTACTGTGCATAGATGACCCCAAATTTTTCTGTTTAAATTTACACAATGGAGGTGATAACCAAATTTTTAAATTTAAAATTGCATAATGGAAGTATGATAACCAAAATCTTCTATTTAAATTTGCATAAGGAAGGTGTTAGAGTGATAAGCAGTGGTGAGTGAGAGACATCAAGAAAGGAGACGTATAGGGCATAAAATACAAATTTATTGGCATGTATAAGTGTTGTATAGGGAGTTCCAACTAAGTAGATGGCCATCATACAAAAATAGAGTAATCTGTAAGTAACACCTCCTTGATGAGTATTATTGCACCATTATCTTTGGTGTAGCCTACCAGAGCTTGGCATTTTAGTGTGGCAACAATTCTGATCCTGTATAAGCAAACAAATTATATAAAATGGGGCAAAAGCTTTAAGAAAAAGAAAAAAAACAAAGAGCTAAATCATTGTCGAGTGTCGGGTCTGAGAAGATCCGACAACAAGGTGATAGGTTGGTAAAGATGCTCAGGGCCTCTAGTTGACAGTTTTCCAGTTGCGGAGTCCCAGGGGATGTTCCAAGGGGATGTGGTTAGGACGGCGGTGGAGCCAGTCCCGCTCTGGCTTTGGTGCGCAGCTGGGCTCACTACTGCGCTTGTTCTTCTTGGGACTCACGGACTCGTTGAGCCAGGTCTGGATCATGAACTGGTGGAAGCGGCGGGCGTTGATGACAGAGTAGGGGTCGTTGGGGTTCTGGCTACGCAGGTCCAAGTGATGGGCACCGCCCTCAATCCACACAGCATAGGCTCCAGACACATTGTGCAGCACCTGCAGTCACGTCACTGAAGTCAGCTCGAGAAGCATTTCTGTAATCTTTGCACAAAGGGATAGCAAATAACATCACTGAAGTGGATCAGATAATGTATTGGCAATACAAAAGGGGATGATGGCTGATTATTTTTGGCAACAATGTCAAAGGTTCAAAAGCAGTAATGAAGCGATTTTTAAAAATTGTTTTACCGTATATCGCCATAATCTGGCACAACTCCAGCAGTGAGTGCAAGTAAACAAATAGGGCTTTAGCACCTTGTAAGTGTCAAAGTATGTGAAGGCATGTGGACAATAGAAGAAGTCACAAACCTACCACGGTCTATACCTGGTGTACTCGGGAGAACACTGAGTAACAACAACAGGGAAACAAAGTCTGGGACACTCTGAAGCTAGAACTTGTTGAAAGGAACCCTGAAGATCAAAATGACAGATGCCGAAATTTATCACTCGATATTGGAAGAAAATAGCGAAATTGAAAAATACTAGGACATCTTAAGATGGTTGAAAAATGCACAGAATCAATTTTTATAAGGTAAAAAAAAAACGCATCTCGATACAGTTGTAGAGGAATAAATCTACAAGAGACTGAAAGCTCTCGGGCTAGAGTGACTTCAACAACTTCCTTTCAAAAATGAGTTAGTTGTCGACACACAAATAATGAATGAAAGTGGACAAATGTAAAAGTGGTACCTTAATAACTCCACATATTTTAAGAAGGGTGGGATTTCTGTGATTTTTATTCAGTGACATACAAAATTGAAGAGCCTTGAGGATGGACTAAAGTAGAGAACCAAGTTTGTTCCATTTGACTCTTGCACCAAACTCGGGTTGGCCCTATCAGTGGGAAATAGCAGCTTCAATCAAGTTGTAAGAATCATTTAAAGGAGATTTCTGGCAGCTCAAGAACCATTTTCACAAATCTAGAAAAAAAAACTTGGATTGTAGAGGAAAGACCAGTAAGTAAGCTCCATGTGTAGACTTTGTTGTCTAAGAATGGTGGCATCACACACAGTATGGATCTGATAAACTGTATTCACAACTTTGAGCAGATAAGTCTGTCCAGCTCACCCCTCCTTGTGACCATGGGTCAAGGTCGCCGTTGGAGAAGATGATGTTGGAAGCGTAGTGGATGGAGCAGCCCCAGAAGTTGGTCCTCAGCCAATCACGACGCGGCTTCACCTTCCACGTGCTCATGCAGTAGAAGTCGCGCATCTCCTTGTTGAAGGGCAGGTTGGGGAACATGTCACTCTGGCCATTGGAGCCACCCTCCAGGTTCATCTCTGTACAGCACTGCCCCAGCCACCATCAGCACCCT
This sequence comes from Cordylochernes scorpioides, assembly GCA_030710605.1. Taxonomy (NCBI): domain Eukaryota; kingdom Metazoa; phylum Arthropoda; class Arachnida; order Pseudoscorpiones; family Chernetidae; genus Cordylochernes; species Cordylochernes scorpioides. Next base: position 62,900,029 of record CP092864.1, read on the forward strand.
CGCCCACATACACACATTAATATATATTAACACAATCTCCCTATTCACTATAGAAACACGAGTCGGATGGAAGAGCTTCTTTTATAAAAGGACGATAATACAATTGTTCGGGTAAGACAAAACAATCGTCTTCTTATAGAAGAAGCTATTCTCCCCATCTTGTGTTTCTTCTTATATATATTTCTATTTTAATGCTTAGAAACTGTTAAATAAACAAATAAACCAAAGGTATGGACCGAAACAAAGCCCTACTAAGGTTCTAATAAAAAGAAATAATTCCCTATCATATATACAGGGCATGAGATAGGTCGAAAATCTCTTGTTCTTCGGACTTGGCCTGTGCTTATATTTTCCTCCCTCTGCTAAACCCATTTCTACACAATTTATCTATGATTTAAATTGCCTATTACAAAAGATCCATTTACAAAATAGATACACAGGGAGTTCCAAAGGTACTTTACGATTTCACAGCAGAAAAAGTATGTATAATAACATAGACCCCTCAGTCTGACTGTCACTCTGAAGAAAATAGTAATAATGAACAAATATGAAGATTATAGAATCTTATTAAGGTAAAACCACATATTGTGTGCCTTTTCTTGTGCAGACGGCGCTTTATTCTAAATTCCTTTTATCTGGAAACGCGCACGATAAAACTTTTGAGTTGAAGCACAATTCAAACTACAATTAATTCATTTAAATCAATTAAAGTCGTTTTATTGTACTTTGAAAATGTAAAGTACCTTAAGGGACACTCTGTGTATATATTGTATATCACGGCAATTTCGGTAGTACAAGAAGACAAGTTGTTGTGCCCCCAACAATCTACCTGGTAGTCCCAGGCATCAGCAGCCGGCCCCGTGCCGCAGCCCGTGGGATCCGAGCACTCCACGAACTGCTTCCACGTATCGAAGCACTGTTCAGTGCCCACGCTGTTGTATGTCAGCTCCAAGGCATTCCTCAGTCCACAGACGGGATCCGAGGCGCTAAGGATCCGCTTGCACATTTCCTGCACCGTGGCGTTAGATTGCCGCTGCAGTAGGAGAGGGAGGGGAATCGTACCTTGACGGGGTAGGCCGGGAACTTGCCCATGAAGTCCGTGGGGTAGGGGTAGTCCATCATGGCGCTCATCACGAAGGCATTACGGATCCAGAGCAGCAGGTGGCGGTACTCCTTGTGGTTGTTGACCGGGTGGCAGATGCCAAGGGAGTCCTGGATCTTGCAGATACCTGTAAGGGCATCCATTATAGATAGATTTACACCCACCTTCGACCTTTCATTGATAGGATGCAATCTTGTAGGGGGGATCATTTCACTCCCCTCCTTTAAACTATTAAAACTATCCCATTTGAAGAATTATCGTTTAATTATTCATATAAATATTAGCATCAATCTTTTTGGGAGTGGGACAAGTCTCACAACTCTATCCTAATATGGAGGAGGGCACTCACTAGCCCTTGAAGTTGGAAACGGATTCTAAAGGTAGATAAACCTCCTATTAGGTTATTGACGTGAATGCGCAACATTGCATATTGTTTTTTTGCATGAAAATCTCCAAAGATTGGACCAACTGGCTCAATGGAACATCTTACTCCCAGACTATCGATTGATTAATCTTCTTGGAGGAACCTGAGCGAGGAAAGCACATACACACACTAACCTTAGATGTGATTCACCCCTGGGAAGTGAAAAATAATTATCAAATATCTTTTTAGTTGAATTAAACGCGCTGATATCGCGCCACGTATTTTACAAACGTAGGACATCCCATAAAGGACCCTGGCCTTTCCTGGAGGTGGTCTCTTCTTATTGGATGTTGAGTTACTCCAGTTCAAGTCAATTTCTATTTAACAAAGATGATTGCTCAGAAAGGAGGTCACGTATGGGACGGATGCATGTTTCACTTGGCGAAAATTGGGGAATCCCTCAGGGATGAAACTTTCTTATATTTGTTTTGTGTTTTCTGTTTAAAAGGCAGTGGTTGTTTTATTCTGTGAGAGCTGGCTTTCTATTATTGCTGTCCTTCGTTGGATTTAATATAATCTTTTAATTAAGCATTCCTCTCTCTCTCTACCTATTATTATTTCGCCACACAGAGTAAATGTTTAGAGTCATTGTTGGGTCGTAGTTTTTGGCTTCCTGGAAAGATGTGCCAGTTTTATAGTAGGAGAGTTGTTAGTTTGTGTATATTTCATGTTTCAGGCCTCTAATGATGTTACTGTTTCTCTCGCATAATATGGTGCTTTCACTATATGTTGCTTAGAATCTTATGTTCTATTTGTACATACAGGTTAGTTTATTTTGCTGCATGATTTTAACCCCTCTGCATACAACACATCTGCCCGAAGCCGATATTCGCCAGCTGGTTGATTCTCTACGGTCACATGACCTCAATCAGCGTTGAAGTAGCCATTGAGCAAACATATTTCTCTGTCTACTTACTTAGCTAGAGCGAGGTGATAAATCGAGGTATTGAATAAACAGGAGCGAGTTCGGAATTTCTACTTTTTTGTCATTTTATTTGTACCTTCAAGGTATTTCAAGGTTGTATTTATCATGTATATTACGGTACATAATATTCTTAACACAATCTGTCTGTGCGTTAATATGAAGCAAATGTGATACTAATATCAATCAATACCTTTATTAAGACCTTTAGTCTTATCTACAGATTCTCTTGAAGGATGCAGTAAAAACGTGGGAAAAAAGGAGAAAATAAATATAATTTACACAGTTATATGGGAAATATAGGTGTATATGTAGAACTATAAATAGAACTATATGATATACGATATATTAAGAACCCTGGCCTTTCCTGGAGGTGGTATCTTCTAATTAGATGTTGAGTTACTCCAGTTCAAGTCAATTTCTATTTAACAAAGATGATTGCTCAGAAAAGTGGTCACCTATGGATCAATACCTTTATTGATCTATACCTATATTTCTATCTATATATATATGATAAATTAAGATAAAACACCACAATAAGGCTAAGAACTAGCTGTGTCGTCTGGATCGTACACTCACTTGGGCAATGTTCGGATCATTCTTCTAGTAACCTATAATCAGTTTGCCCCTATGCTAAAGTTTGATTTGAATTGTTTTTTAAAGAGGCAAATTGCCAAATGTTGACGCAATAAAAATGTTATTGTGCTCACCGTGAAAACCCTGCACGATATCTCCGCGATATAAGGACATCCTAACATCCGTGGTAGGTTTCCCATAGGCTAGCCATTGTGGACGCTTTCTAAGTCTTCAATCTACTCAACACAAAAATCTATGGGAGCCATGCGACAATAACAAGTCTTTGTTCCTCGAGGAAGTGAAGTGTTTATTACGTAGTAACATTCCTTACTTTATCCTGATGGATCTATTCTCGCCTGGGGGGTTTCCATGGAATCTCACATTGGAACAATGGATCTACCTCTGATATATTTGATTGGCTATGGAGGATGAGAGAGAACCTCTCCGCCAAATGATTGGCTATAAAAACAATTCGCCATATGCTTTATTGGCAATATGCAATTGGCTTTTTCAGAAATTCTGGAGAACAGCACAGTCAATAGACGTAAACACGGGGGGTGAATCCAACTTGACTAATGGTCGACGTTACTCCCCATTTTCTGTAGATAACTGCTATGTTTATTTCTGTTTACCTATCTGAAGATATCCTGAATGAGACGAGTGTCCTTAATAAAGGCTTGTTGTTGTTATTTCTAACATTATTAGAATACCCGCTACGATTATTGTTAACATCATCTTGTCTGAAGGGATAATACGGAGGGTATTGGCTATTGTCCATAAGATATGCTTAAATTAGAACATTTGAGAAGCCCTATCCACTTGATTCTTCTTCTGAGGAACTGATTCAGCTTTTGAAACAAAATGAACAAGGGTACAATTTTCTGTTTTTATATCAATCATTTGATCAATGCTTGTCAGAAGTTTCGTATTGACAAGGTCTACCAAGCGGCTTTTCTCAACATGTCAAACAACTATTTCATATTGGGCGATGGTGATTACTCGCACCTAAGATTGCACAAAATGGCAGTAACAAATAACGTCTGATATCTATTTTTGATAAAAATGTTTATTGGCAACATAACAATGAGAAGTAAACTAAACATATAAGTATAAAATGGAAAAAAAAGGGGGCCGTGAATTGCCTTCATTAGGAGTAGATATAAAATTGCTTTTGTTGAAATTTATTTTAGTGTCAATTATGTTTTACAAAAATTTTTATTCCAAGTTTTTTTTTTCTTTTATTGTAGAAAACGTGAAACCCCCTGCTTAGGAAAGACTAAAAAATGTAGACTTTAATGAAATAGGGTTTTCTTTTTTCATATGGGTGATTAAAAATATTTAAGAAAATAGTTTTTAATGAGAGCCCGTTGTTGAAAAAATAATTATGATAAACGATGTGGCGCTCGTGTAGCAGCGTTTTAATTTTTTGGTGAAAAAAATCAATATGGATTCAAAAAGTTCATTTCTCTCAAAACACAGTCTGTTCACCACCATGCATCGGTTGATTATAAGGTTGACTTATCAACTGTTGGAAAAAAAGAATAGTAAATCAATGATCTTGAAATACTTTTAGACTGACAACACTGTAATATAAAAACGAGAACAAAGGAGTGGTTTTGTTTTGTTTACAAAATTAGTAATTGTAATGTAAATTGTTAAATGTTCTTTTCTCTCTCTCTTTGAAAATAATAAATTTAAAATACTTTCATAAAGGGTAAAATCGCCTAATTCTTTAAAACCACTTCAGCTGTAAGTAAACTTGTTATTTGTTGTTTCATTGTCTGAACCATAAGAGATTCCCAACATCAACATCATATAAATTATAAGTGGAGAAACACATAAAGCTATTATTAAGTCCTCAGTCTTATACAGATCTCCTGTGTCATTGCCGGCTTGCAATGATATCCTCACGATGATCAAACACCATCATGCAATGGAGGATAAAACGATGAATCAAGTTATTTATCCTACTTGAGAAATACAAAGAAGTGCCCAGGGCAAGTTCAACGATCCCGTGAAACAAATGTTTGTTTGGTGTTAGAAACGATGCTGTGTTTGTCTGTAGAAACCTTCCAATTGAAATCTACAATGGTTGCTACATACACCATTCTAGAAATATGTTTTTGTTTATTTTCCATCACCTATTTCGGATGCTATGGAACCTATTTTTGAAATCGAGTAAAACCTTCCGAGAGAGACTATCTAGTGAAATATTTGTAAAATGGCCTGATATGACTCAACCTCCAATGAGAGACCCAACTCAATCTCCAGAATAATCCAAGGGCATCAATGTTTTATGAAGTCTCTCATGGGAGGTTCTACCATTATATAGTTAAGGCCATTTCTCCCGCCAGCTATGGAAGAGACATCAAATCAGATTATAGAATTTCGCCTATGTTCATAACTTGTGACTGCGAAACTCAGAGTGGTAACACAGAGGAAGAAACAAAATCTAGACTCACCCGCGGGACCCTCCCTGTACCACTGGTCCAGAATGTTGAAGGCCTTCTGGACCGAGGCGGCGCAGTCCCTGAAGTCCTACAACAGACAGTTTGTCAGCCCAGTCCCCAAGTTCTAGAATTCAAGGATCAGTTACCTTGGTCACGGCCTGGAAGAACTGCTCGCCACTGTGGACACCGGCCACCTGGAAGATGGGGGCACTGGCAGCGATGGCGCCGTCCACCAGATTGGGGAACTTGTAGCGCATGAAGGCGCTCAGCATGCCGCCGTAGCTGGACACGGAGGTTAGACCTTGCCATCACTTTGCCAAGATCCATAGGACCACCCGCCCCATCCCAACTGACCTGCCGCCGAAGGTGATGACAGGACAGCGAACATCCACACACAGCAGGTCCTCGAAGAACACCAGCAGCGAGGCATAGTCTGCCAGAGCCTGGTCGATGGACAGCCAGCCGATGTTCTGCGGAGTGAAGGACTCGGCGCCGAAGGGCAGCGACTTGCCGTAGTACCGCTGGACACAACAAGCTCCATAGTTATTGGATTCTCAATTACTTGGGAGGGTGGTCACCCAGAACCACAGCTAGAAAGCCGCATTTTAAAATATTCTGAACACCTTGTACCTTCCAAAGTCGAACAGCTTTCTACACGTGTAAGCATGTGGTGCATTCACAGTGTCATATGTGTGTGTACTAAGGAAAGTAGAAAACAAAAACTTTTAACAAGCTTTATACCATCCAAGCTCTAAACTCACATAAACCACAAGCTTAGAATTTCTACAGGAAAATCAGTTTCACTTTGATAAAAAGACACTTCCGGATGGTAGGGCTGAAATAACATTGGACCACTGCATGATTTGTGACAACAAACGGGACCTGTCGTAAATAAGGTAAAACCTGTCTTAATCGGAACCATCTTGTATTCGGCCACGTCGTGCATTACACGTACTTCAATCTAGGCTATTTTGCCTCCATTCCCTGAATGGCCGCTTAAAACAGGTTTTATTGTAATTACGGTTGTGTGTTGACCTGGACTCAATTTAAAAAAAAAAACATAATAAAATATTTTAATTATAAAATGTTAGTTGCCACCACCCCAGTCATATACAAATTGTAAATATGCAAAAAGAGTAGTAGAGAACTTAATGTTATTAGGGAATTCCCAAAGGTTCCCCGAGAGCGTCCTACGTACAAAGTCAATCAACTTCAGCCAAAAAGGGTTGACCGAAGAATGTTTCTTGATCCAACCTAAACCTTGATAAACCGAGAAGACGACTTAAACATGTATTACAATAAGAGTAGAATTTAAATAATCTGCCGTCCGAGCGTATGTAAATACATAATAGAACACCTCTTCAGCACCCATTCTACATACATATGTAAATACGGCAATCCTTATTTGAGTGTCTATTCTACTTAGCCTTCCAATCTACTTTCTTTGAAAAAATTAACTTTTTCTTATAACCATCCCTTCCTCTCACCATTTAAGTGACCCATAAAAAAAAATAGCAATTGTGGATCAAAATATAATTTATTTTACCAATATCTCAGTTGGCTGAACGCCAACCTTTTTCAAGGTATTATAACATATAACTCTGCCATATAAAATGCTCGTGTGAGCGGTCAGGAAATGTCAACTTTGTTTTTAATATATCTATATATTAAAAATAAAGAAGGCATCTCCTGACCACGAGCACATGTGCTTTTTAGATGGCAGAGCGCCATCTAGTGGAGCAAAAATAAACTAAACGTTTATTTAGCTTGCTCCGTGATATTTGGCCAACCCAATTTCTTGATAAATCAAGAAAAGCACATGTGCTCGTGGTCAGGAGATGCCTTCTTTATTTTTAATATCAACACCTGACCCACTTATCTTTTTTTTTTTTTCTATTGTTTTTTCATATCTATATATGTGAAAAAATAATTGTGGTTGAAATGTACCCAACATCCCTTAAGCCTCCAATTTATAGCCCGTTCCAAGGGTGGTAAAACTGAAGCGTGTGAGGACAATAGAGTTAGGCCAGGGTGTCGTATCGAAGCCAAGTAAAATGAGACTCGTGGAGTGGCGTGGAGAAACGTCTCTCGGTAACTTAATCTGAAAGTCCCGTTGTGAAGGAAGGCAGCAGACAATCTGTTGTGACAGGAGCTTAGTCATTAACTCCGCGGTGGCTACGACCTCTATGTGCGATATTCGCCCTCCAATCTTGGTACCAAAGAGGAGCTACCGCTCAGGATTTGAATCTAGGATTGAGGGTATGGGAACAGTGCACTAGACCGTATGAACACTGAAGGAATAGAAACACGGAGCACCGTGGCGGGTGTCAAGGAAACATTATGCCGTATAACTGTCGTACATGTCGTAGAACTACTTCCCCACTGGTAGTTCGTATTGGCCTTGCGATTCCTCTGACATTCCACTGCTACTGGTGTGCGTGCTGGAAGGTCAAGGATTTCTAGCTGCGATGTCGAATTCTATAAAAGATTTTTTTCACACCATTGGCAGAAAAAATTTCCAAGATCAACCTTCCACAAAGGTAAGCCAGATCGAGCCACGCGGTAAAAATATATATAATCAAATATCATGCCAAAATAAATGGGAATTATGGCCCTTTCTTTAAAATAGTGATCGTCCAAAGCTGGAATGGCAAGCACTCGTGTTCCGTCGCTCATCTTGAGCAACGGACTGACGCGAAGTAACGATTTTATGTATCAGAGATTCGTCTTGAGTACGTTGCCTTTGGTCAAAGCGAAGGAGATCAATCAAAGATAGTTTGGTGATATGTGTCGGCAAAACGGTGCGCTGGCCCTTGAATGAGGCCCAATACACGTGAGCCACGGAATCTTCACTCGTCCAACTTGTTGAATTGTTGATTCAACAAAGGAGGCTCCTATTTCGTCCCTTCCCCCCCTCCCCTCACTAACCACAGCCATGATCAAGGAAGACCTCGGTCCGAAGGACATGTTCCTAAAGCAGGTCCGGCTCGACGAGCTCCAGTCCTTGCGGGGCATCAAGGGCGGTATCCAGTTGAAGCCGCTCTTCCGACAGGGCAGAGAAGACGAGATGCCCGACATGGAGATGATCATCGACACATCCCGGTACCAGGGAAAGGCTGGCGAGATTGGCCTAAAGTTGCCGGCCTGGCGCAACGTCGAGTTTGACACGACCTCTACGCGGCTGACCATCGATATCCCGGACAGCGACGAGGAAGACCTCTGTCACCGCAATGAGGAGCGACCGACTCGGTTGGCAGTTACCCGGCTCGACCCCAAGCTGCTAGACAAGGCCTCGCCCTTCGTGGACGGCTTGGTATCCTCCGACGGCCAGGCGCTCACTGTCCGGGCCGTATTCAACAAGGGCGCCGAGCCGAGCAACTGCGACCCGGAGATAGAGGTAATGGGACTGGGCCAGTGGGAACTTGTCAATCCCAGTCCCGACCTGGACATCGACATATTCCAGAGCTCGGCCAACTACAACGTCCAGATGGGCAAGCTGCAGCTCAATGAGTCCGAATACCCGAGGGATACAGTTTTGCTTCAGAAAGAATCCATCGAAGACCAGGCAGTGTTAAGACCCGTGGAAATCCCCAACGTGGATCTGGCTTTCAACTTTGGGAGTGACGTTGGGCCGGAGAGCCGGTGGAAGCTCGCGGCCAGGTGCCAGAGGAGCGGAGTCCAGACTGCGGTTCCGCTAGAAGACTACGCCCTCAAGCCTCCTAAAGCACCTCCAAAATTCGGGGCAATAAAAAATTGGAGTGACAGACATAAAACTGCAGCGGGCGGGTTTAGAGAAGGAATGAAAGAACGTAAGGGAAAAAATGTATCTAAAGAAAGTACAACCTTGAAAAGGGAAGAATCTAAGCTATCACAACAAAATAAAATACGAATCCGGGACAGGTTTATGCAAAGTCCCGAAAGGGTAGAAATAAAGAAGGGCATTACCTATTCAATTAAGGAGACCATTGTGGATTTAACATCAGTGGACTGCATTCATCCGATTCCCGAAAAGAGTGAACAAAGTTGTGCAAGACTCCCTAGAAAGACTTCTTCCAGCAAGGTGAAAGGCGCGAGCAAGTACGTCACATTGATCAACGACCTTCTTGAAATTACAGGCGAAAACGTGGTATTTATAAAACAACTAGTTTTGGAACAAGGAAAATTCCTCGATGCCATGGTGAAGGGTCCCAATAAAGCCCCTCATGACGCGATTCATTTTCAGATCTGCCAGATGATCGTGGAGCAGATCCTGAAGATCGTCACCAGAGCCCAGCGGACGTTCCTTGGCTTAATGCTGCGGAAAGTTCACCCCAAGGCCGAGCAGCTTATCCGGGGAAACAATTTGCTCGATGGCTACCTCATCAACCTTGAGAACGTCCTAAAGATCATCGCCTGCGTTCAAGCCGTGCTATGGACCGCTGTAGACCGCGACCCGGAAAAGGAGGTCGACGAGCAGAAGCTCACCATCTGTTACTCCATCCTCGACCTGGTGATTGAAGTAATGATTGGCATTCAGTCCAAGTCGGGGTTTCTCGCCACTTCCAGAATGGTCACACAAGCGAAGGACGTCGCCCCTAAAAAGCCCAAGCTCTTAGAAAACATTGAGGCCAACTTTGCTCGTGTCAAGAGGCTCATCAACACCTTCAAGCAAAACATTGTTGCGACGTCGAACGAAGCCAAGCAGAGCATCGACCAAGCTTCTTACCAAGATTACTATTCCTTTCTGCAGAATGTCTTAGTGGTGGTCAGCATCGTTCAGAGCATAATGGAGGACGTCCTAGAAGATACCATGGCTCTGCCTACCTCAAGCCGGGTAAAATCGTCAAAGAAAGATCGGATCAAGGAATGCCATCTATTGGTACACGACCTGAACAATATGGTGTCCCATATTCACCGCATTTATGAAGACCTTTACGCCGATGGCCAAACCTACTCGGGAACCCTAGACAAGAGATTAGGGAACGCCAAGGAAAGCGTGGAAGCTCATTTGCAAGGAATTTCTGAAAATGCCTCAAAAATTAAAATGACGCTCACGGAGAATTTAACTGGATCCATCACAGCTCTCCGAGGCAATAGTGTGAAAAGCTGCCAACTTGAGACGAATACGAAAGGGCTTGACTCCCAGGTCCTCACCCTGGTCGGCCACATCCAAGAAGCGGCTAAGAACATAAAATCCCTCTTTGAAATAGCTTACGAGACGAAGGCAATCAACCATTTCGAAAGACATCCTTCCTCTGCCGATAACACATTACAAAACATTAAAAATTTCAATTTTCTGGCATGCCTAATAATGGGAGATGTATACAAGGAGCAGGCCATCGTTTACCGCCACGGGGGCAAAACTAGCACACAGGCGAAGCTGGATGATCAAATGAACGAAAACATTATGAGGACAATAGCTCTGGTGCAGCACCTGATTACAGAGGCCTACAGTCACCTACTCCTGCCAAACTCATCCGACGTGAAGGGAATGCAAAAGGAAAAATCACAAGACATACTCAGCGACCGATCTCTATCAAAAATGTTTTCATTGGACGAGATGAAGCAAGACGAGGCGGAGGAAGAAAGGCCGACGCTAATACAACGCATGATAAGTGCCGTTTTCAGCAAGGAAGAGCACCTAACTGAAGCGACGATCCAAGAGGCGAAACCAACCGAAAGGTCGGCGAAGAGCTCTTTAAGCGACATCTCAGACAGATATGTGAAGCAGGATGAAATAGTTGAGGAAAAGAAACCAACTTTGGTCGAGCGCATGGTAAGCGCCATTTTTAGCAAAGAAGACATCAAAGACAAGACTATTCAAAAGGAAGTCGGCAAAGCAAGTCCAAAAACGAGCCGAAGTGAGAGTTTGGTGAAAGTAGAGGCAAAAGAATCTATTTCGGAGTTTGAAATAGCCAAGGAACCTGTAGTTAGTAAGCAATCGCTAACGAGAGGTTCTATAAGCGATATCTCAGAAAAAGGAATGAAGCAGGATGAAATAGCCGAGGAAAAGAAGCCAACCTTGGTCGAACGCGTGGTCAGCGCCATTTTTAGCGAAGAAGAATCCCCCGAATGCAACAAAAACAAGTCTATCCATGAAGAGGTCTCCAAATCAAGTCCAGTAACGAGTCGAACCGCGAGTTTGATGAAAGCAGAAATAAAAGAATCCATTCCATACTTATCCAAGGAGCCTTCACGTGCTGATCATTCGCTAACAAGAACGCCCTCAAGAAGCATGTCGCAGAAAGAAGTAAAGTCTAGTGGGAAGGTCGAAGAAGCAAGAAGCAAAGAAGAGTTACGTTCAGCGAGTTCAACAAGTCAGGCCAAGCGTTCGATGAAACCAGCCGTTAAGGAATCAAGTCCGGAAGTTCGCTTAGTACAGAGCCCCTTATTAAGCGGCCAATCTCTCACAAAAAGCAGTATGTCGACAAAAGAAATGACGCAGAAAGAAAATATTGATCCCCAAAAGCCAACGCTAGTCGAGCGCGTGATGAGCGCTGTACTCAGCAAAGAAGATATTCCTAAGGCCACGAACCAAGAAAAAAGGCGCGTAGAGAGTCCAACGATGAGCAGCCATACCGTGGGCCTGACAAAAATGGAAGAGATTTCTGAAGTATTTCCTACAGAAGAACCGTCTGAATATGTCCTCTCAGTAGCTGAACCTATCAAAAATTTGAAGAATCAAGAAAGCCTTCACCAACGCAGTGTAGAAAAGCTGGATCGCAAATCTCAGATCAGCGTTAAGAATACGACAAGCTCGGAAAATAGGCTCAAAAGTTTAACTTCTAGAGATGAACTCCACGAGGGAGAAGAAAAGCATGGGAAAATTAGCAGCAAAGTTAGCTTCAGCCTTAGTGCCAAATCGTCTGACATGGATAACGTCGGGTTGTTGAGTCCTTGCGAATGCGACACCATCCTCATGGAGATCATAGAGCAAATTGACAAGATTAAAGGAGCCCACAAAGAAAGATTGGTTGGAGAATCGCGAGAAGTGACTCCGAAAGTAAGTGTCGAGAAGTTAGCCACCACCAAGTCCGATGCAGAACCTCGGGAAGAAGATGGAAAGGAAAGCAGCTTCACGTTCTCCTCCGTCAAAGAAGTTATTTCCAACATCTTCAACTCCATCTGCCAGTCGAAATCGTCCTTCTTCGGGAAGAGTCCCCCAGCCGAGGAGGACTCGAAACGTCTTGACAAGGAGAGCGGAATCAAAACGGAGAACCGCGAGGGCTATGATTGTATTTTCCATCCGTCGTCGAACCGGAGCGTCACGGCGGCTGCTAGCCATTCAGGGAGCGAGGCGGAAAAGAGTCTCTCGCGGGAAACGGATGCCTATTGCGACGCCAGGTCGTCCGACGCCACCCTAACCTCGCACCCAGCGCGCCTGGCAATCTCTGACTCAGCTGGACTCAACGGCCATGATACTATAAGGAATGGCAAGCTCGAGAAATTCGCGTCTTCAACGGCAACTTTCGCCCGGAAAGCCCATTAGGCCGGGAGTTGTAGAGAGCCCCCCCCTCTCCCTTCCCTTCCCCTCGCCCCGCCCCAGTGGCCAATTGGTTGTTCAAATAAAAGTTAAATACGTCAGAGGTTTGGTACTAGATTAGCTACATAAAGTAAAACATGCGGATGGATATAGGGATACATTTTTAGAAGTATAGGTTTGATAATTCATATTCCTCTGATTTTGTTATAAAACAACATTTTTAGGAAGGATATGGGACTTACGGAGAATTCTAGAGTTGGTAGAGTTGAAGCAGAACCACAAGCACTAAGCTAGAGCGGACTATAATACATCAGCACATCCACGTATCACTGCCGCATATGTACCACATATATGGCAAATGAGATGAAAACAACGTACTTCACGTTATAGCGGGAACGCAACGTTACACGCCAGGACACGGAGGAGACGTTGGACTTTAGAAAATAGATATAGTACAAACTCCTTAAATTTAACGGAGTAATAATTTTCAACAATTTTTCAAATCCTCTCTGATCACATTACCTACTTTCATTTAACCGGCTATAATTCGGCAGTGGGTTCGGCTGTGTAATGAACCTGGATGCAGAAAAACGTGACATGGAACGTCGAGCGCTGCCTGGCAATCACACTTCAAACCTCATCAGCCGAGGTCCTATCCAGGAAGAAGAATGAGATTTCGCTCTGAAAGCTAAGGACTCCACTGGAGTGGGACCGTTCGATAAAAACCTGCGGACCTCTTAAGCAAGTCCAACACTTCAAACCGAACTCCCGGCCATGCCGAGGACCTGATCGATCAAGGGCTCACCTTCGTCGACAATAAACCTGGCAAAATACATTCGTGATCCTGGAGAGTTTTAAATAAAATCGCTACGAAGAGGACTCAAAATATTTTTTTAAAATCTTTTTTAAGTTTGAAAAAATTGTATAAAATAATTTGCCTATAACACATATTCTTCTTCTTTGTTTTATGTTTCCTTCTTCCACACAGTCCTCCTTCTCTTTTTCATCTCTCTTTGTTGTGAACAAGAATTATTTTTAAAAAAACACCAATAACTTAAAACGTTTAGCGAAACTTGTTGCCCTATACTCGGACGGCAAGGTTCACCGCAGCATTCAACTATCATAGAAGTATTTATAAGAGCATATATCCTTTGAAGGAGAGTGTATGCCCTGGTCACCCAGAGTGCAGGAGTTCTTAGCTGGCGTCTGAACATGTTATATCTGGGTTGTTGACATAATTGGATATACACCAATGGATAGTGGGCTAGCCAGACCGAAGCCTGTACGCCAAGAATAGTGGATATACACCTATGGATGGTGGGCTACCCAGACCGAAGTCTGTACGCCAAGAATAGTGGATATACACCTATGGATGGTGGGCTACCCAGACCGAAGTCTGTACGCCAAGAATAGTGGATATACACCTATGGATGGTGGGCTACCCAGACCGAAGTCTGTAAGCCAAGAATAGTGGATATACACCAATGGATGGTGGGCTACCTAGACCGAAGTCTGTAAGCCAAGAATAGTGGATATACAGAAGGAGATATCATCGATTGACTGGTGAACCACGCGCTAACATTCAAACACATCATTTTAATGTTTGAGCGACTTGATTTACACGCATTTACACGAACACAAGCATCGCAGAGGCCCATGTAGGCTCAAGCTACTTATAAAAAAAGTATCCCAACAGTTCCCAATAAATCATTGTTGAACGATGTAAGCATAACTTGCTACTTTAGGCTCGTTCTCAGAAAAATAAAAGGAACGGTGGCCATCGAAGAAGCCGGGCGGAGATCCTCACGTTACATAATATATTCTGGGAGTAAGGTCGACATGATTCACAACACGAGGGGAGCAACAGGGTGAATGAAGTCGGCAGACTAAAGTTTCCCTAATGGCGGGGAAGAGGACATGGAGGTCACGTGAGCGATTGATCGATGACGCATGCGTGCGACAGGCCGCTCGCTTGAGGAGGACGGCGGCGTTGTTTACAAATAGAAGAGGGGGAACAGGTGGGTCCGCGGTAAGTCACCCTGGCCTTGTTCGACCCTGGAAGGGGGGTCCTGTGACACGAGAGGAATAGTATGCTTTAGCATGATTCTTGAATGTGTTTTCACTCAGGGGTGAGAGGCTTGGGGCTGAGGGTTGAACTTATCTTGCCCGGGAAGTCGGGTCGGGTATCTACCTGGTCTGACTTAGCGGCACCTCGGTGATATTGCTGCCTCGTTAAAACTAGGGTGCAGCGAGAATTGAACTGCGCTTGAGGACTCGGTAATTTTAGAGCTTAGGAAGCAGGAGTTGGAACACCAGAGATGCCGTTGTGGCTAAGAGGATTAGTTGCATTGGTAAAAATATATTACGAACGTTGCAACGAAACACAGAGAAATGATCGTGTCATACTGTCCAGTTGGTATTGTTTGTGAACTTTATCAACCATTTTTTCTTCAGTTTTTTATGTACAGTAATCAGAGAAACGACATTGTGAGGCTCTTATGACAGTCCCAACCCCGGCACTAGGACTATAGTGCTTCACGGTTGACTGGAAGGATTCGCGGCAGCGTTCAGAAAGGTTCAACCACGATACTGACGCGTGTAGCACTTATTAAACCTGGACTATGGCGGTTGATATGCCAACCAACATAAAGATATTTGTCAGTAAGGCGACATGTTGTTGAAGGTTTAATCACTGCACTGGGGCGGCTGAACAAGCTTCCAACTAAACCTTCACTGGCAGGGGCCGAGATAAAGGCTTTCCTTAGTTGAAGAATTTGCGACCATGCCACCACTCGTGTATTATCCGAGCCGAACTTGCAGAGGAATTACTAGTGAGAAACTATGGAAGAACAGCCAAGTTTAATCGCAAAGTCGGTTAAATTTCTTCTTCTTATCCTTGGTTTAGGTAATCGTTTTTAAATTAACTATTGGAGGCTGTAACTTTCAAGAACCTTTAAAGGTTGATTGCAGAGGTCCCTCTAAATAAATCTAAACTGTTAATTAGCTTCAGTGGACTTGAGATATTTCCATTTGTGCAGATTTGGTAGGCCTTGATGCCATCCTTAAAGAGCGGTATTTGGAAATGTCATTTTCATGAAAGCAACGTACAGACAGTCTCTTTTCTACCCATGCCATCCATATTCCTTCATTTGTTGTGTCAGTTGGGATCCACCGGATTCCTGTTAAAGCATCAGGCAAATCGGCCCCATATAATGTTGAATAATTACGATAGTTTAAATGGAAACATGTTATCTTATTAAATGTGGAAGAAAGATTTCTACAATCAATGAAGAGAAGGTGAAAAAAAAAAGGCCACTACTGGTTCATCAATGCTGAACCCTCCCAGTAATTTCATCAGCTATATCTATCAGGCCATTATAAATTGTACCAAAAAAAAAATATTGGATTTATCATAAAATCTACATATTGGTATTTAAAAAGGATGAAGTGGTGTCCCAGCTAACTATGGAGACTGCTATGCTTATATGGTGGAGTAAATTATAGACATTTGTTTAGCTTCGAGCTTAACAACTAGCAATCGTTTGCTTGCTTGTTCAACGAGCCTGGCTGTTTTCTAACTGAACGGCACCCCTCTTTGGCCACAATAAAAAAGTTTATTTTTTTACTCGGAGGTCAAAGTGTCAATTGACACTGGAGTTAGTTAATTATGCCGTGACCTCGAGCGATGATTCCTTTCACTAGCCGTGAAGTCCACCACCACCCAATCCCCAGCGGATAATTAACCGAGCGGAAGCGAGTGCTAATCAGGCTAAACGGAGGAAATTCTCTTAATTAAATGGAAAACAGCTCTCTCTTGGGGACCTTTCCAGCTGGCAACTCGCTGCCTCACTAGCCTCTTTCCTCAACCATCGCGTAAATTCTATGATGATCGTCATCCTGACTGCTCTGTTTCCGTCCAATGCATGTCGCACACCGTTGGGACAATTATTTCTTATCACATTCTTCGAAACCATCTTTGTTTCATCTAGTAAAGAGCTTCCGCAAGTCCCTTGTGATAATAAATTTGGCAAACCGTTACTTTTCCGTCATCTTCAAAAAAATGTTATCGCGGCACGGGTCAGAGAGGATTTTGCTGTTGATTATAAGTAGATTAAAGTACGAATTCAGAGGGAATATCAGGGCGAGAAATGCGTGGATTTCTAAAGTCTGTAGGTACCTTCCTTACTCCATCCACTAACTATCGAAGCTTTGGAAGAATCACTCCCTGGCTGTATCCGCAGCATTTGCGGTCGAAGTATTTGTAACTTGGCACGCTTGAGATTCGCCAAGTTTTCCTCAGACTACTTCAATGAGAAACTGAGTTCATCCAGCAGGGAGTCGTGGAGGTCGAAGAAGTCTTTCATTATTCACCAAAAAAACTGGCGTCCATGTTGTATATAGTTTGTGCGTATCTCTGCACACTTCCATAATGAATTATTTGTGGTTCTTCGAGATTTCTTCCTTTGTTACACATCTTGCGACCATTTACTGGGATGTGGCAGGATGGAGCCGGCGGTGGAGGGCGTTGTGCTCGGGTCTCTCAGCCTCGCCGTGGTGTCCACCAACGTGGTGGCCATTGCCAGCTTGCTGTCCGGGCCGCGGGAGCCCGTCGACTACTACGTGCTGTCGCTGGCTGCGGCGGACCTGCTGGCCGGTCTGCTCGTGCTGCCGCTCAGCGTGGAGCCGGCGCTGATGTCCCGTTGGCCTCACGGGGAGCTGCCCTGTCGCCTGGCTGCCTTCCTGGCGCTTGTGCTCTGGACGGCCTCGGCCTATACTTACATGTGGTTGGCCGTCGACCGCTATCTCGCAGCCCGTAAGCCGGCTCGTTACGAGGCTTTACAGAGCGGGACGCGATGCCGTTGCTGCCTGCTCTTCACCTGGTTGACGGCAGGCTCGGTATGGTGGCCTCCACTGGTGGGGCTGCCGCGCGCGCACTTCTACGCCGCCGGACGAGTATGCCTGCCCGAGCTGGGCCGAGTGCTGCCCTACAGCGCTACGCTTGCCCTGCTTGTGCTCAGCCCGGCGCTGCTCACCGTAGCCTACGCTTACGCGTACATCTTCGTGTCGCCGCTGCCCGATCCATCGGGGGACGAGCCTTCGGGCGATCCTGACCACCGGCTGGCGTTCGCCTTGACGCTGGTGTTCTGGGGCTGCTGGGTGCCCTGGCTGTGTCTCCGCGCGTGGGAGGCGGCGGCAGGCAGGACGGTTGCTGGGCCCGCGCCGCACTTCGCGCTCTTCTGGACCGGCGTCAGCAGCTGCCTGTGGAAACCGCTGCTGTACCTGGCCCTCAGCCCACGCCTGCGGATGGGCTTCCGTGTGCTGTGCCTGTCCGTGTGCTGTTGCTGCGGCGGCCCCACGGCACACCGTGGCACGCTGCCCGAGGCCAGGATAGTGTGACCAAGTGCCTCTCCTCTCTCACATCGAAGCTTGCCGCGCTCACCCACAGAGCGCTTTTTTTAAAGTAGGTTTTTTGAAAATCATTGATGACGTAAAAGTTGTTACTTTATAAATTTGACACAGAGGTAGGTAGATTTGCCCTTAGGTTATTTTATTGAAAAAAAAAAAAGTGGCCAGCAAAATGTTCCCAATATATATTCTCTCCCAAAAAAAAAAAAAAAAGCATAAACACCTGGTTTAATGTAATGGTAATTCCCGTTAAACCACTAACCGTGTTTTGATTTTTAAAATAACGGAAGCATAAAAAGTACACAAAAGGGCCAACGTCTGGACAACTCTCACACGGTCGGGAATGTTAGCTGATGTGGCTGGAAGACAGTTATAACAAAGTCCTTCTCACACAACAACAAGCCATGAAGTCTGTAGAAATGGGCTCCGCGATAGAGCGGGTAAGGCGTTAACGATATTTAATTTAGAGAGGCCAGAGGCCTGAGGTATTAGTTCACAAAGGCGGGCAGGTAATGGCGGCCATTAGGCCTAGCATGGTGGGGCTAACGAGTGGCCGTTAAGCGAGCGAAGGTTCGGTTTCGTTGCTACACCGAATCATTAGCAATAGTCGCTTGCTACTAAATGTTCACTTTGAACCAAGCCCCGTCGGTGCACGTGGTGTGGAGCGGTCTGATTACCAGTTACAAGAAGGAACAAAAATCCCATAGTTTGGCAAAACTCAGTCCCACATATCATCATAATCGGGATAGACTTTAGAGATCATTAATGAAATGAAACAGTTGTGCGCTTTGAAGCGTCGAGTAGCGGGACTCTGTTCTATGGGTTTTAGTACAAGAGAGGAAACTTACGGAGTGTTTAGAGAAAACTGGTGAGAAACCCCTAATTCGGTAATAGCAGTCACCGAGCTGAGTCATCTTGTTCTTCTCGTCAGAGAATCGTTACGATCTTTTTCGTAACAAAACTATTTTTAACATCACGATGTTTTGGTCCCTATTATGTCTGGAAGTATATTTTCACCCAAGAAAAGTAACTAGCATAGGCTCCTCCCAGGAATCAAGTCAGTCTCTCCGGTATCGACTGTCAAGTCGAGAGAGATAAAGCAAGTTCTGTCAACTTACATTTCCATAACGCTCAGGTGTGGCGATCGATTCACAATTCTCTTTCCCTCGCAACAAGTACTTGAAAATAATTCAGCGGAGATGGGCGGACTTGCGTGAAAGATGTAGCCATCCAATGCCAAATGCTGCTCACTAAGGTAATTCTTCGGCGGAAGTTTCCTTAAAACATTAAAGTACCATGTAACTGAGTGGGCGGAGATGGAAAAGGTAGGGGAAGTTATAACATCAAATTCTGAGACATTACGACCCCTTCTCTCCAATTTAAGAACTTGAAAATTGTGGGTGCGCCACATAACAACCAACGCATCGGTTGCGTGAACATTCTTGAGGTCCATAGAACTGGAAAGATACTGTAAAAATGTCTTCCAAGCCACTTGTCGGCCGCCAGCTTGTCCAGAATTCTGTCCGCCCAGGCAATCAATGGCCCCGTCGCCAATCAATCGCCGAGATTTCTCGGCGTCGTAACTTGACTTGTCTGGGTCGCGTGGGACACATTACTAACAACAGCCAGGTAGATTACTTTTTCTTCGGTTCTATAAATATATATTTATTCCATGTCATAATCTTTAGCGAATGTTATTGAATATCTTCCAGGTTTGCAGGTGATCGATGTTCTATTTTTGAAAACATCCTGATAAAATTGAAAGACATAGAAGAAAGACCGTTGTTGTATTGTTTAATAAGCTCAATATAAACCATTGATGAGACAAAAGGAAATATAACGGGAGATATACCTTAGAAAAGGTTCGAAAGATTAGATGCTCAAAAAATTGTGTGAATTTCAAATACTTCTACCGCCATTAACAAGATTCAATGCCATTACCTCAATACGCATCAATTTTTAATTTTCGTGTTGAGGATAGTTTTTGTTTTCTTTTTATTGGACTTCTCCAGTCTAAAGTAAACATTATTGTTGCGGTCATATATGGGGAACACTATTTTATAAAATAATATGTAAAAATATATATATGCTGGCCTGCATTAATTATTCAAAAGATAGAAAAAAAAATGTAGTGCAATAATTTCAATTTTGAAAATGTTAGAATTTTTAAAAATCCCTGCCATTTTAATTTTTACACACACAATTATTTTCAATGCTTTTATATATTAATAGTAAAAAATTTAGAATTAAAACAACCTTTGAACAATTATGGAATATTATACCAAAAAAAAAAACTTTATAAACTTTTAAATATCAGTCTGTGAACATGATACTTATCAAATATTTCAGTATTATATAAATTTTAATGGAAAGAGAGAATAGTGGAGTATTATTATTATGTTGAAAGTTTAAAAAAATGAAAATTATATTTTTTAAATACTATTGTGAGAAGAAATAAAAATTATATACTATTTTTAAAATAGATTTCATTTAAATTTATATTTTTAAAAAGAAAAATTGGAAGAGATTCTATTTTATGCATCATGTACCATGGGGAAATGTACAGTTGAATGGTTTTAACCATTCATGTCACATGTTATTGGATAAAGGCATAGTTATTTTACTCAAGTTCTTATAAATTATTTATATAGTGTTGGCAGAGCGCCATCTAGTGAAACAAATAATAAAATGATCTAGCTTGTTATATGAAATTTGGCCAATCATTTTCTTAATAAATTAAGAATCAAATTTGTTTTTATATTGTATATATATATATATGAAAAAAATAAAAATTCGTGGATGGCTTTTCTTGATTTATCAAGAAATTGGGTTGCTCAAATATCAGGGAACAAGCTAAATCAATGTTTAGTTAATTTTTGTTCCACCAGATGGCGCTCTGCCTTCTGAAAAGCACATGTGCTCCTGGTCAGGACATGCCTACTTTGTTTTTAATATATATATATATATATGCAATGTTTGTTGAGTGTTATTATTTCATCGCACATCGCAAAGTGAATTACAAATGGATATGCACCTTGTGCATCAGTACTTGACACTTTTTAGCGTGAAATGCAGAATTTGTATAAAATACAAAACCTATATATAATTCTCTTCATATGAAGATACAGGCATTTATAATTTTTGAATTGATTGAAAGCCAATGCTCTCACTTGTGATTTAAAAAAGGTAAACTAAATACATTAAATTTTCCCTAAATAATAATATTATGTAAATAGAAAAAAAAAGTCTTAGAACAACGGAGAAAAGTTTAGATTAATACAACAATGAAATGGCGAGGTTTGAAAACTCATGATTGATTGTTGTATTAAAAGAAACTTTTTCTTCATTTTCTTGGACATTTTGCTACTGAATATAGATTACAAATTTATGAAAAAATGTTGGCTTACTGCCATCTATTGGGGAAATTCTCAACTATCTGTTGATTTATTAATTTCCAGATTTCTGGTTAATACCCCTTTCTTGAATTTTATCAATTTTTTTAAAGCATATCAAAATATATATAGGGTTAAAAAAAAAGGCATACATTTTTTTGCTAAAGAGTGACAAATGTTCACAAGGCTGTATGTACATCATGCTACATAAACTAGAATCTCGCTTCTAAAAATTTTATCCAAATTAACAAATTACATTTGTACCTAAAGGTTGCCACTATTTAAAATGTAACACGCACTCAAAATTCCTATTAGTAAATGATATTTTAATACCAAATTCTATACTTTTTTAAAAAATACTTGCAACTATTGTAAATGTACACTTATGTAAACAAAACTTAAGGAAGTTGTACCATTTATAGCATGTATATCGGGATTCAGACAATAACTCTGAAAGATATTTGATACACAGTGACTTTTATTGAAGACACATGATAACCAAGTGAACAAAATTGTCTATCTCCATTAAAAAAAAAGATAGATAACTGGCGACATCAAAGACTTTCTACTTCCTTAAATTTTGGCCATGTGTATATTTTTTTAAAAAGTGAGAAATGTTTTATATACATACATTTTTTTTTTTTTTTTTAATAATTTTACAAAATGCGCCATAGGTATATAGTTTATTGAACAGGCGTTCTAGAAAGGAGACAGTTTTTGCAACATTTATAAAACATTATTTTGTACATTTGTAAACTAATGGCTATACTAAAGTTGCTAACCCTGCTATATTTATGTATGTGTGTGTGTTTGGAAAAAAACAATTTTAAATATTTATCAAAAGTAAATGGAATGTTTATATAAATATAAGTGTTTACCTCTGTGATTCTGCCAGCCCCTAGTATTAGCTTTAAGAACAAAAATATATATTTATTTATTATTGTTATATATATATTCTCTATGATTATATAAAAGAAATCCATCTATTTGATAAGACTAAATACAGTGGAACCTCATCATAACAGCCTCTTTTATAACAGCAAAATATAGTTAAAAACACATCATAATTTTCAGCGACCAGCCAAGTTGGACTTGTAGATAAATGAAGAAGGGGAAGATGTGATTACGTCATTTGATCATCATCATCATCACACTAGAAAAATATACATTGCCTTTGTTTTGTTTGTGTGACTTGTGTCAATATATTTATATACAGTAAAACCCCGCTAATACGAACCCTGGATATAACGAACCCACGCCGATTCCCAATTCCATTCCATTGAAAATACCATCGTTATAACGAACTTTGCGATTTTTAGAATAACGAACTACCCCTATAACGAACCTATTTTCGGTCCCAAAATAATAAAATCTATTTAAAATACTATGCTTATAACGAACTTAGAATTGTAATTTAAAAAAAAAAATTAAAACAACAAAATTTTGAGCATATTTCATCTCGCGGATCGCGATTTCAAAACAGTAAATTTAGCGGCATTGTTTGTTTTGATTTTTGCACTTTATTTTTGCTGTATGTTGTATAAATTTTAACACAAATTACTTTTTATTAAATAGAATATATTTGCATCCATTAAATTTGAAATATAAAAAATGCAAATGGCTTCCAAAATGAAGAAAACAAAGGGTTTTAAAAACAAAAGCGTTATTTCTAAAAAAAAAAGGCCATGTTCAGAACTTTTCAAAGTGAAACAACACAGGCAAAATGTTAAGAACATATTAAAATAAGAGAATATAAATTTTATATTATAAAAGATAAAATATTAAGCCATTAAAAATTGTTACAAAGAGGAATCAACCTCAACTTTTGCCGCGATCGCGATCGTACATTTTAGAACTTAAAAAAAAAAAGTCCAAATAAACGGTCCCGTGATGAAACAAAAAATATTTTTATGCCATTAACTATGGTGATTTTAAAGTCAGCAATGTTTTGCATGACAGGTAAAAAAAAAAAAAAAAAACGAAATCTAGACCTAGAAGAATATGTGGGAAAATGAAATGGAAGTAAAACACTAACTTTATTTGAATGGTGCAATGCTTGAAGAATGCTTTGAAGCAACATGGTGTTAGAGCCATTTTTCCAAATAAACATTGTATTATATAATGTGATAATGATGTTTTAAAATCATTTTATATCTTTGAATATATATTTAATAAAACTTTGCCTAGGTTTTGTCTTGATTTTTAAATTAGACATAGAGGTACATGTAAGCTAATGACAAGAAGAACCTATCATCTAATGATTTATATTATTATTTAGTATTAATATAAGGAAATTGGTCAATTAAGGGGATTAAAACAAAGTGACCACTATTAAGAGGCAGCCTCTTCCAGTGTGTATGGCTGTCCTTTAATTATACGGTCTAAAAATTTTGAAAAGTAAAAAAAATGGCCAAACCGTGGCTATAGTGAACCAAAAGCTCTGTCCCATTGGGGTTCACTATAGAGGGGTTTTACTGTATTATATTTATTGACACAAGTTACACAAACAAAACAAAGGCAATGTATATTTTTTCTAGTGTGATGATGATCAAATGACATCATCACATAACTCTAAAGTCTTCTGCGCGTTTTAACCATAGTTAAAACAGCATGGAATATTGGTATCTAGCTGGGTTTTATTATGATACAGTAGAACCTTCCTGTAATGGACACCTAATTGCAGAGACAAAGTGTCTTTTAGGGAGAGGTTGTCCTCTTACCGGAGAGTTGCTAAATAGTAAAAATGATAATTTTGCAAATGAAAACTGTCCTTTATAGAGAGGTGTCCACTAGCGTTAATGTCCTCTCATGGAGGTTCTACTGTATACTAGAAGGACACCTCTCTCCTGATTGTGCAACTGAATGCTGCTGATAGCCCACTGCCATCTATCCAATATATCAACTCTCTGTTGATTCTTATTTTTCACATTTATTATTATTATTACTTTTTAGATAATCCAGTTTCCCCCAGAGAGTGTACAGCAGTCGCCAACTACCCGGGCTATCCTTCTAACTCAAGTCTTCTTGATTTTATTCACAATGGCAGTGGAAGTCCATCCAATTCATGAATTGGTGTCATGCAGATTTATTTCTTGGGAGATTCTCTAGGGATGCTGTACTTAGATTGGTGATCCCTAAGAAAATGGCCGTAAGGAATCTTTGGTATTGGAAGGTTGGGCAGAGGTGAAGAGGAGAAGGTCTTATTCTGTTTCAGAGTTGGCCTATACTCCCTTTTGTTGAAATATCTATAAAATAACAACCATATGGCTATTTTATCATATTAGGGGCGTAAATTCTTTTGGCTTAAAAGCTCACCCAGTTTATATAATTATTATAATATAATTATCCCGCAAATGTTTCTTTTGATCGAAAAATTGAAATTTATTTTAAGGAGAAATAACGATTATTTCTAACCTTAGGGATAAAGTATGCTTTAAGCTCTTATTTTTTTAAATAGAGAGCATCAATTTATATTCTATAAAATCTTATATAAATGTTATAATGAGGTTCAACTGTAATAAGAAAAATAATTTATCTCTTTATAAAGAGAGAGATAACTCTATAGAAATAAAACTATAAAACTATATACTATATTGTATAATTGTTAACAAAGGTATATATTTGTATACAAACAAATACAGTATTCTTCAGAAATTTTAAACAAAAAAATTTACACCCACACAAAAGACTTTTGGTAAAAACATTGAACAAAGAGTTTTATAATATGATGCACCAGCGCGCCATCTGTTATCAATATTCAAAAATATTTTAAACGCGCAAGATTCTTTTTTGAAGTTTTATATAGATAGGATAAGCAATTTTAAACACAAGGTAATAAGACCAAATCCAAATAAATAAATAGTGTGTGACGTTTCAGTAACAGCGTTGTTGTTACCATCTTCAGACAAAAGTATTGAATGTACACATACATAGTCACACACTATTTATTTATTCTTATTACCTTGTGTTTATAATCTATAAACAATTTTGTGAGAAAAAATATATTTTAAAAAAAGCGCCAACAAATTTCTAAAAGATCAAACTCCATATCCATATATCTATATCAAGGTTTATAAAATATAATAAAGGGTAGTTTAAATATATCAAAACTATTTTTAGAAGGCAATTTTGATGATTCATTTCTTTTTTCCTAGATTATCAACAAAAAAAAAAAGAGGAATTTTAAAAAAATTAACAAACCTGTTTGCTCAAATTAATTAATATTTTTAATAAACACACCAGTCTATTATTATTATTAAAAAATTGAATTAGAATTTTAAAAATTGAAAACGAATTTACTTTTTAATTTATACCATTAAAATTTGTCAAACCAATATCCTCATACTGCTAATAATAAAACGCCTTTTTTTTTTGTTTTGTTTTGGTGGAACTGTGTTTTTTATAGTCAATTTTGTATTTTTATAAAAGGAAATAGAACTTGGTTTTAGGAGTAAACACGCATCATCTCTTACATATTTACTCTTCAAATATAGGGGAGAGAGAGGGCAACAAATATTTTAAATATCATTCTAAAATGATAAGGCACAATTTGGATTATAAATTATAAACACAAGGTAATATAAGACCAAATTCATATAAATAAATAGTGTGTGATGTTTCGGTAACAACGTTGTTACCAAAATGTCACACTATTTATTTATTTGGATTTGGTCTTATTACCTTGTGATCATTCTAAATGTACTGCTGTAAACTTCCTATAAATGTGATTTTATTGTTGCCATTTTGAAGAATGAAATGTGAAAGTCAGATAGCAAATGTAACTTGGCAAAGGGTGTTAAATTGATCAAGCTGCCTATTAAAGTTTATATTTGCATAACTCTAAACCTGAACAAATTTACATAATTTATCCTTTGTTGACAAGCTGCTTGGGCAATTTCATAAGATATTTGCATAACTAAACCTGAACAAATTTACATTACATAATTTATTATTTGTTTGCAAGATATTATAACCATATCATATATATATATATATATATATTTGATATGCCAACACCTAGCTGTCAAGTTCTATGTGAATTTGTTAAATTTGCATAACTGCGCCATGCGTCCAGAGAGAAATAGAGATAACCCAGGTTCCTGGAGCGTCAAATGCCATGTTGTCCCACTCCCCTATATTTGTGAACACATCCTCAGTAATTAAGTTTACAAACAACTCCGCCTTTGCCGGTCCCAAGCCCGGATGAAAAAGGAGGAGGGGGAGCAGTAACAAGCTCGCTAAAAAACCTGGGCTCAGCTGGCCCGGCTGATAGTACCCTGTAAGGGCTCCTGATCCAGGGATACAGGATGAGCAGCGTTTGTACTCCATGTTAGGAGCGGCTGTACATGGCGTCTGTTCCTCATGTCAGAGGCGGCCATTTCTTTTGGAGCTAAGTCGGCCTGCCACTGAGTAGTGCTCCCAGTCTTAATGACAAAGGCAGACGCATTTTACTTTACCCAATCATGATGGTTGTCAAATCTCCCCACTATGCTGCATCGGCCGTCGCGCAGAATAATCAGGGCCGCGTCTGGAGTTTAGGCAGAGGGCTTCATTCGAAAAATTCCCTACAGTCTCCCAATGCCAAATTGAATGTTCTTCAATGCAACATCAATGGCATATCTACTAGTAAGAGCAAGGTTAAACTGGATGAGATATTATCACTGGCGGATTCCAAAGGCGCTAATATCATTTGTCTGCAAGAAACCAAGCTTAAGCCCAACCACCTTTTTAAGGTAAAGGGCTTCAAAATACTGAGAAAAGACAGGCCTTCAGCAGATGGAGGAGGAGGGCTCCTGACCCTCATCAAAGACCTTTCCTTTGAAGAAATTGACACTCCTTCAACAACCCATACTGAACTACAGGCCTTCAAAATACACCTACCCAATCAGAGACCCCTAACAATTGTGAATACTTATCACCCACCCCAAAAACCAGGCCCAGAACTAGACTTAGTTGCACACCTACTTAACCCCAATATACTCATCCTTGGAGACTTCAACAGCAAGCATCAATCTTGGGGCTGTTCCCTCAACAACACTGAGGGCTCTATCCTCAGCACCTTCATTGATGACAACAACCTCACAATTGTGTCCCATGGTCCTACCTACATCTCTCACTCCTATGGAACTCCGCAAACACTAGATCTCACCATCACCTCCCCATCTATGCAACAGTTCACAAAAAGCAGCACCCTGAAAAGCATCGGAAGCGACCATCTTCCTCTGCTAACAGAAATCTCCACCTCCACTTCCCTCCCAAAATCTTCACAAAGACTTTTCTGGAACTATAAGAAAGCCTCCTGGAATTCGTTTAAAACATTGTTAGATAGTCTTCTCAGCAAAATCCCACCAAATTCCTCTTTAGAAGACAGGTGGAAGAACTGGAAGTCTGCAGTCCTAATTTCTGCCAAACAAAATATCCCCAGAGGGAACAGAAAATTCTACATTCCTGGATATAGAGAGGTACTAGATCTTTTGAAAGATGAAATAGAAGATAGGAACCAAGTTTACCAAGACCTCATTGAGAACAACAACACCCTCCTCATCAGAGATTACAATCACCTTGCTGCAAAAATTAAGCTTAAGGCGGACCAAATCAAACAGAATAAGTGGATTGAAATCTGCTCTTCAATTGACCCAAAAACCAGCGACACGAAACTATGGAGACTACTACATGCCCTCAATCAGGACACTCCATCTCACAGCAGCTCAAATACCTTCAAGGATAATTCTGGAAATCCCCTCACAGACAAATACAGCATAGCAAATCATTTTGCCCACCATTACAGCTCCACCGCAAAACTCAATTTTAATTTACAGGATAAAATAATAGGTAGAAAATCTAGGCTCACCAGAAACCTTGCAAAATCCAAACCCAGCCACAACATTTTCAGTAAACCTTTTCAAGAGCATGAACTGGACGAAGCTTTAAGTCATCTTGACCCTACAAAAGCTCCTGGTCCAGACAACATCACTGGACCCATGTTGAAAAACCTCAGTTCCCATGCCAAACTAGAACTCTTAAGCATTTTCAATTACAGTTGGAGCTCGTCTACCCTCCCTAAAGAGTGGAAACATGCCACAATTATCCCCATCCACAAACCAGGCAAGCTTGAGAACCACCCAACCAACTACAGACCTATCTCTCTGACCTCTATTCCCTGCAAAATCATGGAACACATGATTCTCAATAGGTTAACTTTTTATCTTAACCTCAACAACCTACTAGACCCTCATCAAAGAGCTTTTAAAAAATATCAAAGCACAGAAGATTCAATCTTTTACTTCGTTCAACAAACCCAGGACAGCTTCCATCATAAACCTACAGAATCCACTATAGCAGCCTTCATCGATCTTTCCCAAGCCTTCGACAGAGTCTGGAAGGAAAAGCTAATTCTCAAACTCGACGAACTTGGAATAGAGGGAAGTATGCTGAGTTGGATCAGCAATTTTCTATCCAAACGTACCATACAGGTTAACTTCAACAACATCAAATCAAAAACCACTCGTATTTACCAAGGTCTACCCCAAGGATCAATCCTAAGCCCTATTCTCTTCAATATTTACCTAAATGATGTACACACTTCTATCAAACCGCCAGCCAAAATTGCCCTTTACGCAGATGACATAATCATCTGGGTCCTCCAAAACAACCTCTCCGATGCAGAACAATCTCTGAATAAAGCCATGAAAAATCTACAAAAGGTAATTCAGAAACTAAAATTATCCATCAACATCAGCAAATCTGAAATCGGCCTCTTCACCATCAACAACCACCTTCGCCACTGGACCCCAAATATTTTCTTAAATAATTCAAAACTTCAATATTCAGATTCCCCAAGATATCTTGGTGTCACACTCGACCCTGCGCTCACTTTTAAAAAACATATTGACACCATGATAAGCAAAGCCAAAAATAGGCTCAAAATCCTGAAAAAAATATCAGGCTTAAACTGGGGTGCAAATGCCAATATCTTACGCACAACATACCTTGCACTCGTAAGACCTATTTTGGAATATGCTACACCAGCCTGGATCAATGCAAGTAAAACTAACCTATCCAAAATAGACAGAATCCAAGCAAGCGCAGCTAAAATCATCAGCGGACTTCGAGGATCCTGCCCAAATCGCATTGCTGAACTCGAATCCAACCTTCTTCCCCTGCACCTAAGGAGAAAAATCTGCTTTTCAAAATTTATAACAAAAAAAATCAACTCTCCAAAAGAACATCTTACAGGAAAATTTATAAGAAATTGGGTCCCAAACCAAAGATTAAAACGCCCCACTCCTCTCAACATGGCTCACAACTCTAATCTTTTAGACATCCCAATTAATCCCAAACACAGAACTTCCTATCCCCCACACAAAACTCGCAACAAACTCATCTGTTTCCCTCATCTACCAGACAATCCCCACAAACATGAAACTCAGCCAGAATTACTTAAAGCTCTTGGCCTCCAAATCATTGAGGAAAACAGCTCCCTCTTCGACATCACAATTTACACTGACGGTAGCCAACTTGAAACTGGACTGTCTGGCAGTGGAATTGCTATCTACAAAGATAAGATCCTGGAAAAAATCTCCCTCTCCCACCCTAGACATCTTTCAGTTTATAAATCAGAACTCTCTGCTATAGATACGGCTCTAAAAGACATCAACATCAACTCGCCAAGCAAAATAATAATCTACTCCGACTCAAGAGCAGCCATTTATACCCTTCAAAGCTGCTTCTCCAGTCAAGAACCCCTCCTCAAGAGCATTGCTAAGTCTGTAAACCGACTCCCAGCCAACAGCTCAGTCACAGTGCAATGGCTTCCAGCTCACGTTGGAATTCCTGGTAATGAGCTGGCAGACTCTCTGGCAAAGGCTGGTGCTCTTGGCCTACCTGAAGCAAGAGAATCCACCACCCAACTAGACGAAAGAGACCTCCTCCGTACCATCAAAACCCAATGCCTGCAGGAATGGAAATCTGATGCTGCACATGACTGGTACAGAGCAGGAGGGACAAGCACCGGTTCTGTCCTCCCAAGAGAACAACAGTCTTTGATTTCCAGACTTAAGTCTGGTCATCTACGGACAATGACTTTCCAGAATGGTTGCAAGGTTTTCCCACTATGTACCAAGTGCAATTCTCAGCCTGCAACCCCAAGACATATTATTGACTGTATTGACTCATCCATTGATGAGCTCTACTCTTCCCCGGCAGACACCATAAAAAATCTCAAGCTTTACAGGCTTGATACCTTAGTGTGATTGGGTGGAGATAAGAAAGAAGAAGAAGAAGAAGAGTTTACAAACAAATTGATATTTCAACAATTTATTTTTTTTTTCTGGAAATTAAAACCAAAACTAAAGCTTCCATAACTTTCCATTTAATGTAAACAACATTCCAACAAGATGTGATATCATGTTTGAATAACAAGTGAAAAAAACATCAATGTTAAACCTATGTGAACCATGTGTATTCGGTGTATTCCCTACCCCATCCCATTGTCAACTGTGTAATAATAAAGTTTATTCTTAAACCTATTGTGTTCTCTATCACCCTGGTCCCCTGACATTTCTTCAAATCAACGTCTCAGAAGGAAAAATAACTCTGTTGAAAATTAGCCTAAAAGATTGTGATAGTGCACAACCCTACCTTGACTGATACCTTGCTCTTCCTACCCAATTTCCCCTTATGTGCATATGCACACACATTGGCCCAAAACACTTTCTCATAGCTTTTATCAAGAATCTTCTATCAACACCCTGATGGGCTGTTGAGGTACAGGACATCTTGTTGCAGAGCCAAAGTATCCTTTAGTGAAAGGTGTCCTCTTATCAGATAGCAGCTAATTGGTAAAAAAAAAAAGGCCATTTTTTTAGTGATGAAAAATGTCCTTTTTAAATAGGTGTCCGCTAGAAGGAGTGTCCACTCATGAAAGTCCTACTGTATAAGCCTGCATATACTTGACAAAGGCTAGCTAGCCAAAACACATACATAGTTGGCTTTTGTTGTGATTTGAAAACTTTGAAATTTTTACCTATACAGTAGAACCTTTGTGAGAAGAAACTCCTGCTAGAGGATACACCTCTTTATACAGTTTTAATCACCAAAATAATAATTTTTGCTAATTAGACCCTCTGGTAAGAGGACACCTTTCCCTAAAGGACACTTTGGATCTGTAACTAGATGTCCTTTACAGGGAGCTTCTACTGTATTGGGAATCTACTATATATATAAAAATGAATGTATGTCTGTTTGTTTGTCCTTTATGCCTGACCAAACCACTCATTGGATCGCCATGAAACTTTGGGAAGTTATTTAGTATAGTACTGGGAAGGTTTCTAGCAAATAAAATTTTTGAAATAACTTTTCGCCTAGAAATAATCAAGATAAATATTCTAATTTATCTGTTATAATTCAACAATCTGCTCTAAATATTATCATGATGATACGATGATTTTGTAATGTAGAAAATTAGGAAAGACAAAATTCAGGATGACACGGCAATTTATTTGAGACAAGAATAATGATACAATTCAAAGGCAAGATACTATTCCTTTAACTTCCAATTACCAAGGGAACCAATTAATATTGATTTTATTCAACTTATCGAGTATTTTTTCAAGGGACCGGGAAAAAATGTTCACTTTATCGAGATATTCGTTAAACAAACCTTTACTCGGGTAAAACCCGGGCGGGTCCGCTAGTTATTTTATAAAAATGAATATTTAATTTTTATTTAACTACAGCAAATCACTAGATGATGTTTCTTAATAATTCTTATTTACCAATTTCGGCATAGAATTAATATTGTGGCGAAGAAATATTTTATTATTTAATTTATTATTATTCAATGAAAATATTCAACAGATTATAAAAATATATATTACTCTGTATTTGTGAAATCATCTTTAAAATATTTCTTTGCTTGCTTGCTTAAGATCCCTAGCTGTAGATAGTTTTGCTGACTTGTTAATAATTGTCGACTCGTCGCTGTGACGTCATCAATAAATACTTTACATCTTAGGATATTTCAAGGCTTGATTTCTACGCTACAACTGGTGAAGAAGCTGGATCGATACCCATTCAGAAAAAAACGGAAAATTGACTCGGTTGAGCAAGAAGAAAAAACCATGAACATCAAGAAAGAAGCAACTACTCAGGTAGGTTCATTTTTTGTCCAACATCTACCTAGAAACCCCTCAATGTTCTCTGGTGAGGGTGTTGAAATCCCCGTAGCTGGTTAAAAGGGTATGAACGTGTGGCGAAGCACAACCAATGGATGAAACCCTTTGTCTCGCTAACGTTTATTTCTATCTAACTGGCACTGCTCTCAAATGGTTTGAAAACAACGAGGAAAGCATCCAGACATGGATGGAGTTCATGTCACAATTAGAAAATGTATTTAGAAAAAATGAAAGCTCAAGACTGCGAGCTGAGAAAATACTCAAAACTCGCGCACAATTAAAAGGAGAAAGCACGAATATTACATCCAAGACGTCCTGCGCCTTTGCAAAGAGGTAGATCCACAAATGAATGAGGAAGATAAAATATCCCATCTGATGAAAGGGATAGCTGAGGAGCTCTACCAGGCACTTCTCCCAAGGGATGTGCATAACACTGAGCAATTCGTCACCGAATGTCGCCGCATTGAAAGTCTACACTGTAAGCGAGTGACCCCAACCAAATACGAGCGACTACCAAATGTGGCCTCTCTCAGTGATCATGATGACAGGGCAGATCTGTCATCTATGATCAGGCAAATTGTTCGTGAGGAGGTACAGCGGGCATTAGGCTCTACTCGAGAGGAACCAAAAATTTCTACCATCGAAGATATGGTAAAGGAGGAGATTGGAAGAACCCTGGCGCCAATCTCAAAGCCTAGGAGAAGTTCCCCACAGAAGGAAAGACCCCGAGAGTTTTATAATAATAGATATGTGGCCCAAACGATAAGACCGCACCCTAAACCTCGGTACCCAAAACAAGGAGGAAGACGCGATACCAACGAATGGCGGACCACGGAAGGTAAGCCAATCTGTTTCCACTGCGGACGCCCTGGCCACGTCGTGTGCTACTGCCGTGACAGGAGGAGAGAATATGAAGAAGGACAAAATTGGTATTACAAACATAGAGATAGGCAAGAGCCTAGAACATTCCATAATTCTCGGAGCAGCCAAGAGCCCAACGACGACCTGCCAAGAGAAAATAGACGCCGCTACTGAAGCCCCTCTCCTTACACTGGCCGAAAAGGACAATATTCGTCTCCTGATAGAAGACCCAGCCAGTCGCCTCGCCGTTCCCGTCAGGAAAACTAGAAGATGCGTCCTATTTTGGAGGTAAGGCCGCAAAATTTAGAAATCCTCCCTTATCGACTACATTAGAATTAAAAGAAAATTACATAGACATTAAAATAGAAGGAAAAACTAATGAGACGTTACTTCGGCCCATACAAAGTAACCCGAAAAATATCTGATGAGACCTATGAAGTTGAAACATTCGGAAACCAGCAAGGTCGTCGTAAAACAAAAGATTTAGTTCACATTTGTAGGATGAAACCATATTTAAGCCCAGAGGACCAGGAGGACCACCTAGAAGAGGACCCAGAAGATGACTCGACAAACTTCCAGGAAGAAGACATCCCCACTGAACGAACACAACAACCACAGACCCGCGAAGAGATCTCAGGCCCTATCACCCGTTCTCGAGCCTTGAGACTGAGGATGTAAGTCTCCTTCTGAGCATCAGGTCGATGCTCTTTATAGGAGGAGGCTATGTGGCGAAGAAATATTTTATTATTTAATTTATTATTATTCAATGAAAATATACAACAGATTATAAAAATATATATTACTCTATATTTGTGAAATCATCTTTAAAATATTTCTTTGCTTGCTTGCTTAAGATCCCTAGCTGTAGATAGTTTTGCTGACTTGTTAATAATTGTCGACTCGTCGCTGTGACGTCATCAATAAATACTTTTACATCTTAGGATATTTCAAGGCTTGATTTCTACGCTACAATATACATAAATATTATTTTGAAAATAGAGCAATCCATAAATAAATCTTCAATTAAAAAAGCATATATTGGATCAAAATATCATTTTAAATCAAATATCATGATATTTTGATCCAATATATGACTTTTTAATTAAAGATACATATTATTAGTTTATACGGGGATCAGTGGAAGGGGGTCTAAAACTGTTGGTTTTTGACCACTACGACCCAGGATCGAATCCTGCATTGGGCACATTTTCTAATTTAAAAAAAAAATGCTCCAATGACCCCCGATTCTTGTAAAAGTCCAACCCCATCAGCGAGTGCAAGTAACCAAATGGGGCTCTGGCACATTTGTAAGTGCAAAAGTTGAACTGCTTTTCACAAGTGTAGACATGTGGTGTACTTACAGTAAAAGCAGTCGCTAACTAATACCCACCATGATTATCATGGCCTGTATACTAGAGATAATCATAAAATAGTTAGTTTATACCAATACATAGAGAGCAGTTACATCTTGAAATGTTTAGTTGCCCTGACAGAGAGGTCATCCTCATTGTAAGATCTATTAACCTAGGAAGGTTAACGAAACTAGGCCATAGCAGATGCTATAAATAACCTCCCATTTTATACTCTTGGTTACATAATTGTATGGGCAGAGGTTATCCTGAAGAAGTACGAATAAACAAAAGAGAATGATTCCTGAGAAGGCCAAAAGAGATAAAAGTTGAACAAAAACAAATGATAAGATACTGGGAGTCTAGTTGGTCTGTGTCCAGCCAGCCAAGTTATACAGCCTCTCTCTCTCAAGGAGGGACAAAGCCAAACTTGACAATACTGTAGAACCTCCATCTCTAAAGGACACCTAGTGACAGAACCAAAGTGTCCTTTAGAGAGAAGTTTCCTTTTACCTCAGAACAGCAAAATAGTAAAAATGGTCAATATCTCATTGATATTTTTTTGTAGAGGGGTGTCCTCTAACCCAACCAGTCAATGCCAGTAACCAAGTAATATGAAAAAGAATAGAACAAAGGAAAAATAAGCAGGAAAAGCCAACAATTGTTTATTAAAATGGCTCTAAAAAGAACAGAACAAAAACTCCAAGCTTCACATCTGTTAAGTCTGCATGCCGTGTGTAAACTAATTTTTAAAAAAGGCATATTCAAGAGGATATTTTCAACAGAAGGAGAAAGCATTTTAGGAAAGAGCTATGAGAAAAGGATCACAAGGTGACAGGACCAAATCAGTCTTGTCACCTTTTAATTATTATCTCTAATCCAATTTGTATCTCATCAGCTCAGAGGTAAGAATGCTTTTTAGAATATGTAATAATTCAAAAACTATAAACATTCTGTCATCTTGGTAATACCTTGTTACCATCATGGGCCTGTGATGGTAGTAAATTCTTACTTGGATAATCCTTTACAGTAAAACCTCACTCTAAAGGACAACTCCTAGTTGCAAAGCCAAAATGTCCTTTAGAGAGAGGTGTCCTCTAACCAAGGAGCAGCTAAATAGTAGAATTGATCATTTTGGTAAATGAAAACTGTCTATTTTGAGAAGAGGTGTCCTCTAGCAGGAGTGTCCTCTCATGGATGTTCTACTGTATATGACTTTGGTAATTTTTATCTGTCGTTATGCAATCCTCATATTGGTGGAGGGTAGTTCAGGATTCACTCCCAGGAGTTGGCATAGCTGCCGAAGTGGACCAATGCCATGTGACATGGGACAAACAGCTCCAAAGTTCAGAGAGGTGATAGTCTGAAGATAACCAAACCTCATGACACCCTGGGAAAAACGCCGACAAACAATGGCAGTGATAAGACAAGTAATTTTTGGAGTATCATTTAACTTATCCCAATGTAAACCTGAAATAAGATTATAGAACATTTATCTCTGGTCAGAAGGAGAAGGGAAATTTTTCTGGTCATCACATATCTGATCTTTGATAAAATATGAAACTACATGGCAGTGATAAGACAAGTATTTTTTGGGGTATCATTTAACTTATCCCAATGTAAATTTGAAATAAGATTATAGAACATTCATCTCTGATGGGAAATTTTTCTGGTCATCACATGTCTGACCTTTGATAAAAATATGAAAGTACATGGCAGTGATAAGACAAGTATTTTTTGGGGTATCATTTAACTTATCCCAATGTAAATTTGAAATAAGATTATGGAACATTCATCTCTGCTCAGAGATGGGAAATTTTTCAGGGCATCACATGTCTGACCTTTGAGGAAATATGAAATTGTACATGATGAGGCACAATTTAGATTATAGATACAACTCACAAGGTAACAAGACCAAGAATCCAAATAATTAATGAGCCATGTTTCAAAACTGAGTAGATACCTTCTTCAGACAAAATTACTGAAGTTTTGTCAGAAGATGGTAACAATGCTGTTACTAAAATGTCACACTGTTACCTTGTAATACAACTGTACAATGGTACTCTGGCCTGATCATGGTAAGAACACTTAGTGAAATATCTTACTATAATTTGACCTTAAGAAGGCAGTTTGCTGGGGAAGTAGAAGCAGTTTTGGGAGATAAATGTCTCCTTTGTGGGAACACAATGTTCCACAATCCAAATATGTAAATAACATTAAACACTAATAGTTCTCATTTAGAAGGGAGAGGTTGGTCATTTACATCAAACTCTTGGTCAATGGACTGGTACACTTAGACTTGAATGCTATTGTGAAACTCTGCAGGACCTGAGTATCACAGGATAGAAAACTAGGTCTAGTCGAATAAAAAGAATGGGAGCAGCACCAGTAGACAGGCCACCAAAGAGATATTACTTTTTTTCTTCTTTTTGTGAGTTGAGCTACCCAGCTGATTGATGCCTTTGATGCTAACTTCCACATGAGTTTCTTCATGACTTCTGTTCAAATCTCCTCTAGCAGTTGGTTGGCCTATAGTTCATATTGTCCCTTCCCTCCTGGAGTTTATTGGATCTTGGTCCTAAATGTGTGTTGGCCCACCTCTTAAACACCTTAAAAAAAGAGAAGGTACAATTGGAATTATAGAATAAGGCCCCCACAAGGTAACAAGACCAAATAAAAAATATAGAGGGTAACAAGACCAATTTAAAAAAACTATATGTGACATTTCAGCAACAATCCTGTTACTGAAATGGTGTACAGTTTATTTATTGGGATTTGGTCAAGTTACCTTGTTGTTAAAACTCGTCAAAATATTTATGCACACTCATGGACAAAACTTAAGGAAGTTGTACATTTTAGCATGTATATTGGTATTCAAACAAAAACTCTGAAATATATTTTATACACAGTGACTTTTATTGAAGACAGGTAGAAAATCAAGTGTGAACAAAATTGGCTCTGTCTATTTAAAAAAAAAAATAGATAACCAGTAACATCAAAGAATTTCTACTTCCTTGAGTGTATATATTTTAAACTCTCTTAGCTAAATTGCCATGAGTTTTAACACTTGTGTACTGTATCTATTTCTGAAGACTTTAGTGCAGTGAATGAAAAAAGAAAATTACAATGGGGGAGGGCATGACTTAGGATGCTGAATCTAAGATGTTTTAATTTCATCTTTTGCATCTAGAGAAGCAGTCAAGATAAGGTATATCAGGAGTAAAGAAGCTACATGTTAAATTTCACAGCACAGCTGCTTTACAGGATATCAGAGCTACCAGAAAAATGTCATGAAACCTGCCGGCCCAGCTGGGAATATAGCAGTGGACTACTCACAACACACATTTTATCACTGACAACTTGAGGATTCACAACATTTATAAAGTTAAAATTCACACAACATGATGAAAATTTTCATCCAGTTGCCTTACAATTTCTGTTTTTGATTCCAAAATGTGAAAATTTTAACCTGGTTAATCAGATTTACAAACTACACAGGAAAAAGAAGGTAGATTATATAATTAAAATTTAAAAATATATATGTATCTAAATAAAAGACAAGTTTCTAAAATTACTGAATAGAAATCATTTAGAGTCTCATCAAAGGCATTTCCTCTGACTTAATAGAGCTGTAAGCATGTGTAGCTGGAAGTAGAGGGATAGCAAAAGTTGCTAGGAGGGTTCACTACTGATGAGACATGCCTCTTTATGAAAGGAATATAAAGAGAAAAGTTATAATTTTAATGAGAGGCTTTGGTTCTACTCCTTGTGTGTATCAAGGTTGAACAATGAGGTGGTGGGAATACCCTCTCTTGAATACCAAGAAGCTTTCAGAAGATTCTCTTCTTCACAATGTCTCTTGAATAAAAAATATATTTGACACTTGAGGAAGGCCTATGAACAAATCTTGTCCAAAGTTCAGATTAATTTTCAACAAAAATGTGACATTCTTATTGATTCCAATGTTCAAATATCAGTTCTTTAAATACATGTGTCTTATGGTAACATACAATCCATTATAAACACAGAAAAACCTCTCTCTAAAAGATACCTAGTTGCAGAAGTGTCCTCTAGAGAGAAGCATCCTCTTAGCAGAAAACAGCTAATTGGTAAAAATGGTAATTTTGGCATGTGAAAACTGTCCTTTGTAGAGAGATGTCCTCTATCAAGTGTGTCCTCTCATGGAGGTTCCATTGTATTACTTTATAGACTTGAAATGTGTGAATCTTGGCCATAAAATTATTATAACCAATAGTTGAATAGGAATTTCAATCAATTAGAGTCCATATCTTATCATCACTACAGTTTCATACATCGTTTCAAGGCAAGAGATGGAAAATTCTTCTCAAACTATCAGTAATAATAATAATAATTTTTATAATCCAGGAGATATAGAGTTATAAAAACATATCTATAAATATAAATAATATATTTCAATATACAGTAAAACTCCACTAAAACAAACTTTGGATATAACAAACTTTCCTTTATAACAAACCTGAAATAATCCCCATTTTTATTTCATAATACAGATAACCATGGCTATAGTGAATCACAGGTTCAGTTCTTTTAAGGTTCGAGAGGTTTTATTCTATATATATAGAGAGATCTTGTTTTGGAATTTTGAACCTGGGACCTTTCCTATAGCAAGACCATTTAACTAACAAATTTAAATTTTAAAATATTGTATTTTGCTAACAACAAGAAACTAGAGCCTCATTTTATTGGTCTTCCTCAAGTATTTATATGGTGCATTAGTGCGCCATATGTTATAAGAAATTTAAACTTTTTTTGATGCGAATGTTTCTTTTTAAAATAAAATAATTTTCTACTGCCCTTACTGCAATGATAAAAATTATAGGAGAGTCTGAATCATCAGTGGTGAACACTCCCAGCGGTTTCTCCAGTTTTATCTACCTTACCGCTGTAATATTGTATTTTGGCTGTTTTCCTTTTATACTGATACTGATGCTAAACTCTTGGAAAAGGTATTTTGATTGAACTATGGACATAAGCTTTGAGAATAGTAGAAATACATACAATTATAAATATACCTAGTATTTTGAAACTATCATGGACGCGTATGATTCTTTTTTTAATTAAACAATTTCTACTGCTCTTACTGCAATGGAAAAATTAATGGGAGGGCCTGGGAAGGTTCACCACTGATAAGCCAGGCCTTCCCATAATTTTTCCATTGCAGTAAGGGCAGTAGAAATTGTTTAATTAAAAAAAGAATCTTACATGTCTATTATAGTTTTGAATTTTCATAACAGATGGCACGATAATGCATCATAATATTTTGTATTTATAGCAGAAAAAATATGCATAAACCCAAAGATCTTGCTTTAAGGAGAAAAAATCTAGAGACACCAGACCTTATAACAATATCTACTGATATATAAAAATAGGTTACCACTTAAAATAATCTTTTTTTGTTTTAAATTCTAATAGGTAGGTTGTGCCCAGATACAAAAATACACACTTGATTGGCCTCTCTATGCTGGAAAACTTAACATAATATATCTGAAACTAACCAATTTAGCATATCAATGCCCTCTGGGGCACATGTACCTGTGCAGAACATTGGGAATCACCTTAAATTATTATATATATCTTAAAATCCTTTAAAGAAATAGGAAAAAGTTTAGAAAAATATATTCTTTTTTATGGCAAAATATTAGATGCTAAAATATAAAATCGGGGGATTTAAATTTAAAAACGAAACCAGTGAAATTTCTAGTAAAATTGAGAAACAGCATTATTTTAAATATTTATTATTTGTTTTGGACTTGTAATTTTTTATAGGACCTTTTAAAGAGCATATAACACATTAGCTATTACTATTTTTCTGTGATATCAAGTTTCTGGGTCTATGTTTGAGAGAGCCCTTTAAATATATATAAGAAGATAAATGTTAAATGTATAAATACTTACATGCTCGGCGAATACTATGAGGGCTTTAAAACGAACTGCAATTTCAAACACGAATCCAGTATTCTTCCAGAAATTTTCAATATCGCCTTCATTGCCAGTGTAAAAAAAGATCGGTCCTCTACGGCTATCCCACCATGTATCTACACATAATTTGACGTATGTTAATCATGTATTTGATAGAAAATTAAATTAAAATACGTACCGTTTATCAAATAGCGTTGTCTGTAAGTCTCATCGTTTGCAGCAAGAGAGTTAAAATGATCTATTGGCTGTTCATAGTATCTTTCTGTATATTGTGGTATTCCGCATAATCCATTTACTAAACTAATTGATGCCAAAGAGAAAATTAAAATTAAAATTTTCATTATATAAGTTAGAGAGAATTTGTATGTTATGCCCTATAACCAATACAGTTTTGTGACAGTCATCGACTTATATAGTTTGTTTACCCCCTTGATAATTTGAAAGTCACGTGCCTATATTTTGGAATTCCATGGTACCAAATCAAAAAAAAAAGTTTGAATATTAATTTAAATTGCTATTA
Source organism: Cordylochernes scorpioides (assembly GCA_030710605.1). Lineage (NCBI taxonomy): Eukaryota > Metazoa > Arthropoda > Arachnida > Pseudoscorpiones > Chernetidae > Cordylochernes > Cordylochernes scorpioides. Next base: position 62,941,628 of record CP092864.1, read on the forward strand.
TGTTAGCTCAAAATGTATAATAGTAGAAAAGTAGCATTTTATGAAATATATATTGCTAATCATAAGATTTGATAAAATGAGGCAGTGAAATTTCAAGAGGTTAACCTTAAGTATTATATTAAGGATAATGAGAAATAATAATTTCGAAATGCAAGAAATATTATTTTATTAATAAATGCCTTATATATAGGATGGATGATTTTAAAATAAAATAGGCGAATATCACAAATATTATTTTTTATTTAATAAATGAGGGGAGCTTAAGTTAATGAGAGATATCTAATTAACCCAGTTTCCTGAAGTGCAAAATACAACTACCTGGTCCTCAACCTTGAGGTATAAAATAAATATGTATATATATATATATATTTAAGGCGAACTTTCTGATCCTTGAAATATCATGCAATAACTACCGTTTTTTTTTTTTAATCCAAAATGTACTGCTTTTATTTGAATGTTGAATCTTATGGATTGCAATATTTTTTTAAATATATATGATGGTTTTCAAAAAGTCAAAATATGCAATCTCTCATTTTCTTTACTTATAGTCAAATGAATAAAAATAAAAATAGCCTAATATGGTAATATTGGATATATAAATACTTTCACCTTGTTAAAAAAATGACTTTTTTATTAAAGAATTTTTTTTTTGTTACAGATTAATTTCCAAACTGTCATTGTCCATCCTTAATAACTATTTCCCCCATTTCTCTCTCCTGGTAACAGATATAGTTCTCATCTGAAGAATGATTAATCTTTTGAGGCTACCCATTAAGTGGCCCAATTTTTAGTATATTCATAAGTATGTGTGCAAGTGCTGTTAAAACATGCCTTGCCTCGAGTCAACCCCAACAGCAAAAATCTTTTATAAAAACATTTCTTCTTAAATAGACCATGTCAGCGCTCAGGAAAGAAGAGCAAACAAGGGTAGAAATCAATAAGTGAATATTTAATAATCTAAGACTATTTGCTTTTTTACTCTGAGGCTAGGAGTGAGCCTGTTTGATAACTCCAAGAAATCGAGGATTACTTTGAATGTACTAGAATTAAAAATGAAGTATTTTACAGTGATTTATTTCTTGAATTATTTTTCGAGAAAAGGGTGTTTCTGCATTCAGTCAGATCCACGCAATCAAAAAGATGTTTCAATGGTTCTAATTATCAGATTCACAAAATGGACGTTGGGTCCTCTATATTACCAATTCTGCTCGAAAACTCATTGATCTAATTGTGGCCAATCACTGCACAGTGGGAATAATGTAAATAAAATTGCTTCTCCTTAAAGTTAATGGTGAAAGACCAAATTTTCAAAAATGATTTTGGTCTTGTAATTCAATTTTTCTCTCAGATTTCTCAGTTTTTCCCTTTAAATTTCTTTTTAGGAACGATTCTAGAAAAAGCTCATATGTTTTAGGAAAAGAACATAAAGTTGCTTTCTTACCAAAGTCATCTTCCTTAATATCGCCTTGACAGTTACTGTGGCCCTTAACCCAAGTACCTGATATTATGTTTTCTCGATTAGTTGCGCTTATGATGTTCAGTGCATTCATAATTAGTTCACAATATTTAGTTCTGAGATTATTTACAGATGTTAAACTACAGCCTTATTGTCCAACTTCACAACAATGTTTAGGTTCTCAGGCAGTGAATTCGCAGTCTCTAGTGCTCTAATTATGGTTATCGCTTCAGCCTGGAATACAGAACACTTGGTCGAAAGGGGCAAGCTAACTTGTGATTCTGGAATACTAGCAGTTACAGAGGTTCGAAAAAATCCTAAACCTATATCTTCCTTTGTTTTAGAACCATCTGTGTAGTAGCACACATCATATGGCAGGATTTATTTAAATGTTGTTGGGGAGAGGATGTAGGGAGGATAATCTCGAGGGCAGAGACTAGGACGAGGTTCAAAAGGAACAGAAGTAGATGAATAGCGGTTGAATTGCAAATAAATATCGCATTTAGCTTGTATGGCCAAAGTCAATTGGCAGTACTCTTGCTAAAGATAATGCCGATACAGTGCTAGTGGTCCTGAAATAACTGCACATTTTTATCAGGAATATCTTTTGTTTACTGTGAAGCATATTTTTGAATCACCTGTTTAAATTGCGGAGCCAAAATGAACTGGCGTATGAAATACAAGGGGACTACTTGAATGTACAATGCTCTCATGGCCTTAAATCCCAAACCAAAGCTAGCACTAAAAACAGGGATGAATGCCCTGATGCGGTTGCAGGTTTCCTGCACATGTTATGCAAATTTAATTTCTGATTGACAACTACTCCAAGAATTATTATCAATTGTAGTATCAACGCCCAGGGTTTACCCGAGTGCGAATATATTTTAAAAACGTTGTCTTGGGTGGTCGCTATTGACAGGGTGGTCTGTATAGACAGGTGGATGTATCACACAGCTGATAACAGGGTTGTGTAGAGTGGTCGCTATAGACAGGGTGGTCTGTATAGACAGGTGGATGTATCACACTGCTGATAACAGGGTTGCCTAAGGTGACCGCTATAGACAGGGTGGTCTGTATAGACAGGTGAATGTAACACACTGATGATAACAGGGTTGCCTAAGGTGACCGCTATAGACAGGGTGGTCTGTATAGACAGGCAGCTGATAACAGGGTTGTCTAGAGTGGTCGCTATAGGCAGGGTGGTCTGTATAGACAGGCAGCTGATAACAGGGTTGTCTAGAGTGGTCGCTATAGACAGGGTGGTCTGTATAGACAGGCAGCTGATAACAGGGTTGTCTAGAGTGGTCGCTATAGACAGGGTGGTCTGTATAGACAGGTGGATGTATCACTCTGCTGATAACAGGGTTGCCTAAAGTGACCGCTATAGACAGGGTGGTCTGTATAGACAGGTGTATGTATCACACTGCTGTTTACAGGGTTGCCTAGAGTGACCGCTATAGACAGGGTGGTCTGTATAGACAGGTGAATTTAACACACTGATGATAACAGGGTTGTCTAGAGTGGCCGCTATAGACAGGTGGATTATCACACAGCTGATAACAGGGTTGCCTAGAGTGACCACTATGGCAGGGTGGTCTGTATAGACAGGTGGATGTATCACACAGCTGATAACAGGGTTGTCTAGAGTGGCCGCTATAGACAGGGTGGTCTGTATAGACAGGTGGATGTATCACACTGCTGATAACAGGGTTGCCTAAGGTGACCGCTATAGACAGGGTGGAATGTATAGACAGGTGAATGTAACACACTGATGATAACAGGGTTGCCTAAGGTGACCGCTATAGACAGGGTGGTCTGTATAGACAGGCAGCTGATAACAGGGTTGTCTAGAGTGGTCGCTATAGACAGGGTGGTCTGTATAGACAGGCAGCTGATAACAGGGTTCTCTAGAGTGGTCGCTATAGACAGGGTGGTCTGTATAGACAGGTGGATGTATCACACTGCTGATAACAGGTTTGCCTAAGGTGACCGCTATAGACAGGGTGGTCTGTATAGACAGGCAGCTGATAACAGGGTTGTCTAGAGTGGTCGCTATAGACAGGGTGGTCTGTATAGACAGGCAGCTGATAACAGGGTTGTCTAGAGTGGTCGCTATAGACAGGGTGGTCTGTATAGACAGGTGGATGTATCACACTGCTGATAACAGGTTTGCCTAAGGTGACCGCTATAGACAGGGTGGTCTGTATAGACAGGTGTATGTATCACACTGCTGTTAACAGGGTTGCCTAGAGTGACCGCTATAGACAGGGTGGTCTGTATAGACAGGTGAATTTAACACACTGATGATATCAGGGTTGTCTAGAGTGGCCGCTATAGACAGGTGGATGTATCACACAGCTGATAACAGGGTTGCCTAGAGTGACCGCTATGACAGGGTGGTCTGTATAGACAGGTGGATGTATCACACAGCTGATAACAGGGTTGTCTAGAGTGGCCGCTATAGACAGAGTGGTCTGTTTAGACAGGTGGATGTAGCACACTGCTGATAACAGGGTTGTCTAGAGTGGCCGCTATAGACAGGTGTATGTATCGCACAGCTGATAACAGGGTTGTCTAGAGGGGGGCAGGGAGGCCACGTGTTCGCTGGCAGCCAATGGGCGCGCATTCTATCCGTGAGCTTCAGACATACAGACAAACAGACAGAATAAGGCAAATATATAAGTAGATTGCTGAGTTGGCAAAGTGATTCTACATCTAGGGTTGCAGACAATTATTGCCTTGCATTTTGCAGCATTTAATTTGAGAGTCTTCATCGCACCATTGTGAAATCAAACTGATGTATTTCTGAGCCCAATGAAGTTGCTTGTTTCTGGGGCCGCACTAATACTAATAATCATCAGCGTAGGTCTGTATGAACACGAAGCATACAGCTTTTAGATTAAGCGAATCGTTGAGGGCTATGTTCCAAAGAAAAGGTTCAAGTATAGATCCTTGATGACATCCTCGCTCTACATACTTGTGCACGACACATCCATTCTCTACCATGTAGACTTTCCTGCCACTCAAGAAGGATTCAAGTAAGTGAAAGAGGTTTCTGTATAGCTGGCATTGCTCAGCCGTTTCAGTACACTTTAGTGCAAGACATGGTGAAATGCTCCTTTATAGAAAATGATATTAATGAGGCATGTTTATATTTTTCCAATGATTACTGAGGTTCTCTTTAGGGTAAAGAAGTGTTGATTTGGTTAAGCGGGTTGGCCTAAATGGAAATGAAATGGCGATAATTGGCCAATTCTTTCCATCCTACATGTTAGTCTTGCCAATATAAATCTTTCAAAAAGTTTTCCAAATCTCGAGTGTAAGGTAATTGGACGATGAGATGATAAATAGCTTTACCCAGTTTATTTTGGAATGAGTTTTACCAGACCTTATTTCCAAAAACTTGGGAAATACTTTTAGATCTAGGCACTTATTGTAGAGTTTCCAAAATGTTTTCAAAATTGCTAGTGAGTTTCACAATCAAAATGATGGGAATGCCGTCCCTACCTGGGCTCGACGAGATTCGCATTTTAGTTAGGGCTCTCTGCATCTCGCTGCTGATAAAACTAGGATCGGATTTGGTCGTGGGTGAGTGATGCATCTTTTTTGCATTGAGTAGAATGGGGCATAAAGAGTTCGCACATGAGAGAATCCCTCGGATTTTCAGTGAACCTGTCACCATCTGGGAGAGATGAGAGGCATGTTTTCCTGCTTGGATTTTTCAAAAACCTATAAACATTACCCCAAGAAGAGGCGTAGCAGTTTGAGAAAACGCAAACTATTCTTGTGTCTTCGCTTTTCTCCTTTCCCCTTGATATCTCCTCTTTAGACGTTTGTGAAGGTCTCTAATACTCATTCAAAAGGGTATCGCGCTATCTTCTTTTCACGACGTGCTGTAACTGTGACCATCTTTAATACGGTTAGATATGGTTTCCACCAGGATATGGTTCAGTATGTATGGGTCTTTGGTCGTGAGGGAATCGTTCATATTCACGACTGGAATGTGGCTTTATTGATGACCGCGATGACATAATAATCGCTTTTGATGTTGTCTAATAGTTTTTCTGAAAGTATTCGCTCGTTTTATGATCAATTTTACTGTCCGAATTTGCTTTTGAGAATTAGAGGTTAACCTTAATAAAGTTTTCAGACTTATTATTTACTTGATTTCCATAATTTTTTTGAAGAGAAGATGTTTAACCTGATAATATATAATGAGTCATGCACTATATTTTCCAGTCTTTAATCATGTCCACTAATCTAACAGTACAACAGGTGAGTCCAATTGTTGATTTGACACCATTTTCTCCTCACATCGCCATGTGTGTTCATGACCAGGAGATCGTAAATTCTAAAAATTCTACATAGCACTTTTACATTTATGCGGTACTGATTTCTTGAACCAATTAGACGAAGGGCATTAAAGTCTCCACAAGCGATATTTCATCAAATTTTAGTGCTCTTATATCGTCGCAAATTTTCTCTACTAAACTTGTAGAATCTATAGATTGAGCGAGGTAAACATGACTGTTGGAGAAATGCGCTGAATGTACAAATTTTAGACTGGCGTTCAGCACAATTTTCATGCTGTCCAACTTATTATTTAATTCTGGGCCGTGAGCTACTCGATTGTGTCCAATAAGGTGAAGAGATACAACCTTTTCTAGTGACTGGGAGTTCCTGTAGAAACAAAATTTAGAGTTTATCTTCTATGCTTAATTCTATGATTGAAAATAAATTTGTCTCAGAACGTCTATGTCAATTGTGCGTACTTAAAACTATTCATGATGATAATATTTGGCAAAATATTTTTGTCCCTTTTTAATATCTTGATTTGACAGCAGCTTTCACAAGCAGCTATCATTTCCGCTTCCATTGTGGAGAGGGCGACGAGTGGTTGTTTACTACTTTTCCAGTCTATAGTTGCTTCGCCGAGCTTCATACATATCCGCCGTAGGATTTTCCGTCATGAGTTGTCGACCAGCTGGCATCGGCGTAGGACTTCAGGATTCCAGACTTCCCTCTTTCAAATTTCACTCCTAGGTCAATTGTTCCTCGTAGGTATCTCATCACTCTTTTGATTGCTGTCCAATGCATCTGTTTTGGTTGTCTGGAGTATTGTGAAAGTTTGCTAGTGATGTAAGCGATGTCGGGTCTGGTGTTAACAGCTAGAAACATTAGCATTCCAAGGGCTTCCTGGTAAGTGTGCTGTTCACAATTGTCATCTTCAATATGATTATCCAAATTGATTTCTTTGGAACCTGGTGTTGGAACTTCCTTACAATTTTCCAGTCCATATTTCTGCAATATTTGTTGTACATAGTGGCTTTGCTGTAGCGAAATTCCCTCCTTGTCTTGTATGATCTTGATTCCCAAAAACATGCCTTTACATGTTACATCCTTTATTTCCAGGTGATGTCTCAATTTATTGATGAATCTGTTTGAGGTATCTTCAGAATCTGAGGCAGTGATAAAGTCATCAACATATATCCCTACATAGAAGTATTTGTCTTCATTCTTCCATTTAAATAGGCAAGGATCAGATTTAAGTTTTTCCAGTCCACAGTCATGAAGTACTTGACTGAATTTCTCATACCACGATCTTCCGGATTGTAGACCGTAAATACTTTTGTTGAGTTTGCAAACTTTGTTTCTGTCTTGGACAAATCCAGCAGGTTGTTCCATGAATATTGTATTTTCAATGTTTCCATTTAGATAGGCTGCTTTCACATCAAATAGTTTAATGACTGAATCTTTTGTTGCTGCCATTGACAAAATAGTCCTGAGGGTGGCATTTTTAATTACAGGGCTGAAACTTTCGTTGTAATCTCTTCCTGGGATTTGGTTGTATCCCATTGCAACAAGTCTAGCTTTGTAAGTTTTGTTTTCTTGGTCTTTAGATATTTTGAATACCCATTTACTTTTGACAACTTTAGCGTTTACAGGTCTAGGTACCAGTTCCCATACTTGATGCGAGTACATGTTCTGTATTTCCTCAAGCATTGCGTTCTCCCAATGTTTCTTGTCTTCGCATGCGATGGCTTCTTCATAGTCTTTCGGAATGGTTTCATTCGTAGTAGCCAGAACATAGTCATCGAATCTTTTAGGTATTGTTCGAGTTCTTTGTGGTCTGTCTGATTCACTTGACTCTGTCTGTCTGTTGACCATGGTATCTGGTGCTGGCTCTTCAATATCAACATCTGATAGAACATGATTGTCCAGTTGTTCATCCTCCTGAATGAAGAAATATGTGTCAGTGTCCGTATTATTATCATTTTGTTTTTCTTCCGAGATGACATTATTGTTCTCTCTGAAGTGAATGTCTGCGGTTTCAAGAATGACTCTCGCTGTGATATCAAATACTCGATAAGCTCTTCTGCATCTTGAATAGCCTACAAATATTCCTCTCTTAGATTTAGCTTCTAGTTTGTGTCTTTGATGATTCTCGAGTTTATAGAAGACTTCACAACCAAATCTCATGATGTGAGAGACGGATGGCTTTTTACCTTTCCATTTTTCCATAGGGGTAGTGTCTGGGTCATTGGTTGTGGGAGTTAGATTGTACAGATATGCAGCTGTATTCACAGCTTCTGCCCAGAAGTGTAGGGGTAATTGGGAGTCTGCCAGAAGTGTTCGGCCTTTGTCTAATAGTGTTCTGTTAGCTCTTTCAACTCTCCCATTGCTTCTTGGGGTGTACGGTGTAGTTAGTTCATGTTTAATTTCTTTGGATTCTATGAAGGTTTCAAGGTTTTTATTGATAAATTCTGTTCCGTTATCTGTTCTAAGTCGTTTTAGTTTTGAGTTTAGCTCGTTTTCTCTCTTTACAATAAACTTCTTTAAAACTTCTGCTGCCGAGAGTTTATCTTTGAGAAATTCTACAAATATTCTCCTAGAAAATCCATCTACGATGGTCAAGAAATATTTACTTCCGCCCAAGGAGTTTATTCTCATTGGACCACAGAGATCGACATAAATGGCTTCAAAGGGGTAGCTTTCCTGATTGCCATCTGTGTGAACATAGGGTACTTTGGTCATTTTTCCCAAGGAGCAAGCATCACATTGATCAAGGGTACCATTTATAGAGTTCAAGCCTTTTAGAAGATTGTTCTTCAAAATCAGGTCTAGTTTGTTGTTACTAGGATGTCCTAACCTTCTGTGCCATGCAGTCCTAGAATTGTCCTTTGAAATCAAGCAATGTTCGTTTGGGACATGAGTTGCTTCAGATAAACGTGATAGGTTCAATGTGTACATGTTACCATCAAAGTTGCCTGTTCCTATTAGCTTGTCATCAGAAGAGTATATGTATGCTCCTTCAGAGTTCAAAAGAACAGAGTTTCCTCTTCTTACTACGCTTGGAATGGACATTAGATTTCCTTTCAGGTGTGGTACATGGAGGACATTATGCAGGGTTACAGCGTTGTTAAGTTTGTCCTTACCTTGTACAGTAGCTTGGATTAATCCCGATGAGGTAGATTCGATGTGCCTCCCTTCTTCTGCCACTTGTATGCTTCTTATCTCCTCCGTCTTGTGCTCGATCCATTCACCATGGGAAGTCATGTGACTTGTGCACGCAGAATCAATTATCCACACGTCCTGAGTCGTCGGGCGTTCCTCCCTTGTGATTACATGTAGTGCGTATTCTGAAGTGGAGTCTCTTCGTTGGGATGGTTCCTCCGTTCGTTCTTGGATTGCTGATCTAGCTGTGTCTTTGTTTTGTTTTGGTCCTTTATGGTAGTTCCTTGTACTGGCCATGTTATTTTTGTTTGTTGTATTCTTTTGATTTCCTTTGTTGTCAGGGTTGAACCAACAGTCTTTCTTGAAATGTCCTTTTCTTTTGCAAATGAAGCATGATTTTTCTTTGAATTGGTTGCCTGATGATCTGAAAGCATTTTCAGGATTTTTGCTTCTGTCCTGTCTTTTCTTCTCGAAATCCAGTAGAGTTTGTCTCAAGTCTGGTAAGGAGATTTCTCTGTTTATTGACAGTGCTGCTGCGATCGTGTCAAAGTTAGGTGTGAGTCCTTCAACAATGTATCGTACAAGTTCTCTTTCTGTTACAGTCTTTCCTAGCTGGGTGATCTCTTGTGCCAGTTTCTGTGCTCGTACAATATACATGTTGACATTTTCATTTGGGTTCAATTTTAGTCTGGCTAGATCCAACATTAGGTCTATCCTTTTATTTTCTAGAGATCCTTCAAACCTTTTCTTTATGTCGTACCAAATTCTTTTGGCTCTTTTATCGCCTCGAAAGATGATTGTTAAGTCATCCGAAAGTGACAATATTATTAGGCTGTATGCTTCCCGATTCTTTTTCTTCCAAATATCATATTCTAGTTTATTATCTGTAAAGTCTGGCTCGTCATTAACAATTACGTCCTCGAAGAGATCTTTTGAATCTAGAATTGCTTCCATTTTCATTGACCACGTGGTATAGTTGTTTTCTGTTAACTGTTCGATTTTTGCTAAGTTATGTGTATCCATTTTTTATTCAATATTTATTTTCTAAATTGGCGGTTAGTCCAATTATTTATTTTCTTTGTGATTTAAATGGATCAATTGGCGGTTAGTCCAATTCGCGCGCCCAAACAACGCACTGCTACCAAATTGATATAGGCTTAGCAAAATACGGTTTTTCTTTTTGAGGATTTCTAGTTGTTTTTGTACTCACGTATGTTGTAGTTACGAGGACATCCCTTCTGATAAAAACAAATATATATTTATTTAAGGAACGACTTGTTCCATTACATATATTGTTAAGACAAGTTAGCGGTAAACAATAACAGCAAGGTTGAAGGTAGTTGTTGGAAGTTGGTGACGTCATAGTAGTGACGTCAGCATCTATGATGATTAAAGTCAAAGTCTGCGTAACAATTGAGTTAGTGTTATAGACTTCAAATTGGCATCTCTGACACCAGTCTTCTTGCTGAGAGATTTACACAATCTTTGTTAAATGTTCTTCAGCACAGAGTGAGCATCTAGGCTTTTCGTTGCCCTTTTTCCTTTGATTTCTATTGTTCTGTGCAATTACTTCCTCTTTCTTCACAAATGGCCTCCTTGACTGGTAACATCCAAAGCCTCAGTGACCCTCCACTATATGCATCCCTATCGCATTTCCTCTCTTTCAATGCACTTGTAGAATTCCTTTTCTGTTGAAATAAATTCTGGCAAACTAATAAAGCACTTTCAGGAAACTACCCTATTAAAATATACTCATTACCTACCTACGAAATCTTCATAAATTATGAGCCGAAAAATCAGTTTCGTTCTCAACACAAAATAAGATAAGTTTATATCTATATTGCCAAGAGCATTTCCCTACCTATATTTCCTTTTTTTTTCAAGAAAGGAAAAAATATGTTGATAAAATAAGTATTGCATCAGATCGCAATAAAACAAATCACTTTCTGTTAAGAATATTAGTAGTTGTATTTGCTCCTTATAGAAAATTTGATTACCACAATTCATTTTCTCATCAGACCAGAAGGAAGGGTTCAATATCTTTTCCCAAATAAAAAATGCATTAAGGTTTCTAAATTTAATAGAGTTATATCTCTAAACAACTGACATTTTCTTATCTACAATTCTCAAACAATCCTCTCTGTTTCCACTTAGTGCTCAAGTTTAAAAGAAAGTCGTATTCTCCATTGAGAAATTTTATAATTATAATACAAAGATTCCCCCTTCACAGTTTCTAAAAGAATATATATATATATATAATATATTTTATATTAAATATATATTAGTTTCAATTTGAAATGTTATGAATATATTTACATGTATTCGATTAAAGAAAATAAGTTTCTATTTATATTGTAATTTGGCAGAAAGGGGTTTCTTAAAAACTCTGTTTAAAAGGAGTTAACTCACTGGAACATTCCTTATTAAAATGTAAACATTGTAAAAATATATGTGTATAGGATGGATTTTAAAAATATAAAAGAGAAAAGACTCTCGGACTTAGACAATAGTCGTAAAGGCTCAATTGATGAATGTATTTTAAATTTAATTAATTTTATTAATCAACACAAAAACTATTTCACGACTAGCTCCTGCTCAGGTCGTATTATAATTTTTACACAACCAGAGGTGAGTACGGTAAAAGTATAGTAGAGTAATATATTTTTTTAACGCACTTATTATACACATTAAGAAGATATCTCGACAGCTACTCCACCCTTTACCAAATTTGGCCGCAAGCTTTCTACTGCGCATGAATGCCGAGCACGATACTCTGTGGTAGGATATATTTATTTTCAAAGCTAAATTAAATAGATATTTTTTTTAAGTAAAGAATTTTGTTGTGTGTGTGCTTTTTAAAATTTTAATATATATTAAAATTATCATAAAAATAGCATTTAATTATTAAATTTATATTAAAATATTTATTTTTTATTTTTTGAATAAACAATCTGGCATCAAGTTGCCGATTTATTTTATGTTTATGTATCGGGTGTATTTATCAAAATAAAAATATGAAATTTTGTAAACTTGTAAACATAACCATTTAAATTTGTAAAATTTTCTGTAAATTAGAGATATTGAGTTGATAAACGTAATTTTTTACATCTTTACACAAAGATGGCCGATAAAAACTTTAAAAAGGGACAACTTGTACAAGTTGTTGGCCAAGAATTAAAGGTTGGTAAAGTAGCCTATGTTGGCAAAACAGATTTTGCTCCTGGCAAGTGGATTGGAGTAATTTTGGACAAGCCTTTGGGTAAAAATAATGGAACAATTCAAGGAAAAGAGTATTTCAAGTGTGAAGAAAATCATGGAATGTTTGTTAGACCATCACATCTGCGCCATTATGACGATGAAGAGAACTCAACAAAGGGATCTGTAACTTCTCTAAGTTCTACAGAAGGTAAAATTGGTACATCAATGATTCCCCACCCATTTGATAGAAAACGTAAATCTTTTGCCCCGGATTCTGCTAAGGCATCTCCATCTTCAACCTCAAGTTCTCAAAGATCATCATTTGTTGAAGTGGATTCTCCTAAATTAAATACAAGTACCACATCAATATCAAACTCACAAATGGAAGAATCCACCACTGTTATGGACAAAGAAGTTCTTCTTGAAAAAGATAAAACAATAGAGACACTTAAAAATGATGTAAATGACCTGAATGAGAAGATTGAAACACTAATGGTTAAAAGGAGAGAGGATAAAGAAAAATTAAAGGAGATGGATAAAATGAGAATCCAACTTCAACAGCTGCAAGAGTTCAAGACAAAAATTACAGAATCCCAAGCAGATTTGCAGAAGCAGCTAGCTCAGGCCAAGAAGGAAGCTAAGGAAGCTCTTGAGGCAAAAGAGCAGCATGCTGATGAAATGTCAGATCTGACAGAAGCTGTTGAAATGGCCACACTAGATAAAGAAATGGCAGAAGAGAAAGCAGAAGCACTTCAAGGAGAAGTGGATCAACTAAAGGAAAGTCTTGAAGAAGCAACTCTTGAATTGGAACTTTTGAAGGCAGAATTATCAGAGAAGGGTCAAGATGGGGTTGCTTCCAACTTTCAGGTCAAGCAATTGGAACAACAAAATGATAGGTTGAAGGAAGCCCTAGTCAAATTCAGGGACCTGGCTGCCAGTGACAAGCAGGAACATGCTCGACTGCAGAAAGAAATGGAACAGTTGAAGTCTGAAATCTCAGAGCTGTCCCGCACCAAAGAAAAAATGTCTTCCCTCATTGAGGATTATGAAAAGCAGATAACAGAGCTGAAAGAACAGGTTGACATAGCCTTGGGTGCTGAAGAAATGGTTGAGCATCTTACAGCAAGGAATCTTCTTCTTGAAGAAAAAGTGAATGAGCTTCAAGAAGCTGTGGATGACCTTGAGCACCTGCAGGATATCAATGATCAGCTTCAGGAAGCAGCCCGGGAGACAGAGCTGGAGTTGCGGGAAGAGGTGGACATGACAAGATCCAAACTCACTGATAGCTTTAGGAAGATTGAGATTCTCCAGGAAGCCATTGCCGAACGGGAGCAGACAATCCAGAAGTTCAGGGAGCATACTGAACAGCTGAAGGATGCCAACCAGGATTTGCGACTGCAGCTAGCCAAGGAAACAGACAAGGCAGCTTCGATGCCTACAGAGAACTTTGATTTCAAAGTCAAGTTTGCAGAGACCAGAGCATTTGCCAAGGTGGTGGAGATGGAGCTGAGGAAACTGGAGGTGGTGCAGGCCAATATGCATGTGTCCTACCTGTGTTTCTTCCTGTCGGACAACTTCCTGGCCAGGGGCTGTGACCACGATGCCATCCAGCTCCTTCTTCTTGTGCCCCGCTTTATCGCCAAGATTGACATCTTAGCCTCCCAGGTTAAGGCCAAGTACCCGCTCTCAGACCCCATCACCAGTGAGCTGGTGCTCACCACCCATGGTGTTGAACAGTACACCTTCTCTTGCAGGCTGCTCCACCTTCTCTACTCCTTCCAGCTCCTCCTCCACCAGTACACCAGCGCCCTTAACAACTGCTCTGTTGAACTCTTCCAGAAAATTGGAACTCTCTGGTCAGAAGTTGCTGCCCAAGAACGTTCCCTGGATTTCTACATTGACCTCCTTCGAAAAGACCAGCTGGATGAAACCATCAACCTGGAAATGATTTCAAAGGCTCTCCAGTATTTTGAGAGCCTTTTCAACGTACATCTCTCCCATGAGAAGACGGATTACACAGCTTTGATGGCAGATTCAGTAAAAATGATTGCAGTAGCAATGGATTGCGTTCATGCCTCCTTGGAGTCAGCTGTGTGCCTGGTCAAGTCTCCAGAGGATGCTGAGATTGTGGCCCTCCTCAAGGAAGTCTTGAGCTCCACCGAGGAGGTTTCTCAGCTGGCCAAGAGGATGAAGAGACGGCTGCCACTGGAGAACAGCAAGGCCACTCTGGTTCTGCCAGAGGAGGTTTCTAAACAGCTGAGTCAGTGCAGGGAGCACACTCTGGTTATCCTCAACTGCTGCCACTTCCTCAGGGTGTCTGTTCAGCAGCATGTCATGTCCTCTGGCGAGCAGAGCATTGATGTTCATAAGCTGAAGGAGCTCACCCATGAGGCTACAGACAAAGTTTATGGCAAGGAGGATACTGGGCCATATTGCTTAAAGAATTCCTACTCCACTCTAGTGGAGCTTCTTAAGCCAATCTATTCAGCCATGCAAGAAGGAGACTATGATTCTGACATCAGCAAGGAACCTAAGGTAGTGCCTCCCATTCTGCTCAGAGCCCAAATGGTAAAAGAAGAGGCGAAGGGCATGGAGAACTTGACCTCCAGGCTTGATGGTAAGGAGAAGGACTTGATTGAGATAAAGAAGGCATTAGCCATCAAGGCGGAGGAACTCAGCGAGATGAACATCAGGAAGGAGATGGCGGAGAAGAAGCTTGAGGTGGCCAACAAGGACTTTGATGAGCGACAGCAGAAGCTCCAGAGGCAGCTGGATGAAACCAAGATCACACTGAAGAAGAAGGAGAAAGAATTTGAGGAAACTCTGGATCATCTACAAGCAGATATTGACTCTCTGGAGTCTGAGCGGGGAGAACTCAAGGAGAAACTGAAGATGTTCTCAAAGAAGGCTTACATTGACAGGCTGTCCAAGAGCCCGGCCATTGCAGGTCTCGTGTCTTCATCGCCCTGCAGTCCCTCACCGGCCTCTGTGGTGCAAGACTCTCCACTGCTCTTGGAGAACATCAAGAACCTTAAGCAGTCCCTCAACTCGATCCATGAGGAGAACATCCTACTTAAGTCCAAGGAGATAAGAGAGAAGATGGGAATGCTCCCAGACCTGCGAGTGCCTTCCAAGCCCAAAGACTCCACCGGACTCATGAACATGCTGGACATGCCCCCCAAGACCACCCTCTCCAAGCTCTTCAAGGAACTGGACCACGTCATCTCCCAGACTGACCACCTCTTCTACAGCCCCACAGTCATCGACATCTCCCAGAAGAACCATGTCTACCAGCAGCGCAAGAAGTTGGAGCAGATCCTGGGTCTCCAGAGGAAGTTTGAGAAGCTGCAGATCCAAACCCACAACCTGGTGGCTTCAAAGACCAAGGGCCAGGTGAAGACAGACTTCACCACATTCCCTGCACCTGCCAAGATCGCAGGCAGCCGCACGGAGGAGCTGGTGGGCAAGGTGATAATTTCCCCATTCTCAGCTCCTAACAACAAGGTCCAGAGCAAGATTCCCCTGGTGGTCAACTTGAACACTTTAAATGAGATTCATAAGAAGCTATTCTAAAGTAAGATTCTTGTTTTTTTGCTCCTTTTTTAAAAGTAATCTTTATATTATATATATATCCTGTCATATTGCCTTTCATTTTTTTTTTAGCTCTAATATATGTATAATTTATGAAATATTGTTTTTTTCTTTTTGACTCTGTAAATTTGATGTAAATGAATTAGTTTTTTGCAAATATATTAAAATAGTGTATTTTTGTTTAAAATGTTTTGATGAAAATTTTTATTTGATTATATTTATTTGGTGTGTAAACTTTGGCAATTTTTTTCCCCTTTAGCTGGTAAAAATAATTAACAAAATTAATTTTATTGTTGTAATCCAATAGTAAATATTACAAAGCCATGATGCTTTACAATGTTTGTATGAAAAAACATTGGATATTGAGACAAAATCCACATTAGAAACACAAGATAATAAGACCAAATCCAAATAAATAGTGGGTGATGGATGTTTCAATATCATCAGACAAAAGTCCTGAATGAAGTACAAAAGTAAAATTGTACTGTAATGAGGTTGATAAATTAAAGAGAAAGACATCTATTGATCATGAAACTAAAAGTTGCTGATGGCTTGCACCAAATATTGGAATAATTTAAATATATACGGATAAAAGATTACATGAGGAGCTTCTTTTTAGATTTATTGCGAGCTTTCGAACCTTCCGGTTCTTCTACAGGCATGGATAGCATGAATATACTATCAGAATTTGGATGGCTTATAATTGTAGAAAGTCGAAGGCAATATTTTCGGCTACATGAACTCAGTTAGTACAGTGGTACCTCGACATACGAGCGCCCCAACATACGAGTTTTTTCGAGATACGAGCCGACGAGCAAGTGATTTTTTGCTTTGAGTTATGAGCGAAATTCGAGATACGAGTTCGGTTCGGTAGTGTTGAAGATATTAATCTGTGATTTTAAATGGGAATTTTGTATGGGGAAATTTGCTTCGAGATACGAGTAATTCAAGATACGAGCAAGGTTACGGAACGAATTAAACTCGTATGTCGAGGTACCACTGTATATTCATGCTATCCATGCCTGTAGAAGAACCGAAAGGTTTGAAAACTCGCAATAAATCTAAAAAGAAGCTCCTCATGTAATCTTTTATTTATAGATATTTAAACTAAATTCTACTGTGAGTTCATGTAGCCGAAAATATTGGAATAATTTTTATTATTAGTTGATATTTATTCCAACAAATGTGACAAGCCATCAACTTTTAGCTGCACGATCAGGAGATTCAAAAGTATTGAATATTTATTTTTCTCTGATGATGGTAACCATGCTGTTACTGAAATGTTGCACACCAATTTATTAATTTGGTCTTGTTACCCAATGTTTATAATCTATAATCCAAATTATATCTCATCAATGTTTGTACGAGTCAAACACCTTGTAGGGGATAAAACTTTACATTTTGATGACTGCTGTTGTCTTCTATAGGAGTACAAAAAAATAAGATCTAATCCAAATAATTTACTAGTGTGTGACGTTTCGGCAACAGAATTGTCACCATCATCAGACAAAAGAATAAATGACTATTAGTGTGTGACGTTTTGGCAACAGCATTGTCACACACTAATAAATTATTTGGATTAGGTCTTATTTTCTTGTATTATAATCTATAATACAAATTGTGCTTTATCATCTTCTATAGGAGATTTTTTATATCTTGAGGGACTACAAGGTAACAAGACCAAATCCATAGTGTGTGACGTTTCGGTAACAGCATTGTTACCATCAGACAAAATAATAAAAAGAAGAAAGATAGATAACAGTACTATTTAAGAACATGCTGTGATATTTCTTCTTATTTATCCTTTTGTTTGATGATGGTAACAATGCTGTTACTGAAATGTCACACACTATGTATTTATTTGGATTTGGTCTTATTACCTTGTAGTTCTAATCTATAATCCAAATTGTACCCTTTCATCCTATCTCGAGGAAGACTACAGTTCTTGAAGTACAGTACAGTATTTGAAATGTCAAGTTCTATGTCATAGTTGTTTGGTTCACTTATAAATATAGCGGAACCTTGTTATAACAGCAACTTGGTTATAATTTCAAATTTCCCAATTTTTGGAGTCCCAATTGTTTTATAACGGTGGTTATGACAACATATAAATCTTGTCCCAAGTAATGTTGTTATAATGGGGTTTGTGAGTGCTTGTCTTTCCGGCCTACCCTAGGTCTTAATTACAATGTTCTGTACTTTTATTCTTTTCATTTTTGTTAAGCTTTCGGAAATCTCCTTTTTTCAAAACATTGAAAAGAACTACAAGGTAAAAATCCAAATAAATTAATAATATATGACATTTCTATATCAACGTTGTTAACTGAAACATCACACACTATTTATTTATTTGGATTTGGTCTTATTATCTTGTAGTTTTAATCTATAATCCAAATTGTACCTTATCAAACATTGAAAAGTTGTTACATATCTCTGCTTTTGAGAAAAATAAAAAAAAAAGTTTTGATTATCCTTTCTTAAAGAATCCCAATTTCAAAAACAGGTATAGATGTGTGAAAAAATAATTTTAAAAAACCACAGGTGTTGACACCTAAACAACTGATATTTTATATTATTTTAAAATTATTTTTTTCACATGTTAAGTGTATTTACACAAATTTGGCTTTAAATACCCAATTTCTTGATTTCTCAAGAAGCCTCTGGAACCAAAAGATTTTTGGTCCCAGAGGTACAGCCTACACCATACTGACGAGTGCTAACAGCCTGAAATGCGTTCGTGGTTGTCTTTTTTTGATTTATCAAGAAAATAGGTTGGCCAAATATCAAGGAACAGGTTAAATCAATGTTTACTTGATTTCTGTTCACTATATGGCGCACTGCCATCTAAAAACATTATGTGTGTGTGATGTTCCTTGAAAGCAGCAGATATATGTAACTTTTTAAATTATCTGATTTTTTTTAATTTTACAAAAAGATTAAAGAAAAAAAAAAAGCTTAATAAGACTTGACAAAAAAGTTTTAACATTGCTGTTGAGCTTTTTTTTTTTGTTGTTATAGTCTTATTGCAGTGATATATCTCTCTATGCAACTCTATATCCTTTATATATAACTTGTTTATATATCTAGCTCTCTATATTGTCTTCACCTCTCCCAACTTCTAATATGTAAAACAAGCTTGCATATTGGTAAAGATAATAATGAAAGTTATCTCTTCTAATACACTCATAGACAAAACTTGAAAGTTTCATATTATAAACATTAAATATTCCTTATTTGCTTATATAACGCTGGATTTCACACACATGTAAGCTTGAACGTTCTCCTTTAAATAAATATATAAATACAGTTAAACCTGTCTATAGCGCCCCCCTCTAAATAGCGCCTTCCTCTCTATAGCACCCAATTTTAAACATTAAAATGTAAACATTAAAAGTGACCTGTCTATAGCACCCCCTCTCTATAGCACCCTATTTTGGTGAGTCCCAAGAGGGGGTGCTATAGACAGGTTTAACATGTATATATATATACATGCTAAAAGCTACAACTTCCTTAAGTTTTGCTACAAGAAAATTGTACTTTATCATTCCTTAAGTTTTGTCCATGAGTGTATATAACAGCTTTATATTTTATTCATAATTACTTGTGGCTTTTTTTAAGACTTAAGCATTCACACCTGAACTTCCCAAGCACACACAAATGCTTAAACTTAAAAAAAAAAAAAAATTAAATATAATATTTGGGATAAAAATATTTAATTTCTCTCTATTTCAACTTGCTAGAAGACAACTTTTTGTTTAATTCCTTTTACTTAGGTTTTATAGATTGTAAACCAGTGTTTTTTTTTTTTTTATATGGTAAAGGGTGAAAGATTTTTTATGAAAAAAATCCTTTTTAAATAAAAATGTATACCCATTTAAATATAAATATTTATTAAAAACTTAGTAAATAAATGGAAACTATTCTTTCCAAAGGTTATTATTTATATTTGTAATAAGTTATGGTTGATGTGGGGTAGGGGTAAATGTAGCGCCTGTTTTCTCCAATTTTTGGCTTGGTTGTGAATTTCTTCAACAAGAGAAAGTATATTTTTTCTTCTATAATTCAAAATTAAATAAAAACACATATATCTGGAGATTACTTTTGCTCCTACTGCACTTTTTTAGGCTACTATATGTCCTATTTGCCAAAAAAAAAAATCATTAGGAATCACTTATTTTTGGGTCCATCAAGTCAAACTAAAGTGAGTTTGTGTTATGTCCTATAAGTTCTTGGTCCAAAGGAAAACTTGCAAGTTATCAGCTTTCTCTGTGTTCTGGAATTGGGGCTATGAACC
>CP092864.1:62961721-62981857 GCA_030710605.1 Cordylochernes scorpioides
TTTCTATTCGAAAAAAAAAATCAAAGTGTACAGAGTATGACCTCTTATTCAAATATGTATGATATTCAAATAGGTATGGTTTACTGAGGCAATTTTAAATATAAAAATTGAGAATTTTATACAGTGGTGGTGGTGTCTTGCCCACTCCATGGAAAGGGGGGTGCCATTGCCCCATTAGTCAGCCACATTTCAGAGTTCCCTGTAGGCCTTCATAGTTACCGTAGCGCCTCGGGGCTCACAACACCATACTTCACCCTACAGGACAGTCCCTTACTTGTGCTGCTTCTCCCGCCCATTTGTGCAGTAAAATCTCCTTACAGCGAACCCCAATGGGACTGAACATTTGATTCATTATAGCCATGGTTTAATTACTGCTAGAATGAAATTAGAGATTATATATTTTAGGTTCATTATAAGGGACATTTTGCTATATCCCCAGTTCATTTTAGTGTGAACCTTTATTGCATAATTAAAAAATAATAAAATTACTCTATCCCCTCCCAGAAAACATTCCACCTCTAGCTAACTCAGTTTTGTGTCAGACAAGGTTTATGCAGGAGACAATGTGAGGCAACCACAGACTCTGGTAATTCAATAGATGAAATATGCTGCTGAAACACACTTGCTTTCAATGGTAGCAATTTCTGACACCAAAATCCACAAAAAAATATATATATAATAAAACCCTAATAATTTATTGATTTTATATTTTAACTGTGAACACTAAGCTACACCAAACATCCAGTTCTAATTAATGCTGCTAGTTTTAAAATAATTAGCAACATAGTTGTTATGATTAATACATCTGATTAGAACTCCGCCTTTGCCGATCCCAAGCCCAGATGAAAAAGGAGGAGGGGGAGCAGTAACTCACTAAAAAAAACGTAGGTTCAGCTGGCCCGGCTTATAGTACCCTGTAAGGGTTCCTAATCGAGGGATACAGGATGAGCAGTGTTTGTACTCCATGTTAGGAGTGGCTGCACATGGCGTCTGTTCCTCATGTCAGAGGCGGCCATTTCTTTTGGAACTAAGTCGGCCTGCCGCTGAGTAGAGCTCCCAGTCTAATGACAAAGGCAGACATATTCTACTTCATACAGTCATGATGGTTGTCAAACAAGCTTGATACCCTAATATGATTGAGTGGAGATAAGAAAGAAGAAGAAGATTAGAATAGGAAAAGTTCAGCTTCAATTCCTGACAGGCTTATTTTCAAACTCGGCTGTTCTCAAATGAAAAAGGAGAGGAAGCAGTAACATGCTAACTATAAAAATTGGGTTCAGCTGGCCTTGGCTGATAGTTAAGACTCCTGAAAGCAGCATGAGCAGCAACTGTACTCAGTTAGAAGCAGCAGCACATGACATCTGTGTTCCTCACTCCAGAGAGGTGACCATTGGAGCTAAGTTCTACTGAAGAGTGCTCCCAGTCTTAATGACTAAAGCTGACTCATTAAATATGTTTCAGTCATAAAGCTCCATTCACATACTTGACATCTTTAAATGTCCGAGAGGAGATAAGAATGAAGAGAGAAACATTCCCTCTCACCTCCTCAGACACTAGAAGCCGGCCTTCCTTGGAGACTGGGGCCTCCAGAGAGTGGGTGCTTCTCACCGCCTGCACACCAGAGTTGGTTAGGCAACTCTCCTACATTCCCACTGACTGACAGGATAGTTTCAGTCATTGATTGTTGGCACTTCTCACCAGTCTTATTTCTCTATTATTTTTATTACAATAATAATATTGTCGTGTGTTTCTCCTCTTTGGTCCTTCTTTGTGATGCCGCTTCTTCTTCATGGATCACCAACACTGCCTCCTTTACGACACCTCTGCAGCCCCACCCTGCAGACAGCCCTCTGAGATCTACTACTCAGGCAGATCTCCTCTCCCTCTGGCAGTATCTCTACCACTGGACACGAGAAACTTACCAGAAGAGTAGCTACTGTGATGTTGGATAGGAAGTAACGACAGCAGCAGTAGTAATCACAAACAAGCCTACTCGCCAACCTTTATTATAAACTTTCATCCACATATATTACACTAGAACTCAAATAACAATTAACAGGTATTTACAGTAAATTAAATCATACAGACAATATAAAAAGGTATCCACAATCACATGCCCCAGGAAACACAGCAGTAGGCCATTTCTACTCCAGTCCCAGACTGGAAATAAGCCAAAGCTCCATCTATTGGCGGAGGTTGTAAGTGTTCTTCTCACAAGAATATGTATAGATGTGATAATTGAACTAATATATGCTAAATATTTTTTCTACCCACAATATTTGTTCACAACACTTGTGCTATAATTTAACCATTTTCCCTAATCCTCCCCAATTCCTTTTCAAAAATATATTGCCATTTTCCTTCAAAGATTGAATTCAAAATTGATAAAGCACAATTTGGATTATAGATTATAATACAAGATATAAAATATAGATACAATATATAAATTGTAAATTGAAAGGAATAGAAGTTTTAGTATATTTTTAAATACAGTATGTATATATTATAGTTGGTACACACCTACAATAGAAAAACTATTAAATTGTATTTGATGTGTTGATTTATTCTCACTCCTTCATCTCATGTAAATAAATAATTTTGTATTTTAATCACAAGGTATTAAGACCAAATCCAAATAAATAAAGAGTGTGACATTTTGGTAACAACATTGTTACTAAAACATAACACATAATCAACTTGATCCCAGTATAATTTCACTTTTGTTCTATTTTTTTCATTTATTTTGGCATTCACACACACTTTTGTCCTTAAAAACCATTTCTTTTTTCTTTTTTTTTCAGGAAGCCTCAAGGACCAGATTTTTTGGTCGTTAAAATAATTTAAAAAAATTAAAATATAAATTTATTTTAACTAGAAAGGTTGAAAAAGGTCAAGACCCAAAAACTCTCAAAAAAAATCTTAAAAAAAAAAAAACTTTCAGGAAATTATTTTTATAAATTTTGTCAATCTCCAAATTGTACTAATTGTTATATTCACCAGTTGTCTCCACTGAGTATTACAACATCTTGTATACAACAGTCTTAGAGAGATGGGGGAACTACTGACCAGGGTGATGTTGCCTTTCTTGCTGATGGTGAGACCGGAGTTGCGGAATCCAGAGTCCAGGGCCAGACAGTGCTGTCACAACATGTCATAGTATTGTCATAGCATGCTGTACTATGACACAGAACTGTCACAACATGCCATAGTATTGTCATAGCATGCTGTATTATGACACAGAACTGTCACAACATGCCATAGTCTTGTCATATAGCATACATTCTACAATATTGTTATTTCATTATGCAGGTCTGTGTCACAATGCTGTTACAACAGGCCATAGACACAAGGTAATAAGACCAAATCCAAATAAATAAATAGTGTATGATGTTTCGGTAACAGTGTTGATACCATCTTCAAACAAAAGTACTGAATGAGGAAAAACATCACAGCATGTTTTAAATATTTTTCTCATTCAGTGCTTTTGTCTGAAGATGGCAACAACGCTGTTACTGAAACGTCAAACACTATTTATTTATTTGGATTTGGTCTTATTACCATGTGTTTATAATCTATAATCCAAATTGTGTCTTATCAACATGCCCATAGTATTATCATTGAATGCTACAATATTGCCATAGCATGACACAGGGCTGAGTCAGTGCTGTTACAACAGGACATGGTGCAGCTTTGTTTCACCATGAAACCCTCCCCACCATAGATGGCTTTCTCAACTGAAATAAAGTGTAAATGATGGCATCTCCTGATGATACACATGAACATAATGATGGCTACAACCATCTATCAGAATAACTCCACCCTTGCCGGTCCCAAGCCCGGATGAAAAAGGAGGATGGGGAGCAGTAACAAGCTCACTAAAAAACCTGGGCTCAGCTGGCCTGGCTGATAGTACCCTTAAGGGCTCCTAACCCAGGAATACAGGATGAGTAGCGTTTGTACTCCATGTTAGGAGCAGCTGCACATGGCGTCTGTTCCTCATGTCAGAGGCGGCCATTTATTTTGGAGCTAAGTTGGCCTGCCACTGAGTAGTGCTCCCAGTCTTAATGACAAAGGCAGACGCATTCTACTTCACCCAGTGTGGAGATAAGAAAGAAGAAGAAGAAGATCTATCAGAATAATTGATGAAATTTTGGCTTACAACTTTTATTGGAGAGAATCAAGAAAATGTATCTCTGAAATAAAAAAACTTAAAGTTTGTAAAATGGGAAATCAAGAAGACAAATAGACAACTATGTGATAAGAAGCTATCTTTAGCATTTATTTCTTGCAGAGGAAAAATGGCAAGAAAACATTTGGCAAACAATGTGATGTTTTGACAGCAGTCATCATCTAATAAAAAGGGTATAATTATTGTAATTATATATTTAATAGGGAGGTTCTCCAGTGTATCATATAATCATCAAATGATGGAGGAATGCTGCTATGAAAATGTCAAACAGAGTTCACTTATTATTATTATGGTCTAAATTATCATTTTCCATAATTTAACCAAATGCCTATAAGACCATTTTGTTCTGTTGTTGAGGCACACACACACACCAATGGTGATTAATGGTTCAAAATGCATATGGAATTAGTTCTTCTTAATTTCTATAGAAAGTTTTATTGGCCAATATATTCTGAAAAAAATTAACATTTTGTTGAGATATATACTCATGGTCAAAACTTAAGGAAGTTTTACTATTTAGCATGTATATCGGGATTCAGACAATAACTATGAAAGATATTACAGTGACCTTTATTGAAGACACCCAAGATAACCGAAGGTGAACAAAATCCTTTTAAAAAAAAAAGATAACCGACGACATCAAAACTTCCTCAAGTTTTGTCTACTAGTATATTCTATTAGATGCCACACAATTAGCTGATGAACCAAGTTTAAATTTTCAATTTTATGACCCTGATTTGGTACATCCTTTCCTTTGTTTATGATAAAGCACAATTTGGATTATAGTATACTAGACGGGTGACCCGGGCTTCGCCCCGGGATTGACCCGTGTGCATATCTACCTGAGTGATATACATTTAGATAAGATTTTTTTTTATAATTGTTTGTTATTAGCATTATCTATTTGTTTGCATCAGCATAATTTAATCTAATCTTTGATAGAGGGCACTGTTCGTGAGCTAAGTAGAATAATTTGAATATATAGTTTTGATAATTGATTTATATATTTTTTAAAATAGCCTATCTTCTTCCTCATATTTTTTTACCATGTATGGAAATTTTGGTTTGAATTAGTGAACTACTGCGAATTTGTATACCGGACATACAAACAAACAAACATACAAACAAACAAACATACAAACATTGATTTTTATATATATAGATATAATACAAGAAAATAAGACCTAATCCAAATAATTTAATAGTGTGTGACGTTTCGGCAACAGCATTGTCACCATCATCAGACAAAAGAATAAAATCTACATTAAATTATTTGGATTAGGTCTTATTTTCTTGTATTCCCCCTTTGTTTACTTATTTTGTGATGTACTTCAAAAAGACAGAAAAGAATGAAGAAGACCAAATGAAGAGTCAACTATGGCTGATAGTCATCAGTAGATTAGATAGATTCTAACGACCGAACATCTCTCTCAATGCTGCTTCCACCCAGTTAACTAACTTGAATTTTGTTTGAGTCAAAAGGCAATCCATCAATGAAGTTTATATAAAAGGGCATACCTGATCTGTAAATTAAAAAAAAAAAACAATTTTTTCTCAAAATATTTCAAGAGATTGCTCCCTCTTTATCACTATGCAATAAATTGATATAGAGGGAGCAATCTCTTGAAATATTTTGAGAAAGATTTTTTTTTTTCTTCACAGATCCAGGTACGCTCTTTTATATAAACTTAACTTGAATTTGTTATCTTAGAGTTCTACAGTTGAACCTTCTCTATTGCAGAGCCAAAGTATCCTTTGTAGAGAAGTGTCTTCTTACTGAAGAAGAGTTAATTAGCAAAAATGGTAATCTTGATGATGAAAACCTTCCTTTGTAGAGAGGTGTCCTCTAGCAGAAATGTCCTTTCATTCCATTCAGCAAGAAACCACGGCAACCAACTACAACTTAAAAAAAAATAGAGACAACTTAGCAAAGACCTCAAGTTAAAATAAAAGAGTTCTCGCAGTTAGTCAATTTGAACTCAGGCCACTTGTGTCCATTGATAGGAAGCAAATACCATTCCCACGAAATGAAAAATTGAATAGGCCAAACCCCAGCATATACTGAAATGTATTTGGAATGGACAAGAGCACTCAGAAAGCAAAAAAGTACTTGATTGCCTTAAAAAGCTCCAGAATTGGTTTGAAGGGACAACAATGTGGGAAAAATTATAATTGTAATTAAAAATATACAATTTCCGTGGTTAAAGTAAATATATAAATTAATCAGCCCCCCTTATAAGAACAATGGTTAAAGAGAGCAATATGTATATAAGTGGGAGGTACAGTAAACCCTCTACACGATCGTATCAAGTCTTATTCTGGTAGACTTGATGCTGTAACCAGGAGGGACACTCCCTCTTTAAAAATCCTGAGTTCAACTGACCCGGTTGATGGTCCTCAGCAAAGGTCCCACTCCAGGAATACAGAGGAGCTGTGTCTGTACTCATGTTAGAGTCGGCAGCAAAGGATTCCATGTTAGGAGCAGCCTCAAACTACAGGCAAAGTCAGACTTTTACCAAAGTGTGCCTGGATCATGGTGCCATGATCAACGAAAGCTGCACCCCTATACCCCATTCCATGAGATTATGAACTCATGGAATTCGTGTAATCTTTACACAAGGGGATAAGAAACAACATATGTATATAAGTGAATATATATAATAGGAGTGAAGTTAGCAGGACACCAAGATGACATAGATGTGAAGTCTACGCTGGCTCACCAGGAGCTGGGCACTCTCCAGGGTCTGGCAGTTGACATGGACAATGAAGGGCTCAAACTTGAAGATGGCAGAACCCTCGTGGTTCTTCAGAACCTCCATCTGGCGGAACATAAACATCTGTCACTGTGGAGGGAACAGGAGCCACCCACATATAAACAGTAGAACTGCTCTGTAAGAGACACATAGTTGCAAAGCCAAAATGTACTTTGTCCACTTACTGAAAAGTAACTAACTAGTAAAAATGGAAATTTTGGCGATAAAAACTGTCCTTTATAGAGGGGTGTTTTCTAGCAGGAGTGTCCTCTTGTGAAGGTTCTATTGTATGTAATTTTGTTTCACAAAACATAAAAAAAAATTGAAAATAAATCACATAATATTACATTTTCTCTCTAAATAAGATTCATTCATCTATGGCATCCCAAGAAATGCTCTTGGTCAGGTGAAATGGCAGAGTTTATTCCAGACTCTATAGTGGCTATAGTACTAATTTAAATTTAGTGTTATATAACTTTGCTAATTTCCACAACCTTTGGTAAAGTTTAATATTATTTCATTAGGAAATGAAAAGGTCCTGTGAAACCTAGACTATATATGGTATAATGTGCAGTATATTACCTAGATAAAAGAGAAATATCATCAATAATTTGAAAAACAATCTTCTCTTCTTCTTATTCTTTCTTATCTCCACTCAATCACACTAAGGTATCAAGCTTGTAAAGCTATAAAAACAATCTTATTTATTTCAGGTGAATCATTCCCCAAAGACTAGAAAGTGCCTCCTCAATAAACTTCCAAGATATGATTAGTATAAAGACATAGTTTTCAAATGATAGTAAGATGTTATCTTGGATTCTCTCTTTAGTTGGTTCACAAATGTAGTATGAGGCACTGGTTCTCTTGATCCAGGGTCTTCCCTGTAGTCTTCAATCAATATTTGGAGTAGGTTATCATTTCATAGAGCACATGACCTATCAAATTCATTATCTGTTTTTCTTAGCATTTTAATGAGGCACCTATTATTTTTCTCCTACTAGTTCTTTGTGACATGTGCAATATCCATGGTATCTTCAGAAAACATCTCACACACCATATTCTACACACAAAACTTAATTACAAAACTAAAGGAAACCCATCTTTTTGAGAAATGATGGTACATTATATCAAGATATAAATACCAAGATGTGGACATTACAATTAAAGATATTGGCAATACACCTATCATTAATATTGTAGCGTAGAAATCAAGTCTTTGTATATCTGGAGATGTGTAGGTATTTATTGATAATGTCACCACGACCAGTTGACAATTATTAACAAATTAACCAAACTATCTACAGCTAGAGAATATCGAGCAAGCAAGCTAGGTAACTAAATATTGTTTTAACAAATGTAAAATTTTAAATCTGTTTCAAAAATATTTTTGTTGAATAATTAAGTTAAATCAAATAATTTCTTTGCCACAATATATTGACAGCACACATCTATATATTGGCTGCAGATCATCAGTATTTCAACACCAACATCTCCTGATAGGTGAATTACTTGATTGCTGCGCAGCTAAACTTCAAATTGAATTTGTAAATGGATGTTGTGTGTGCAGTCACTGCTTTCACCTGGTTGAAGGAATCCATCAAAGGGTGCTATAAACCTGACTGACAATTATGGTCTCCATAACTGTGGAGGTAATAAGTTCCATGAACTTGGACTGAGAGCTGTTTATGTAAAATGTTGTGGGGAATTCCTTTAAAGATATCATTTTATTTGATGTACATATAACCCCCCTCTCTCTTAATACTGATTTTATTGTGGCCTTTATGTTTATGTGCACAGAAAGAAAGATTATCACTGTAAATATTATAATGTTGTGTAGTGTGATAAATATGTGTTCTTAAGCTTTGTAATAAATAGAATTATAATACATTGTTTGTGTCATGTTACCCCAAACACTAACACACCATCAGAGGCACAACTACTATTTTGCTGATATTATTTATTTTATCTATTCCACCCACACAGAGATGATGAAGGCAAATATTCTTAATCACAGACCATGGGATTTTTGAGATTAGATTTCTTGTTAATCATGCTTCTTCTATCAACCAGGATGTCCACTGAATTTCCACCATCAACACTCTGGAATCTCAACCCAAGCATTGATCCCATTCCAAATGGGTAATCTCTTATGAGAGATAAATAAACTTATATCTTTATTTTATTGAGATGCCTCAAGATTTCCTCCCTCAACAGCATCTTAGCAATAATTTTTTAAAAATTTTCCATTGGTATTAAATACTAATTCAAAACATACAGTATTTTTATTAAAGGCATTACAGTTATTTAATAATGATGATTTTAGGAATAATAGATTTTGCCATTGTGAGGATATTCATATTAAAATAAGTATTTATTAAAAGTATGGATTTGAGAACAAGAAAATCTCAGGTTCCCTTGCTTAAAGAATCAAGAATCAGTTGTTTATGGCATCTCAGTAGCAACTTAGCTATCCAACTACATTGTTGCCTTCATCAAGCAGTGGCAACATATCATCATCAACCATCATCATCAGGATCATGAAGGAATTACAGGGGAGAGACACTCACACAAGAGTTGAGGTCCACTTGGGAATGAGAGACCAGGAGCCAACTACATCCTTTCTTCACTGGCTGCTGGGATTCCTATAAACAATGTTTGTATTTAGTTCTGGGAATCAACTCTTGCACAATGAGGTACACTTTGAATTATAAATAAGAAACACAAGATGACCATTAAATTATATGGGTCATTTCAGTAACAGCTCTGTTACCATCTTCAGACAATAGTACCAAAAATATCTGAAGTATTTTGTCTGAAGATGATAGCAATATTGTTAATGAAATGTCACATGCAATTTAATTATTTGGATTTTGTCTTTTTGTCTTGTGGAGCACAACAGAATTGCTCCAGTTAAAAAAGTTACCTTATTACTCAACCCAACCATCATATTTAACATAACAATAATGATAGTGATAATGCTGTTATCAAAATGTCACCCACAATTTATTAATTTGGCCTCGTTACCTTGTGTTTCTAGTTTATGTGTTTCCCTGTGTTTACACAAGCCTAGGTTTGTTGAAATAATCTTGACAAGTATATGAAGTAAGGAACTAAATCAAATAAGTAAAATAAAATATCTTTAAGTTTCATGTAAATCCACACAAATTGAATTAGCAAATTTGTAAATATATATATACAGTAGAACCTCCCTGTAAAGGACACCTAATTGCAGAGTTGAAGTGTCCTTTAGGGAGAGGTGTCCTCTTACCGGAGAGTTGCTAAATTGTAAAAATGGTAATTTTGCAAATGGAAACTGTCCTTTGTGGAGAGGTGTCCTCTAGTGGGGTGTCCGCTGAAGGGAGATTCTACTGTATATTTGATCCCTGTTTATCAATCCATTAATTAATTGTTACGCTGTCACTGCTGCTCTATCAAGGATGGTCAAATGATTGCTGAAGTTCAGTGTTCACATAACTCCTTACCTTCGTACATTATATATGGAGAACAATAAAGTAACATACATGGAGCATTATCCAACAGCCGCAAAGGGAAGAAAGACTTGACTGCTGGGCTTCTTCCTGATTGGTCTATTGGGACTGGTGACAATTGGGGTTACTGTTAATTATGACTTTTAATAATTGGGGCTAGTGTTAATTGGAATGATGGTATTCGAGACTTTTAATAATTAGGACTATTGATAATTGGGACTATTGATAAATGGGACTATCAATAATTGTGACTACTAGTAATTGGGACTCTTAATAATTGGAGATAATGATAATTGGGACTATTGATAAATGGGACTATCAATAATTGTGACTACTAGTAATTGGGATTATTAATAATTGGAGATAATGATAATTGTGACTATTGATAATTAGGGCCAGCAAGATTAATGGGAATTGAAATAATTAGGACTAGTAATCATTGGGACTACTGATAATTGGAACTTATGGGAAAACCCCAGGACTATAATAGAAAAGCTGAGACAATGGAACCTAATGGAGATTGTTTAAACGACTTGAGGAATAAGCAACAACAACAACAACTTATGATAATTGGGATTAATGATAATTGTGACCATTTTTTGTCTTCCCAGGAAGTCCCATTGAGAGTTAATTGTTTCAAGCACTTTTAAAAAGTGAAATCTTGTGAAAACTACTGGCCATACTGGAAAACTTTGCTGTAAGAAATTGTTCATTGGGCCTTGTTTCTTCTTGTACAATTGAGATTGAATAACATCAGCAGAAAAACAACTAACTCCAGAGTTAATATTTATCAACAATTTTTAACAAAGGTATCAAAAACATATAAGAGAACTGTTCCTGATGTTTCAACACCAATCTTGATGTGTACTATTTATTAATTCTCATTGACAGTCCAATCTCATCATACTCTGGAAAGTAAAAAATCATGGACAAAACTTAAGGAAGTTGTATCATTTGAAGCATGTATATCGGGATTCAGACAATAACTCTGAAAGATATTTGATACACAGTGACCTTTATTGCATACACACAAGATAACCTAGTGTGAACAAAATTGCCTCTGTCTCCTTCAAAAAATAGACAATCGGGAACATCAAAGACTTTCCACTTCCTTAAGTTTTGTCTATGAGTATATTAATCCAAATTAAGAAAATTTGTTTTTAATGAGGATAATAGTAGAATCACAAGGTTGGATTATAGATAGAATCAAATAATGAGAGGATACACAATTTGGATTATAGATAAGAATTACCATAGAGAATCACATGTGGTACAATTTTATAGATAAAAATCACAAGAGAATCAAAATGATACGGTACAATTTGGATTATAAATATGAATCACAATAATCACTTTATGAGCCATATCTCTCAAAGATTATTTAAAACACAAGGTAATAACACCAACTCTAAATACTGTAAATAGTATGTGACGTTTCTGTAACAACGTTGTTAACATCTTCAGACAAAAGTAATGAAAAAAGTACTCATTCAGTACTTTTGTCTGCAGATGGTAACAACGTTGTTGCAGAAACATCACACGCTATTTATTTGGATTTAGTCTTATTACCTTGTGCTTATAATCTATAATCCAAATTTTGCCTGATCAAAGATTATTTCATTTGTGTATTTAACATACTCTCTATTTTTTAATTGAAATTTTAATTTAACTTTCCCAGCCAGTGTCCCAATTAAAGTTATCAATGAAGTATTCTTAAATATATAAGGATTAAAAGATTACATGAGGAGCTTCTTTTTAGATTTATTGCGAGCTTTCGAACCTTCCGGTTCTTCAACAGGCATGGATAGCATGGATATACTAACCACTTAGTATATTCATGCTATCCATGCCTGTTGAAGAACCGGAAGGTTCGAAAGCTCGCAATAAATCTAAAAAGAAGCTCCTCATGTAATCTTTTAATCCTTATATATTTAAACTAAATTCTACTGAGTTCATGTAGCCGAAGTATTCATAATTCAATAAAATATTCTTATAATTCAATGACGTAGAACTATGCTACCACCTGTGTTTGACTCTTACATCTGTTTGGTGCTAAAGAAAACAAACAAACAGGAATAAAAACAAAAGTCAGAGCCAGATGTGATGTCGCCCATCCATTGTGTTGGAAACAAGGGTCGGCTGGTTACCTCCGCTGCTTCCAGTTTTATTTTGGAAGTTGGGGGTAGGCCAAGGACTTGGGAAGTTTGCTCTACTAACTTTGTAGCGGACACCTGAAGCTGTGGCTGGGCTGTTCTATATAAATGCTGAGTCAAAGTGTCTTTTAGGGAGGGGTGTCCTCTTACTGGAGGGTTGCTAAATAGTAAAAATTGTCATTTTGGGGGGTGAAAACTGTCCTTTGTGGAGAGGTGTCCTCTAGCATGAGTGTCCTCTCATGGAGGTTCTAGGAGGGGTGTCCTCTTACCATAGAATTGCTAAATAGTAAAAATTGTCATTTTGGGGGTGAAAACTGTCCTTTGTAGAGTCCTTTACAGAGAGGATTATACTGTATTTGAAATCTAGACCACACAATGGTTAAAAGAATTTAATATAGGTGTGAGCAAAATTCATGCATTGTAGGCATGCAATACAAATTCTTAATATTGGTCTATTGAGTCATTTTTCTAATAGTTTAATGTTAGTCATCTTATTTGTTCAAACCTTACTAATATACTACTACCATATAGGTTTTTTTTGTCTAAAAGAAAAACTGGGCAATGTCAGATTGAATCTGGGATGTTGCCACCATGCCAACCCCCATCCTATCCAAATAAGTTGACCAAGAGAGCTGCTCACCACTGATATAAGCCAGTCCCTCTCCCAATATTTATCATTACAGTAAAGTCAATAGGAAGTTGTCTTATTTTCAAAAAGAAAATATGCTAAATACAGTAGAACCTCCATGAGAGGACATTCGCACTAGAGGACACCTCTCTACAAAGGACAGCTTTCATTATCAAAATTACCATTTTTACTATTTTGCAACTCTCTGGTAAGAGGACACCTCTCTGTAAAAGACACTTTGGCTCTGTAACTAGATGTCCTTTACAGGGAGGTTCTACTGTAATAGTCTTATGATAAGGCACAATTTGGATTATAGATTATAAACACAAGGTAATAAGACCAAATCCAAATAAATAAATATTGTGTGACGTTTCAGTAACAGCGTTGTTACCGAAACGTCACACAATATTCATTTATTTAGATTTGGTCTTATTACCTTGTGTTAATAGTCTTATAGTTAAGTATGATGTTGTTTGAAAAGTAACATTGCTATTAGTACAATAGTAACATTGGTGCCACCAAATACAGTTTACCCATTTATATTAGTCTGGATACTTTTTTGCTACTATGCGGCGCTGAGTTTGTGTATACAAAAATGTAATGCCTCGATAAAGGTTGGCGTTCAGCCAGCCGAAATATTGGCAAAATAAATATTTTATAAATCCAATATATGCCTTTTATTATCTAACTTTTTTATGTATAATGGGGAAATCATAGCACACCTTTTTTTACATATCCTAAGTAGATGTGGTACAAGATATGATAATCATGGTAGGTAGTTAGAAACTGTATTTACTGTAAGTGCACCACATGTCTAGACATGTAGAAAGCAGTTTGACTTTTGACCCTACATGTGTACCAGAGCCTTATTTTTGTTACTTGCACTCACTGGTGCAGTTAAACTTCTGCAAGAATAAAAAACCATTGAAGACATTTTTTCTTGATAAAAAAAGAGCACAATGTGTGATTCAACCTCAGATCATGGTGGTCAACAAATGACAGCTCATATCCTTCTTAATTTGACCAATAACAAATGGAAATATAAGGTGTTATCCCAAAAGTTTGTGTTTTTCCTATTACTTGTCGAATAATATTATTATGGCGAATACATAATACAATTACTTTATACATAATACAAAGACATTATACATAACAGCGAATAATATTATGATGAATAATATTGGTATTTTGATTTTTTGCAAGTGTTTACGAACATTTGGGACAACCTTGTAAAAAAGGAAAAACAAATAGAGACAATTGGGAGAAATAGATCTCCAATGGCAATCTATCCTTAGCTACTGAAACAAATCAATGACAAAACATTTCAAAAACGATGTAGCATACTAGCAGGTTGTATAATAAGGCACAATTTGGATTATAGATTATAAACACAAGGTAATAAGACCAAATCCAAATAAATAAATTTGGATTTGGTCAATCCAAATAAATAAATTTGGATTTGGTCTTATTACCTTGTGTAGCAGGTTGTATTTTCATAAAATGGGAAATGGATTTATTGAAAAATTGCTCTAATTGAAACCATTGTGCAAGGTGTTGTTGTTTTTTCGGAAAACTTTATTGCAGGAAATATTTTATTATTAGGCTATATTTGTATCTACATACTGGTGGAAAATAATTTTCAGGTTGAAATTTTGCTCTCATTTTGGAATTGAATGACAAAAAATATACAGTAGAACCTCCATGAGAGGACACTTGCACTAGAGGACACCTCTCTACAAAGGACAGTTTTCATTTTCAAAATTACCAATTTTACTATTTAGCAACTCTCCGGTAAGAGGACATCTCTCCTTAAAGGACACTTTGGCTCTGCAATTAGGTGTCCTTTATAGGGAGGTTCTACTGTATATACAGTATACGATTTAAATTTTATAATCTAAATTGTCAATTACTTTCACACAATGATTCAATATGAATAAAACATGTGGTAAGTAGAAAATTTTATTAAATCTAAAGGTAACAAAATCAAATAGGTATATACTGTACTAGCCGAATGACCCGGGCAATGCCCGGGGTTTACCCAATTAAATACTTTTATTCAAATACTATTCGTAACAATTATAAATTGGCGCCGTGGATGTCATTCTTGTATAATATATAAATGAGTTTTAAAAATTGTAAAAAAAAAAAAAAAATGCATCGGCCGGGAATCGAACCCGGGCCGCCCGCGTTGCAGGCAAGCATTCTACCACTGAACCACCGATGGTTATGAGAAATGGCCATATTTGGGTAATTATTCCATTCACAAAAGCAAACGGTGACAGAATTGATTAAGAAAGGGCAATGCCCGGGTTTTACCCGATTAAATGCTTTTATTCAAATACTATTCGTTACAATTATAAATTGGCGCCGTGGATGTCATTCTTGTGAAACGTCCCGCTCCAAACTTTGTGTCTGAGAAGCGATATTTTTATAAAGAGATGATCTGGCTTTGTGTCTTCTGCTCGAATGAATGTTTTTCTGTTAGAATTTTGTTCCTGCATACTAAAAATGAACTGGCTTCACCCGTGGTCTCTGCTTTTTGGAATTTTTCCGGATATAATTTTGTATCTGATAATCAAATATGATACAGCAATATTGTCATCATCATTTTCTGAATAAAAAACAACTACTTTTTTCCCAGAACCTGTCAATTTATTTTTCTTTACTAAAAATCCAAAAAATATATTTTCCAGATTTTTCTCTATGTTCTGTTAAAACATGTTTTACATGTCTATTAGGTCAGCTGATATTACCTCCCATCTTCACCGCTAGAGGCGCTGCTTGCGAGCGAAAGGGCAAATTTGCCATGCAATTTGCAAATAAGTTGTATACATACTTGTATACTTGTGTACATAGACCATAAATCTGTACCTAGACAGGAAAAGCACATATATTTTAATAATATAAATGAGTTTTAAAGATTGTAAAAAAAAAAAAAAATGCATCGGCCAGGAATCGAACTCGGGGCGCCCGCGTGGCAGGCGAGCATTCTACCACTGAACCAAAAGCAAACAGTGACAGAATTAAGAAAGAATTGTGCATGACACTGATAACTGTATATATTAATGTATGAAAGTGAAAAAAATAAAATAGACAACTTTAGAAAAATCATATTTTATTTAGGAATAAACAAATAAATTAAAGCAAAGGGATCAAAAAATATCAATTGGAGAAAAGCCAATAAAAAAAAAAGGTTTGTCATATATATATATATACCATAGACTATATATATAATATATATGATGGGGTATATATGTATACATACAAAGATCACAAGTGCTAAGTATATTAATTAACAATGGGGTAAGGTTTTACAGGCCAAAAAAAAAGCTATGTACGTGTCTACGCCAAGCAAAACACCAGGTCATACATCAGAGGAACTCATTTACCTACATAGATGATTATATGTGTGCAAATTGGATTATAGATTAGAAACACAAGGTAATAAGACCAAATCCAAATAAATAAATAGTGTGATGTTTCGATATGAGTGGTTTTTTTTTTTTGCTTATCCCTAGTACACGTGGTACAGGCCATGATAATCATGGTGGATAGAAGTAGGTGACTTCTTTACTGTAAGTGCACCACATGTCTACACATGTGAAACGATAAGAGTGTTGTTATCATCATCAGACAAAAGTACTCAAAAGTACTTGGTGTAGCTTTGTTTAATAATGGTAATAATGTTCTTACCG
The DNA here is from genome assembly GCA_030710605.1 of Cordylochernes scorpioides. Taxonomy (NCBI): domain Eukaryota; kingdom Metazoa; phylum Arthropoda; class Arachnida; order Pseudoscorpiones; family Chernetidae; genus Cordylochernes; species Cordylochernes scorpioides. The sequence goes on from CP092864.1 coordinate 62,978,628, forward strand.
AAATGTCACACACTATTTAGTTATTTGGATCTAGTCTTATTACCTTTTGTTTTTTACCTACATATAGAAAAGGTAGAGGGATATGGTATAATTTGGTTTACAGACAAACGTAGCAAAATAAATCTTCTGTAATCTCTTCTGTGTAACATCAGTAATGTCACCATCCTCAAACATTAGTGCAGTACTTCTTAGTCAATACGCTGTAAGAAGATTCTCAGCTTTTAGTAAGTCTGTGTGTGAAATTGATATTAAAAATATATTGTATAACTTTATTATATATAGACAGTCAAATATACTTCTTTAATTCACTACCCTCTAGGGGATAGATTGGCATTTCTTGTTGAATTAAAGTGGGTGTTGAATTATATTCAGTCAAACTAAGGCAATAACTTGGTTGGGATTTGAAAAATGGTTGAATTATAGTTGGTTGGTTTAAAGAGGTTATACTGAATATTAAAATTAAATTGACAAATGAACCTTCTTATTTTGTTTAGTTTTTTTAAACCCTTTATATCAATTACAGTAGAACCTCCATGAGAGGACACTTGCGCTAGTGAATACCTCTCTACAAAGGACATTTTTCATTTACAAAATTAACAATTTTACTCTTTAGCAACTCTACGGTAAGAGGACATCTCTTCCTAAAGGACACTTTAGCTCTGCAATTAGGTGTCCTTTACAGGAAGGTTCTACTGTATCATACAAATATGCTCAGAACTTTGAGATAAGTCTCCTGTGTAGGTATATATATAAAATGTGTAGAGCAGTGGACTCAGTCTGTGGTCACAGTGTTGAAAACAACTATGAACTATGCAAATTCAATATAGACTAAGGCATTCTTAAGTGAGAGCAAGGTTCTGTGATGACTACAATGCTGTGTTACTGATCTATCTTGACTCCCCACAATACATTTGCATAACCAGTTATTCTTTTGTATAATCAGAGTAGTTTTGTGGTAACTATGGGCACAATAGTAGAGTGCCCAGCGAAGGATAACCAGGAACATACCTATGGCTAGCAGGAATCCCCACAGTCCAACATGTCTCCATTGTGTCAACATCCCATGTGCCGCCATCTCTCAGGTTTGACATCAAAGTATACCCTTTAATATCAGCCTATATGCCATAAAAATCACTTTTGTTTATTTTTGCCAACTTCAAACTAAAATGAATCCATAAAATTCCACAAGTCTTTGTTCATCAAATAGTGAAGCTGCTGATTCACCCAGAATGGAACTGAGGAATTAGTTATATGTGCAACACAAGATCTCAAAAAAATTATTCAAAAGTTCATTGAAAAAACAACAACAAAATACCAAAATGTGTCAAGTTAGTTGAATGACATTTTCAAAGATCAACAAATTTCTATATTAGGAGTAATAAGCAACAAAAAAATTATCCAACTAAAAAACCTTGCTCTTTCTACCCTACAACCATATGACCTTTCACATTTGTTCAGTAAGGTAACCAAAATGGCCTCTAGTAAAGATTAAAAAAAAAAGATCTATATTCCACTAATAGAAAAACAACTTAAAATTCTCACTCCCACACTAGAGAACACCTCTCTTCAAAGGACACTTTTTATTTGCAAAATTACCATTTTTACTATTTAAAAACTCTCATGTAAGAGGATACCTCTCTCTAAAGGACACTTTATCTCTGCAATTAGGTGTCCTTTACAGGGATGTTCTATTGTAGTATTACAACACGTAGTGTCGTCTTTATTAATTGAATACGGGAACATATTGCACTGTGCAGGAACATGACAATATGCTCCAAGACAGTATTGGCTGAAATGACAGAGGCCAAGTATCAACTAATTCCCTGATAGCATGTAGATAGCAGGTGTATCTACACAACAATGGTGGAGCCATCAATTACATTTATTGTATGAGGGCAACAAATCTTTCCATGTAAACAATGTTCCCATTCCTTGTTAACAAAACATTGTGAAAAAGAATAAAAGGTGACGGCACAACTATTTATTTAAAAAGGATTACCGAAGCTTTCAGACAAGTTTTTTTTTATCAGCTTCTATAACTCCTTTTAATAATAAAAAAAAAAAGTGTCACCTTTTGATCTTTTATTACTGTAAAACTCCTGCAATTGATCATGAAAACATTGTGTACAATTTATTTATCAACCATTGTGACAATTTCAATTTTTGGTATGAAGACACTTGGGTTAGTAGAAGATTCAAATAAACCTATTGTATCTGCCATTTTGTTATTTTAACAACAGGCTCAATTCACATAGGTGAATCCTAGGCTAGCCAGCCAGAACCTGTCAAAAAATGTTCCAATTGATCAGTATGGCCATGTACTTAGGTGGCAGAACCTCTGGTTACATTTATTCCTTGATGAAGAGGGGAATTCTGTGAATCTATTGGACAATTCTACCTGGTGCATTGAAGCTGTTCTAATGTGCACAGCTAACTCAATAGTCACAAGTATTCACTAGGTAATAATCAGTAGTCCCAATTATCAGTAGATACTCAATTAATTATAAAATACTCAATTGATAAGATACAATTTGGATTATAGATTATAAACACAAGGTAATAAGACCAAATCCAAATAAATAAATAGTGGGTGACATTTTGATAACAATTCATCACTCATTCAGTACTTTTGTCTGAAGATGGTAACAATGCTGTTACCGAAACATCACACACTATTTATTTATTTAGATTTGGTCTTAATACCTTGTGTTTAAAATTCTCAATTAAAAATAATCTTTGGACACAACAACAACAAAAATAGTCTAAATGTCACTAGAATAGCATCATTTAGAACCAAGATTTTATGATAAAAAATAAATGGTTGAAACAAATATTGTATTTAAAACTTAGGGAATTTAGAACTACAGTGAAATAACCAAATTGGAGTTATAAAGGCGGCTGTTACAATGAGGTGTTCCACTGTATTCTCAATCACAAAAATGTTCGTTAATAAAACTCTCATTAAGTTATCACTACTGATAATTAGGTTTTACTATTATTAATCCCTAACAAGTACAAATATGTTATAAGAGTTGCTAGATGCAGCTAGGCATTCAGAAACTAAAGAGAGAATATACGAGCATTGATAGAAGTTGGTACCATTGCATGGTATGTGGATTTATGGAAAATATCCATAAAATATATTTTAAAAGTGCGTGCCTACTGACCTGAACCTAGAGGAAGATTGTGGTAGACAACCAAAGATTTTATCTTTGCCGAGGTTTTCAAAC